>JAZDUA010000005.1:485000-1145000 GCA_038098605.1 Gryllus longicercus | reverse complement strand
CAGTTAATGTCTTATTTTATGTGGCCAGACTCGGGCAACAGGCCTACTCTTCCGTCTGGACAGGGCGCTGCGCTCCATTCACCATGCAGCATTCTCGGCGACGAAACAGGAGAATAGAATTTAGCTCAGAGGCTTCTTTTGTGGGTTGAGAATCTTGGGTCAGCCGACTTTACTTCCCCTCCGAAGGATTTTCCCGTACGAAGGATTTATTTCGCCCTTAAAAGAAAACATTGCTTCGAACGGGTTTGACCCGCAAACTTGGGTACAAAAGCTCGATACGCTAACCGTTATCGGTTTTAACTACCGAACCTGTAACGCTGGTGAAAGAAGCGTAACAAAATTTGCATGGACAGACGGAAGATCAGGCCTGATGTACTGAGTCTCACCACGTATCATTTAATATAATGGATCAAACCTGAGAATTTTCAAAATCCATCACCCTTAGCCAGGTTTTAAACCGCCATTAAAAACTCTTTCATCCTTAAGCAGGTATAAATTCGCAAACGTGGGAAACTAATGCAAAAACTCTCATACCTGCTGTCTGATTTAAAACATACGAATTGTGACTGCTCTTTAGTGTATGTCATCTTTTCATCAAATCTGGCCACTGGGAATCGTGGCGAGACTTCAGCGCATGCTCTGTTTAACTCATGCGAAGTCTACGTCTACTTGCGTCTGCGCAAAAACGTCCAGGCACAATCTGCAGGCTGCAGGTTGCAAATGAGGGGGCGGTGTTCCCTACCTTGAAGTTATCCTCCAAGAAGGGAAGAGAACGAAAACAAACGTTTGCGCGTAACGAGGGCATACGCTTCAACCTAGATCTCTAGTTTAAAGAGCACAAAATGCTCCGACAACAATTATTATTATTATTCATTATGTAGGTGCGAATTGATCATATTGCATCACCTCCAATTTTACCAATATCAAATACGTGAAAAATTTGGATGAGGTCTGTAGTTACCTCAAGTAACGCCCTAAAAATTCCAAACGCATGGACCAAGAGGTACAAATATACACGGAAACTTCAGACTTCTGATGGAGTCTGTACCAGCTACCTGGACCACTTCGTGTACGCAAGATACGCACAGCGTATCTCGTAACGTAAAAAAAATTTACTTCATTTGTAACAGAAAATAAATCTTATTTTATTTACAACTTAAATCTTCTAATTTATTGAATGCGTGGTATAGTTTTACTCTAGCAATGCCCGCGCTTGCCAAGCATCAGTGTGTGTGTGTGTGTGTGTGTGTGTGTGTGTGTGTGTGTGTGTGTGTGTGTGTGAGGACGCTCCGGGGCCATCGGGTGAAACCGGTGCGTTTCGTGGGGTCTACAATCGGCCGAGTTCGGGTTGAACGAAAGCAGTCTTAAAACGAAAATCTTGGCTTTTAATGCTAAATGCGTATAGGTGCGTGTACACTGATGTGCGTAATTCTAAATTTAGTATGTGTTTATGCTTATACATGCTAATTCAGATTTTACTTTATCGTTATAATTGAAACTACCACGTGAGTTATAGCCAAGAGTAAGAAATCAGTAAGATTGCGTCCGCTAGTGTTTCGGCAGGAAGAGCATGAACGTGGATCTTTCCATTGAAGGCAGCGGCGAGGACAGATACACGGGTGATTTGTGATTTATTGATGAAGAGTTTTCTTTCGTGGAACTTTGAAGATAAGAAAACATTATTAAGTCAGAAAGGCCAACGCCGGACATTACTATAACGACTACTTCCAAAACTTGTGTATGGAGATTTAATAGCCAACTTTTTCAAACTAATGAATGGCTCATCGGCCATATACTCGTATAATTTATTGCTTACCCAAACTAAGCCCTTCACCACACGCCACTGATTTACCTAGACCTGCACTAGTATGTACCGAGTCTAATTATGCATGACCATTAAATCCAAGTTGTTAACCAGATTTGGATAAAAAAATCGTGCCTTTAGCCACGCGTGCTGAGCCATGCGACCAGAATATCATAACCAAAGCGGCAGAGATACGTTTTAAATACAAGAGTTTGTAAATTGAGCTCAGCAGAATGCGGGGTGTAAAAACGCAGGTCATAACGATACTTATCAAAAATAGAGAATGTTTTCGCAAAATGTATGCAAGAATTTGCGCAAAATCGGAAATCATTCAAAAGATCATTCAGGTCAAGTTCAAATTATCGTGGTTGAGAATAGCTACAATTTAGTTTATTTCATGAAAAATCGTTGATTATCTCTATGTTAATGGCATGCGAGCAATTAAAACTCCCCCACGCAATTAAACTTCACAACTAACAATTTCACTTTTAACTTTTATCAAACTGCCTTTTGTCAAACTTCCTTTTATCGTCTTTCTAAAATATTGCTTTCTACGATCCATTACCTCTTATATTTCTTTCGAAATTAATTTTGAACTCTTGTAGCCACATTCTTCTTAACTTTCTTGAAAGTTATTAGATTATCAGTAACAGTTCATGGTACGGTTGTATTTATGAATCATAAAATTTTCGAATTGAAAGAAACGCCAAACCAGATAATATAAGTACAACAAAACAATACAGTATTAGGAAAGTTGTTTATTTTCAGTGTATATAAAAATAAGTTCATGAGCAGCGGTTTGTATTAACAAATTATTTTTTCACACACTCACGCGATATAATGAACACGCTGAATGCGTATGAAAAATATATTAATTATTGAGTCAATAAATTCTAGGCCCCTCACTGTAACAGAACGTCAGTCGGGAGTATCCAAAAGCGCGTCTATTTACTGCTGCTCTGATACTGGCCTTACTCTGGCAGTACGTTTCCGTAATATCTTAGAGCAATTTGTTTCTACTTCTTGTGGTCATCTTTACTCTAGCTAGAGCAAAGTGGTGCAATAGATCACAAAAAGATCTGAGTAAGATCTTTCCGGCCAGATATTGCCGATCGTTTTCTATGAGAACTTTTTATTGACGTGTTTGGTGGCGTCACGAGGTAAATGACACGTGAACGTAAGTGAAGTCATAGCTCACTATTAGAACATGGCAAGTGGAAGACTGAAGATTTCACTACCATTGTCTTGCAAGTGTAAAGCACCAAGGGTGATCACATCGAATACGATGCGGCAGGGCAGGCAGAGGGGGCAGGTGTGAGCTACGGAGTCGTGAGTCGTGACAAGGAAGGAATACACTACAAATAGAATTCACATTTCCTGGCTATTAGATGATTGTTATAAAGAAAATCCCTGGTAACACGTTTGTTTAAAATATTATGTCAATGAGTTTATCAATGAAAGGAGTAAAAGTGATTGTTTCACATTCAATAGAGCCAAAATTTCTTTTTGCCAATCTTTTGACATCTACTCATTCTACAGAGCATTCCACAATCATTTAATAGATAACTGATGATAGTAATAATAATAATAATAATAATAATAATAATAATAATAATAATCTATTTTGCGTCGTTTCTTTTGCATTGCGAAGTGCGTTGCATACCTTTTGTGAAGTGCGTCCGAGTCGGCTTCTTTGAGCCGCCCGCGCGCGCGCGAGGTGCGGCGAAGGGGGTCAGTGAGTGGGCGAGTGTTTGGCCTTGGGGCGCCCTCGCGCGGAGCGGCTTCGCGGGCGAGTGCGCTCGGCCACCGCAGCCAGGGCCGCCCCCCTCCCCCCACCCACACACCACTGCTCCACGCTGCAGGCGCGCTCCAGCACTTGGCTCCTTTACGCACTTGCTCATGCACTTGGACACCTATTCACTAATCCCCTTACTTATCTACTTATTTGCTTTTATAATTCACTTATTTTATTGTCCACTTATTTACACTCCGCACAGTAACTTCACTTACCACTTGTCCACATAGTAACTTTCCTTATTTATACATTTACTTATTCATATATTTACTTATTTACAAGGGTTGGATTACATTTAATGTAGACATGCTCCTCAGAATTTTTAATGAGCTTTTAACTATTGCTTTAGGTGGTTTTCAGGTTTCATACATAATATCAAACCCAGGCTCGCAGCTCTGTATATGTTAAGAGTATTTTATTTATTTATTTATTTATTTATTTATTTATTTATTTATTTATTTATTTATTTATTTATTTATTTATTTATTTATTTATTTATTTATTTATTTATTTATTTATTTATTTATTTATTTATTTATTTATTTATTTATTTATTTATTTATTTATTTATTTATTTATTTATTTATTTATTTATTTATTTATTTATTTATTTATTTATTTATTTATTTATTTACATGATCTATATGTGATAGCTTGAACACACGTGTCCATCGTGCAAACAATACAGGCGATGGAGTTCGTACGAGACCTTTTTTAGCGCCCCTTCCCTCCGGACGTCCAGTTTTTGTGTTCAAAACATGAGACTTCTGGGGACATAATAGGTTTAGGGGTACCTCTACTCTGCAACCTACTGTTCCGGAATTAACCGGAAATATTTTAGAGAAGCAACAAAAATTGCCGTTCAGAGCAGTCGCCGATAGAACTCCGACCTGGCTGCCTAGGTGGCGTTGAAAGTAGACCCCCTTCGGAACCTTAGGGCCTTTCTGAAAGTTGTTTCCCTGAGCCATCTCAGACGTTATAATATGTTTTGTGCGTTATGTGCGTTCATTACATAGCACATCTCGTATTATAAACCATATTTTTATGCAACACAATTAAAACATGCAAATAATCTCATTTCTATATTATTATATACTTCTCAATCAATTTTTTGTGTGCGGTTTAGGTGCGCTTAACTCACACGCTCTGGTAGTCAGTCATACAAGTGTAACTCCACTCCGTATTCGCAATTATGCTGCAAGTACATGTAATTAAAAGAGTGTGCATAATTTTTCAAAAACTTGTGGATTCATCTCGGCGTGCATAATATATCAAATTTTGTTTAAAAAACTATAGTAGATAATATATGTATAAATGTTATTTAAACCTTTAACTGATTTCGTTTTTTCTGTGTTAACACAAAACAGACGCGTAGCCCACTTTAAGAACCACTCCCACCTCTCTTTTTTCCAGGGACCCCGGTTTGCACGGTCGGGTAGTTCTGAAATTGCTCACCGTAGAACATGGTCCCGAACTGGCGTACGATTCGATGGTGCGCCCAAGGTGGCCGCTCCAAATAAATGACTGGTCGTTTCGGATCGCTCGGCATTTGTCTCACGCGTCTCGCGCCGATTTGTTTCGCAGAAGGCCGTGACAGGTCTCGTGCGGTTTTGCGCTTTAATGAATCCGATGTAATAAGAAAGCATTCGCTCCCGATTTTTGTGTCAAGAGTGTAGATTGTCGATCACCCGTAGAATTCACTACTATAAACCGGACGTTGAAGCATTTCATTTTTTTATGAAGGTCTCAGTTATTTAATTTTCTGGTAAAAGATAGTGCTTAAGAAACATGGAAATACGCTTATGAAAGTCGACATTAAAATTGAAAATTAACACATTGGTTGACTGTCTTTTTTAATAGTAAATTTAATTTATGTAAAAATGACGCGTTAGTAATTAACGCGTAACTGAGAAATATTCCAAGTACCTTTTCAAAGTTAGCAATTCTAAATGTTACATTTTGATTTGTGAATATATTTTAATTAAATTGGATTGAAAATCTCAATATTCTTAAATTTATTGAATATTTTTGAATGGAGTTTCAATTTTTTATGATGTTAAGTAGCTTCTTCTAATGCTAAAAGTCAATACTAAAATTTCTGAATATATCGAATCAAGAACGAAATCTTTAACTCATGGCATATTTTAGGAAATTTAGAGATTTAATGAAAAAAGAAACATTGAAAAGATCTCTTTTTCGTTTTTAGAAAAGCCTATCGTGAATTCTGACAAAATATGGAAGTCCAGTTTTGTTACACATATACAAGAAAGTAAAAAAAATCAATGTATTACATAATTTTCAACATACCAAAAAAAGGAAAACTATGAAGTAAAACAATATAGAACGTGCCGCTTGTGTTCAAAAGAAAATTAGATATGTAAATTAAAACCAATTAATGATTGTTTCTATGATATGTTGTAGGACAATGATATCCTCAGAATATTTAAAGATAATCGATTGGTTTTAGTGCATTTGTTTTCAATAAGATATTTGTTTTAAATAAATTATTGCCTTTAAATAAACGATGATTGTCTTTAAATATTCTGAGAATACCACCTTCCTACTAGATATTTAAAAGTTTACAATCACTAATATATTTCATGATCCTCGATAATATTTACACTGGATGGTTCGTATTTTATGAGTCAATGACAGGTTTTCTGGCTCAATAATATAGAACAGACTCAGACACATCTTTCCGAATTTAATTCCGTCATGTCTTCAGTGGTATTACGCAATTTTAGTGAACTACAAAAACATTTTTGCTTTTTTTGTCATTTTTGGAAAGCCTTCCAGTTTTCAACCAACTATACTTGGTTTGTTTCCTTTGTTGGCCTCTCACCTTGACTCCTAATTCCCATTTCCTCAAACAATGAATTCCACATCTTTTGTTTAAGAGATACATTATGCGGTTGTGCGAGAAATAGTTAAGGTCAATTGGAGACCTTGAAGGTGCGTCAGCTTTTGATAGCTTGGCAAGATTATTTTTTGAACTATAAAAAAGGGAGAGAACATAGAATGAATTCCCTTATTCCAATCATGGTTAGCGTTTAACTCTAGAATCCTTCTGCAGGATCATCGCAGATATCTGCGCGCATCAGAAATCGCTATTGATTTTATTAAGGAAAAAAATCTTGATCTTAATACTTTAGTTGTAAGACGCAGGGGCGGATTAATATTTTTGCCGCCTGTAGGCACATCAAATTTGCCGCCCCCTGTTTAAAATTAATGTTACATTTCAAGTTGTAACGTTTCAGTAACAATTCCTCATTAATTTAAACGTTTTAACTTTAAAAGTAACATTATAATTTGCACATTGTTTTCTTAAATTAAATAATTTTTTTGGATTAGCTAATTTTGGATATAAACTGTATCTTCATAGCAAGTAACGTTCAACATTATTAACGTTTCAACACTGAAACGTTAACATTAAAAGGAAACTAAAACATGACAACTGGAATTGCAACATGTTTTCTTTCGTCAACGGGCCTTAGTTTCAGATTCATATACTTCTGAAATCATAAGGTATACTCTAATGAAGTAGACAAATAAATGGCTTGTATTAAATATTAATATGATATTTTTAAAATAAAAATATGATTTATGCTGTTATAGTTTTTAGAGAACCAAAATTTGTTTTAGAAAATATCAAGATAATTTTGCGCCTTTGAAAATTTGCCGCCGTAGGCACGTGCCTACTGTGCCTATGCGTAAATACACCTCTGGTAAGACGCCAAAAATATTGAAGCCCTTTTCTTTTTTTTTAATTTGGAAAATGTTCCAAGGGGCGTCATGTAAAGTATCCCCCAAAATTGAAATATCCTTTTCAAATTTAAGGGGCGATGACATCAGCCAGATCGACTGGGGAATATCTATTTTAGAGACAATTGGCCGAATGTTTTTGCAAATAGCGTTGTTCACTGACGGACAGACGGATGGACGGACGGACACAGAGCTGTTTGGCAGTCATTCGGTTTTTCGGTATCAAGAACCCACAAACTGGATTCCGGCTAGACCAAGTGATTGATGATTTTTTTTAGTTTTTTAAGTTTGATTACTGGATATATCCACTTTTTTGTTACCAGGGATCCGTACTACGAGTTTTTCTGCCGAAAATTCGCCGTTTTTTGTCAAGCAATACAAAACATTCTCTCTACTCCGTAGAGAGAAAGTAAAAACATTTAATGGGAAAGGGGACCCAGTAATGTAGTTAGCCCTATATCGTTTTAGGCAGCGTACGTCTATGAAAATTACTTATGTAGATGATTTTGTATTTTTTCCGACTTCCTGCGCATCTAAATAAACAACGGTCAACATGGTCGGATGCTGCAAAATTTTCTTTCAATTTCTGATTGATTGATTAGTAATTCTGGGCGCGTCGACTACTAAAATCATTAAACTCATAAGTGTAGTGCATGTTTTTATCGCGAGAGATGGCGGTTTTCTCCAGGTGGATGGAGATCCGACTACGACCTTCTCAATCCCACTCAATCGGGACAAGCTCTAAGCACCAGATGTGTATTAGTGTAATGTTTGTGAGTGGGAGTGTAAGGGGTGATAATGAGGCAAGGAAGAAGAAGAAGAAGAAGAAGAAGAAGAAGAAGAAGAAGAAGAAGAAGAAGAAGAAGAAGAAGAAGAAGAAAAGATCGCGCAGTTTCTGGCCTATTGTTAGGGTGCTGCTTCGGCATTCGCCTGGTGTTGACCTGAATAACCAGGGAAAACTACCGATCAGAGCAGCCGGCCGCTAGACTTCTCTTCCAGACTTGAGCTAGTGTCGAAAATGCTACCGCCGCCGGGTCTCCATCCCTAGGAGCTGCCGGTCAGAGACACAGAGACATTCAATTTCTCGCGCATTGGACATTTGAAATGCAGATTGTGGACACTAGTAGTGTTTTTATTCCATGAAAGTGGATACAGGAAAGCCGCTTGAGAAGCGAACAAGAAACTTTTGGATGGCGCACACGTCCAAGATTCAAGGCCCTCGGGGGAAGGGGCCGGAACCTCAGCCGCGACAAATGACGGCGACATCGCGTAGAGGCTGACACGCTTCGGAGCGGGGGGAGGGGTAGGGAGGAGGACGGAGGCAGCGTTGCCAACTGAGAGGGAATGTAATTCAAAGTGGTTGTTTTCGTTTAAATTCACACAAAACTCCTTGTACAATATCGAGTAACCTGCGTTCGTCTATCACTGATGGTTAGACCCCTAGCAGTCTGTCAATAGAAACAAATGAAGGGCTATTCGACGTATCTTCATCTCTTGATGGAAAACTTATGATTTTTTTTGCGGATACATCTCGAATATTGTAAAATATCTCTTAAAAACGTGTTTTTTTAAGTAGCAAAAAACGCATTTTGAGTGATTTACAGTCCCTACAAAGTAAGCCGAGTTTTTACCAAGAGAGAGTTTAAGAACGGTGTAGCGTACAGCAGTCGACAGAGAACTCGACCTTTTGCGCGTGCGCAACTCAAGCAGCGCATGCGCAGATACCAAAACCTGGTATAAAGAGCGGTCGAGAGATTGCTGTGATTTGATCTCTATGATGTGATTTTACAACGGAGCGTTCAGCAATCGACAATTGAGACCTTCCACGCATGCGCAACTGAAAGTGCGCTTTTGCAGAAGAACGATATTGCTGACAACTGCTATACGCTTCAATAAATTCTTGGCTATCCGGGAGACGCCGCGTCGTTGGCTGAGAGGCCGACGTTTCGCCTAACATGTCGCAGGCTTCCTCAGGGCAGAAGCCTGCGACATGTCAGGCAAAACGTCGGCCTCTCAGCCAACAACCCGGCGTCTCCCGGATAGCCAAGAATTTATGGAATCGATTCGTAGAAGCTTACGTATGCATCTGCTTTACGCTTCGCCGGGCTTAGACCCCCTAATAGCTCATTCGATTCCCCCAAATTCGATTCCCCGCACAATTCTTAGCCAGTTCCCTCTAGGATGTCTGGAAAAATTTTAGAAAAAACGTACTTTTGATAGTGTCAATGCACCTACGAGTACATAAGCGAATCGCAGAGAAATACTGAATCCTCGTTCTCGCATTTACACGAATCATTCAAATTGATGAATCAAATTAAGGATAATAACACGTATTCTTGTAATGAAACAAAAATTTAAATAAGTGTTATTTTTCTATTCGTGTAACTTTCTATGAATACATGGGGGTGCCGAGCAACTCTAATAAGGTGACGATTTATTTTTATTACAATCTAACGAAGCACAAATAAAACTGTTTTGCATGAAATTACTCCCTAGAGGCGCCACGTTAAACTACAATACAAAGCACTAGTTCTATGAACAACAGACGTCGCAAAATTGTTGAAAAAATTGAAAATTCCCAATTATCTTACAAATGTCAAAGATCCGTTTCAAATTCCTAGGGCCTCGAGTCGATGGGGAAATATACATTTTGAAGAAAACCCTCACAAGAGTTGTTAAAAAGAACAGACTTTTGAAAAAACACTTGTTGATGTAAGAGACCCAAAAACATGTTTTTCCGTCAAATATCGGTATCTTCTATTTGTGCATTATATAACTTTCATCACTTTGTACTTCATATATTCCACACAGTATACGAAAAAAACATAAAGAGGAACATTACATGAAATGAACCATTAAAGCGGCAAGCGGCATTGAAATGTAGTCAAAAATGAACATCCTTACACATACGTTGTTTAAAATGACGTTGAAAACATTCTTGCCGAATTCGAAGAACGTGGAACAAGTTTGGTATTGACTCAAAGAACATTTTACAGAATACTACATGCTCAATGATCGATATAAAATCATGACATTTTTCTTTCAATTATACAAAGTAATTTATAGTTTAATAATTATTTGATAAGATTTGGAATTGAAAATTAATTTTAGAGTGTACTTTTAAATTGATGAAAGAAGGAGGCAACATTTTCAACTAAGCAAGTGCCAATATCAACCTCAATTTTTTTTTCTTCCCAAAATAATTTGCTATTCAATGTTATTTGTAATCATTAATAATGTGTATGATTTCCCGGAGAATAATTTAAAATTTACCTTAAAAATGCTTTAAACTTCAACACCCCAGTGACTTGTTCTTGATCACTGCCTTCGTCGTTTCTCAATGATCCGTGCAGAGGTCATTCACTTTGGGCGAGCGTAATTACGTGTACCGCCAACTGTTACGTACGTCTTAAACAATTTGTTGACATTTATAATTTATATTTCGTGATTCAGGGTCCAAATATCAGTTTCAATAGTTTCCGTTGAAAATGGATTGGATTTCATTTTAATTCTAAGTCAAATTTGTAATTATGAGTTTGAAATATGTTACTTCTTTTAACCTAATGAAATACAAAATAATTTTGACTAAACAGAAATATTTCTCACCGAATAATACCACGTAAATACAAACCCATAATTCTAGGAATTAAATCTTAACAAACGTATTGAAATAGAAAACAATCACAGACGACTTTCTGCGAAAATCATAATCAACTACTGGGTATTAATTCTAATTTTGAATTGCATCAACCATATTTTATTACATTTCAAATTTATTTCGTTACGTAATATATATTTTTGATAATTTTACCTAATGAAATTTCGTAAAGCATTCACTAACTGAGATGGCTAAGTGCAACAACTCTTGCCACTGCAGCGTCTCTAACTGGGAGGGTTCGAGATCCGATGGTGATGGATTTTCGACACTAGCTGGATTTTGAGGTTGTATTCAGGGACGGTCTGGAAACGAATTCTAACGGCTCCCGGCAGCTCTGGTCGTTGGTTTTCCGTGGTTTCCTAATAAATTCCAGGAGAATGCCGGATAAGAACCTTAACATGCAACCCACTGATTGTGCGCGATCTTTCCTTTCTCATCATTGCCCTTTCCTCTCCCCTTGCGCACACACGCCTCCACTTGCACGTGCAGCACTCCCACGCGCGCGTGCTGGGGGACTGGTCGAGAGCTGACTGGAGAGTCTCCTGCCCGGAGCGATGCCCCGATGGTTGAGAGATCTGCAGGGGCGAAGGAACTCGCAAGCGGGCGTGTAGAGCGGCACTGAATCTTGGGTTCCGGCGAGGGGAACACCATCACCATCCGAGACATAACACTACACTCACACTTACGGGAATAAAAACGGCAATCGTTGGCACGGCCGGAATCAATATTTACTCACTCACTGCCAGTGAGTTGACGATTTGTTTATTCACTTTACAAATATTGAATGTTAGTATTTGGCTTTTTAGGGTTGCATGAATTCCTAGCAGTGATCCCAGGCCTGGGCCCTGTTTTTATTTATTATCCAATCCTGCGATTAAAGGAGACGTGTGGCGAGCTGACATCGCATCTAGCGCACTTAGCCTGCCCGAGCTCTCTTCTTTCGTCACACGGCTATAGAAACAGACATTTGTATGAGAAGGCTACAGCTTCATTTTCCCTTCGGCCGGGAATCGATTGCGGGAGCGCCTCACAGAAAGCTAGCACGCTGTCTAAGAACCACCCGAACGGCAATAATCGTGTAAGTAATAATAATAATAATAATAATAATAATAATAATGAATATTATTTTTGGAGGGAGTCGATTATATTTTATGGATGTGAGAGCGGGCGAAGGGTGCGGAGCGGGGCGGGTGCGCAGGCGCTCGTAAGTCGACCCCACTCTATTCGCCCGAGGCGCGGCCGGAGGGTGGGGGTGGTGGCTGTCGCGTGCGCGGTCGTTGCCTCCTGCGCCGCTCCAGCTGCGCCCCGCGGCAATCGCAGCGCTCATCTCGGGCGACCGTCGCGCGCTCTTTCGGTCCCCCTCCCCACCTCCCCCTCCGCGTCACGTGGGCGGATCCTTGCGAGGGGAAGCACACATTCGTAAACGTGCGCACGGGCGGGGGAGGGGGGGTCCGTGCTTCTCCTAAAATGGCGAAAGGGGCACCAAAAGGGGCAATGATTAAACGTAATAAACAATTTTAGCGCAATGATTAAGACCTCAATTTGACGCGGAACGCCACAAATTGCAATACTGAAACATAGTAAATTTAAATTTATTAAAGAAGTCAAGCAGAAGAACAGGCAAAATGGCTTGCGACTAGCCAAAAATAAAATGTTATGAATCGGTTGAATATAAAATCTACTCCAGGCTGCAACTAGCTACCTAAGGAGCAGATCTAGTGACTATCGGTGCCTCTACAATACTTTGCGCAAAATGTGAGCTGTTCCAAATAAAGCAATTTCTTGCACTTCCCAGTCTTTTGAATGGCCCGGATGTTTAGCCAAGTTCTTACACAAATTCAGTGTTCTGGTAACTATCGGGAAGACCTGTGCCCTCTTAGGCCCCACATTCGGCTGATCTCGATTTCCAAGCTCTTGTATTTAAGATGTTTCTCTGTCTCCTTGATTACAACGTTTTGAACGCACGGCGGAGCAATATCTACAAGTAGTTTTTTTTCTCAAAATCGCGAATATCCCGCTGGTTTTCCACAATCGTGCGATCAGTTTGAATTTGTTTGTTTTCGTGAGTTTGTACCACTTGGGTCATGTGTTTTTGAAATTCGAGGGCAGTACAGATCTGCCAGTGGAGGTCGCTCACCTTGTGTCTTTTAAAGTATTCAGTCTTTGAAAGAATTGGACAAGCTGGGACGACTTGATTAATGGGTTCTACTTTTTCTTGGAAAATGCGGAATTTATCAGCTTGTGAAATATTGAGAACCGCTTTATCATGTGTGTTCCCATCGCCTGATTTTTGGCAGCAATTAAAACTGCTTCCGATTCTGGCGTAATTCTCCCCTTTTAAGCCACATAAATAATTGATCTTTATTGATCTGCACATTTTTAATTCTTTTTTTATGTTGTCATATAGTGGTATGTTTCTCCACGATTTCTTTAACATTTTTGTGTCTCACATTTCATGATACGTAGCATCAAAAGTTCAGTGCCTTTGTTATTCCGTGTGTCTTTCATAGTTTTCTTCGCAATGCTTCTTGCTACACTTACAATTTCTCGTGTCCTATTCTTCGGTAATATTTCATGGCCTACCTCATTAGAGGGTTATCTTGATGGCTGTGCAAACTTCCCCATCCTGACTATTGCATTGTGTCAGGAGTCTGCAATTTCTCTGACGCCTCTTCCTCCTTTCTTACGAGACACAGATCTATGTAGTACAAGCTGTGGAAAAGCCAGAGTTGGCCGCAAAGGGCATCGCCCATAATTTGTGTCATCGAGGGTACAGCTCGAGGGCGGGATTGTAAGCCGTTTTCTGGTTTCTCGATCCATGAACCGAATTTCTTGCTCAGTCCAGTCCACCAGTCCGAAACTGTTCTCGGCTATTGGCACTGACAAACTACCAGTTGCAGATATTTTATTCCTGGAGCTCAGAGTGGACTGCAAGACAAGTCTCTCTATTCTGTAATATTTCCTGCAAATTCTTTCATCCATTGTGACGTTCAGTAAATTCTCACATTCTTCAATGTCAAGATATTTGTAAGTTTTAACTGGCTGAAGATCTTCATAGTGGGCATATCAACTTCAATGTTCTCTGACGTCATTTTGCCTCTCTTTAAACTGATTTTTGCACACTTGTGAAGATCAAACTTCATGCAGACGTCATTGCTAAAATCATTGATGATAAACATTGTTTGGGGAGAATCTCTTCATTCTTAGCAAACATTTTAAGAACATCCATGTACAACAAATGTGATATTGGTATTTCATCTCCATGAAGCTTGTAATCAGAGTCATTGTGCAACAACTGTCTGGATAGTCGGATTAAACTATTGTAAAACAGTAGAGAGGATAGCTCATCTCCTTCAAATATTCCCCTGTTCATCTGAATACTTATTGTTTCTTTTACTTACCTTCTGTGGGGTATTAATAACTTGGTACTCCACGACTTCATACTAATTTCTAATTTAAAAGAAATAGTTACATGTTTATAATATAATGTATTAATTATAAATTACAGTTGCTAATAATAATAGTAAATTAAAAATTAATAATTTGTAATGATATTTTATTGTTTTTACTAATATTCTTATTACATTCGTACAAGTGACACAGTTATTTAATTTTGAGTGTACGAAAGCAGGTCGAATTAAAAATCAAAGTTGCCAAGTGCTTGTCCTCTGTTTTTTCCTTTTTTTAATTTCATTCCCGAGATACCGGAACGCCGTACTGTCTCGTTTTGCCAGAAATCAATAAATACACACACACACACACACACACCTTTAGTGTTTATTCGTTGACCTTCGATGTGCCCCTTTGTCTACGACACGTGGTGCAAATTGTGTCCTCATTACGTCGTCCAGAGACGTCATTCGAGGTTCCGGTACTAGTCACAATTTTCCTCGTCTTGCAAGGCGAATTTTATTCACCGGCCGTCAGGCACCGAAAAAGTTAATTAACAAATTTGCAGGTGATTCATTTCTGACGTAAAAAATTGGTATGACCAACTTTCCCTTGATTTGGATGCTATGGTGATGGAAATAGTAAGTTCTGTGTGGGGAAACAAAAAGAAAATTCGTCGAAACGAAAAACAAAAACTTCGTCTCGAATAAATGTTAATTTCTTGAATCCAGTTGATTTCACTTCATATCTTTCAATCTCATTTACAACTTAAAGTTCCTCGATAACACTCTTATTCTCTTTTACTATCCATTACTGATCATGCGCTCTCGTCTTCTCTAGAAGACGACATTCTTTGAGATTATCCTTAATCTTTTGTCTTTCGTCTTCACTTGCAAAATTAGGTAGTGAGTTACTATTGTACCCTTGATAAATATGATTCTGCAATCAATGCGGCATGGAATACACAGATAGTTGAATCTATTTTAGTATATTCTGTCACATTAATTAATCAATTAATTAATTTGTACCCTTTCATGATTAATATCCTGTTCAAAGAAGTTTTTCCAATATCTAGTATTAAACTTATCAATGAATCGTAGAACTCGATTTAGTAGAAGTACCTGATATTTATACACACGTTCAAAAATTCTCATCAATGAATAGCCTTGCATGTTAGAACCATACAGGATATGACCTGATAAAATTGCAATTTCAACATTGTAATAGCCGATTCATACTTGAAAGTATGAATGGCATAAATTAGATTTTAGTTCAGGTATATGTTATTTTCTCGCCCTTTTGAAGGTACTTCGTAAGACGATAAAGCTATGTAAATGTGCGCCGGAAAATAGGGAATTTTCGGCAGAAAAACTCTTATTGCCGGTCCTTGGTTACGGAAAAGAGGGTATATCCAGTTTCTATATGAATTAAATTATTTCTTTGGTCTCATCTAGCTATTCCGATTTGCCACATACTCTGGCCATCTGCCATCTATCGCCGCCCAAAGTACATTTTTTTTACATTTTCTTTATTTTTCGGTTTCCTAATTGTAGAGCGGAAATAATATTTTAAGATTATTAAAGAACAGTAAAACCTAGCCCTAAACGGCAAATTTCTATGAAAAATTATGTGTCATTAATAAATAATTGGTGTTTAAGCGCAATTGTAAATTCGAAATTTGAAGCTCTTTTTCACAGAAAAGTTTTGAGTTTTCGAAAAATTTCACTTGAGTCATTTTAAGTACTATAACTCACAAATACAATAGTGTTTACAAATTCAAGGAAATATGCATATCAACTGAGAGATCTTTCAAAAGTTTGTATTTGTGTAATTTTTGAAAAAACAAAAAAAATAGTACGAAATTAACTTTACGTCATATTAAAGAGTGCAATTAGCATATTAGAGTGCAAATTTTGAAAAAATGGCGTTTGAGCGTTTCTGAAAATTCGGAATTTTGAGCTATTTTTTCCACAGAAAACGGCAGGGTTTACGAGAAACTTTATCATTATTTGTAGCACATTATTTGCAGCACATGTACTCATAAATACAATAACATGAACATATTTCCGCTAGAGTAAATATTAACGACATGAGCGACAAGTCAAAAAATTACATTTTTGTATTTATTGAAATAAAAGAAAAGAGTAAAACGGCGTTTTTGTTATCTTCTAAAGTACATTTACCACTATCCCTACCAAAAGTTTAAACAAAACATTTGAAGCCGTTTTGGAGAAAATCTTTTTATTATATTTTTAAAATTGCACATACTGCACACAATATTGCGCGAAAACTACTACAATTTTCAAAAAATGTACATGACGTTAATAAAAAAAACTCACTACGCCGAACAAATTGTATTTGAAGGAAAAATCTCTATCTTCAATTTTGTAGTTTTAGGAAGACACTGGACAAAATTCGTACTTTTGACATTTTCAAAAATTCAGAGTTAACCGTGAAAATCCGATGCCACATTAATAAGTGTATGTTACTCTATTCTTACAAGAAATTAAAAGAAAACATTTGGAGCCGTTTTTGAGAAAATTTTGAAAATGATTGGGGGTTCATGTATAGTACCCCCAAATATTAAATATTTTTTTCAAAATCTCAAAGATTTGACTCCAGCCAGATCAACACGGGTCTCTTCAATTTGGAAAAAATCCTGCACATCGTTTAGGCGCTAGTAGTGTTCACAGACACCAGACGTGTAAAAAAATGTACATAACATTAAAGAAAGAACTAGTCATGGACAATACATTTTAAACGAAGGAAAAACTACTACTTTCATTTTTGTAGTTGGAGGACACGAACAAATTCAAACTTTTGCAATTTTCGAAAATTCAGAGTTAACAGTGAAAATCGAACCTATGCCACCTTGTAAGTATATTTTTCTCCATTCTTCTTCTTTGGTCTTAACTTCCATATACGGAAGTTAGGTGACCCATAACGGGTTTTCTTGGGATAAATTATTCAGGGTGGTTTCCCGTTGCCTTCCCTGATATGGTGATGATGATGATAGGGGGTGAAAGGACGAACACAATACAACCATGCCCGAGAAGGGAGTCGAACCCGCGATCTTTCGGTACGCGATCGCTACGGCACTACTGCCTTAGCGATCTCGGCCACCAGATCAGCCCTCTCCATTCTTCCAAGAAATTTAAAGAAAAAATTTGGAGCGGTTGTTGAGACAATTTTGAAAATGTTCGGGGATTTTAACGTAAAGTACTTCCCAAATTTTGAAGAACGGTTTTCGCCTCGAGTGGTACCAGATCGACCTCGGAATATGCATTTTGGAAAAGAATCGAACGAAGCTTTAGGCGCCATTTGTGTCCACAGACGGACGTTATGAAAAACACTTTTTCGTTATCAGGGGACCCCAAATCGTGAATTTCCGTCGAAATCTCGAAATCTATTTGCCGCAGCATTACATAATTTTCCCTATTCTACGTATATTACTCCGTATATACGTACGTATGTAGGAAGTGAAAATTCAGCAATACGGATTAGGTGATAGTATCTCGGCCTACAATGTGGACGCGATCTGCAAGAATACATTCGAATGCATAAATAGTACTAATCATAAGTGCTCTAAAGTTTGGTGGGCTTGAATGTATTTTTCGTGTACGTCCTCGCTACTTTCTCAAAGAACCATTGCATTGTTGGCTTAAAATCACTTCAATTTAACGTTGTAAATTTTCTACTACTCTTTTAATGGCCAGATAGCATAAAAAAGCTTTTTGTTTTGGAATTCAGCTGCATTGAATCGTATTAAGAATGAATTAATTAATTTGCTTGAGCTTATTTATTTATATTTAAACTGATGTCTACGCATACCGCGGGGTGCTCCAATAAGGTTGACCAGGGGACTTTAGACCTTAAAATTTGCAGATTTAATAGTTATTTATGTGTCTTGGGAGTTAAATACTAGACGTTCTTACAACGAGGGCGACTTCCAAACCCGAGGGCCTCTGACCTGTCGGACAAAAACATCCAGTAGCGCCAATTGGGCATATAAAACGTTGTGGTGTACTAGTTCATTGTCAAACGAGAATTCGGAGCATTTTTAAATTTACCTTGCTTCAAAAATGAAAAAAACATCAACATCGTAATGTTTGATTTTCAACACGGCGTCAGAAAAACCAAACCAAATGCTTATCTAATTGCAATTGCGTAATCGTAGTGGGACTGATTGTTCGTACAAAATGAAAGAATATTGGGAAGTTCCTGCGGAAATTCTCGAAAGAGGTAATAAAGCTGTAGTCAGAAGCTCAGTCAAAGTTGTATCCATTAAAATCTGGATAAGTTTATTAAAATGATTATAGGATGTGAGTTAGGTTATTATATTAATTCTCTCTATTCCTGTTGGTCGAATTCGTTCATGCGTCACATCTGTTTATCCCTTGCTTCTGTCGTAATTTATTTATTTATTCAATTTTACTCTTACGGATATTACTCACGTGTCCATCATATTTAACTAATTCTGCCACAATATTCTTTACACTCCCAAGTGCGGGTTCATTTCCTTTGTATTTATAATGTCTATATCGTGCATCTCTTCTCGTCACCATTGTTGCTTTCGTCATGGCTTTAATTTACCAACAACTACTATCAATTCTATTCCTCATATGTAATGACCCATTACAGTACTACTAATTGTGAGAATAAATAAGTCACATTAATGACGGCCCGCCTGTGTTTGTGCGCTGTCAACCCTAGCTGTTGTTCCAATGCGCACGCGGTCTTCGGCCTCTGGGTTTCTTCCTGCCGAGGGGGCCGGGCCGGGCCCGGTTGCCCGCTGGCGCGTGGCGGTGGGTGCAGGGGGGGGCGGGGGGGCGCAAGTGGGTCGGCGGCGGCCGCTGACTCAGCCGCGTCGCGCCGCTCCAACTCCTCCGGCGAGGGCGGTGGGGGCGGCGGGAAACCAACTCCAGCGCCCCTCACCTCCACCACCCGGTCATTAGACTGCTCTGATCGGTAGTTCTTCGTGGTTTCTCCGATAAGCGCCAGGCGAATGCCGGAGCAGTGTCCTAACAAACGGGCCATGGACCGCGCGCGATCTTTCCTTCCTCTTCCCTGCCCTCTCCTCACCACTTACACTCTCATGCACTACACTGCCACTTGCTTGGAGACCGGTCGGAAGCTTAGCATTTGTCCTGACTGCGGCGGTGCCCCGGCGGTGACTGCTGGTGGGAGACACCTGGTTGGGAAAAATCCCCGCGAAGCCACGCACGCGGGCGCAGGATCTGCCAGCCAGCGGGGGGAGATCAATGCCACCTTACGTGATGAAGCATGCACCACATTTACGGGAATAATGACCTTAGCAGTTGATGCGCTCGGAATCTCCAAACAATCAATCCATGCACAGCCACCGCCAGTCCGCGCGAAAGGAAGAATCATGGGTCGCCCCAGTGCCGGCGCTGCGCTTGCGTGCCAGCCAATTTGCAATGTCCTGCTAGCGGTGCTGCGAACGGGAGGGGGCTGTGCTCCTCCCCCTGCATTGTGAGATCGGGCGCTGAACTACGCGTTGGAAATTTTGAAAGAGTGATTTTAAGTACGCAAGGAGATCGGTCATTGATATTTTTTTGATCTGAGTCGTGGATAATTACGTCGAGGGTGACGTATTAGCCTCACACATTTCCACGTTTCCTTTAAATGAAAGCTGCTTCCTCGTATCAGTAAGGGCAAAAAGCATTGCAGTAATCTTTTTACTCTGCACTGTAGCGTATTTCTTCAATAAATTATCTTCATACTTCATTGGACTTAGTCTTTGTAGTGGGACTTCGCTCGCCATCACGTTCCTCTGGGGGATTGAGCTCCTCTGCAAATCCAACATTTGTCATCCGGTTCGGAAAGCAGATGCACTTGTGGTCTGCAGGCGCTATTAAGGCACTCGTCTGCCTGAGTTTCAACTTTTTTATTTGTCGCGTACATCTGAATTTAAACATGATTTCTCGTAGGATTAGATATTAACAAAGTAATTATTTTAAATATTTTTAATTATTTCATCCTATATGCCCATTTCCATCCGAAAACAGGATATGATTTGTAACATATCTCATGAACAGTTTAACATTTTTTGATGATTTCTTTACAAGATTGTTATTTGGATTGTAGTACTTGAATTGTCTTCGGAATTAGAAGAGTTGTGATGTTTCAGGTCGGGCCAAACAAGATAAAGACTAACTGTAAGAAAAACCCGGATTTAGGGTTCATTAGCTCTGCAGCGCTCCAGGGTTGCACGTCACACCTTCGACTTTGGTTTTCTTCTCTTTGTTCCCCTTTCTCCTGCCTTTCAAATATCTCCTCCTGCTTTTCCTTTGACAGCTTCACAGTCACTCCTCGCAACATACTTGTGACAGGTTTGATGCACAGCCTTTTGGACGGGACACATGCGCAGGTAATCGGAAAATTAAAAATAAATAAAAAAACTAACAAATTTAAAAAACAACGGTTTTAAACTTCGAAAAATACACATCTCATTAGTCAATTTAAATGGTAGAAAATAAGAGAAGGTTTTGGTGTGGTTGTAATATTTAGTTCCTATATGTTTTTGGGACGCTGAACACGAATATCGGGTTTGCCAACAAAACTTTAACCGGAAACATGTTTTTAAGCAAAAGTGTGTAAAAATCATGACTTTATTTAGTTTATTCTAATAACTTAAAATACATTTTTTTAAATAAATGGTCGTATATGATATAATATGAGATAAAAGTATCTACATTAATTTGAGAGATAATTGAAAACAATAATTGAACATAATAACAATGAAGTGAAGATGGGCATCTTAGGTAGAAGGAATTAACAAAATTAGATTACATTTGTTTTATATCGATCTAGAAAGAAAAGAAAATATCAGTACAGATCATTTAATTCCAATTATAAATAAATGTTATCACCAGACGTAGCCTCGTATGAGTGATTAAATTTTGAGCCTACAATGATGAAGTGTAGCAGCCCTGAGATTTGTAAGTGTAGTAACGCCCAGCATACCAAAATCGAGCTAACAAAATTAGGTAATTAATAAAATAAAATAAATAAACTTGGATATAGTAATAAGAGGAAGCGAGAGGTCACAAATTTCATTAAGATTTTTTTTCTCCAAATAACAGTTTAGCCGCGACAGCATCCCGAAGTTTGCTGTTATGTACGAAACACATGAAAAACGGAAATTATCCACTTTATCTCAGTATAAATTAAAAACTATCAATTTTTCGAAAATATTAACCTGATGTGAAATGACAGACGATAAAATTGCCTAAATTTTGTATGCAAAAAGTGTTCTTCTAGGCTCAATGGTATAGCCGTTAGTCTGCGAAATATGCCTGGATGTTACAGTGAAACCGGCACTCCTTGACCTCCTTCACTCACTGCGTCCTCCATGTAATGGACATCCAAAGAAGTTGCATACAAATAAATACGGCGCCTCGTTAATCGGTTTACATTTCTATTGGAAAAAGGAAAGTACGCATTAAGTTGGGGCGAAAGCCCGTTATGGGTCAGGGATGTAAGGCGTACGTGTGGTTAGCACATAGACATCCCTATGCCCTATTCTGCACTTCTCAACCTAAGATGTGAGTTTTCACACAGCCACATATACTGGGACATTGCAAGGAAAAAGCACAGCCCGGGAATCGAACGCGGGGTCGCGTCATCGAAAGCGAGGGGACTGACTAATGAGCTATCAGCGAGGTCGGAAAAAGGAAAGTAGGTACCTAATTAATAACGTGAAAGATAAAATTAATATTTTGGAAACCGATCCTGCCTTCAGCGGCTCGTCTATTTCGAAGGTCGCGGTTTTTATAGGCATCTACATGGCATTAACTATTTTGAAAAATCTGAAAAAACGTCCCGCTTTTTACATATTTTTGTCTTTAAAACGTGTTTTCAGGAGAAGTTTTTGATGACACTTCTGAACACATTATTTAAAGCATTCAAACTAATAACATAAAGCGATTCAGTGTTGAAGTTCAATACGTCATGAATGACGGAATGAATATCTAATACAAACACGACCGTCTATCCGTGACAAGTATCTTGAATATGTGTCAAAATATTAACCACAAGCGCATCTACAATGGTGTTTTATGGCTACCCTGAAGTGATAGGCGAATTAAAATGTCTAAAAAATTTGCGAAGTGTTAGATGACACGATGATTCATACGATGTCCACAGAAAATGTATTCTTTTTGAAACAGAAGAAAGACAAAGATTCTTTACCCATATTTTCAATTTTTCTGCAATAAATGAAACAATTTTCGATTCGTTTGTTTTCTCACAAGCAATGAGAGGTTCCGAAACCTCGGCATTGGCCACGCACGGAATAATGAACTTTTGACAGACCAAGAACCATGCTAACTATAAAATTATTCGCACTTCCCAACGCAACTAATGAGATGATTGCTGATGTTGGTGTACTTTTTCGGGTTTCACTATTTGGCTACAGTGCGAATAACAGCCAACTCACCCTCTTGAGATATGTCTGCTGCTAAATCTGCCTTCAGTTACAAGGCATTCAGTGCTGCACTATCAATATCTGCAGCTGCAGCACAGCACGACTTTTTAAGAGTTTATTATCAGGTTCAGCAACGGCCAGATTTTGAAAAAATCCAGAAGTGTGGAGAGGAAAAAGTATGAAAAATGCCCTTGCGCCTTTAATTGCCACTTGTTAGTACCACCTTCTCTACCATTTTAATTGAAATTTGATTCTTGCAGGAGCTCTAAAAACCGCAAAAAATGACTGATAGAAGACAAGATCCAACCTGATGGGCCAATGGAACAGGTCGTGGATATTCATGATATTAGATATTGCCGATTATTAGAAACGATATAACATACTAGATTTATAGTAATAAATTACCCACTAATGCCATTATTTTGTTTGTAGCAAATGTCTATTAAAAGAAGGGCCTTCGAAACATACACGTCAGTGAAGGTGCCAGTTCATACTGTTCCAAAATATTAATTTTCTTTTTCACATTATATATTACTTTTTTCTTCCCAAATGAAATGTTTACTAGGCGACGTTTTTTTTGTATACAACTTTATTGGATGTAAATTTCATAAATGATTTAGTGAGTGAGAGAGGTTGACTAGAGTGCCGTTTTCACAGTTACATCTTGGCCACGGAGAAAAGATGTGGATGGACTACTCATTTTACTCTACCAATTTTTACCCGTTCTGGGCAGCACCAGTTTGTGTCACGAACCGCCTCACCACAATACGGTCACTTCGAGTGAAAAGTCAGACTAGTCGCTGGCCGCCATGTTGCATGGAGCGCAATGGAGAGCAACACGCAACAGAAGTTTTGAGAAACATTTTTAACACATAAAGTGACAAGTTTTAGCGAAAAGTTATACGATTAAGGTGTAATTGAAATAAAATTTGGAATATTAGAAAAATACTTCATATATGCGGTTTAATGTCTTGTAACAAAGTGATGATTGTTTTCGTAACTGGCTGCATTTGGAATTCCCGCTAATATTGTGACGCAAACTGAAACTGCCTGAAGCTCAGTTTCCCGTTTTTTCATCTGTCGCGTATATTACCAAATTTCGCGAGGACCTCACAGCCTAACCATTAATTGCAGAAAAAATCTTAATGAAAAATAATGTAGGTACTTGTATCTTCTTTTATTTCATACAGGATCATTTATTACAAAATGGATGGATTTTGATTTTTTTTTTGCATACAAACGTGTTTTTGGACAAAATGTTTGTTGACAGACCCGATATTCGTGCACAGCAGCCCAACAAATGTAGGAACGAAATATCAAAACTACACCAAAACTTTCCACTATGTGCCCTTTTTGAGCACCGTTTGACTAGAAAAAATACACAAGAAAGAATAAAAAACAAAAGACATTTTTTCACGGAAAAACGTCATTTTGAGGTAGACGAGTATCTTAAGCACTGCCGGTAGTCTCATATACCGATAGTAGTGTTTACAGTCGGAGAAACTACGGAAAACTACCGTTCAGTGCAGCCGACCGCTTGAATTTTGCTCTTGACAGGACTTGAATTCGACATAGTCCAACGTCATTTTGTCTCTAATTCAAGGACATACCCTCTGTAATACTGGTGAGTCTGGGGTTTGAGTTCCGACGGTGTGAGGATTATCAACACTACCTAGGTCAATTTCAGCCGCTATCTGGATGACATAGGGGCTGGCTGCTTTGATCAACAGCTTTCCGTAGTTTCTCTAATCAACGCCAGGTAAATGCAGGCGAAATAACCTAACAAACGAGCTACGGACACTTCCCCTTACATGCACTACACTACCACACTTGACCTCAGAGACCGGACCCTAGAGCATCTTCCGTCTAAGGCGAGGCCCGCTGGGAGAGATACCCAGAGGGGACATCCCGTGCAAACGAAAGGTAGGTCCGCAGCGATTCTCACCCTCCAGCTGGGAAAGAACAGCAGTCACATCTCGTGATGAAAGCATGCACAAAAGAGCGTGACAGTTGACGCCCGAAAAGCCGCAACTCTCAATCAATGTGGGACCTTCCGCCCCGCGACCCCACGGAGGAAATGCCTGCCGCCACGGAGCCTCGTAGACCTGAAGTTCCCCACCGCTTGTAGGCCGGGAGTGGCGCAGCATCCCCGTGCCTTTGGCGGGGGCGGGGGGCGGCGGATTTCCTCGAGCGGGGCGGCGTGTCCCCGGGCCAAGGGGGGACGGGGAGGGGAGGGTCGTCACGGCGCGTGCGGGCGCTAACGAGCCACAGGCGACCACGATGACGAAGACGACGCCATCGCGCAGACGCTCGGCTGCCTCCCCACTCCTTTTTCTTCTTCTTCTTCTTCTTCTTCTTCTTCTTCTTCTTCTTCTTCTGCTTTCTGGCAATTAATACCCGGTTGTCTGCAATTAACTGAGTATTTAAATAATTCCGAATTATTTTATGTTAGTACTTCAAGTGGAATTTTGAGTTAAACATGGATAAAATTTAAAAAAATAAAAAAGATCTTGTCGACAACGCCAGCAATTGTGTTAACTTTACAATTATTTCTTACACTTATCTTCTTACTTTGTGAGTACTATTACTTTAATTAATATCTTAAGAAGTTTCTCGAAAACTCGATAGTTTGGGTTGAAAATGAGGTTCAAAATGTGCATTTGTAGATAGGTTCATACCACATTTTCTTAAAATAGGCTGCAAATTTTTCAATGGAAATGTACACTTGGGACCAGTCCTTTCTATAATATTCGAAAAGTCATATTTTGATTGCACTATTAGGGAACCAAAAATTCGAAAAAGGTGAGAAAACGTCTTTTAAGCACTAATAAATGGCATCTGAGAAAAGGGTGTGGCGAAACCCAAACGCTAGTCCAGGCTAAAGAGAATGGGAAACTAGCTAGTACGAGAATGTATATGCCATTCTGTAACAGCACCAGGTCTTGTTATTTTACTGCATCTTCTTCTACTGCTTTTCCTGGTCGTACGTGCTGCATCCTTTTCTCAGTTTTTCTTTCTTTTTTCTCAGTCTCATCTTTCCTATCTATTTAATTTCCGCGATCACTGTTTCTTTTTTCATTTCTTCCTTTCTCAGTATAGGAATACATCGCTCAATGTGTATTTGTATGCGAAATCTCTGTATTCGTACACGTTTCTACGTCAATCTACTTCTATTGATAGTTTCTCCTTCTCTCTCTCTCCCTCTCTCTCTCTCTCTCTCTCTCTCTCTCTCTCTTACTGTCTCTTTCATATTCTCTTTGTCTGTACCTCTCCCTTCTTTCTTGTCAAACAAGCACACTGCTTGCTGCCGCTACTGACCTCACGGCTTCCATCGCCTCCATGCCTTTCGTCATTTCTAAATTTATTGGTACAGTACACTAATGAATTCATGAAGAGCTGAGTCATAATTGACATTTTATTTTCCCGCCGTACTACATCCTTAGTAAAGAGAATTGCAAGGATGAGAGTCAAAAACGACAATTTTGCGACAGAAAAACTCGTATTTTGGTGCCCTGATGTTTAAAAAATGGATAAATGTTCCTACATGTAATGAATTACTTCCTGTAACACGTTGTGTATTTCTCGGGAACCAGAATCCATGTGAGAAAGCAAGTTCTGTTGTAGCACAACATAGTAATAAATAGTAAATCATAATTGAATTAATAAAACTAATAATATCGAATAGCTAACAACGAATTATAATAAAGATTAATCGCTAACACAAATAATAAAATTAATAAATCAATGAAATTATTGACGTCGGTTTAACCAAGGTGGAGGTTCTATCTTCCTTTAATGTCCCCATCTCTAAATTCCACGTGTTAGAAATACCATTTAACTAGAACTAGTGATGCTAAACATCACACACTTTCTCGCATTATTTGTAACTTTTGCAATTTGCAAGATGACGGACGGACAGACATTTTTGTGTTTCATTATTTCGGTATCAAGGACTCACAAAACATAGGTTCTGACCACACAACGACTTAGTGAAGTATTTTACTACTTACGTAGAAACAAATTGTACCCGTTTCTTGACACCAAGGTCCATATTATGATTCTACTATAGAAAATTCACCAATGTTTGGCGCAATATTTCTTCTTTACTGCGTAAGTACGTACTGCAGAGAGGAAGCAAAAGGAACTACATGAAGCAAAAATTGAGTCATTTGAGAGAGGAATGAAGCCGGTCAAAAAGGAACTTTTGCAGAAGGTGTCCGCGAACGGTCCGTTTACTGAGTGAGTACAATATGAACCACGCCATATAATTTTAAAAAAGTTATTGATAGTTTTAAAATATAATTGTGGCAGTTCATGTATTGTCCATCGAACTTTTATTCGTAGTGATATAATACCTACTGGTTTGCGTGTTACGTATTTAGTATCATAAATACTTAAAAATGTCAGTGGACCATTTTGTACCTACTTAGTATCTGTTGATTCTAATTCTTATTTCCAAATATTAAAACTTGATTATTGGCAGGTTTAAGTCTAAACATTTAAAATACGTGTATTTAAATTCAAATTCAGTTGAGTGTTGACTACCCTCAGATAGGGCCTTATAATGTAAGGGAAAATGAAATTCAAAACTTGCGACATAAGGAACTAAATAAATAGTCAGATGGACGTATTTATATTTTTTTAATTAATATAAAAATAACTTTATTTCCTTCAAACACGAACAACTAAATCATCTATCCATATAATCATAATTTTACAATTGTATAATGATAGAAATATTCCAAAACAGGTATTTAGTTTCAAAAAAATAGTGGGATCAAAATGTTCCCACTCAGTAAAACTCGAAAAATATTTAGCATAGGAAATGAGGGGTTAAGCTATTAGAGATGTGAAAAAAGGAAAAAAGGCTGAGGAAATAAAGCGAGAGGAATGTATGAGTGTAGGGTAGTATCTCTATCAGCTATTTCTTAAAAATAATCTGAAATAGTAAATGTAATATGATTGCTTGTTGGGTCACCAGAGTGAGTTTAGAATTTTCTATGCGGTTCCAATAAAACTGGTCTCTACAAATCTTACATTCAAGACATCAACATTCATTGTCCAAATCCAGAAGCAAAACGTCTTTGGTTACTACACGAGGCACAGACTCTTGGAGCATCTCCGCAGTGAAAACACGTAAGCGGCGTCCAACAATGGCCTCTGCCTTCATTTGTCACCGCGCGCCGCCACGGCCGTTGCACGGACTAAGCGCTGCCGTCACATCCGCGGTCTTGCGCAGAACCCCAGCCTCAGCTAGGCCTGCACTTGCCTTTCATTTATTTATTTATTTATTTATCTATTTATTTATTGAGTAGAAAATGTTATTCAGCACATCACATAGTTGACTCCTACATAGTTTTTCCATAACAATCATTCCTACATCGTTTTGTTGGTAATGCCCTGACACTTGGGCTGTGATGTCTCAGAGTACCAACTGTCGCTACTGCAGACCCTCTCACTACAAGAACATAGGATTTTCAACTCTAGCCTTACAGCTAGATCCAATGAAGGAGAATTCCAGCAGCCGGGCAAGAGCCCAACGGGAGGCCATTCAGTGCTAGAACACAGCCACGCCATCCCCAGCTCAAACGACGTGAGTTCCGCCGGAAGATTACAGGATTCCGCGGGATATCGCTTCGCCGGTGAGCCTTCGGTGTGAGGGTTGGCAGCCGAGGCCACATCCCCAATCCTTCCCTGCTGGCGGCGGGAAGAGGCCCACCTGGGGCCGCCGGTCGTCTCACACTGGCGCTAATGGCGCGGGGCCGCCGAGGAACTCAGGGTCCAGGCGATCATCCAATTCCCAGCGGAGCTCAACGCTAGTGCAACAGAAGCTCTACCCTGCCCCCATGCGGGATACTGTGCATGGCCTTGACTCGTTTATGAAGGTACTGCACTGCTCCAGCATTCGCCTGATTCTGGAGAAAGTACACAGAACTTCTCATCAGAGCAGCTGGCCGCTAGAAACTTCCTCCAAACCAGCTGAATACGACACATCTATGTAGTAGCTAGAGGCGAAAATCACCCGCGGTCGGGACTCGAGCCTCCTGGTCAAGTCGCAGCAATTCTGGCTATACTCAGCTGATGACCTTACTGGGGTACCTCAAGGATCATCTTACTGTGCCCCCCCCCCCTGCTTTACAGTTCAAAACCAGAAAGTGAGGCGGTGAAGAGGGAGGGTGAGCAGCGACGTGAGAAGGGGCGGCGTGTGGAGTGGGACGGGTGGCAGGGAAAGGGGTAGGAACAGATGAGTAGAGAGGGGAGGGGAGTGAAGGGGATGAGCTTGGGTACCGCAGAGTGGAGGAAGGAAGATGAGTCGGCACGAATGATCGATTGATTTGTGATCCCGGGCGCGTCAACTACCAAGATAATTGGTCCAGAAAGTGTAGGTAATGTGTTTCCCTGGGGATATGGCAGGGACTCCCAATAGCGGGAAGTCGCACCAGCAGGAACAAGCTCTATTTTCCCGACTGGTCTCCTGGCATATGTGGCAGTGTAGTGCATGTAAGTGTGTGTGTGTGTGTGTGTGTAAGGGGCGAGAATAGGACAAGGAATGGAAAGAAAAGATCGCGCGGGGTCCCTGACCCGTTTCTTAGGATGCGTTTCATCGCCTGGTGTTGATCGGAGACGTTACGGACAACGAATGGCCGCTGGAATTCTCCTTCGGCAGCGGCTGAATTCGACCTGTCGGAAAGCAGGTCGGACCTAGCAGCTAGGGTCGGAAATCTTGCCATCATTGAGCCTCGAACCCTAGGACATCCCGATCAGAATTATTGTAGTGATATCAGTTGATGCCCTGAGCCAAAGAGGGCTCGATCAAAATGCGCCTGATGAAGCTGCTCGTACATTTATGTCCAGAAGCAAACACGGGGCCATCTCAGAATTTGCTGAATTTCGGAGATGGGAGTCATTCACGAGGAACTGGCTTGGGACAGGGCGACGGACGGGCAGGGAAGAGACGTGGTGGGTTGGAAGGGCAGTTGGAGGGGGGAACGAGATGCAGCGAGAAGTGGTCGGAGTGGGATGAGGTGAGAAAAAACGGGAAAGTAAGGGCGGAGAGGGATTTGGAAGGGGAGGTGTATCGACGAGGAGCGAGCCAGAGGTGGAAGGGAAGACGGGGAAGGCGGTGTGAACGGGGCGATGAAGGGGACTTGACGGGGAAAAGAGGGTCGCGGCGTGACGGGGGGAGGCGGGGAGAGGCGAAGAGGGAGACAGGCAGGGCGAGGCGGACAGATGAGAAGTGAGGCGGCGAGGGACGAGTACGGTGTGAGGGTGTGGTCGGGGGAATGAGGCAGGGCAGGATGGGAGGGGCTGGGTGGGGCGTGGAAGGGCGGGTTATGCGAGGAGAGAGGCATGGAGGGGCGCAATGATGCCGAATGGGATGGGAGGAAGCCGCAGGGTGAGGCAGGGCGAGGCGGGGCGGGGCGGGGCGGGGCGGGGCGGGTCGTGGGTTCGTGTGGGGGCGTGGCGGCGCGGTGCTGCGCTGCGCTGCGGTGTCCACGGGCGCTGCTCATAACGGGGCGCCGCGCCGCGTGGGGGCGTCGGCGCGTTCTGCTCTCCGCGCCGCGCGGCTCTTCCCGCTGCACACGCACCCTCGCGACAGCCGCTGCTCCGCCGAAAATATCGCGCCAGCGAACAGGTGGTCGGTGAACAAGCTAGGGCTCCCCTGGCGGGGGAGGGACTGGACACCTCCCCCAATTCTATTAAAGGCATCAACTATCCAACTCCTCCAATTATATTTTTTACTTTCCCACCCTTACTTTGTAACAAGAGAAAGTATTGCAATAGTGCTCAGTAAAAACGCGATTTTTTCACAGAAAAAATCTTGTTGTTCACGACGGCGACGGTGTAACTGTTAGCGCATCGGACTGTTATACCCAAGTTGGCAGGTTCAAACCCGATCGAAGTCGTGGATTTTCAAAGGCGAAAACATCCTTCGTACGCCTTCCTCGGAGGGGAAGTAAAGCAAGCTGTCCCATGTTAGTAGATTTACTTGCATGTAAAGGATTCTCAAGCCTAAATGACACCTCTGAGCTAAAATCAAATCGCCAGTTTCGTCGCCCAAGAAATACCTCCTTTCTTCCCTAGTAGGTGAAAGGAGCGTAGCGAAATTTGCGTTGTCAGACGGAAGAGCGGGCCTAAAAGCTTACGTGTACATGAAGGCCTGAGTCTCGCCACGTAAAATAAGCCATCAATTCTAATTCTAATTGTTGTTGGGCTCTGGTAATGGAAATGTGGATAAAGCTTGTTCCTATGTACATTAAACCTCTAACACGATGTGTTCTTGTGTTCCATTCTTGTGAATCCTTGATACCGAAAAATCGAACGATGGCAAAAGATGAGTCTGGCCGTCTGTCTGCTTGTGGTGTGATTAAGGCAAGCGCCTTAACGGCTCAGGCAATTTTCCCCCAAAATGTTCCCCGATAGATCTGAACAATCCCAAGGCCCTATTTTGGAAAATTGGTATCGGAAAATCCGTTGCCGCCAAAACGTCTGCCGTTCCCTCCGTCTGTCTATCCGCCCGTCTCTCTCTACGCCAGTCCGTAACTCTTATGTTCAACTGTACCCGATTTTCTCCAAATTTCATATTCCCTGACACATTCAGAATATATGGCATGTTTGCCTCAAATCGTTGCAATGAAAACACAGTCACGCGCAAATGCAACAATTTAAGCCGACGAGGGTCGGTGCAGGCAACTACGCAGCCATACGTTCATTTTTTTATTTTCATTTGTTCAAGAAATACAGAAATACAACATACAATAGTAGCATACCCTGAGCAATGTCCTTGAACTCTCCAATTTACTTTTCTTAATAATAAATATAGATTGAAATGTCTTAGTTACAAAAACAATCTTTATCGAGAAAAATTGCAGACTATAATTAATCTTGCTGAACATTTTATTTATGACAACAACTTCGAAAAAATCATTTTTTGTTGTGACACTGTGCTTTCACAGTGATTTAGTTTTTCATTCTGAAATTTACTATAAATAAACATTTCCTTTTATACATGTGATCTATAAAGCCATTTTCATCTATCTTCAGGTAGAATCCATTAAACAAGAAGAAAAATTTTAAGAATTATTAAGTCAACATAAACTACTTCATATTTCCTCAGATGGCTCCAACAAAATGGACGAATGTCGCGACGCGTCGGTTTCGCTATTTCGAGTGATAATGAATATTCATTTCGTATGTCGTATATTCATTTAAAATACCACTTTTTGCTTCTATTTTTTCAGCGGAGTGTCTAATAATTATTTATTCTCTGGAAATAATAAATCAAAATGGCGATTTTAACTTCAAGATCTTTACTGATTCACAAAGCCTTCTGATGTCATTCGATGGTTGGTAGTGGTTTTGGAATAACCTCTTATTGCATAGTTGAAAGCCAATATTACTATGTGTTAACAATCGGGTAAAAATATTACATTCATTTGAGCACCTTCACATAGAAGTTTGATAGGCAATAAAGGTGTGCCTTAAAGGGAAAAGAGGCTGCAACAATTGGCAACCTTCTTAATATTGGTATTACTTCTGATTTAATTTTCAACTATAAATTTACATGTAATGAGAAAAAGTCATGTAAGTTAACATAATTTATAAAATTGGTGAAATTATTATTATTATTATATTATTTTAATAATTATAAGACACATTCGTTTTACCTGTGTGATATTCCACGCAAAGCCATGATTACAATTAATAGTATGAAGGCCAAATACACGGTACAGTTTTCGTACAGATTGGACGTACAGAAAACGTGTAGTTCAGACTGCACGATTTTTGCATGAAAACTTATGAGCATATTCGTAATTCTTCATGCAGAAAGCGTAGTTTGACTGAAGCACCTCTAGCGTCAGAATCGTTCGCTAACCCGACGCCATGGTAATCGGCCATTTTGATTTTGTGGTTATGTGTGTGAAGTGATATTGTGATAAACTATCTCTTTTTCTATTCCCGCTTTGTTATTTTTCTTCTCTATGCTCCCCGTTGTTAATTAATACTTTATAAAGGTTACAGTAATAACACACACACAGAAATACCGCCACTGAATGTACTCGGACGATGCAATTCAGTTGTTTCCCGGTAGACCTCCTAGATACGTCTTGTTGCAATTTAAAACGCTTACAGATTTATGTTTTATGTGTAAAAATGTTCTTGATCGTTTTTAATCATTATGTAATTTATTTTCTTTATTTTCACAATAGTAATGTTATTTTAAATTCTATCTCACCAATGTGCATTTTGGCTCTGTAAAAATATGTTTCGCTGGCAATAAAAATCTACTGTAACTGACTTGTGTAATGCAAACCCCAGTAGAGGCCGTTATTTCCGAGAAATGAGGGGACGCAAAATGAACGAGCGGAGCTCGGCGCGGCACACCGGGACAAAAGAGGCGGCCGAGCTTGAGTATACACGTCTCTTAGATCAGGGTTGTCCAACCCCTGTTGATCCCTTGCATGTATGTCGCGCGAGAAAATTGCGCTCATCCCACACGGCCTGTCGGGGTCAACAACCCCTTATCGTAAAAATAAGTGAACTTAGATTAACGTTTTTTCTAGTAAATTCAGAAATTCAAAATTATTGTTTATTATGTTTCAATGCATTATGCATAGAACGTCTGATACCACGTATGGATCCATTCGCAGGGTGAAGGGGCTGTTTCTGAGCAGCCGGGGAAACTGCTGAGATCAACAATACGGGGAAGACAGGTGTATATCGCCAGAATAATGTAGGACAAGATGGACATCATTGACTTAGATGTCGTAGGCTTCTATGTGCAGTCATGATCTGGGCTGTCCGGGTGACGCCGAGTACAAGGCTGAGGTGCCGACGTTTCGACCGATATATCTTAGCCTTCACAGCCTGGTCCATCTAGAACGCATAAACGGTAGCACCCAACATGCTGGCACAATAGAACCCTGAAGAAGACCACGGTTGGTTGAAACGTAGGCACCTCAGCCGCAGCTACGCAGCGTCATCCGGACAGCCCAGATCATACACATTTTCTGGTCTTACGGCCACAGCAGTACACCCACCCGGAAATACAGATCAATCTAAGCGAATGAATAAGCATCATTCGTACTCTTAAAACGGCAAATAATAACCATCTAAAAATAGTGGAGCTACAACAACAAACTCACGTTATTTCTAAATGTGCAGTTTTCGAAAATTCAGAGAAACCAAACCAAAAATTCAACTAAAGCCTGCGCCATTATTTTAAACGTCCTTTGTTTTATCCAAGAAAAAAAAACAACTGTGGAGCGGTTTTAGAAAAAAATGTTTTTAACTAGCATAACTTCAGATACTGCTAGTTTTTACAAAAAATGGTATTGGCCTTTTTAAAAAGCTGATATTTTACAACAGATTTTTTGTCACAAAAATCTCTTCCTTCAATTTTGTAGCCAAACTTTCAATATCCTGAAGTCACTACTGATTGGGTTTTAAATCGGAATTTCACATTAATATTTAAGCGGCCTACATTCCGGTGACGCTACTCTCGCGAAATCAACTCAGACTCCCCCAACAACCTTGTAACCATGGTAACGCATGCGCCATCCATCAATTGTTCTTTACCACGAGTTCATACAACTCGTAAAAAAAAATTATTTTCATATCGTAACCGTCTCCTTAAGTCTGGTGATAAAACTCCTCGTTATCGAGATGTTGCCATGACTACGTCAGCCTTCGGTGTTAACGCGAACATTTTCCGCAACATTTCCCCTTCATCAGAAGGATGCGTTTTGAAGGCAACGGAAATTCCTGCAGTTTAATGGATCCGGAAAACGAATACGCAGCTTGTAATTCTCTAGGTTGTGAAGTCCGGCGGCACTTTCAACTTTATGGATTCCAAAGGAAGGAAATTGATTTCCTTCCCCTGATCATTTGCGGTAATTTGGAAAAGAAATTGACTATCTTATGAAGAATATTTATCTACTGTTTCTATCCTTTTCAAAATTGACTTTTCATTCGATGTGGTAGGAATTGTCACAAATAGGTTCTAAATTAGTCTTGGGAAAAGGTTGATCTGATCAAACCACTTAACATTTTTTTAAAATAAATATTTTATTCGCTTTCAGAGTTAATAATTTATATTCACTTAACTGTTTTTTAAGTAAATTATTTTTATAAGTAAATGCATTGTATTATTATCAAATCAATTTTCACTCACAATAAGAAATGTAAGATTTTGAACGTATTATTTTTGTTAACATTATTATTATTGCTATTATTTTCGCATATTTATTTTTCTTGCAGAAGATTGAAGGTAATGAAATGAGATTATAGATAAACTGGATAGGAAAACATCCAGTAGAGAGGACAGGAGTGAGGAAAATATTTTCATTTTGCGAATGTCGTTTATTTCTTAATAAGGATCAGTGAGGCACTTTGACCTTTAATAATCATGAAAATGTGTGTGAAGACAAATCGAGAGAATCACAGATTCTCATATTGTGTGTTTTTTAACTGCAACTGGACAAAAGCTATTTTTTAAATTATATCTTTGACTGCGTAACTGCATATTCTATAATGTTCATCAACATTTGAAACAATTTTTATGTATAAAATATTTTTTTCAATTTGAAATGTAGAATTTGTGTTTTAAAGTTTTTCTACTCGCGAAGATTGTATTCATTACTCATTGCTTTAAATATCTCATTTAAGACCTACTTTTTAATTCATGGAACGTGTAATAGAAATTAAAAGCAAACTACAACACAAATGTAATTCTGATTTGCGACATGATTTAGAAAAAATATACTGTAAATATTCCGATTTTCAATTCAACTAAATTAATACAATTAATACTATTATGATACATTTTCAACATGAGAACAAATATTAATTATAATTTATAGTTTTTCAATGTATTTTTTAATTCACCCACACACTGAGGTAAAATCTCTAGTACTTGTAGTACTGCAGGTAACTCATTCTAATTTTTTATTGTCCGGTTTAACGAAAGAAAAGTTTGTCAAAGAATCTAAATATCAGGCGTTTCTTTAATATGAAAGACGTTTATATGGCAAATTATTTCCATAGGGCTCTAATAGATTGCAATACAGTATTAACATTAAACCTTGATGCCTCATAGAATGGTAATTTTATTGCTACTGCTGCTAGCAAAAACTAAGAAAAGCTATTGTCTATGCTACAGGCAAATTAAAAAACAACCTCCTGAGATTCTTCTATAATCACAGTTACGAAACGTCAGCGATTCTGAATATAATCACAAACATATCCATCCTGGGTGAAGTAATCGGCTGCTTTAAACCTACCATTTGCTTACCAAAACTTTCCATTGCTTGAAATGAAGTATTGATAAGTGTAGGATGAGCTCACACACATCCTCTTTTGTAATACGGAACTGTCTCATAATAACAACATAGTCAAGAAAGACTGCAGTACAAAAATTAACGACAACTTCCTGCTTATACTCCCTTAATGTACAGCTACTCAGAGAACACCGCAACTCTATATTTCCGGACCCGTATTGAAAAATTTTATTTTCCATTCCCGATAATTTGCCATTTATTTTTATACGCACTGAATACTGATAGCCTTGCCTTGTCTAACTGCCAACGCCACCAGCGGGGAGACGGGCAGTTAGAAAACAGGGCATATATCCTCAGCCACTAAAAATGGCTGCGATAGATCAGCGACAACACAGTTGCCTCTGCACCTTCGTTGGCCATTTTCGACTCTAGCTATTTAGCTGAATTGAATTCAAACAGTATCTGGATGAAAGTTCTAGTGGCCCGCGCGCCTGATCGGTAGTTTTCCGTTATTTCTGCGATCAATACCAGGTGAGAGCCAGAGCAGAACCCCAACAAACGGGCAACGGGGTGCGCTCGATCTTTCCTTCCTCATCCTTTACAGATCTTCGCTTACAAAGACACTCACTTACATGCACTGTACTATCGGACAGGTCGGGAGACCTGTCGAACGACCAGCCGGGGACTTTGATTGATTGATTGATTGTTTCCGGACGCGTCAATTACTAAGATCATTATACCGTAAGTGTAGTGCATGGTTTCATCGTGGGAGATGGCTGTGTTCTCCCCCGCTAGATGGCGAGATCAGGCGCAAACTTACATGTCCCCTTGTGGGGGGTTTCCGCAACCACGGATCACCCGCAAGTGGGGGACTGCCCCATGTGGGGCAAACTCTAAGCTTCCGACAGGTTTTCAGGAAGGTGGTAGTGTAGTGCATGGAAGTATGTGAGTAAGTAATGGGTGAGGATAGGATAAGGAAGAAGGAACGATGGCGCGCGATCTGTGGCCCGTTTGCGAGGTACTACACCTGCATTCTCCTGTCGTTGATGGAAGAAACCACGGAAAACTACCAATCAGAGCAACCGACCGCAAGAATTCTCCTCCACGAGGCAGCTGAATTTGACGTAGCTATCTAGCTAGTGTCGACAATCCTGCCACTGTCGGGTCTCGCAGCGTGACCTCTCGGTCAGAGGCACTGCAACGACATCAATTGATGCTCTGAACCACAACGCCAGTTCCTTCCCGGAACGAACGTCGATCGCTACATATGGGTATCACAGAAACGTAATTGTTAGGCGGAGGGCGCAGGTCGCAGCCAGGCGGCGAGGGGCGGCCCGCGCCCGCTCGCCCGCGCTTTTCTTTTGTTTCCGCGGTTTCTCCGAGCGGCGAAGGCGCAGCGTGGAGCGCTGGAAGGGGGAGAGGGAGGGGGCCGGCGGGGCGGACGTCCGCGTCGTGAAAGCGGAGCGGCCGTCGCCCTCCCCTCCCCCGCCATCGACGCCCGCGCCCCTACCACCAGGGTCGGACACTTAGACAATCAAAGAAATGGAAGCACGTTTTTGCTCAACTTCTCTCCAGCATTCGATAAGGATAGAGCCCGTCTCATCTATCGTATTCCTGCACTACGGAAACAAGGAATTATAAATTTATTGAAAGAGAAAGGAATAAATAAACATGATAGTTGTAATACATAAAAATGGAAACAATTCATTAAAATGTTAAGAATTGTATTATTATTGTCGTTGGGCAATTATACGGAAAAATAAAAATTTTATAAACTATATATATAGTTAGTTTTCGATGCAAGATCAACATCGACACCAATAGAACCATTTTCAAAATTCAATTCTCCAATCAAATCCCATTTTCAACTTCTTTTCGCTACTTTTTAGGAAATAACAAAGAGATATTATTTAATGATATTTTTATCAACAAGTTTTTCCCTGAGGAGTCCACGTAACCTCACAACAATTTTATGATCGTCAAACATTTATTTGACCTAAACATGGGCCACATTACTCCGAATATGGCCAGTTTTACGTTTAAACCATAGAAGTAGTTTATTCAAATGGCCGTAGCTACGTAAATTTGTATCCAAAATACTTTCAATTTAGACCAGATTAACGCTTCAAATGTACACTTTAAGAACTTTGCCTCGCACAACTTAACTATTTCACTGCAATCGGCTAAAACTGCGCCACGCGCCATCACTATTAACGACCCATATTTGTGCCATACTGCTGTGACTGACTTATTTATTCACTATTAGGCTGCAATGAACATATTTGTAGAGAATCACATCAAGCGTGTTTGGAAGTTACTAGACTTTATACAACAGTGCATTGCAATTGGAAGGCCAAGAGCCATTTTTCCTCTTCGTTTCGGTGCGGAGCAGTGCCCATGTCATCGCGCCCGCCCCCTGCCCCGCGCCCCGCTGAAGGGGCACGCTCATTAGTCATTCTGAAGAGCAACCCCTTCCTTTTTCGGATTTCTTCTGCATTTCAAAACCCCAGGTGATGATTATTGACATTTCCATGTGCAAGCATTAGGCACTCCAAAAAGTAAGCGGCACACGGCACCGCAGATTTATAAAACTAATCATTTTTCAAACCAATTGTTCAACTAGGTTGTTGCTTCAATTTATAGTAAAGATTTATTACTTTTATGTGACAGCGTGATGTAAAAGTAAGTAGTATAAAATTGTGTATATGAAGTTTAGTTATTCTATTTACTTCAGTTCTGGCGTATAAACTACACATATTATGGTAAACTCTGTGTAGTACGCGCAGGTGCTTTGTCTCCCTTTCCACCGAACTAGGTGAGACGTTGGCTTCCATCTGGTTGCATTACAATAATGAAAGACAAGACTATTTACATCTCTGATGGTTTTCCCATAGCTATATCTTGGTCAGGCCGGAAAATTATGGATATTCTTGCGTCTATCTCCCATACAAGCAATTATCCAGTTTAAACGAAGGTTGGAGCATAAGGCATGGCAACTATTGTTTTTTCTAAGAATATGAGTACTGGTGGAAAAGGTGAAATACTCAGATGAATAACAAGGTATGGCTTCAGAGAACGCATAGACATTTACTGACACACCAAAATTGCGTTTCGCATATTTATTAAGATATTTGAAATAGTGTTGGTTTCATGTTTCAAAGCACTTTATCGTATACGAGTTTACAGCACTCCCCATGCATTACACACCCATTCTAAAGGCCCGATTAGGTACTTGCTAGATTACCGCACGTGCCACGTCGGTCGGAACGCGAAAAGTACTCAAATTTTCGAAATATTGTACATGATCTTATTTCAAAATCTATCGTTCACAAGGAGATTTCATTAAGGGAAAGAATATCTATCTTTAATATTTTAGTTGTAGGAAGACTCCAAAAAAATGTTGAACTTTTGTGATTTTCGAAAGAACATAAGACCTGTATCATTCTTTTAGACGTCCTTCAGGCTATCCAACAACAAAATCAAATCAAAATCGATGGAGCCATTTTTTTAATTTGGAAAATATCCCAGAGACTTCATGTAAAGAACTCCCCAAATTTAAAATATCAATTTCAAATTCAAGGGGCCGTTCCATCAGTCTGATCTATTGAGAAATATCAATTTGGGGAGAAATCAGCTGAACAGTTCTGCCTCTAGCGTTGTTCTCAGACGTTTGGACAGACGTTTTGGCGTCATTCGATTTGTCGGTATCAATGACAAAAAACATGGATTGTGTCTACACCACGTGTTAGAGGATTTTTGTATATAGCCACCAGATTCATCTACTTTTTTGTTAACTGTAATAAAAGTTTTTTCTGCCGAAAATTCGTCTTTTGTTTCCGCATTCGTCATTTGTTCGCACACAACCTTCACTCTACTCCGTAGCGAGAAAGTACAACTGTAGCCGTGACTTCTGCCCCAACCCTCGAATAAACTCAGAAAAATTGATGATTTCGGCCGCTCTCGACGCCCTAGAAGCCCAATTTCGCGACTCGCTGTGCCACAGCAGCGCTGCCTCGCGGGCGGGCGGGCGGTCCCTGTTGCGTGGGCGGCGCGGCGTCCGTTTGGCCAACGGGGAGGGGCGCAAGGCCGCCGCGCCGTTGCCGAACGGGAAGCGGAGTGTGGGGGAAGGGGGGGGGGGGGGCGAAGAAGGCCCTCCGGCGCGGCCTCCGAGAGCCCGTCGGCGCATCCACGCAGTGAAGCAACTCGCCGTGCGGCCTTCCGCACGAGCAATTCCAATGGGCACAGCCCGTGCCCTTGACGACGAGAGGTGCAACGACAGCGGATACTTTCTCGCATTCTTTGCGACTTTCGCACTTTTGACAAATTCAGAGAAATTAATGGAAATCGTACCTGCACTTTGCGTTATCTGAGGAAAACATTTGGAACCTTTTCTGAGAAACAAAATTTCAGATAATAATTTGCTTTTATTACACGCAAAATTACGAAAAAATCTACTCACATTTTGAAAAATTGTACACGATTTTATTTTAAGATTTATTTTCGAAGATCAGATTTCATAACAAAAATCTCTTACTTCAATATCGTAGTAGTATTCAAAGGAAATCGGATCTTTACGATGCAGTAGAACCCCGGGAATCCGAAATAATTGAGGGGGGGCTGTTCAGTTTTTCTTACAGAAAAATATTACGGATTTTGCAACTTTTTCGAAGTGAACATTTCTGCTACATAAATATGTGATATACACCATAGTTACCAGAGCAATAAACGTTTTATTTAAATAACTTGTGTTTCAACAATTAGTTGTTCAGTTTTGCAGTAATTACACTACAAATAAGCATTTTATTTATTTTTTCTACATCTACAAAATTTCTGAATGGCGGAGTTCAAATTAAGAAGGTTCTACTCTATTTATAACCGTTCTATCTCGAGGAAAAAATTTAAAGAACAAATCTGGAGCCATATTTAAGAAAATTTTCAATATCTTACAACCAAAAAGGCTTTATGTAAAGAACTTCCAAAATGCAAAATATCGGTTTCAAATTCAAAGTGCCGAAACATCTATCGGAATCTATTTTGATGAAAATTTAGTTTAGCCGCTAGCTTAGTGTCTGTCGATCAGATGAAATCGGGACAGACTGACAGAGTAACGTTTTGCCTTTAATCAATTCTTCGCAATCAAGAACCAACAAGTACTCCGTACGTGTATTCCGACTACAAATTCGCCAGAGGAAGTAATTTATTACTCGTAGGAACAAGATTTACCTCCTTTTTGTGACTAGGTTCCAACATTACGAGTTATTCTTTTAAAAACTAGTTGTTGTTTTTTTTGCAACTGCATTGCAGTATTTTCTCTATAATGCGTTTGTAATACACGATAAATTAAAAACGAATGAGGTACAACTTATTTGGTAGATTGTTCGTAGATGTTTGTTTCTCAATTTTGACGGAGATGAGCCCCATAATCCTTAGTAAAAATTAAATATAGTAGAACTCCCCCATCGTGTTCCTCCCACAACTAAGGAAATGGGAGTTCAACGACACGTGCGCATAGTGAAGCTACATTTATGTCCAGATGCAAAAGGTGAGGCCTTGATCGAGATAGAGGTTATTGACCTACAGTCTGAAGTACATTATTATTTTACTCTGTTAAGTTTTTGTGAACAGTTTAAGTTTTTGTGAACACAAACTTCTGTTTTTCGGAGAATTCAATAGAACATATTTCACAGCCCCTTCTTCACACACAGACGAATGAAGTTCATTTCAAACCGCTCTGACCGGCTTGGGTGGCTCAATTGAAGTCGCTTCAGTGCCTCTGATCGGGAGGCCCTCTGGATCGAGGACCAACGGTAGCAGGATTTTCGACACTCGATACACAGCTAAGTCGAGCTCAGTCGTTGTCGAGGAAGAATTCTAGCGGCCGACTGCGCTGATCGGTAATTTTCCGTGATTTCTCATAGCTACCCCAGACGAATGCCGGAGCAGTACCCTAACAAACGAGCCATGCACCGTGTGCGACCTTTCCTGCCACTTCCTTGCCCTATCCTCTCCCCTTACACACACACACACACACACACTTATGTGCACTCTACTATTACATATGTTGAGAGACGAGTGGGCAGCTTCGAGCTTGAGGGGCGATTTCCCGCTCGTGGGAGATACCTGGATTGGAACACCCCGTAAGCCGAAGTGAAGGTCGAGGTCGGATCTCGCCATCTCTTGCGACAAAACACTCATGACACGGGACAAATGGCCTTAGCAGTTGATGCGTCTCGACACAATCAATCCACCATAGAGTAATGGCAACCGCGGAGGTGAGCAGTGTTCGACAGAACGCGTCGGATGCACTTCTCTCTAGTGTTCACAACGTTGTTTCGTCAACGGCCGTGTCTTCCTCAAAGCGAAATCCTCCTAATGAGTGAAAATTGACTCCGCACGCGACGACTGTTTAGGTGGATGGATGTAGGTGGAGTGATGAGGGCCATACTGTCCTAGAGACAGGGTTGAGAATGAATAGACAGAGATTTTAAGGCTGACATGAAATTTTGTTTCTCCTGAAAAAACAGAGTTCGGCTTCGTTTCAGGTTTTGCCGCGGCCGTTAGGAAAGTCTGACTTTGACGAGTGCAGTGTCGCGGTTTCTAGTTTCTCAGTACGCAGTAGAGAGAAAGTGATGTAATGCTGCGCGAAACAGAAAACCTCTTATTACAGAGCCCTGGCAACTAAAACGTAGATAACTCCAGTTGTAAATATCGAAAAATTTCCTCTAACACACCTCATACCCAGAATTCATGTTTTGTGTGTCCTTGACACCGAAAAATCGACTGACGGCAAAACGTATGTCCGTGAACAACGCTAGCAGCTAAACCGTTCAGCCGATTTTCTCCAAAATTGAAATTTCCCCAATCGATATGACTGATGTCGCGGCCTCTTGAATTTAAAACCGATATTTTAATTGGGGGGGGGGTACTTTACCCGAAGCTCCTGGGACATTTTTTAAATGAAAAAAACGGCTTAATCATTTGTTTAAATTTTGTTTTTAGATAGTGTGAAGGTCGTTTAAAAGGTTGGTGCAGTCTCGTGTTGGTTAAAAACTCTAATTTTTCGAAAATTGCAAAAGTTCAAAATTGTTCAGCATTTTTCTACATCTCAAAGAATATATATTGCGTTTATGAAATCTGTTTCTTAAAGATGGGTTTTGAAATGAGATCATGTACAATTTTCTGAAAATGTAAGTACTTTTCGCGAGAAAGTACGTGTTGCCTTAGCGGCGCTAGTTCCGTCGTGAATCCACAGAGCTCCGTCTGCTCCGTTCCAGGCGTCGCCGCTGCGTCAGTTGCGAGCGTCGCGGCGCGTCGCGCTGCCCGTGCAACGGCGCGTGGGCGGGGCGGGGGCGGGGGCGGGGGCGGAGGGGGCAGGAAGCGTCTCGGGGGCGCAGCCGCGAGGGCACTTCCGCTGGGCGCGGCGCCGTCGTCACGCCTTCGCTGCGGCCCGCCCGCCCCGCCGCCCGCCGCGACGGAGGCACTCGCGCGGCGCCATGGCAACGGGCGGCCAACAGCCCTTCGCCCTCCCCGCGACAAGCTGTACTTGCGCCTGTCTCAGAGAGGGAATATCTCACGGCCTTTCGTTTCTTTCTCGGTCGTGCCGCTAATGTCGCATGATTGCGACCGAATTGGGCAGTGCTGGCGATCATGCGACATCTAGCGGCACGACTGAGAAAAACGCGAAATGCCGTGAGATATTCCAACGTGAAGACAGACCCTCACGAGCTAGGAAATAAAAACCCAAGTATAGACCTTCTATTCAACGACTTAGAACAGGGTGTCCAGCTCTTAGGTCTCAAGGGTCACAACTAAAACCTTTCATATGTTTACGAACCATATTTTCATTAATTTAATGGAATCAGGTATAATATGAGACCGTATCACGCACAACGCAGTGAAATAGATCGGTATTTTGAACATACTAGAAGAAATCCATAGATCTAAACGTAACCTCTTTTTACATTAAAGGGGGTTTCAAACCCGGCTGGGCGTATGCGCTAGGCGCATAATATTCTCATCCGACAGGGATGACTTTTGACAAACAACCTATCGCCTAAGTAAATTGCTCCGCGGGCCGCACGCATTAGAATATTCTAGAGTTAGAATATACTACTTAGAGTGGCTGGCCACATGTTTTCAGCGCTCTCGGTGGTCGCTCGCAGAATTAAGGGCCGCCATGTTTTTCGCAGTCAGAACATGAGCAGTGCCTGGTGGGGGCTTGTAGAAGTTGAATACTGAATCGATGTGTTGTTTGCATAAGATCTTATTTCTATATTGTCTTTTTCTTTTAACTGTATTTAAATTATATTAGTATCTAGGATAATAATATTCAAAATGTCTTCGTTATGTTCGCCATATAACTGTAAAAATACAAATAATCGTACCACAAACACAGTGGACGCCGCTCATTGTTATCACTTCTTAATGGTGGTGGTTAATATGATAACACTAACCGATTGATAACAATAGGCGAAATATTCTAATATAAGATTAACAAATGAAAAATAAATCTCACATCAAATAGTTAGGGAACACATCCATTCATAATAAATTCACCTGTCATATTACACAGACACATATGAATGGGAGAAAATCAGAATGATGACATCTTAAAAATTCTGAGAAAAACGTGTTAAAAGCACCACGACTTTACAGTGATAGTGACATAAACAGTTTTCTCCGAATTTATAAAATGTCCCTTAGGGGCTGTCCATAAATACGTATCGCAAATTCGGAGTACTTTCAATACCGCCTGCCCCCCTTGCAACGCGCCCGTAACGCACGCTTGATCGCCCCTAAATAATTACGAAACGCTTGCAGCAACATCCCCTTGAAATGCGAGAAGTGAAAATAAATTATAGCATAGTATAAACAATTTGTTCGTGTTGTATATTAAAGTAATTAATGCTAATTAAAGTAGAAAATAATTGGTGATGCTGACTGCATCTAATAATAAGAGTGGGGTAAGTTGTAAGTGAAGGAAAACTGTTTGGGCGACAAATGTTTGATCACAAGCTAATATGCACCCGCCGTCGTGGATGATGCAAGAGCAAGAGTTTACAGTGCCAATTTAAATGTATTCTAGAATATACTTCAAATCAGATTTGACTATTTTCTTCGTAATCGTACAGATTAAAAAAGAGTTGAATAAATATTTCCAGTTATTGTAACAATTTACAACTAATAACTTTATTTGTTTTAAAACCAATTAATTAGTGAATATTATAATGTTTTAGTATAGAACTCAAAAAATGAATTATTACAGCAAAAGTTGAAAATGTGTAAAAATAAATATCAATGTTACGTAACACTAATACCTCTCTATCCCTGTGTAATGCATCGTAACGCTGCCTCAGAGCCCCCTCTCCCCCCTCTTTAACGTTTCGTAATTTATGGACGCTCTTTATACCGTCCTGATTTTCACCCATTCAAATAATATTACAAGTTCTCAGTAAAAAAGTTATTAATAAAGTCTGCTTCTGGTTTTCTCTGAAAATTCCATTCCTGTAAATCTACTCATAGTGTTTCATGAAATCAACTGATCTGTGTTGAACACCGTGACGCAATATATCTAATGACTGCCTCATTTCAGCCGGTTTTGGTGGTTGTGATGTTTCTAAAGCATCATCGTAAATTTCGTCTTCTGCACATACTGCCGGACCTGCCTATCTCATCCACGTCGTCTCGGCTTCGTGAACCACATTGAAAGTTTGGAAGACTGTCAGTCCGTCTGTGAACAAGGCTAGCTGCTAAACCGTTCAGACAATTTCCTCCAAATATGATATTCCGCAATTGATCTGACTAATATCGCGGGCCCTGGAAGTTGAAACTGATATTTTAATTTTGGGGCGTACTTAAAAAGATGGCTCTAACGTTTTAAATTTAGTTATTGAGACCTGAGAAGGACGTTTATGAGAATAGTGCAGGTCTCATGTTCGTTGAAAACTCTAATTTTTGGAAAATGGTAAAACTTTGGCGTCTTTCTACAACTAAAATAATAAAGATAGTGATTTTTTCTTAGTGAAATCTGTTCCTTATAGATAGATTGTAAAATAAGGTCATGTACAATTCTTCGAAATTATGAGTTTTACAAAAAATTACTGACATGTGTTAATTCGGAGAGAAATTGCGGTATAAACAGTATAAACAAATAAACAGTATTACGCAAGTATTAGGAAGGGCGAGAAAGTATGTGCTGTTTTAGCACCACCAGTCTTATTAGTGTAACCCGTTTTGTAACAAATGTCATTCGTTTTGTTACTAGTAAAATCTCATATGTGTTATTTCGGTGAGAAATTGCAGCATTACGCCAGCATTGCTAAGTGCGAGAAAGTATGTGCTGTTTAGCGCCACTATTCTTATTAGTGTAATCCGTTCGGTTCCTAGTGCAATCGGAGATGTGTTATTCGGTGTGTGGCGTTGCAGGGCAGCAGCCGCGACGCCGCCGAGGCGGGCCGCTTCCTGCGCGAGCTGGAGCGCGAGGGCTCGGCGTCGTGCTTCCGCGCCAACGCGGCGCGCTGGGCCTTCTCCACCAACGCCACCGACGCCAACCGGCGCCGCAAGCTGGAGCAGGAGGCGCTGCACGCCAAGTTCCAGCGGCTGTCGCGCCGCCGCGCCGCCGCCTTCGCGCGCCACGCGCTGCCCGACCCGGCCGCGCGCCGCCAGCTGGCCTTGCTCATGCTCGACGGCCGCCTCGCGCTGCCCGACGCGCAGTACGCAGAGGTACCAACGCTGCCTCCCATTTGCCTCCCACACTTCCTACAACAACGCTACACCTAAAATTACCAAAACATAGCGGCTTCAACTAATACTAAGACCAACACATTAACTACGGAGACAAATTTGGGGAAGGGAAATTTTCTTATTCAAAATGTTTTAGTCAAATGTGACATATTACAGATTATGTAGAATGACGTAAGCTTAACTCAGCTCATGTTGTGATCCATGTTTATTTATTTTAATGCTTATACACAAATGCTTTTGCTTGCAAAGTTTCGTGACAAACTCGTTCTAACTGCAACGCGCTCTAACTGTAACAGCTACACCTAACTCTACGAAGGATAAACTAGCTTTGACTAATTTTAACTACAGTAATACTACTTCTACAGCCAACCACAACTGAAACACCACCTAAAACTGCAACCAATTCCTTGTCAACACCAATACTACACCTTCAACTAAGTATAACAACTAAGTACTAAGTATAAGTATCACAGCTTTAGCGAATATTGTGACCGAAGCACGAGCTATAAGTGATTGTGTACATACAATAATACAAAGGCTACAACTATAGGCAACAACTTCATTTAATAATATGATCGAAACACAAACTACGACTGCGACTAATTGCACAAATACAATATTACGGCTACAGCAAACTCCAACTACAAGAGCTTCAACTAATACTAAGACCGTAATATTAACAACCACTAATTACATAACTTCAACAACACTATCCAAATAATAACTACAACTAACTCTGTAACTATACCAATACAACAACAAGTACTTTAACTAGATGATCTACTATCACGACTATAAATATCAAATTATCAACCAATGCTACAAATTCAACAATACAACAACTACCAATACAACTACAATAGCTGCAACTCTACAACAATACCACACATCAAGTGCTACTAATAACTATAACTACAAGTAATGCATCTAAGGCTTGCGATTGTCGAGTCCCGATTAGCGATGCCACCATAAGAAAAATCAACACTATAATTCAACGCTCGATGTCTTGAGCTATATTAGGAATATCGGTACTTTCTCCAATTTCATGATTGTTTCGGGACTTTCCCCAATTTCACAAAGATTGTGTGTGATTTGTCATTGAGGCTCAGTTAATTGTCCCTATTCGCACGAGGTAATCCTGATTGTTAAAAACAATTTTCCATATTTAGTGTTTCGGCCAAAATCGAAAAATTTCATTGTTATTGAATTTGCCCGGTTTTAACGAAACTATTGCCACTTCTCACATGGTCAGAGCCCACTTTATTTTCCGTCAATTTATTCTTCAATTATAATTGAGGATTTTACACTACTGACCTGGAGCAAACAAAACAACAAAACATTGACCACAAATCATTGACTACAAAACATCGCCACCAAACATCGACTATAGAACATCAACCATAAAACATCGATGTTAAAACACATGGGATTTAATACACCGATGTTTAAAACATGGATGTTTTGAAAACATCGACGTCCATGTCGCATACCTACCCACTAGTCCGACCTTCTGTGCTCACCGTCACGTTTGTTATTATATTGTATATTACTTTTGTAGTGTATAAATGATACTGTACAATATTCTTTTTTAAATCATTATAACATAAATAAATATTTAAATCAATAAGTAATAAAAAAAAGAAGGTATGAACGGCCACTGGTGCTGGCTGGCGCGTGCCCGCAGCTGCAGCAGCTGCTGACGGAGATGAAGGAGGTGTACGCGCACGCGGAGATCTGCCCGTACGCCACGCGCCAGCAGCTGTTCTGCACGCTGGCCATGGACCCGGACGTGGCGCGCGCGCTGGCGGCGTCGCGCGACTGGGACGAGCAGCTGCACCTGTGGCGCGCGTGGCGGGACGCGGTGGGGCCGCCGCTGCGCCAGCGCTTCCTCCGCCACCTCGAGCTCACCAACGACGCCGCGCGCCTCAACGGTGCGGCCGACGGCCTTGCATTCGCTTATCCATTGCAGTCGCCTCGTTCCGTTCATTTGCACATCGTTTCGTAACATTCATTGCGTTCCAAACATTGTTTCATTCGTTTCATTATCTTCATTCATTTGATATTTTTCCACTTCATTCGTTTAATTTGTTTCATTCGTTTCAGTCATTACAATCGTTTCATTCATGTCATTTTTATAAATCATTTCATTCACTTCTTTTATTTCATTTTGTTAAATCGTTTCATTTATTTCATTCATTTTGTTCACTCATTCTTGAATTTTGTTCATTTCAATTCTTTTGTTTCATTGTTTCATTTTAATTATTTTTCATAAAAATTCACTTTTCACAATCGATCTAACTGAGGTCAAAACCACCTGACTTTCAAATTGATATTTTGATTTTGGGGGTCATTTTACATGAAACCTCAAGAACAAACTTTAAATTTTTCTAAAAATGGTTGAGATTGGGATATATGTTGTCTCAATTTTTCGTAATTTTGCTTCAAATATTTTGCCGGCAATTTTATAAAACCGATTTTCTCAAAAATCGCTTCAAATTTCTTCTTTATTATTTATTTTATTCTAATAGTGCGAAGTATGTAGATAAGAATGAAACCGGTCGGATTTACGTTGAACTCTCTTAATTTTTTAAAAATTGCAAAAGTTACAAATAATAGGAGAAGGCATGCGCTATAGTATCACCATTGGTTTTTATCGTGTTATCCCTTGTTCATATATTTTCCACAGTCAACGCGTGGATCCGTCAGTAATTCATTTTGTTACTCAAACAGTTATTCACTTCATCCAATCATCTCCTTCAAATCTAGGGCGTTCGGTAATTCATTCGACCACTCAATTGGCTGTTTTTTCATTCAGTTACTTACACATCATCCAGTCATTGCATATTATCAGTCATTCCGTTTCAAAATAAATCCATTGTATACATCAGACATATTATTATTATTATTATTATTATTATTATTATTATTATTATTATTATTATTATTATTATTATTACTATTATTATTATTATTATTATTATTATTATTATTATTATTATTATTATTATTATTATTTAAATGTCACCGCCGTGTGACGCCCTTTCAGGAGAGGGAAGAAGCAAATGAGGTGATGTTGCAGGGTTCGCGGACGCGGGCGAGCAGGCGCGCGCGGCGTACGAGGTGCCGGGCGACGCGCTGCCCGACGCGCTGGCGGAGACGTGGGCGGCGCTGTCGCCGCTCTACCGCCAGCTGCACGCCTACGTGCGGCGGCGCCTCCTCGAGCACTACGGGCCCCAGCGCCTGCGCGCCGACGGCCCGCTGCCCGCGCACGTCTTCGGTCAGTGCGCTCTCCACTCTCTCTCTCCCGCAACGAAAAACTACATAAATCCGTTCCTTCCCATATGAAGGAAATTACTTCCTCTCACGCGTTGTAAGAACTAGCCAGAATCGATGTTTTGCGAGCCGAAAAAATCAAATGACGGCAAACCGTTCATCTGTCCGTCCGGCTGTGGTCAACGCTTGCGCCTAAACCGTTCTGCTGATTTTCTCCAAAATTGATGTTTCACAATCGATCTGGCTGATGTGACGGCCCCTTGAACCCTCGCCCCCCTTTGTTTTAAGTTTTCCGCAATCTCTTTCTCGCTATGAATATTTTCATTAACGTCAATTTGGATACATTGTTGCATTTGTTAGAACATGAGCTTGCAATAAAGTCATAAAGTTTCTCGGAAAATCAAAAGTTTTCTGAAAAAATAACCTCGAAATTCCGCTTTTTCAGATTGTTTTCGAAAAAGGCTCCATATCTGTTCTTAAATGTTTTAAACAGATAGTGCTAAATGGTCGGAATAACTGATGTAATGACACTTTGACGTTCTCTTGTTTCATAAAAAAATACACAAATATGGTTTTTTAAATATTATTCACGCCGTTAATATTCACATTACCCACAATTACTATACATTGTTGCATTTGTGAATCCAATTGCTTCAGATGATTTCCAATGAAGTTTGTCGAAAGCTCAAAACATTTTCTGTGGAAAAGAGCTTCAAATTTCGCTTTTACTGTAACACTCAAACAACTTTTACTGTAATACTTAAACAATTTTTCTCAAAAACTGTTCCCAATTTTTAACTGAAAATTTCCATATGGGTTGAGTTCTTATTGTTCCATGACATTCTTAAAGTCATGTACACAAAATATTTGAGTTAGACGTTTTTATTGACCAATCTTGTGTAAAGCAATTGAATATTGCAAAATAAACAAAATATCGAGACGATGTGAAATACGTCTGCCACTTTGAGAATCATCCCACGATTGTATAGTTGTAAGTTATACAGTATATAAGTTCATACAAAACTATAATATATCAAACTGGTTCAAAACGCTCTATGGCATCGTTATTTTAAACTCCTGGACTTCTATCATCACCTCGACATTTTATTCATAAGGCAAAGTCTCACTTTGTTACACAAAGGTGAATTCACTATATTTGGGTAAATGCACATAGAGCATTCAATTGTTATCATCATTATATTTCTGATTAATTTTAGATTCATTACAATCTTGAAGGAGGCAAATATACTCAAATAAATGGTGTGAGTGTTTTTTATCAATCCCCTCCTCCATGTTTACATCTTTCAAACATGTGAAGAAAATTGTTTCTTCATTGCGAACGTATTTTTTAATGAATCCCTATATAAATAGGTATTGTATTAAACTTTTGAAAGCGGGTTTGTGGAAGAAGAGGCCCGGTGACCTGAGTCTCGCTCTCAATAAAGACAATTTATTTATTTACTCACTTTCTGTACTAGTTTCGTACTGCGGTACGCTCTGTGATTATTCCATAACGTGTGAATCTATCTCCGCAGGCAATATGTGGGCACAGAACTGGCGCCACTTGTATCCTCTGGTGCAGCCGTACCCGCGCAGACACACGCTGGACGTGACCGGGGAGATGCTGCGCCAGGGCTTCACTCCGCTCAGGTGAGTGCAGGGTTGCCAACCGTCGTGGGTGCTTCATCATACAGCACTGTTACTTCGTTTGTCGACGTAACAGAACTATCTATATACAAGATATCCGGGAAGAAAGTTCTCAAATAAGCTCATAAGACAATTTTAAGTATATTTTCTTTGATAAACTACTGGGATATTCCGAATGGTTGAGCCGTAATGAGCACTCTAAAGTAGGTTCGAAAAAATGCTCTCTAGGCAAACATTTGCATTGCAGAAGAGTAGAAACATTGCAGAAACATGTAAATTGTTTATTATTTATAAAAATCAATGAACATATTGGTTCAGAAAGAATAATTAACACAGAGATAAAAAGCAGTCGAGTGGGGTAAATTAGGTGTTTTTTTTTTTACTTTCCCGTATACGTAGTAATATACGTAGTGCAGGGAAAGTTATGTAATGCTGCAAAAAATCGATTTCGAGATTTCAACGGAAATACACGTTTAGTGGTCCCCAGATAGAAAAAGTGTTGTTATTCTTCTTCTTCTTCAAAACGTCTTTCTGTCCCTCTGTCTGTCCGTCTGTCTGTCCGTCTGGGGTCACTACTAGCGCACCATACGTAGGATATTTTCCAAATTGAAGAAACCTCTGTCCATCTGGCTCGAGTCGAAATTTTGAGATTTTAAAAAACATTCTTCAAAATTTTGTGGTACTGTACATGGAGCCCTCCAGACATTTTCAAAATTTTCTCAAAACTGCTCCAATTTGTCTCTTTAAATTTCTTGTATGAATAGAATAACGTAGATTTATAAACATGGTATAGGTTCCATTTTCACGGTTAACTCTGAATTTTCGAAAATTTCAAAAGTTTGAATTTTTTCGATGTCTTTGAGGCTACAAAATTAAAGTTAGAGATTTTTCCTTCTAATATTTTTTTCTTCATAGTGAGACCTTTCATTAAGGTCATGTACATTTTGTTGAAAATTTTAGTACTCTTCGCGCAATATTGCGCGCAATAAGTGCAATTTTAAAAAAATTACCAAAACAAGATTTTCTCAAAAATGGCTTCAGTTTTTTCTTTAAACTTTTGGCAGGAATAGTGCTAAATCTACTCTATAAGATGACATAAACACCACATTGCTTTATTCTTTTGTTTTTTTCAAAAATTACAAAAATGTAATTTTTTGAAAGTTTTCTTACGTCGTTGGTATGGAAATGTCCAGCAATTTGTAAACACTATTTTATTTGTGAGTTAAAGTACTTAAAATGAATTCAAATGACGTTTTTCGAAAACTCAAAAATTTTCTGTGAAAAAGAGCTTCAAATTTCGAAATTACAAAACGCCAGTTTTTTTAAAAGCGGCTTCAAGTTTTTCAAAGAAAATTGCCATTAGGACGATGTTTTACTGTTCTTTAATAATCCTAGAATAATACTTTCGCTTTACAATTAATAACATGTCAAGAAATTGTACTTTGGCGAGAGATGGCAGCTAGATGGTGCTAGATGGGGAGACCAAAGGAAACTGAAAACTAATACGGCAAAGTTTGTGCCATTCTGTAGCAATACTAGTTATTTCTGGCTTAATTTTCCTCGAAAACCCCGACAAATAACATCGATATTTTATTTATGATAAAACACGTAATATTTATCTATGTTACCTATCCTATTTTATCTTAAAAGAGTAATTATTCTATTGTTTGGTCACGAACAAATAATACGGTACAAATAATACGTTAATAATAATCTTTGTCGAATATAAAGAAGGAAATAAAAATAAAGAATATCTTGTTTTTCTATTTTTTCATTTATTCACTTTCATAAACCAGAGGAGTAAAACACCCTGGATCTAATGTAATATATAACACGAAAATGTTAGTAAAATAATAGATACTTTGTAAAAATTATAATAAATCATTTCGTTCATAGACGATTTCCACAAGTTTGATTTGAAAATTTATTTAATGTTCTAGATTTCTGTTGAAACGTTATTATGAAACGAGTACGAGAAACATTATTTTCTCCAAAACCGTCAAAAAACCCTTGTTATTATTTTGAGGCGGATAATTGTGAAGAGCAGTGTTGTGTTGTGTTGTGTTGTGTTGAGAATGCTGAATGTTTTGTTAATGAATGTTTTGAATATTTGTTTTGTTGATTTTTCAATGCGGTTTTGAATCCCTGAAGAGATATTTTGAATGTTTAATTGATAAATGTTTTGATTTCTTTGTTTCTTGTTATGTTGATTTCTTTTCAATTCTTAATGCATGTTTTGAATGTTTGATTTGTTTGAATATTTGTTTTGTTCGCCCATGTACGTTTTGAATGTTTGAACCACGTATATAAATTATAGGACACCGATTAGCAATGCCTATGGTGGACGTAGCAGCTGGGTAGCATTGGGCAGCAGTGAAGCAGAGAAATTGCGCTTGAGACCACCTTACTATCGCTCCGTTCTGCGGCGCTGTACACACGTGCAAGGAGGTTCAGTTGTATTCTTACACTTCTTTCAGAGTCACGAATAATCACCGTAACAAAGTGAACCACTGTATAATATAAGTGGAAGTAATTTTAAACATTTTAGGCGTCCTTTAGTGGATGATACTCGAAATATTTCTCTGTATTGTACTTCCACAACCTCAATTGCGGTATTATAATACTTGATATACAGAGTGATTCAGTCCTCGTCGCTTATACAGGAACCGGTGATAGAGTACACCAAGTTACTCACGAATACGAAAGGATGAAACCTATTAAAAAATTTTTAAAAAATTGTTTTTTGTCACTGAACATTTTTTGTAAAACAGGAGCCGAACTATCACATTGAACTAATTAGTTTCAAGAAAAAGCACTATAATTTAAGCACTACAATACTATTGGCAATACTAGCCTATAAGAGAAGTGAAGAGTTTGGCGCGTCGCCACCTTTTATATCTTTCACTTGCAGGGGCAGCACTGCCGATGTATATGTGTGTGGTTTGAACAGTTTGAGAGCTGAAGGGGCCGTGGGGGTGCAGGATGTTCCAGGAGGCCGAGGCGTTCTTCACGTCGCTGGGGCTGGCGGCCATGCCGCCCGAGTTCTGGCAGCACTCGATGCTGGAGCGGCCGCTGGACAGGGAGGTCTCTTGCGCCGCCTCCGCTTGGGACTTCTGCAACCACAAAGACTACAGGTGCGGCCCCTCCTCGCAAAGGTGGCTCAGGGCAGCGACTCCTGTCGCTTCGACACTAGCTGCATAGCTAGATGGAATTCAGCCGCTTTCTCAGGGAGAATTCTAGCGACCGGCTGCTCTGATCGGTAGTTTTACGTGGTTCCTCCGAACAACACCAGGCGATTGCCGGAGCAGTCTTTAACTAACGGGCCACGGATAGCGCACGATCTTTCCTTCCTCTTTCTTGCCCTATCCTCACCCGTTTCTTACACACACTTACCCTCACATGTACTTCACTACCCCAGATCAAGGATCTTAGAGCTCGTCCCGGCCGGGGCGGTGCTCCGCTGCTGGAGTATCTCTGGTTGAGGAACACCCTGCAAGCCGACGAAGGTCGCATTCCGCCATCCTGCGAGGAAAGATTACTTCCCTTCTCAAGTATGTTCTACACTTACGAGACTAATGACTTCAGCAGTTGGCGCTCAATCACTAATCGGCCCGGAATCACTAATCAGTCCTCGTTATTCTCCTCTTCCGTCTCGACTTACGCCACCTTCCCTGATCACCCTCATCTTTTTACTATCTTCCCACCCCCCTCCTTCCTCCTCGTCTTCTCCCTCCATTGCGCTTCAATATCTCATTACTCCATTTTCTTCTCATCTTCTCTCTTCTCTCCTCTTTCTCATCTCTTCGCTCTCCTATTTTTTCTCCTTTCCTCTCTCGTCTATTCTTCCTCTTTATCTCCTGTCTCCTCCACTTTTCCTTCTCGTCTCTCCTTGTGGGGCTCACGGCCTGTCCACGATGCGCCACTGGGGGAGTCCTAGAAGCGGAAATCCTGGGGCCCGACTTGCAGGTCAGCTACCGATAATACGTTCTAGCGGGGAAGGATCAAACAGAAATTAAATATATACACTTCACTTACAGATCCCAAGAAATTATTCCACCCGAAAACATGAAATACTTAATATCGAGGAAGAAATGAAGCAACTCTGCCTTTTCACAAATATACAAAATGTGTCAGTGTAAATGCTACTAACTTCTAGGGCACAGAGAGGGGTTAAACGTGTTCACTTTTCGCCAATGAACGTTTAGTGTTACATTTTATATTACGAATTTATATTCATTTATTCATGTCGCATTTGCCTCTGATTTGAGAGAATTCCTTATGTTCGGCAGATCTGGTTCACCCTCAGTGAAGGACAGTTCATGTGCCCGTCGAACATCTGTGCATACAGAATAGCCCATGAAGCAGTGGCAAATGTCACATATCAAAGTTATTTTGCACCCCACTACATGACAAACAAGTAGTTATCATTTATTTCGTGACACCCTGACTGCCTAATTAGTGTGCCAAACCACATGTGCATGCGCTGGATCAAGCAGTTACACAATTATTTCTAAAAATGTATTTATGCCTAATAGTGTGCCAAACCACATGTGCATGCGCTGGATCAAGCAGTTACACAATTATTTCTAAAAATTTATTTATGCCTAATAGTGTGCCAAACGACATGTGCATGCGCAGGATCAAGCAGTGCACAGCGGTGACGCAGGAGGACCTGCTGGCGCTGCACCACGAGATGGCGCACGTGCAGTACTACATGGCGTACGCCGACCAGCCCGTCGTCTTCCGCACCGGCGCCAACCCAGGTGCGTTCACAAACCACCCATCTCGTACTTTGACCGATCTAACGCGGGCGGCAAACCCTGATGCGTAGACGGACCACTCACCTCGAACTTCAACTCTTTGAGCGCAAGTACCAACACAGCTGTGTTCGCAGACCACTCTTCTCGCACTTTAACTCTATAGGCGCCGGTGCCTAACCAGGTGCATTTATAGACCTCTCATTTTGTACATAAATTCTTTGGGCGCTGGTATCAATCTAAATAGTTTTCGGACTACTCATTTTGTTCTTTATTCCTAGACTATCAAGATATTTTCTACACTATAATGGTCACTTCATTTAATTATCAAACACCGTCAAACAGGGTGAGACTGTGACACATAAGATGAGAATGTGCCAGACTCTATTTCTTGAGATATTCGCCCCATATTGACAGGTATAAGAACTTGTCTGTTTCTGTTAACTTGCACAAATAGTGTTTAGTTCAAAAAATAGAAAATTTCTTAAACCTGACAATATGATAAAGAATATATTTAGAGCGTGTAATAAGGTTGAAGATTTTTTGCCAATGAACATGCGGCGAGAAAGTTTATATATAATTTCATTCAATCATCCGTCCATTCTATACTTTCAATAACGAAGTTGCACACGTGGCACTTGCCCCTGATGATTAGGCAACTGTTTGTGCATTGGTGTAGAACAGGACAGGGCAGGGTAGGCCCTCATGCAGCGAGATGTGTTCCTGCATGACGAATTGCCTAAGTTAGAAGCAAATTCGATACCTTATAATATGAAACTTCGCACTGCATATCATTAGCAAAATGTTGATATCTTCAACTCATCTATACGCCCTATAAATTTGTAACATTTATCCTGAGACACATTGTACAAGTAACTTTTCATAACATTAATGTTGTCGAAGAAAGAAATATATTTCGCTTGACCCATTTACTGCAGAGCAATTTCATTAATTTTTAATTCATTTGCAAAGCGTGTACATCTTCACCCCTTCTACATGGTAACTTTTATTCAGAGACAAAATGTGTAAGTAATTAAGTGCGAATGTTGATAAAACATTTCCCTTCATAGGTTTCCACGAGGCCCTGGGCGACGCGATGGCGCTGTTCGCAGGGAACCCAAAGCACCTCCAGCGCATCGGCCTCCTCGCCAACATCACCGACGACCACGGTACGCCATTGGGCAGCACGCCCCGCCCCGCCCCCACACCCACGTCCCAGTCGTCCGGCAGCGACTCTGACCGAGGCGTCGTGGGGCTCGAGTCGCGACGTTAGCTACGTAGCTAGGTCGTGTTCAGTCGCTGGCTGGTGTAGGACCGGCTGCTCTGATCGCTAGCTGTACGAAGTTTCCCCGAGCAAGACCAGGCGAATGCCGGAGAAATATACCCTAAAAAATGTATCACGGACCGTCCGCAAATTTTCCTTGCTCTTCCTTGTCTTATCATATTCCTCATACACTAACACTTACGTGCGTTAGACAACATTACCGCACAATGTCGGGAAGCTTACAGCTGATCCCGTTGCATCGCTAGGGGAGACACTTGGAGGGGAAATCACGTGCAAGCCGACGTGTAGCTCGGCACCCACCCAGTGACAGGTACATCGCCTCCTCATTCCCTACACGAACGCGACTAATGACCTTAGCAGTTGATGTGCCTGGTACCGTCAATCAATCCCACCGCCCCTCCCTGCCTCCCCCACACACTCTCCGACCACCCCTACTGCAGCCCCGGCCCGCCCCTCCGCTCGCCCCGGCGCACGGCGGTTCTAACTGGCCATCAGTCAAAAACTCCAACTCCGTGTTTAGACGCTGGTTCCATCAAATCGTGTACAGATGTTGTTTGTGCATCATATTCCAGCGTGACAGAGAAATTCAAACCTTATTTTCTTCTCATATTCGACGGGGAAGTTTGCGGTATCTAAAAGTCGAAAAATTTGATAAGATTGTGAAGCAAGTTTCTGTCAGGAAAAACGATGTTTTTTTTTTAACATTTTTGCGTGTAGTTTTCTGTATTAACGAATGGATAATACATTTGAATATAAGTTAAATATCTGACAAAGTTAAGGTATCTATCCCGTGGAAGACGTGCTTTTCACCCTTCACCTGCCTCTAAAAGGGAAAACATGAGGATGTAAGCCCTTATCCCCCTTGATCACATAGCCTCCCATAGCATCCCATAGCACTAATCACTGATGTCATTGCAGAGTCGCAAATCAACTACCTGATGGGTCTGGCTCTTGAGAAAGTGGCTTACCTTCCTTTCGCATACATCGTGGACATCGTAAGTATTCTCCATTCCTTGCCAATAGGTGTTAAATGTTGAACATTAAAAAATAACATGATTTTTAAATCATACAAAAAGTAATCACAAACATCTCATAGATTTTCATGGCATATGTAACGGTCACATAATATTATCATAGATCCAAAACCAAGGTCAGGCACCGCTTGTAAACCTTTAGCTACAGTATTTTAATTGTTGTTGGTGTATTGTTTGTCTGTTAACAACTTGTCGTCTGACCGCGAACTTAAAATGAAATATTGATTTAATACAGGGGTTCTCAACGGCGTAGAAATCGACTCCCTGGGGGTCGATAGAATTTTGAATGGGGGCAATGACGATAAAGGAGCCGATTGGGGGTCTGCAGACGAATACGAAATTCGTCTCCGGCAATTGTTAGGTATATTCGAGATCCTAATGATTACAAAAAATATTAAAAGAACTCGATAATTTGTTTCCTGATTTAGAGCCAAAGTAATGTAATAATATAAAAATTTTTAATAATAGATTAAAAATCGCTCTTATTTTGTATCCGTAGTTCATCCTCAGGTTCAGGGCCGAAGCTGTCGCACCGGTTGCCCGAAGTAAGGCATCCCCGCGGACGGATATCCCTGCGGCAAAGAATAAAAACAATTCACTCCGTGCATATCATTAGCCATTTATTAAGACAATTACATTAAAAACTTAATTTCAAGTTTATTGCATATAAGGTAATTTCAGAAGGGTATATTATAAGAAGAAAGTAAAATAAGGTAATTGAAGCCAACAATTCTTTTAGAAAGGGTCAATAAACGAAAAAGGTTGGTACCCATTGATTTAATACAATAACTATTTCAGCCACAATATTTTTGTTCAGTTAGATTGTTTACATTTTGAAAAGAAGTTTCTTGTGTGTTAACTGCCTGTGGTGTGACCGAGAAATCAAAACGCAATATTTGAGTACTACTATTTTCGCTGCACTGTACGCCGCGTCCACTCGTCATGTGCGTGTGTGTGTTGGGGCAGTGGCGGTGGGGGGTGCAGGCGGGCCGCTGGGGCGCGCACGACATGAACGCGCGCTGGTGGGAGCTGCGCCTGCGCCACCAGGGCGTGGTGCCGCCCGTCGCCCGCGCCGAGCACGACTTCGACCCCGGCGCCAAGTACCACGTGGCCGCCGACATGCCCTACGTCAGGTGAGCGCCCGCGCCGCGCCCACCGGCGCCCACGCCTGCGGCCTCTCCCACACTCACGCCTGCGCCCACGCCCGCGTCCATCCCATGCCCACGCTTCTGCTCACGCATGCGCACACACCTCCGCTCCTACGCCCACGCCTGCGCTTCTGTCTCCGCCTGCGCCCACGCCTGCGTCCACTGCCAGGCCCACTCCTTCGCCTGTCTCCGCCTGCGCCCACGCCTGCTTCCACTCCCACACCCACGCCTGCGCCCCTGCTTCCCAACGTCCACCTTCTGCTCACGCCTGCGCCCACACAGTCCACGCCGACGCCTCTGCCCCCCTGCGCCCACGTCTGCGTTTAGTCCCACGCCTGTGCCTCTGCTTCCCGGCGCCCGCGCTTCTGCTCACGCCTGCGCCCACACCGGACACGCCCAAGCCTGCGCTCACACCGTCCACTCCCATGTCCACGCCCGCGTCCATCCCATGCCCACGCCTGTGCCTGCGCCCACGCTTCTGCTCACGCCTGCGCCCACACCGTCCATTCCCACGCCCACGCCTGCTTCTACGTCCGCGTCCACTCCCATACCTACGCCTCTGCCTCCGCCTCTGCGCCCACGCCTTCGTCCACTCCTACGCTGGCGCCAGTGCCTCCGACTACGCCTGCGCCTACGTTTCTGCAGATGTTTCGTTTGCATGAGTCCGTCTACTTCGTCTAATCTATTTTACCTTTACCCATTTGCCCTCATCTGCTACATACGAAGTCTTTGAGTCCGCTAAGGGCTGCTGACGTTTCAAAACGCGCCGCTGATTCTGTACCACCCCCGACTGATGCTTAGCTTGTGCGCTGCAGGTACTTCGTGGGACTGGTGCTGCAGTTTCAGTTCCTGGAAGCCCTGTGCCTGGCCGCCGGCCACTACGGGCCTCTGCACGAGTGCGACATCTACAGGTCCAGGGAGGCGGGCCGCCTTCTGCAGTGAGTACCTGTACAAGGAGTGATAAAACTGTTCATTTTCTAAAATGTTGACGCACCGTCAATAGCTTGTGGTGCAAAACGCTAATCGATTGTGAGAGAGTATTTATGGTGTTTGATCATGTCCACTCATTAGACCACTAGTCACGTAAGTGTAGCGTGTGTTGCATCCTAGAAGGAGGCGGTGTCATCCCTCTAGAAAGTAAAATCCGGCGCCGACATACACGTCAGCGTGCAGGAGTTTCCCCTCAAGGTATCTCACTCAGAGGGGCACCGCACCAACCGGGACGAGCTCAAAGCTCCTGACGCATGTGATAGTGTATGATTGTGTAGGTAGGGGACAGGATAGGGCAAGGAAGGTGAAGGACAGATGGCGCAAGGTCCGTGGTCCTTTTGTAAGAATAGTGCTCTAATATTAGTCTCGTGTTCATCGGTGAAATCTCGGAAAACTACAGGCCTCCGCGCGAGCAAATACGTCCCAACTGATTCCGTGAGAATCGGAGTGCTATTTATTTAACAATACTAATTATTTGTTTTCAGGCATGATAAAGTGAAACAAGAGCTCCGACGCGAGATAGAATGGCTGAGACGTGTTCTCCCGTATTGGCCAAAGACCCAAAAAGAAACCAATTTTCAGTGCGCACTAACGTCCTAACTGTTCATCAGAAAATTTAATTTTGTAAATAATTATTTCGACAATACGCAGTTATGAAGTTATAAGCAAAAAAAATATAACCGTTTGAACTGTTAAGATTTTTTTATTTTATTTTTTGCGATTTTGTGAAGCTGACATTCTTTGAGGTGGCAAACATCAAATTCGAATGTCACACCTCAAAAACATAAAAAACCGAACTTCTGGAAATTGTTTTCTAGATCGAGCCATTTTGAGCACTAATAAACTGGACGGATATTTTCCATTCAACTCTAAAAAACACTATAATAATTTTCATAGTGTTCTCGAAATTTTACTGGAAACAATTGTCCGAGGATTTGTTAGCATTATCGAGAATTTCCGCAGAACTTCACAATATTCTTTCGGTTTGTGCGTACAAGCAGTCCAACTGCGATTATGCAATAATAGACACGCATTCTGTTTTGTTTTTCTGACTTCATATTGACTATCTAAACTAGTGATGCTAAAACAGCACTTATTTATTACTCTCTCACCCGCACTTTCACGCAAAATTACGCGAAACGTACTCAAAGTTTAGAAAAGTTGTGTATAAACTCATTTCAAAATCTATCTTCCAGATTTAATTAAGGGGAAAATCTCTATATTCGATATTATAGTTGTAGGAAAACGACGAACAAATTTTTGAATTTTTGCAATTTTCGAAAAATTAGATTTCAACGAAAAGAGATGAGACCAGCATCATTCTCGTAAACGTCTTTCACACTAACCAACAACAATTTTTTTTGAAAATTTTGAAAATGTATTTGAAGTTTCGTGTAAAGTTTCCCCCAAAATTAAAATATCGATTGCAAATTCAAGCAGCTGCGACATCAGCCAGATCGATTGGGGAATATCAATTTTGGAAAAAAATCGACTGAACGGTTTAATTGCTACCGTAGCTCCATGTTCGTCGTTGAACACTGATTTTTCGAAAATTTCACGTTCAAACTTTTTTCGGAGTCTACCTACAACTAAAATATTAATGATAGAGATTTTTTCTTCTAATGAAATCTAATCATTAAAAATAGATCTTGAATTTTTTTAATTTGAGTATATTTCGCGGAATTTTGCATGAAAATACGGGTGAGAAAGTATATACTGTTTTATCGTCACTAGTTTGTATGGATTCTGGTTAAACACATTAGTGGATTTTTTTTCTTCTACATATAACTATATTTATTCACTTTTTCGTTACCAGGGTCCTGTAATAAAGTTTTATTCTGTCAAAAATTCGCTGATTTTTTCGCGCTGCATCACAACTTTCTCTCTACGCCGTAGCGAGAAAGAAAATGATGACACACGTGTCAACGTGATTTTATTTTGCTTGTATAATTTCGCCATTCAGTCTATCGGACTCGTGTCGCAATCTTTCCTTCTGGCAAAACGAAATCTTTCTTTTATCACTTGTATCATAAAAAGTATTTTGCACAGCCTCTAATATAGAGAGATTATTATAAGAAGGGACCGTTTTGGCCACTGCAAGGTGCGTCCACGCACTCGTTTTGTCAGTGCTTTCGTGCGCAGTTCGCTCGCTTGTACATGCCCCGCCCTGGCGCGTGCGCAGGGAGGTGCTGCAGGCGGGCGCGTCGCGGCCGTGGCAGGAGGCCGTGCGCACGCTGACGCGCGGCCGCGCCGCGGGGCTGGACGCCCGCCCCATGCTGGACTTCTTCCGGCCGCTGTCCGACTGGCTGGCGCACGAGAACCGCGACGAGCGCCTCGTCGGGTGGACGGCCAGCGAGCAGGATCACGGTGCGCACCACGCCCCGCCCCGCCCTCTCCTCACTAGCTCTAGGGCTTCTTTCCTCTTATTCTCTCTCCCTTTCTTTTCTATTCTCTGTCTAGCTTTCTCTCTCTCTCTCTTTTTAATTTTCTGTTTCCCTTTCTCCTTTCCGCTCATTCTCTCTCCCATATGCTCTCTAGCTTTCTTTTCTATTTTGCTCTCTCTTCAGCTTTCTCTTCTTTCCTCTCTCTCTCTCTCCCTCACTCTCTCTAGCTATATCTTCTTTTCTTGTTCTCCCTCCCTCTCTCCCCCTCGCTCTCTTTTTTTGTTTTCTCTCCCATTCGCCATCTCTTTTTTATTTCTCTTTCTCCCTTACTCATTCCAGCTTTCTATTCTTTTATGAATCTGAGAACATTCTAAAGCTCGAATGGTAGTTTCTAAGACTATTTCACTTACGAAATTTTAGCCAAAAGCTTTCATGAGTTCGACTTTTACCAACAAATCACAGACGAATTATCCTCACAATTTGATACCTTTTCAATGCAACCTCCTCAGAAGTAACACTTACTACTATTTTGTTTAAAGTATCTTATAATATAATTTTACTGTTTGTGAAGACTATTCCACAAACAGAATGAAATATTTTCCTCATTCTTCTGTTCTTTCATCCTTTTCTTATTTTCCCAACTGCTTCCCTTCCTCTATCTACTTATGAAATGTTTTTCCTAATATAGGATATTGCATTTCGAAACCAAAATAATTGACAGAAAATATCAGGATACGGTGATTCTCAAGAGAAAACTTCAATAGTTTCGGAGGACACACATTTTGTGAGATATTTATCATTATAATACAAAAGAGGAACATGTGTCATGTTTCGAACGGTTTCCGAAATAATGAGTTAACTACAGTTTTTTTATTTGAAGAGCAGTATTGTCCTTTCCTTATACTGTAATACGCCAGTTTTTTAGCTTTTTATTCTGTGAAAAGTCAGTTGACTGGTAATGAATTACATTGAATACGTTTTATACAAACACCACCCACCACAATAAACATCCTAATATGTTGTAAGTGTACAGCTTTTGTGATGATACGCTACGATTACCGCTGATGTAGGAAACATTTGGAGCCATTTTTGAAAAAAAATGAAATCGTTAAGGCTTAATGTAAAGTATCCTCAAAAATCAAAATATCCGTTTCAAATTCGCAAAGCCTCGAGTCCGTTTAAAACGGTCGAGGATTATCAATTTTGGTAAAACAATTGAATGGTTGCAATGCTAGAATTTCATTCTATATTCCCACAATAGAGAATTGATCTTAAATCACGTAACGTAAACGGGGAAATTCCGAGTATGCGAACTTTTACATTAAGGAGTTTTACCGCCACGCGTAAGGTAGCGGCGTTATGCACTAACAGTCACGTGACAGTCCTTGAAGTTATAACGTCTTACCTTAGGCCTAAGGTACGACCTTATACCTTCGTAAATAGTGCACGCCTGTGGGAGTCTCTACGGTCACCTTCCAAGCAGCAAAATGGCTAAAAATAGGAAAGGTTGCATTTTTCCAACTCCACAACTCTGATAAAGCAATTCTCGTGCTTATTTCTTACCAACTCCACAACTTTTGCAAGAATAAATGGAAAATGTTGGAAAGGTGACGGGTATGAAATTCACGAAAAAGAAGTTTAAATACCCTCGGGTTAGATTATGTCTTATGCTCACAACCAACGCCGACTCAAATTCCAGACTTCATTCTCATCGCCGAGGGCCAAAAAATCGAAAACTCCACACACAATGTAGATTTGTTGTACTTTTGACTCGTATCGTAGCTCAAATGACTCACCACTAGCCTAAACTCTTTGATATATTATGCAACTATTTCTTTTGTTATAATGCATAACGCAATGTCGCTATTGGTAAAACTCTTCTGAATGTTGTTCGTTACGACCGTATAACGTCGTTAGTCACGTGAGTCAATAGAGTTACAGGATGTCTCCTTACGCCTGGCCTTAAAACTCCCTATTTACGACTCATCTTGATGTTAACGTTCACCTTATCATTCTGAATCGTTCTATCATATAACAGCTTCTGCGTTCCTGGTACATTTTCGTTGATGATTTAATGTGTATGGGTTACTTTTCACCTTATTAACTAATTTACCACCAACCATGGAGGGAGTACTTTTTTGGCATGCAGCTAAAGCATATGCATGAATTGAATACGTGTTGAATGGGCATATTTAATTAAGTAGAAATACTTGAATAGAAGCTACGCGAAAGAAGCGAGTGTAAATAAGTTGCATCAGTTCTGAGGTCGAAGGCAGCAACTTCGCCGTCAGCTCAAACATACACCAACAAAACGAGCCAAATGCTTCTATCAGATTGGCGACTGTTTTGTGAAGTTCACTTTACCCAACTTCCTTAACACGCACATCTTTTTGAATTACCACCCATTATGCAACATATTGCACGCGGCTTTCAATTATTCAAGAAGGTTAACTACTTGTAAAAAAAAGATTGCGTCCAAGATTAGCCCGAGAAATATCTGTGCAGGAATCACAACCAGGAGGTGGCAACGGCAAAATATCTGCCGGTTTTTGACGTTGGAAAAGCTGAACAACCGATGCTCTTTTTTTTTTGTGCGTAGGGCATTTGTGGTGGGGATTTTGTGTGTGGGGCTGAATACGTTCCACCAAGGCTGTAGAAAATATGTCAACTGACTCGTGGTTGATTCAAGAAAATTATTGCACCTATTACAAATATGGCAATACCAAAAACTTGAATTGTAGCGAGTAAATTTAAAATATTATCGAAAACTTCATATCGTGGGAGAAATCCCCATGATTCTTCATGAAGGATGCCATGTTTAAAGGGAATTGATGAACGTTTTTATTTCTTTTTATTTTCAATAAACGGGATGAAACTTTTACAAATAAAATAATTCATACACAATTACAGAAACATACAAGAATAAAATATCAAAATAACAAAAATTAAAATAAAGCCATAGCCATAAAAGGCGCAAGAGTATTGTAAAAAGAAAAATAATATAATATTTGGAATCAATAATATTTTTAAAAAAAAATAAGTTGTCTTTCAGAACACATAGGTAAAGTCAGAATTGAAAAAAAAGATAAAGACAACTATAAAAATGTTTCAAGTCGTGATTGAAAAAAATCAACCCTATCGACATAGTAATTGACTAGTGAATATATTGAAGATGTTATAATAGCCGTATTTAGTAAATGTATCCACCCTGAAGCAGGTAAGATATCTCGTTCTAATCTGAGGAATGCGAAGAAAGATAAAAGATAGTTCAGAGCAATCGATGAGACCCTGTAGTATTTTATGAAAGAAAATTAAACCATTGAATTTTCTCCTATCCTGAAGAGTTTTTCAATTGAAATAAATTGTAGAATTTGGAAAGGTCATGATCGAATCTATGAATTGGTGTCTGGTTTCTGAGAGCTATGTGGCGTAGACATTTACGTTGTACTTTTTCCAAATAATTGATAGATAAAATAGTGCAATGTGACCAAATGACAGAGGCGTATCCTAAAATAGAACGAATTAAAGTTTTATATAGAATTAATAAGTTATCGGTTGACTGGAAGGATTTGGTGTGGCACAAAATCAGACCCAGGGAACGCAAAACTTTATTTACTGTAACAGTAATATGTAAATTAAAATCAAGTTTAGAGTCAAAAATCACTCCGAGATCCCTGATGATAGAGACAGTGTTCAGGGACTCACCATTTCAAGAATATGGGTAGCTTACGACATCATGTCCCTGGACAAAGGTCATTGCACAACGCTTATCAGTGTGGAGTTCCATTTTGTTTGTAAAACACCACTGTGAGAAGGCAGAGATCCTCCTATAAGCGGTAGGCGTAATTAAAATCAGTGGTCTTGGCATCGTCAACAAACAATAAGATATTACTATATTTGATAACAGATGGCAGATCATTTATGAAAATATTAAACAAAATCGGACCTAGATGAGAGCCTTGAGGTACGCCAGAACTACAAATGGCTCGGATGCATGGCCATTAACAACATTGGCTTCTGCCGGAAAGATATGAGCATGTCCATGATAGGAGTGGAGCATTAATGACCAAGTATTACAATTTTTTAATCAATATGCCATGATTAACACGGTCGAAAGTCTTGGCAAAATCTGCGTATGCAGCATCGACTTGAAAACCGGATACAAACGCTTTAATGGTACAGTTTCAAAAAATAGTTAGATTGGTTGTAGTAGATCTATTGTTTTACCGTATTGATATAAATTATTTCGAAAAAGTGTGATGCCAAATCATTAACCACAAGTTTCTCGAAACGTTCTGATGCAGTACTGAGAATGGAAACAGGACGGTAATTTGAAATATCACTTCTGTCTCCTTTCTTGAATATGGGACAACTTTACTATATTTCCAAGCTGTGGGCAAAATCCCCAGGTCCAAGGATTGGTTTAAAATATAACATCGTGGTGGTGCCAGAGCAAAATTTGCAATTGCTCAAAAAACTATTGGGATCTTATTTGGTCCAGCACTCTTACCAGAGTACAAATGACTTAGAGCAAGAAGAATTTCAGGTAGCGTGTATTTGAATGATGTTGAAAGTCAGCGGTAGTAGTTGGAATGTTTTTGAAATCGTGTTTTGAAATCGATTGAAAAAATGTGTAGAAAATAAGGTGGCAACTTTTGAATATGCTTGAATAAGCACTGCAGCAGTTTGTATCCAAATGCATAACACCAGGTAACTGAGGGTGCCTAGTAGACGTATTTATAAACTTTCAAAATGATTTAGGGTCGATGGAAGCAGATAGTTCAACTTTAAGTACATAAGATTGGAAAAGGACACGCTGTAAATGAGACACTCTGGAACGCAAGGCAGGAAATTTAACGTAATAATCGGATCTATTAGTTTGCAGTTTGTGGAACTTTTTTTTCACTGATACAGCCAACAAGCTTCGAGAAGTACCAACACGGATAAGAACTGACAAGAACTGGTTTCTTCGGAACAAAGTGATTTGCATTAAATTATAAAAATGTAATTATTGTTTTAAATTGTAAAATCATTTAGTATTCGCTCACGACTGCTGAAATAGCTCTTGCTCTTTAACTTTCTCGCCCCCTCACCTTTTTTTCCCTCGCTCTCATTTCTTTTACATTTTATCTAAATAATAAACAGAAGTGACTTCCAGCTTTTTTAGTACACATTCAGTATCCCACAATACCAACAAAACTATCACCATTATCAACTTTAAAGTTCCGCAAAATTTGCATTTTTATTTCATATTTTAAAAATGCCATTCAGGAGTATGCTTACATGTTTTCAATATCTTGCGGAGTTAATGTCTGATGAAATGGTATTGACTCCAAATTAATTGTTATTATTATTATTTTGTCTGCCCTGCAGCACTTTTCGCACCGCTTCACAGCGGCAGTTTCGCCAAGTCCTCATCGTCCGCAATTCTGCTTCTGGCAATCAGCCTAAGTTGCCTGCCAGGACTGTTTCGCACTCTGTCTTCCAGCTGGAGAACTACAAAGAAAGTTCTGCAAATACCCACTAGATGTCGACAGATTTCCAAGCCGCATGACACCTGTTTGCGTAGGCAAACCCAAACTGCAGAAAGTGGGTGAAAATAAGAAGAAAAAAAGGGAGCAATCGCAATAAATTATATTTTACAGTTTGTGAAGAAATAAATAGACCTTCACTGTATCCTGACAAACTTCCCAATCAATCAAATAATGGTTTGGTTGAATCATTCAGTGAAGGACATACTAATTAAAAAATGAGAATATTTCTGAAATATTCGTACTTTCTTCTAACCAAACGAAAAGATGAATTATTTTTCTGTGTAGTATATTAATTTAGGAGAATATATAATTTCACGGCCAAAATCTACTTGACTAAGGGTTATAGTGGATGCTGTGGAAAACATTGGATCACATATATACTACATATCTTAGAAGAAAACAATAATATTTTGTAAATAAACAAAATGAGAAGCTTTGATCTTAGACATGCAGGCAACAAAAATATTTAAAGTAGAATATTAAGTCATATCTCATAGTTGAAATCTGCTAAGGATACCTCATCAAATTTATTTTAAATGTAGCTTAAATATTTCACAAAAGCAAATTGAAACCAATATTGCTCATTTCTACAAAAATCTCTTTGATATTTATTACATAAAGTTTTAAGTTTTATATTTTTAATGTGGACAGAAACCAACAAATAAGTTAAGTAGTAAGCATTAAATAAGTGGAGAAATGGTTAGAAGTAAATTGCAGGTGGCAAAAAGTGTTATTTCTCCAAGCTCACATTTTGATATTTCACAAGTGAAATAAAAAAAAGTAACTCAACACATAAAGGGCATAATTTTGTACTATTTGCATCATATCGATATATGATAATCAAATATTCATGTACTATGCAATTTAAGAAGGAAATAAATATTCTTTATACTACCCCCAGGATTAGGTCACATGATTTTTTCTCTCCATCCCCAACTCCTCTTGAAGAAAGAACTATGGGTTGTAACTTGCCAGACCCAATGTTAAGATCAAAAGTCTTTTAATGTTAATGAAATATCCAGGCTAAATAGCCCCATGAATTACCACAGTATTGGACTCATACTCAAAAATACATATTCAGGATATTTATGCTAATCACCCTTAAGAGAAAAATGTGTTTGTTTTTAACGAAAGAAAAATAAAACAATATTTCCAATTCAGCTTCAAATCTTGAAGGCATAATTTTTGTTGTTTCATACATTAAGAATATTACACTTTAGTTTTCTAGAATATTTAAACTAAGCTTTCTGCAAAGAAAATTTAACGTTACAAATTTTGTTGTTAATGATATTTAGTGTTTAATTTATTAAAATCTGTGTATATTGACAACACTAATGGTTTTCATTTAGAAAGACAGTTGAGCTACCTAGTCAACCAAATTTTCATGGTATTCTCCTAAAATGAAACTGTAGTGGGCCCAGATGTGTTGTAATCTGCCCCCATTACAGGTTTTGCAATACAACAATACATTTTAATAATATATTAAAGATGATATAATAATTATATAATAAGGTAATTAGGACTAATAGAATGAATGGTTAGTGTCTGTCATTTGTTCATTCTGTCATATTCAAAACCAAATGCATTAAAATTTAGTTGGTCTTGTTATATCTTCTTATAGTCTGTTTTACCTTGGTTGTCATGAATAAAATTTAATGTCCAAAACATGCATATGTAGTACTTTTTACAGCTCTTCGATGTAATAGCAAGGGTTCAACTAATGAACTATTAAATTGATGTTAAATTCATTCAATAAAACTGGTTGCAATAATGACAATACTCGCAAGGTTAAAGAAAAATAAAAACAGTAACCAAACTCAACAAAACACAATATTTAGAACACTTTTCAAATAAAAAAATTACTTTTTTTTATTGAAATAATAATTTTAATGTATTGATAAAAACTAAATGAAAATTTTGAAATTACAATAAGTCTTACTTGAAGTACAGTGTCTACCAAGTTAGTAGAGCATCAAATAGATAGAGAAAAACCTATTGTCGAAAAATTTCCGCAAACCATTAAGGAGCTCGTATTGTTCACAGCTAGACTGACATGAGAGCTAAGTTTTTTTGAAGGGGAAAAAGAAAAAAAGAAAAAAGAAAAAAAAGAAGAAAAGAAAAAAAAGAGAAAAAAAGAAGAAAAGAAAAAAAAAGAAATAAATAACTTTATTAGCCATGAGGACTCCCAAAATATGATGACAACATTTTAGCATTAATGTTTATATGATTACATTTTTCCGCACAATGTATATGATAACATTTTTTAAAAAACTCGGCATATTCACACTGTGACTATCTGTAACGAACCAAAATTTGATGCCAAAATCTGATGTTTTAATATCAAACATTTTCAAAAATACAAACTATTGACATACAAGTTGTCACCACCATGCCATTCCATGACATTCCTTTGCCATTCCATGGAAAAGACAACCTCCGTAGTTAGAAAACAATCAGACTTAAACTGTGGCCAATAAATTATTTTAACAGACATCATATAAAACGTGAGAAAATAAAATTGAAGAAAACTCCACCCACTAACACCAGAATTACTTTTGCATGCATAGTTCTCACTGACTGCTCATGCATGCAGAGCCATTGTTGAGGTAATCTGGTAATGTCTCGACCTCGGCTAAATCAATATCTAGCATTCAGAAACTTGCTTGTAAATTTCCTTTAGGATGTCTGCCTTCTGAAGGAATTAAATTAACCAAAGAAGTAAGTGGGCCACATATATGCCAAAAAGCAACACATGGTGTTAATGGGTAGACATCAATTTCCATGTAGTTATTTAGAGTATCTGACAATTGACAAAAAGATCAAAGCATACTGCATATATCTATAACACAATCATATGTCAGAAACACCTTATTTACAGCAGTTATTTACAATTTTCTGAATATAATGAAAATAAATATTCCTTTACAGAGAGTCCACCTCTGCAAAATCATTGTCAGTAGCAACATTGCTTTTTTTGCTTTTCCGTGCTTTCTTCATTTCTTCTGCCAATTTGGAAAGGTCTTCTTTCTAAATTAGCATTAATGATCATTAGATTTGATTATTATTAGATTTTATACCATCAACATTTGATACCATATTTTACTTGTATAAAAATATATTAATAATGGTAATTTGAGACAATGGTACATTTTAATACTGTAACGGAAGTTAGTGTCAACTTTACAGACATTTTCTTCATGTTTTAAATGTAGGTAAAGATGATAACAACTTCAATTATTTGAATGCCAAAAACACAAATAATTTCAACCAATTTGTTGACATTTGATGTCAACAAATCAGCATTGACAAAGTTATAAATTTAAAAATGAAATGCCTAATTTGTATCAGTACAATATAGAATTGCAACACTGTCATTTTCCAAAAACCATGATTTTTGCAATCAAACATTAGCGAAAAAGAAAAATAAAGAAAAATGAATAATTACCAACTTCTCATTATGTCGCACTAAAAGTTTTATATCATCAGCATTTATTGTTGATCGTTTAGCATGTCTGTCAAATGAATGCCCAGTTAGATACATCACACAATGCTAAGAAATTTCAGAATATTTTAAAAAAAACATTGCAACCTGAAACTAATTTACTCAAATACTTACTTAGCAAATAATTCTAAATCTTCTGCAATTCGTTTTGCTTTCTTCCAAATCAGCTCTGAAATTAAATCTGTTGCTGCTTTCTCCATTCCCAAGCCCATATTTTTTGCAGTTTCTTGACATACATTCTTGACAGCTTTGTAACAAGTTATTTTAAGTTTCTACTTAACAGAATTATTAAGATATAAAGGACATTCTAGAACACAATATTGTGACACTTCAACATTCAAATTTATAAAAATACCTTTTCATGGTCAATGTTTTCCATTTTATATTGCTTACTACAGAAAGATGCAGAAATGAGCTAGGAGGATTTCAGATGAAATTTTGTGAACTAAACACTATTTTCTACTTTCGGCAAAAATACAAATCGCTTTTTCATCAAAATTAATATTACATTTTATTTCCTCTGTTAAGTTGATACAAACATAAAGCAGTGCACAACAAAATTACCGCTAAATGCACTTCTTGCACATAACCTACCACTCTAGCTGCCACAGTTGCACACAACCACACTTATCTCAATATTCAAACAATAGCACACAACAGTGATCTGTAGAGCACCGAGCACTCGAAAGAACACCATTTCCCGCCATCCCACAATATTGCTCTTGTTATCGATGTTACGTTTTAAATTCGATAATTCTTTTATTAATAACTCATATATAGAATTTCCTCATTTCAGAATAATTATTTTTATGACAAAATACACAATGTAAACACGATTTATAAGAAATTACATAACCAAAGACATGAATTACAAATGGAACAAGTAGCACATTTGAAATAGCGGGCAAACTGCTTCGAGTAATGATAAAGATTTAACAATTGAAAATACTTAAACGATACCGTTACAATTATTTTATACTATTTTTATTATACGCTATTGTTAGTGAACTTTCAATCAAAAATTTCAAAAATATTACGCTGCGGACAGGATTCGAACCTGTGCGGGCAAAGCCCATTGGATTTCGAGTCCAACTCCTTAACCACTCGGACACCGCAGCTTGTCTGAGAAAGCGTCAAACTCAATGATTGTAAATAACAAATTAAAGAAAAATACTTTCGTATAACAATAAAATTTGATTTTGTACTATATTATTGTAATTAGGAATTTGAAAATAATGAAACTAGTCATATTGCTTTTCTTTGTTGTAGACCTTATAATACAATTTTATTTATCACTCTCATGGCAATATTAGTAAATATCTAACCTACCTAAATAAAAGAAATACCTGTAAGATAACAGGTCCTGTTTGTAACTTAGTTACTTTCCATCCAAAACTTAGTCATTTCGAATGTTATCAATACACAATTAAGAAACAAGTGAGTTGTTTTAAATATTCTTATTTGTATATTAATTTAAAAAAAATATTTCTTAAAAAATTAAATTATTGAAAGGAAGACCTAATGATTTCTAATAGACATGTAATTCGTTTCCAATATCAAAATAATTTTTGACTTAATGGTCATTAAATCATATGAAATACTTGCCAACTAAAATTAAACAAACTGTCACTTTTAGTGGAGACTGGATACTTTTGAGATTTCTCCTACTAAATGAGATTTTGAAATACAGTACCTATTTAAAATTACAGGTCAGTAACACATTCTTTGGTATTGAACTTGAAGATTAATAATTATGTCAATATTTATTGAGTCAAATAAGCCTATAAAATTTCAATTGTTCTATGAATCTAGAAAATAGTAGAATAATATAGTACAACAAACTATAACAATATTGATAACAGAAAAAATAAAATAAAAATCCCTGCAATATTTTTTGATATAAAGAGAAAAGAAATTCCTGGTCAGTTCTTCAATGCTGAGACCTTTTTCAACTTGTGCAAATGGATTGCACTTACTTTTCACAGAGGAAGGCGTGTTGATTGCAGAACAATTTTCACTGGAGGAAATGTTTGTTCTTGGAGTTTGCTCTTGGAGCTGTATACTACTGAAGCATTTCTCTCTCTTTTTTTTTTTAATCTATCAATGAAAAATGGGAAAGGTTCTCTTTCCATGTATGTACTAAAATAGAATGAATCAATAGTCCTACAGAAGTTCATCTTACATTTTCGAAATCTCATTGGAAAGTTACATTTAGAAAATTCTCCATTCTCTTCTCTCCCACACATCATAGATTATCATAAGTCATACCATAGATTATGATACCATACCATAGAGTATCTTCTCCCCCAAACATCATATACCGTTTTTACATTTTTTTGAATAAATAAATCTAAGAATCCTGTGTTTATTTATGTTGAAGGAGAACATATAATCTTGGTATATTACAAGGCAAAATATATGTTCAGATGATAAATACAATTATTAGAATTTGTATGATAGTTAGGTAGCCCTACTCTCCTTAGAATGCTACATTTTTTATCCTAAGCGATAAAAATGACTATTTCTCTGTTTCATTTTATTATTGTTATCATTATTACATTCTCTAAACTTAATCTGACCTTTTTAGGGAATGTATTTTTATATAATTGATTATCTCTACCCATGGTCAGAAAAATATGAAGTTCTCTTTTCTATCTGAGTTTGAGATTATGGACGCTTATTTAAACATTTTGTACAGCATTATATTTGAGGTGTACTGCATATTCAAGGTTTGTTTCTTTATGTTGTATGAAATTGTTTTATTAATTTTTTTTTAAAATTAATAGTAATATTTTATGATTTGGCTGAGTAATAATATATTGAATTTCCACAATTTGCTGAAGATATTTTTTCCCTTCTGACTTTGTCGTCACTGCTCAAGCAGTGTAGAGAAAGTATTGTATAATGCTGTGGGAAAAAACAGTGAATTTTCAACAGAAAAACTTCTTGGCAATGAAATTGCAGTTAAATCTTGACCCTACATATCATATATTAACTCTTCTATATATATAGTTAATTAACTTTCTTTATCACGTCGTGAATCCATGTTTTGTGGGTCCTTGATACTGAAAAATTGATTGACATCAAAAAGTTGGTATGTCTATATTAATTAGTATTAGCATTAGTATTATAATATAGGTGGTGTTGGTCTGTCCAACCGTATTTTAATTTGTGGGTTTCAGTACTTTATATGAAGTTCTTGGAATATTTTCAAAATTTTCAAAAGGAAAAAACGGCTCCAAATTTTTTGATTAGATTTTGTTGTTGGATAGAGTAAAGGATGCTTAAGAGATCTCATTTTTATTGAAATTCCAGATTTTTTGAAAATTGAAAAATTGCTTTTGGGAGTGGGGGGGAAGGGATCGACACCCTACAATTGTAAGCCTATTATTGAAGATAGAGATTTTTTAAAAAATCCAATCCTTAAAGACAGGTCTTGAATAAAGGGCATGTTCAATTTCTTGAAATTGTGACTAGTTATCGTGTAATTTTGTGCAAAATATAGACAATTTTAAGAAAATTATAATTTTTTCTCGAAACCACTCCAACATTTTCTTTTAACTCTTTCTTTTAGTTTAAATTTTTTCTGTTTAATTTTCTTTTGAGCAGAGCAGACCAAGGTAAACTATAGTTGAATTAGCATAGATACATTGCTATCCTCCTTTCCAGATCTGAGTATAAATTCCAGTACCATAGATGCTTTAGATTTTGTTCATTACATTAGACATAATACTGTCGAGAATTTAAGTCTAATGCCGATAATAATGCCTAAGTCCATTATGGATGCCACTTCCTCAAGTTGATGCCTAGGAAGGTAGTATATTGCAGGTTGTTGTTGGACAGAACGAGAGAAGGACATCACCACCAACATTCAGTTTTAGTTTATTCCTCAATCACCAACTGCTAAGCATGTCAATATCTTGCTAGAGAATATGGAGAATTAAAATATTTTTAAGTCATCTGCATATAACAAATAGTGTTTAATTTATCACCTATGTCATTGATAAAATATTGAACAAGATCAACCCAAGATGTGAATCTTGTAGAATGTCTGAGATTATTCTACATTCAGTTGAGATGTGACCATTTACCTGAACTTGAAGATATCTTCCAATCATATATGACTGAAATCAGCCCCGTGCTTTGCCCAATACTCTGTGTGAATCGCGCTAATGTAAGAGATTATCGACACTGAAAGATACCAGATTCCATTGATTTGCTGAAAATGTGAGGTAAGGGTTCAGAGAGGCTAACAACGCAATTCCTCAGAAATTGTTGGGTATTTGGGTTTGGGTATTTTAATTGACATGCCCCAACTTTACAAACTATTTTCATTCTTGTAGCATACATGCTTTTTCCATGACTTCTTTCAATTGTACATATTTAAATAATTTCATGCACTATTTTTTTTAAAAGTTGAGTAATTGTTGAGTAATAACATTAAGATGAGGAAATGTTTTGTTTGGGGAAGTGTTCTGACTAGTTTTTATTTGCAGAACCAGAAAATTAAGCTTAATTTTGTTTAAAGAAAAGTTAGTATATAAATTTAAGTCTAGTAAATTTAAACAAAATGCTAAAAAAAATAGATTTTATTGACTTTGACGCACATTTGTCACCCTCTCCAAGTGCTTATTGCACTTGTAGAAAGAGATGAGTTACGTTTCTCATTGCTGTTCTCTGCCCACTCATACTTGAGGAAACACAACCAACTAGCAAAGATTGTCCATCAACAATTGGCTCTCAAGCATGCAATGTTAAATAGTGAAGCTCCTCCATATTATATATACAATCCAGCACCTATAATGGAAGCAAATAATACCATCATTTACTGGGACAGACCCATAATAACAGATAAAACTGTGGCCTTCAATAGACCATATATAGTTTTGATTTACAGGGACAAGAAAGAAGCTATGCTTGTTGATATTGCCATACTGTTGACTCACAACCTAAAGAAAACAGAGGCCAAGAAAATTACTAAGTATGAAGATCTTGCTCTGGAAATAAAATAATGTGGAAACAACTACTTCTTTCGAGTCAATGACAGCTAAATTCTGTTTTGACGGTAAGTAGAGAGAGCCAAGGCTCTCTGGTTTCCTAAGGCCAGGTCATCTCTGGATACACCATTAGGGCAGTCTGGGCAGGAAAGTAGATGTGGTAGAATCAAAATGGGGATTCTTGATCCAGAATGACTCAGTGATGTGCTCCCGCGGTTCTGAAGAGACGATGGAACATCTACAGAGTGTAATAATATATCCACTTGCTACTTCGACTGAAGGTGTAGTAACAAACAATTTTAGGAAAAATCTGAAAACATGGGATTACCTCAACAAATTCTAAATTACGGACAGAAGTGATCCTGCAAACATGTCATATAGTTCGCAAGTTCTTGAACAAATGAGGCTCCCATTTCGGTCTTGGGGATCTGAGTGAAATCTCTCTCGCTAGTGACCGAGCTCTTTCATCAACGTGGCAGGAATGGGCAAATTGAACCCAGCACAAGCTACTGAGAAATAATAATAATAGTAATAATAATAATAATAACAACAACAACAACAACAATAATAATAATAATAATAATAATAATAATAATAATAATAATAATAATAATAATAATAATAATAATAATAATAATAATAATAATAATAATAATAATAATAATAACAACAACAATAATAATAATAATAACGCCAAAATCTTTTAACATATTTCCAACAAGCAGAAATAAATATCACCCAAAATAAGTTATAAAGTATTTAAATAATCTTCAAAGTCACACTCATGTGGGATTCGAAACTTGAATCACGTAGTATCGGGCTACAGTGGCGCAGTGTGGAGCAGTATATACTCTCTGGTGTGGAGTGTGGCGAGAGACAGTCAGTTAGTTGTGAGAAGTTGTTGTGTTCAAGTCGTTCATTGTATTTCAATGTATTTTTCAATTTATTTAATATAGTATTGTTTGTTTCGTTTAATTCGGGTCTTATTCCGTTCGCCCTAAACCCAAGATCCTACATTTGGGGGCTCGTCCGGGATATACGGGCGAATTCCGGAAAAAGTTCGGCGCGAATCGATGGAACATTGCAGAAGGAAAAGAGGTTAGCCGGGCGGGATTGTTGTGCGGATACGCGGAACGAAGCCAGTTGTACGGAACGAGTAGAAGACGACTACGAGTTCAGTTAAGTTCGTTCGTGTTTCAACGCAGATTCCACCGCAAGCCGAGAAAAGATGGCAGATGATGAAAAAAAGATTAACACGAAAAACGACTTGGACAACAAGAAGGTGAAGGGAGAGATAGACGAACAGAATGACAAGGAGATAAAAATTCAAGAGACGCCAAAACAAATACGGCAAACAGTCATGAAAGGAGGATCTGTAATCAACATCAAAGAAATCGAAACATTTACAGTTGCCAAGTTGCAAGAAGAATTGGAAAAATTGAAGTTACCGACTGATGGTAAGAAGTTGATTCTAATTGAACGATTGAAGACAGCAGCAATATTTTTGGGGAAAACTAATGACCCTGAGAAGAAGGACATTATGAACAAAGACGAAGACGATATCAAAACAAAGAACGAAAGTAACACGGAAAAAGAAAATGATATGGACTCTGACGAATATTACGCACATTTTTTCAGTGACAATATAGGGGATAAAAGGAAAAAGGTATCGAAAACAGAAAAGAAAGTACTCGATAAGAAAAGTTCCAGACCAACGTCAAGTGAAAGTGAGTCAGAAGAAGAATTAGGTTATGATTCACGCAATTCCAAGAAATTGAGTTTGAATATGAAAAAAGGTAAGCTAAATTTTGACACGTCCGATTATTCAGAAAGTGATGACAGTTCTGATCAAGAGATGCTTAAACAACCCACAAAAACAAAACGACGTGATCATAGATGGCGCGACATGCGCGAGACACATTACGAACATGACAGGCGTGAATGCAACGAGCGTGAACACGACAGACGTGAACGCAATGAACATGAACGTGATCGGCGTGAACGTAGTAGACGAGAAGGCAATAGAGCCAAACATGAATTTACAATTCGTGATGTTGAAAATAGTTTGACAGAGTTTTCAGGCGATGATAAAATACAAGTCGAACAATGGCTCAATGAATTTGAAGATATAAGTAATTTGTTAGAACGGCATGATTTGCAAAAGATTATTTATGCAAAACGAATGCTTAAAGGCTCTGCGAAGAAATTTATGTTGACCAAAAAAATATCAACATGGAAAAAATTCAAGAAAGACCTGACGAAAGAGTTTACCACCAAACTCAGCAGTGCTACAGTACACAGCCAATTACGGAAACGTAAACGATTATCTGACGAGACGGCGAAGCAGTACATATACTCGATGATTGAAATAGCCAACCAAGGAACAGTAGATGAAGAAGCACTCGTCGAGTATATCATCGATGGAATTCAAGATTACGAGAGCAATAAAGCCATTTTGTATAGTGCAAGAAATATTCAACAACTGAAGAAATGTTTTGAGGCATACGAGAGGATGAAGGAAAAATCAAAAGGACGACAGACAACTACACAGAAGGAAGAAAGCAAACATCGAAATCAGGAAAACAAAAATCAAACTAGTTCAACAAAAGAGGATCATGGCAACAAAAATTCAGATGGGAAGCGGCCAGGTCAGAAACGGTGTTTCAGTTGTGGATCGAAGGAGCATGAAAGAGTCAACTGCACGAACAAAGATAAAGGACCCAAATGTTTTAAGTGCAATATGTTTGGTCACATTGCGCCAAATTGCACTAAGGAGAGTCAGAGTGTGGGATGTATAAGTTCAAACGACGAGGGTCTTATATCAATGAAGGTGAGAGGAAGAAACTACCGGGCGTTACTAGATACAGGCAGTGATGTCAATTTAGTACCAACTGATATCTACGAGAAGATAGGCCGTCCAGAAATGAGTCCAACGACGCGATGCTTCACCGGATTGGGGAACAAGACAACAAATCCTGTTGGGAGAGTCAAGCTGGACATCGAAATCGACAACCAGGTATACAGCACGCCATTTTATGTAGTTCCAAAAGACTCGATGAAGTATAACTTTATCCTTGGACAAGAGTGGATTAAAGACATGGAGATCACCATTAGTCAGGGCAAAATCTCAGTGAGACAAGTTCCAGCTAGATGTGAACAAGGACAAGACAACGATGGACTACTGTTAAATGCAACGTGCACCGAATTCCATGAAGACTTGAAAGTGCTTCAATGTATTGCTGTAGACGAAATTGATGTTCCTGCTCCCTACGAAGCGAAGGTTCGCCAATTACTTGAAGATTACTCACCCCAGAAACAAGTGAAGACTAACATCGAGACGAAGATAAAACTGAAGGACGACGACCCAGTGTGTTTACAACCACGCCGATTAGCTCCGAAGGAGAAGAAGATACTAAGTGATCAGATCAAGGAGTGGCTTGAAAAGGACATTATCCGACCTAGTGATAGTGAGTATGCCAGCCCAGTAGTGATAGTACCAAAGAAAGACGGTTCACATAGAGTTTGTATCGATTTTAGACAATTAAATAAAAAGATTGTAAGGGATCGTTTCCCGATGCCATTAGTCGACGATAAAATTGATGCTCTTGTAAATTTTAGTGTGTTCTCCGTAGTTGATTTGAAGAATGGGTTTTTTCACGTCCCTGTAGAAAAAAATAGTCAAAAATATACTTCCTTTGTTACACCGGACAATCAGTATGAATTTGTAAAGACACCTTTTGGTCTGTGTAATAGCCCTACCAGTTTCTTGAGATTCGTCGACAATGTTTTTAAAGATTTAGTCAGGAAGTCAATTGCGATTACTTATATGGATGATATAATTATACCGGGTAAGGATTACGATGACGCTTTTGACAACTTAGTTCAAGTTTTGAAAGTAGCAGCAGAAAATGGGTTAGAATTGAATCGTAAAAAATGTAAATTTCTTCAAACTAAAATTGAATTTTTAGGTTATGTTGTCGAAAGTGGCAGTGTAACCCCTTCACCCACTAAGATCAAAGCTGTACAACATTTTCCCGAGCCTAAGACTGTAAAGCAAGTCCAAAGTTTCCTTGGCCTCACAGGTTATTTTAGAAGATTTGTGAAAGACTATGCCAAAATAGCATACCCATTGTACGAGGTCAGGGATGGGCAACATTTCTTCTTTGGGAACACTCAGAAATTGTCTTTTTCAAAACTTAAAGAAGCTTTGAGTAACGAACCAGTTTTGAGAATTTACGATCCAGAAGCTGTCACTGAGTTGCATACTGACGCCAGTAAGCTGGGATACGGCGCAGTGCTGCTCCAGAAAAAAACAGACGAGAAATATTTTCACCCTGTTCATTATATGAGTCGCAAAACGAGTGAAGAAGAGAAGAAATGGTGTTCTTATGAACTTGAAGTCTTGGCTATCATTGAAGCTCTTAAAAAATTTAGAGTGTATTTGTTAGGTATAAGATTTAAAATTATTACTGACTGTCAAGCTTTCCAGAAAACGTTGGGGAAGATCAATTTACCACCAAAAGTCACAAGATGGGCTCTTCAACTTGAAGAGTTCGATTATGAAATTGAACACCGTATGGGCGATAGAATGAAACACGTGGATGCGTTGAGTCGAAATCCGGTTATGATGGTTGAAGATCTAATGCTAGAAGTAATTAAGAAGGAGCAGAAGAAAGAAGAACGACTGAACGTAATCATTCAACTTTTACTCAAAGAACCCTATGAAGACTATTCGATGCAGAACGAGATCCTTATGAAGACAATAGACGGAAGAAACGTTGTAGTACTACCTACCAGTATGCAACAGGAAGTTTTGAAGAAAGTGCATGACAATGGTCATTTTGGCACTAAGAAAATGCAAGAGATTATTCAAGCAGACTACTATGTTCCTAGATTGAGGGAAAAGCTGGACCATCTAGTTGAATGTTGTATAACCTGTATTATGGCAGAAAAGAAGAAAGGAAAAAAGGAGGGTTTACTTCGACCTATACCTAAAGGCGACATTCCACTACATACTTACCATGTGGATCACATAGGACCTATTACTGCAACTTCAAAACTCTACAAATATTTATTTGTTGTTGTTGACAGTTTCTCCAAATTTACATGGATTTTTCCAACCAAAACAACCAACACGAGTGAAGTTCTGAGCAAGATGGACATTATGCAGGCATCGTTTGGAAATCCATACAGAATAATAAGTGACCGAGGAGAAGCTTTTACTTCTACAACATTCCAAGAGTACTGTGCAAGAGAGAAGATCGAACACGTTCTCACTACTACTGGCGTGCCACGGGGAAATGGTCAAGTGGAACGAATCAATGGCATAATAGTACCAGTTCTCACGAAGTTCTCCAAAGATAAACCTGAACAATGGTATCGACATGTAAATAAATTACAGAGATGTATCAACAGTACTTTTCAGCGAAGTATTGGCAGAAGCCCGTTTGAAGTCCTATTTGGTGTGAAGATGAGACACCAAGATGACGTAGCCATTTTAGAAGTCTTGGAACAAGAAGCAGTTGAATTGTTTGATCGTGAAAGAGAAGATCTTCGAAATGCAGCAAAAAAATCCATCCTGAAGATCCAAGAAGAAAATAAGAAGTACCATGACAAACACTCGAAAGAAGCTCGAAATTATCAAGAAGGGGATATTGTAGCGATCAGAAGAACCCAGTCTGGACCAGGTATGAAAATCAAACAAAAGTATCTGGGGCCTTACAAGGTCAGTCAAGTGAAAGGTAATGATCGATATGAGGTGATTCGAGTAGGAAACTTCGATGAAGATGGATCCATGATAACCACAACATCAGCAGATTATATGAAGCCATACGTATTTCCTTCAGAGGCTGAAGGCTTTCGAGGATGGCCGAATGTGGGATTCGAAACTTGAATCACGTAGTATCGGGCTACAGTGGCGCAGTGTGGAGTGTGGCGAGAGACAGTCAGTTAGTTGTGAGAAGTTGTTGTGTTCAAGTCGTTCATTGTATTTCAATGTATTTTTCAATTTATTTAATATAGTATTGTTTGTTTCGTTTAATTCGTGTCTTATTCCGTTCGCCCTAAACCCAAGATTCTACACTCATAACGTAATTTTTGTTGTCAGTGTTTGTTAATTTTAGTTCATTCTGAGGAGGGCAGCAAAGAGAACATAGAACATAATTTTTCAGAAGCAAATTAATTTTTCCTTCTGTATAATACCATCTATATCTTCTGGAAAATAATTTTAATAACTTAAGTAAATTATGTTTGTTTACAATTCATTTTGCATCTATAAGTGCTTTGGATCAAACATATCCTGAAGAGGTTTTTATTTCAGGAATTCTAAACAATGCCATATCCGTACTGTGATGCCAAAGTGATACAATGCCATATTCAATAATAGACAATCCTTATCCTCACTGTGACCATCTTAGTGTAGTGGAGCAATCTTGCTTCTTGCCACTTGAATTTTTCATTGTACCTTATTTTATTATGTTTTAAACAGAGAAGCAAAGCCCAGGACAATTTTGTGAATTCATTCAACCTTAGACTTCCAATTTTTCTTGACAATTGTACGGACAATTTGGTACCATTGATGAGAATGAGATATCATAAATTGGTATTATGTTTTTTGTTTCTCTAAAAATACTGTAATCATACACCATTTTTCATGTGTTATGGCCACTAATCAAGAGCTTATGTTTTGCTCTTTAAAGTTGGTTTGCCTTGAATAATGAATAGAAAAAACGCAGAAGTATAGGATTTCTTATTTTAACCTTCACACCATCTGATCACAAGAAAACTTTCTCTACCAAATCTGGAGGACTAATTCTCTTAATTTGGTTAGCACCACATCTGCCCTTATATTCAACCTTCTCTTTTTGTTTGTATTAAATTTATTACTAATTATTTACATCACTATTGTGATCATAATAGTGTAAGTTTCCTTTTACCATTTGACAATTGGAACTACATTAAACTGTTGAAACATTGAGAGGGCATGATCCTACACTGTTTTGTACTAAATTTTAAGATTCATTTTAAAATAAAACTAAAAAGTCAATGATAACTTTTACATTCTCCTTCAATCTGATGATTCTATTGTTGACCAAATGCAGTACTTAACATTATGGTGCACATGAGATTCGATGGCACATTAGATGCAAATGCGTACTGTAGAATGTCAGAAACTTCATCATTGTGATTATGAGCTGTTGAAGGTTAGTCATAACACCCTATCCCATTATTTATGCAGTATTCCTGGAAGTTAGTAATAATATAATAATAATAATGTTTATTGAGTTACATATACAATTACAATCGTGTATGACGAGTCAATATGATGCTTTGGGTGGAGAGAGCGAAGTTACATTACTGTTCAGGAGCAAACAAGGGGCCATCTCAGCATTTGCTCAAAGGACCAGGGAAACTGAACAAAACCTGATCGAGATGGGGTCATTGGCCTAGAAATACAATACTTGTTACAGTTAGATTAAGATATACAGTAGATAAATTATCTGCTAATAATTAACATTTCAAGATGTTATTTTAATGCTACTACTTATAATAATAATAATAATTATATTAATAATAATTACATTAATAATAATGTTGGAACAATACATATCAATTACATTTGCAACTTCATCAAATTTAACGATAGTAGTACATTCTATATTTATAACTTGAAATGGTGAGGAGGCAAGTTTTGACCATCATTGCCTAGTTTGTTGTAAAGTGTAATGCCCTCTGTTAGGGTACTTTTTTGATAAAGTGTAGTTTCAGAGCGGGGAACATGTAGGTTATCCTTTTGACGGGTGTTGTAGTTGTGTACATCAGAATTTAAAGTAAAAGTGTCTTTGTTTTCCATGAGAATTTTATTTGTGAAGACCACTATTTCAAATATATACATGCATGGTAGAGGAAGAATCCTTAGTTTATTAAACAAGGGTTTGCAAGACTCCAGCTTATGAGTGCTGGTTATTGTTCGCAATATTCTTTTTTGGATAATAAATGTGCGAATGCTTTCAGGGGCATTTCCCCAGAATATTATTCCATATTTTAGGTGTGAGTGCACATTTGCAAAATACATTGTTCGAAGTGTCTCAATGTTGGAGCTTGACCTGAGGGTGTATAGAGCATAGCAAGATTTGCTGAGCTTCTTGTTAAGATTTGAGATGTGAGTGTAGTCTTCCAGGTGTTCCTACTGTTACCACTTCTTTAGTGGCTTTTTTAAAATTTGTTGGTCTACTTATTTTTATTTTCTAAATCCTCCTGGGTGTGGTTAAAGAAACTTATGGTATTTCCAACATTTAAATATGGATAGTTAAACATTTTAGCTCAAACAAGTTTTTAAATATTTCAACATACTGAGGCTTAAATGATCTCATTTTTTGTTTAGGAAATGTGAAACTGAACAAATAAAATTCCTCATGTGAAATGTGAATTTTCAGGTTCCAGTGTGTATTTTTGTAATGTGTCAATTATGTTTCTTTTGTGGATTCTTTGTACAAAGGAAACTAAGTTTTATTGAATAAGCCAATGGATATTGGTCACTTACCAACAGTGACTAACACCCATGAAGTATTCACATAAATACTGTGGACTCTGGTTATAGTGAACTTCGGGGGGCTATGTTTGGTTCACTATAACCCAGATGTCAAAATTAATTGGAATTTCTCCACAATGGTTGATTTTATTAATATATGTAGGTATATGGAAAATACATTAACAGCACGACATGAAAATTTCAATATCTTTATGTTATTAACAATTTCAATTGTTATCTTCGTACATTTTTCATTACTAATTTCTCTAGACCCTTCTCCCCAGTTCGTGCTCTCGCCATACTTGAGCCAGCATTGTCCACTGTGTCGCAGTATCGTAACGTAGTATGCGGTCTTGGCATCCTTCAATGTCCTTGCACTGTTGGGACACCGTCCCAATTATTTGGGTCCAACACCGTACAAATTATTTGGGTAGCGGCATGGCACAAGCGGCTAATGAAATTGATCGTAGGGCTGTGGCAGTCACGCGCTTCCTGTCGCCTACCTAGAATACAACGCGCTTTGACCCGCAGAATATCACGTAATATCAAGGTTGAAACTGAGTGTCATCAGTAAGGTCCCCATTCCTGGTCCGCTAAGTTCACCTCAGGGGAGACATCTTTGATTATGACCTTTAACCGGCGCTTGGTGTTGGAATTTGTGACACTGAGGCGATGTATTCTTTTCCAGGAGGGAATTAATTTTCTGATCGTTGTATTTCCAATATCCAAGGTTCAGGTTCGTTATAATCGAAACTTCTTATGCTTATTTGTAATGTAAGTGAAACGGGATCAGTGATTTCAGTTTACTATTACCGAGAGTTCACTATATCTGAGTTCACTACAACCGGAGTCGATAGTAACAGTGTAGTTGTAAATGAAGTGTTTTATTTATTGTTACGCAACAGTGTATCTAGGATGGAGTCAGGGGGCTATTGACAATCTGCATTTAGCCTTCTACAATTCTGAAAAAGAAGCTGGTTTTGTAACTACTTTTATTCTTGAAATAAAATTCATTACATAGAAAAAGATTGAAAAAAATAATAAAAGGAATTATTATTATTAATTATTTTATCAAACTTGGGCCTCCTATTGTCATATTGAACATTTTTTATTAGGGCCATTTTTATTTAAGCCATCATCAGATATCAAAATCAGGAAAAATAATCTTATTAATTAATTTATTCTCTTTCTCCTTTCATTGTATTCACAACATAAAATAAATTTTAACTATTTCTAAATAACATCTAATGAATCGAGTACAAAATGTAATTAATACTTCATGTCAATATCACATTATAAAGAGCTAAATGCCTTGCATTTGGTTGAGAAAATCTTAATTGCTTGGTGGCGACTGACTTATTTGAAGCTGAAGAACAGGTGAATCTAACACTGGTTTTTGATACTAGGTTTGACTACTACCAATATTATAAAGAAGTTCCCTTATCACAAGGAGACTCATTTGAAAGAACTGGGGAGCAGTTTAATTGCTTAATAGAAAACCATCTTTAAAGGGCATTTTCTTCTAGTTAAAAATGTATTTGAATTAAATGTACCCAGATTCTATTTGTTTAACTATGTGTCAAATGGTCATGGTCATGCAATGAGAGTTACCAATAAATTTCCTTGCAAGTTAAAATTGATATTATAATTTTACATTAATAAGAATTTAAATGGCAATTTATTGAAGTGACTTAACCGTTGTTGTAATTAAGGCCACACATTCAGTCAAATACAAGACCCACTAATATCTGAAGAGCAAGTTGGTTTTAGAAAGGGGTGAGCTTGTACAGAAGTCTATTCACAATAAAAATAATTATTGAAGAAAGTAGGGAGTTTAATTTCAAAACACACATTGATTTCATAGACCTAAAGAAGACTGGATAATATGAACAGGATATTGCTTTGGAGAATTCCTAAAAGAAGGGGATATCCAAATCGTCTAATAGGAGCTATTAAATGCTAACACTAGGACAACAGTGTGCTTTGATATAAATGGTAAGTTAACAAAGGAGATTCCCACAAATACAGGAGTGAGAAATGGAGTGATGGCATGTTCAGAACACAGGTAGATAAAGGCATTCATCTAGAGAGAAATGAGTAATTTTACTCCTTATGTTACCATCTAACCACCTTATTTTACCACCAAGTAATCTTGCAAGATAATGAAGATATGCTACAACTTGAGGTTCATACCTAAATAAAATTGTAAAAATATACAATTCTAAAATTTCCACCTATAAACAATGTTTTTAAAAGCAATTTCCCAGTTAGAACAAAAATTGTAATTGACAACAAAATTTTAGAACACGTGAAGAGTTTTTAAGGGCTTGCTATGTTACATATGAAAAAAATATGGATTTAGATGATAAATTAAATAAGTTTAGATGTGTATGTGAAAACATTCCATAACTTAGGTGAGGGAGGGGCTATGCTATCTTGATGCACCAATGATTGAAAGGAACCCATGAGAAGACTGTACAGAGAGACTGGCTATTTCTAGTGTTGAATCGGAATTCCTATTTTGTTTTAAGGCCAAATGAAGTATTTGTTTATATTAAATATTAAATACTGCGTACTTTGCATAAAACTATAATAGATTCAAATATACAAGTTAATATGAAAATTATTTTCATAGTACAACTCTTCAAAAGCCATGAAGTGCATCTTTAATTGAATAGTAGAAATTAAAAATAAATTTGTTTCTGACAATACCAGAAAGTTACCTTTCTTGATAAGTATGCAAAGACACAAATAGCATATAAAAAATCAAAAATCTATGTTCTTAAAATATGCCGTTTAATCCTGCATTCCATTTGGGTAGAGTGACCTAGGAGGAAGAAGGAGACAACAGAAGATATTACTATAGCAATTTTTTCTTTATTTTCAACATCGAACATAGTAGTTTCATTTGCAGTTTTTGAAACCCTTGCTCCCCTATTTCCATTAGAAACTTGTACTATAAAATAAATTGTAAAAATGCTTTAACCATTAATAAATTCAAGAAAGAAAAAAATATTTTTTTCATGAATTTGAAACCTTGTATTTGAAGATGCTTGTAAAATACAATTATTTTAAGAACATGATAGTGCCCAAACTTTTTGAAAGAAATACAAGCATTCATAAATATAAACATTGAAAGACATTTGTATTTGTTACATCACAATGCATCATTTGTTATTCACTTAACAGTAGTTGCTGACATAATAATTTTTTAAATGAAGTGAGGTGACATTTCTTTTTTGTTTCCAAATCTTGTCTTCATGTACAAAATGTTTTGTTTTGTTTTTTGCCTAGGAGAATGGCTTTACTTCACCAGCTTGATCTTGAAAATAAAACAACATTTCACTCCTTCCTCTTCATTTGTAAGTCTCCATTTCACATCATAAGTCCTCTGAAAAAAGAAAAGTGAATGCTGTTCAATGAATTGTATCTCTCTTCGAGCAATGGCAATAATTAATTTGTAGTTTATTAAATCAATCTACATTTGTCAACATGATTCTGAGAAATTTTGGACTTTCAAGGAAACATTGAAACCATGCTTTTTCAAAGCCAAATCCAGGAAATTGTTGTTTTGAAAGTTTTTCCATTTACAGAGGGTTTTACTTTAGCCATGTGCAGTTTTGATGAAGATTTTACAACAAATTAATTATTTGAAAAAAGAAATTATTAAAGAAGGGAAAAATACTAAACTCTCTTTTAAAAAGTTGTCAATGAACTTAAACTTTCAGTCAATTGAAATTTCAAACCTTATTTTTGAGTAAAAACACAGTTTCCAAACAATTGGAGTAAGAGATTTCAGCATTTCTGTCATTTGTTACAAGTGGTTGAATTTTACCAATGGTAATACAGTAATTTATCTTCTGATAATGGGAATAAAGAATTCATAATAAATAATGAAGGGTGAAATACTTTAACCAAGCAGAAACCGCTAGTTCATGAACCAATATACATTTTTCAAAAATTGACATTCATCAATTGATTTGCCTCAACTTAGGTGCTACAAATTTGAACATTATACATTAATTTAAAATGTTTCCTTACATAGAGTATTTAGTTTATACATTTTACAAATGTTCTAAAAAATAATATTCTAGATTTTTGTTTTAAATTTCCTTTTGAACTAGTAAAAAAATGCTTAAAAGAGTGATCAAAGTGTCAATCATATTAATACCTCTGAAGTTTTCAAAATTGCTCAAGTTTAGTGTTTTTTCAAACCTTTTTCACATTCAATATTGAAGCTAACCATTTTTTCTTAAAGCAATCTATTCTTCAATATTAGCACTAATAATGACTGTACATTTTTCTGAAAATATTAATAGTTTTAGAAACTTTTGAATCTAATTTTCCAAACATTTGTTAACACAGTTATCTATATAACACTCCACTGTTTTCTTTAAACTTTTTGTGTCAATTGAGCAACACATTGAATCTCATGGTATAAATTCTATATTCATGAAGTTTCTAGTTTCTAAGACTGGCAAAGAAATGAATAATATATTTCTTTTTGCGCAAAAGTCAGTGAATTGTTAAAATTAAATAAAAACACACAAGTGGAACTACAACTGCTCATTCTTATTTTTACTAAACCGTAACGTTCTTGAAATATGGATACTTTGAAAATTGTATCCATGTAACTCTTCAGCCCTCTTAAAAGACAATGTTCTGCAAAAGAAAGGGGGATATTCAGATTGGCCTTTCGAATGTAAGAAATTTTGAAAAGTTCAGATTTTTAATGAAAACCTTCTACCACTTTTATGAGTGCACTTTGCTCTGCTAGAGGAAAATAAATGAAGGAAAAACAAATTGTGAGAGAATCCAACCTGGTCTTCAAATTGTAAAGAAGTAAAAAGTTAGAGAAATGTGTAATTGCTAAGGGGTTGGCCAATACATGTGTAATTCCTAAGAAAACTTCATATGTTCTACTACAGAAAGTAACAGACATTCAAACTAACAGACAAATAAAATTATCATGACAACACAAAACTACACGAAAACTAAAATTTTCTAAAAAAAATTGCATAAAGTTAATTAAAGAAGTAATTGTGAAAAATAGATTGGATTAAGAAAAACGTCTTGCTACAATATTGAAAGTACAGGACAAGTATGAAAAAATTCTCTTGCAAATTTCTAAATTTCACAGGTTTCAATTAAAATTGCACTGATGACACATTATGAAGTAAACAAGCTTTAGTGAACAAAAAAAGACAAAAAAATTGCAAACAATTTTTTAAATTTTATATAAACAATATTTACATTTTTTATTATGAAAACTTTGGAGTTAGCTTGTGTCCATTCTACACCCCCACACTCACTCATACTGCCCGTCCGACCCACACTGACCCATGCACCCTGCCCCTCCGTCCCGCCCTCAACTCGCACCCTGCCCCTCCGTCCCGCCCTCAACTCGCACCCTGCCCCTCCGTCCCGCCCTCAACTCGCACCCTGCCCCTCCGTCCCGCCCTCAACTCGCACCCTGCCCCTCCGACCCGCCCTCAACTCGCACCCTGCCCCTCCGACCCGCCCTCAACTCGCACCCTGCCCCTCCGACCCGCCCTCAACTCGCACCCTGCCCCTCCGACCCGCCCTCAACTCGCACCCTGCCCCTCCGTCCCGCCCTCAACTCGCACCCTGCCCCTCCGTCCCGCCCTCAACTCGCACCCTGCCCCTCCGTCCCGCTCTCAACTCGCACCCTGCCCCTCCGTCACGCCCTCAACTCGCACCCTGCCCCTCCGTCACGCCCTCAACTCGCACCCTGCCCCTCCGTCACGCCCTCAACTCACACCCTGCCCCTCCGTCACGCCCTCAACTCACACCCTGCCCCTCCGTCCCGCCCTCAACTCACACCCTGCCCCTCCGTCCCGCCCTCAACTCACACCCTGCCCCTCCGTCCCGCCCTCAACTCACACCCTGCCCCTCCGTCCCGCCCTCAACTCACACACACACACCCTGCCCCCCCACACACATCCTGCCCTGTCCGTACGTCCCCGCCCCACACACACTCACCCACCCTGCCCGTCCGTGCGTGCATGCGTCCGTTCCCCCCTGCGGCCCCTTTCTGTGTGTGTGTGTGTGTGTGTGTGTGTGTGTGCGTGGCTGCGCGTGCGCGTGGCCTCACCACCGGGAACTTCTTGCTGAGCGGCAGGCTCTGCGCGAAGGCCTGTCGGGCGTTGGCCTGGATGGGGCAGGCGGTGTAGCCGCACGAGTTGGTGTCCATGCCGACGAGCGGCAGGTCGGTCATGTCGTTGGCCCAGTAGGCGCGGCTGGTGGCGTTGTGCAGGGTGGCGGCGACGGTGAAGTCGAACTCGATGGAGGCTGCGCGCCCGCGCTTCACCTTGCACGGCTTGTTCTCGGCCGCCTCCGCGCACGGCGTGATGCGCAGCTCGTGCACCTCGCAGCGCGGGGCCACCACGCTGCCGTCCTCGCGCGTCTCTGCGCACCAAACCAACCTCTAACATTAAATGCCTCTAACATTCAGTTTAGCATAATCAGGGAAATTATGTACGGCGGGTGTAGCAGTATCTCGACCTCTTGGGGTCACATTGAGCACATGCGCATGCGCATGCGCATGCGCAGAAGGGATGTGCTTGAAGCCCCTACAATGGGAATGTACCGCACACTCCCGTCGCCCAGGAACCGAACTTCTTCCATTTCGACCTAAACGTGCAAAACCTTTTCTCCACGTCACACCGATTGATCGAGATATTTCTGTCTATTGCTGTACGCAACGTGCGGCAAAGTCTATGTAATAAGCAGTCCTTGTTCTCTCCTTTTCATTCACACACACGCGTGATTCAGTCATACCAGGCGCGTCAACTGCGAAAGTCTTTGGTCCCGTAAGCGTCTTGCATGCTTTGATCGCTGGAGGTGGCGACGATCTTTCCCCGCTGAATGGTGAGATCTGCTACCACCTACGTCGGCTACGGGGATTTTCCCCGACCAGGCCTCTCACACCAATCGGGACGAGATCTAAGTTCCCGACAGGTGCAGTGATAGTACAGTGCATGCAAGTGTAAGTGTGTGGGAGTAAGGGGGGTGAGGATAAGACAAGGAAGATAAAGAAAAGATCGTGCGTACGGTCCGTGGCCTCTTTGTTCCGGCATTCGTCTGACGTTGATCGGAAAATATTGAGAGTTAAAAGAATATCACGTCTCATTTTCATTCAAGTGACCCTTCTTCTATCCGCGAATAAATGAAAGAAATAATTTGGAACGGTTTTTGAGAAAATGATATTGTTTTAGAAATTGCATAATTTCAAGCGCAAATTACGCGAAAACAACTATTGAAAAAAATTGTTTAAGACTTTTTTAGAACAGTTTCTGACCGAGAAAAAATCTCAATCTTCAATTTTGTAGTTTAAAAATGCTAACTTTTTGCAATTTTCGAAAAGAATGGATAGCTGAAAATGAGATTAGCACCATAGTTTTTACTGTCGCTTATTACATATGAGACGAAACTTTGAGAAAAATTTGGAGCGTTTTTTTAGAAAAAAGTTGTTCTTTTAATTGTCTATATTTTGCTCAAACTTACATGAAAACTGCTTATATTTCCCAAAAATTGAACATGACCTTATTTCAAGAAGTGTTTAAGGAGCAGATTTCGTTAAGGAAAAACATGTATCTTCAATATTATAGTTGATGACACCCAAAAAACTGCACTAACTCAATTTTCCAAAAATCTGAGATTTCAAGGAACATGAGATCTGCACCATTCTCATTAGCATACTTTACATCCTATCCGACAATATTTAATAAAAAAATTGGTGCTTTTTTTAACATTTTGATAATGTCCCAGAGGCTTCATATAACGTATCCCTCAAAATTAAAATAGGAGTTTAAAATTTAAGGGGCTTCGTCATCAGCCAGATCGATCAGGGTAAAACAATTTTGGTGAACATCAGCAGAACAGTGTAGGCGATAGCATTTTTTTTACAGACAGACTGACAAACGTTTTGCCGTGACTTTTTGGCATCAAGGAATCTCAAACCATGTATTCTGACTACATAACATGTCTGAGGAAGTAATTTACTATATATAGGTCCATATTTTCATTACCAGGGCCGGCGTTAAGGCTTTTTGTGCCCTAAATTTTCCCTGCAGTATTACAATACTTCCTCGAGACGGCTTAAGCGGTATCTACACGTCGGATTTACGGAGGTTTCCCTCTCCTGGTATCTCCCACCAGCGGGGCACCGCCCCAACCAGGACAAACGCCATGATTCGGACTAGCCTCCTGGGTGTGGTACAGCAGTGCATGGGAGTGCCAAGTGGGTGTAAATAAGGGGTGAGGATAGGACAAGGAAGAGGAAGGAAGTATCGCGCGAGGGCCATAGCCCGTTTGTTAGGGCACTGCTCCGACACTCCCCCCGGGAAACTAGATTTGGACAGCCCGCCGCTTGAATTCTCCTCCAGACAGCGCAACGTCGGGGCTCAAATAATAGAAGCTCCCAGTCAGAGGTACTGCAGTGACCTCAGTTGTCACCCTCAGCCACATCAGCCGGTCAAGTATGTGTTTAATACATTTGATAAGTTTGAGTGGTTCATGAGGCAACTAATTCCTCTTCTCGAGTCAACAATTACAATAATTGTAATTGTAAGGTATTATTACTCAAGCGCAAAGACATAGTGTGATATCACTGGCGGGCCTAGACTTCAAAAGTCGGCGATTCACAAAGAAATGTGGAGGGATGGCTTAGATCAGACAAGCCCAGCCGTCCGTCAGAGAGACTGCGTGAAAGGAGACTAGAACTTGTTTCCTCCATGATTTTAACATTTCTATTTTACGCGAAAAGCTGCCTGGGCCTAAAAGAGCCCGTCTCAGCGCTGGTGGCTAGCGGAGACTTGCTGCTTCAGCGGATCAACCGTCTCGCAGAGGCCATACAACTTGCTCGCTTCCGAGATTTTCAATGAACAACAATGGGTAACTCACTTAAATTTTTCGTTTTCTGTGCAGTAGGTTGGCGCCACCGCCGGAACTCAACAGCTACGACCTCCCGGGCAGAGTCCCTGAGAGAACTGGTTCCGAGAAAACTCACCGGGAGTATGGACAGACGGTATATACATTAGGCTGTGTTAAAAAAAAGAGAGAGAGTTGAAAGTGATTCAAAATGGGTTTAGGGGTGCCACAAACCTCTTAAACACTCCATTTTCAACCTCTTTCGTTCCTTTTTAGAAAATAACGAATAGATATTTAATGTTATTTTTATCAACTGATTTTTGGCTGAGGTGACCCCCCATTACTCAATTTTATGATCATTAAACACTACTTACAACATTAAACAAATCATTGAACACTAGTTAAAACCATAGAAAGATGTTTTTCAAATGGCCATAACTACGTAAATTTTTATCCAAAATACTTTCAATAGATTAACGCTTCAAATGTACACTTTAAGAACTTTGCTTCGCACAACTTAACCATTTCACTGCAATCGGCTAAAAGTGTGCCACGCGCCATCACTATTAACGACCTACATTTGTGCCATATTTATTGCCACTGACTTATTTATTCACTATTAGGCTGCAATGAATATATTTGTAGAGAATCACATCAAGCGTGTGTGGAAGTTACTAGACTTCATAGAACACTGCATTGCAATTGGAAGGCCAAGAGCCATTTTTCCTCTTCGTTTCGGTGCGGAGCAGTGCCCATGTCATCGCCCCCGCCGGCCTTCCCCGCGCCCCGCTGAAGGGGCACGCTCATTAGTGCATTAACCTATGTCAGAAGCCACGACCTCTTAGTTGCGAAATTACGTAATCAAGTTCAATGAAAAACTAATTGTACCTAGAACACTCACAAATAAATGGGAAATATTCAGTATACGCCGCAAACAAAAGTGCTATTTTAAGTAGCAAATACTAAGCAAAAGATTCAACAAAAAGTGACGCCTTTGTGAGGTCCAACTCCTATTTTGTTTACGCACCCAATAATCTCGTTCAGAGAACTGTCACCAGAGTATTTAGTATAGCACCGAGAAAGAGTTCGCGTCATATCCAGCGCAAAATTGAAATCCACAAAGCCGCAGAAGTCAAAATTATTATGTTCAGCGCAAACTATAATTGTGCACAAATTGTTTACAAGATAGAAGTGAATGGAATAATTGAACTCCATATATACAATTTAATACTACTTATTTTAATCATCATACTTATTAAGTTTGTAACATAAATGTATTATATTTAATATAAGTTGAAACAATAACCAAGTTGAACAATTGATGTGAAAAATTGTTAGTTTTATAAATCTGCGGTGCCGTGTGCCGCTTACGTTTTTGACTGTCTAATTCTTACACATGGAAATGTCAATAAATTATTAACTAAGATTTTAAAATGCAGAAGAAATCTGAGAAAAGAAAAGGGTGGCTTTGCAGAATGCTGAATTACTAAAATCCTACTGTTGCTAACTTATTTTTTAATGGATCCCTTATATTTTGTTAACTTAAAAAAACAATAAACCTTGTGAGTTGCATTAAATTTCCCCTGATGTAGTACGAATTTAATTACTTCCTTGAAGCACCCGCTCACACATTCTATGCCACAGACTTTATGCTTCGACTTTATTTTTCTAAGCATTAGCAGCGATTATCTCGTATCACGCGACAGCATTTCCCATATTTCGAGAGCTAAGCGCTGTAGGCCCAATGAACTTCGTAGCCCATTTTTAGCTGCATAATTAAGATTCAGCCCTCAATTGCAGAAAAAAGATACTGAAATCCCGGATATAGTTTATCAGATGCAGTGTCAACTCTTTCTCAATACTGGTTTGCATGCAAAAAATTGTGCTCTATAAATTCTGGCGCTCTTATGACTGAACATAGCAGTTGAGCAAGCTAAACAAATTAGAGCAATTTCAGGAAAATTTTGTAAATATTAAGGCTTTCATCGAAATTACTCAAAAAGCAAAATATCTGTTTCAATTTCTGAGGGCTTTCGGAGTTCGTCCGGATCAATTGGGGATTATCAATGTGGGGGGAAAAAATTTTGAATGGTTTGGACGCTAGCGTTGACAGACGGACAGACGTCTTGCCACCAATCAATTTTTCGTCATCAAGAACCAATATTTTGTGAATTCTGAGTACACAACCTATAATAGGAAGTAATTGACTAAATGTAAGAACAATAATTATTCACCTTTTCACTACCCCTCGATAAGAGTTTTTCTATCGACAAATCGTCGCCTGTACCGAATACGAATGCAGACGTCGGTGTACGTTCGTAAAAGCTTGGTATATGGGGATCTGTCGAAAAAGCCATAAAAATTTGTTTACAATATAATTATAACAAATTCGCTTACAAACCTATTCGTGGAAAAAAAGAATAGTTTTCCATTAAAAAGCGAAAGAGTTCAATAATCTTTAAAACTAGTGGTGTTGCACAAACGAGGGGTGCTAGCACACACTTTCGCAATATTTATAACTTTTGCAATTTTCGAAAATTAGATCACCAAAAACAAGATATATGCCACTGTTCCAAACGTACTTATATCCGTAGAAAAATTTGAAGACAAAGTTAACACAGTGTTTCCTAAAAAAATGTTATATAATTTGCCCTATCTTCAAGCAGATATTACACAAAAAATACTAGCTGTTTTCAAACATTTCTGCCTAATCTTAGTTAAAGTTCTGATTTTTTAGAAAGTTTTATTTCAGACAAAATCAATATATAATTTATATAAAAATATATATTTAAATTTGTCGATTTGTAATGTTAATTTTTTGCACTTTTCGAATTTAAGATAGTTCGCCAGAAACGGGATTACTAGCAATGCTTATTCGTTCTTTGATACTTACAAAGAAGAAAATTAAATAAAAACAAATTTGAGCAATTTTTGGAGGGAAAAATGTTAAAAAATTGCTTAAATTCCACACAAAATTATGCAAAACCAGTCTTTTATTTGAAAAATCGTACATGACATTATTCCAAGAACTGTATTTGAAAAACAGATTTCATGAAAGAAAAAAATCTGTATCTTCAATATTATAGTTCTAGAGTGCAGGAAGACGCCGAATAATTTTTAGAACTTTTGCAACTTAAAAAAAATCAAGGATTTCAACGAAAATGATATCTGAACAGTTCTTTTAAGAGACCTTTACAATATCCGAGAACAAAGTTCAAACAAAAAAGTTGGAGCTATTTTCGAGGAAAATTTTGAAATGTTTGAGACTTTATATCAAGTAAAACCCAAAATTAAAATGTCTGTTTCTAACTCGTGGGTTTTGAGTTCATTTAAATGGATCCAGGAAAATCAATTTGGGAGAATAATCGGCAAGTTAAGGCGCTAATGTTGACCTCGAGCAGAAGTTTCGCTGTCAAACGATTTTTCGGTATCAAGGAACCATAAAACGTGCCGTTGTCATACCTCAAAAACTGAAAATATTTTCACACGCACATGCAGAAGATAGGTAATATATTGCTAAATACTCATCTCATTAGTTCTAAAAAGTATAAAATTACATTTGCAATTTATTCTGAAGTTCCGCGAAACTCCATCCACCCCATTGGTGTCTTCCAGGAAGCGGAAAGCATAAATGTATAAAGGGAAATAAATACGGAATAAAGTAATACAGTAAATAATTCAAATCCTGTTTTTTTATAGAAGGCACCACGCAAAAATATTTTCGTTTAAAGCCTCCATTCGTAGTTATATTTTCAGCTTCATTATTTCACTCAGTGCCCGTATTCTCCCTTTCCGGATGTGGAGGGGAAATGAGAGCGGAGTGAGGGGGAGCACCGGGCTGCCCAGGCGGGCGAGTAGCTTTCGCGGGCGCAGTTTGCCATTCACTGGGTGTAAATAGAAGAAATAGTGGGGCGTTTTGGCCCAACATAGCATACAACAATCGACTGAATTTTTGAGAATCAGCGCCCGTGCCAACTGGAAACTGTGAGAGCGGTAGTGATTGCAATTTCGTCTAATTTGGCGGGAGACTTACTTCGCAGGCACGGTACATCGAACTCTTGGCGATAGAGTACAGGGAACCGTGTGTTGCCAACATACAACATGAAGATGGTAGCATTAATCTGAATGTATTTATTTATGGTATATTTAAAATATTATAATTATAAAATAACATGTATAGATCAGTGGTTGCTGGGCATCTAGTCGAACAAGTGCGAGTAAATACGATGTAGCAGTATAAGAATTCAGCACACTGTCGTCACAATCCGGAACTTCTTTCATGTCGACCTAAACTTTTGTGAAACTGTTTTTGCACGCCACAGAGGACAGCACTATCGAAACTTTAACTGCGCAAGCGCAGAAGGCAAAGGCGCAAACTCTTGAATGGCTGTGGTGCGACGCCCCAGCCGCCGAGCGCTCGCTGCCCGTTGACCCGGGGGCGGCCTCTGAGGTCAGGTCATATCTCGCAGACGCTGATAACTCCCCCTCCCCCACGCAGACGAACTGCGCCTGTCTCACGAACTCTGTTCCACTCCCAGCCAGAAAGACAAAGGCTGTTCATCCTACAATTCTTAGACAGATGGGGTAGTTGCGGGCCATGAAGTCTACGTCCTGATCTATAAAGACGTGGCCGTGATTTTCCAAGTCTGTCCTAACTGTCGTAATTTGTTTTCACAAGTCCTGAATTTTTAATACGTCCCTATATTTTTTAATATGCGTCCTTCATCTACTTACCGTTTAATTTAATTTTAATATTTTTGTTATAAAATAAACAAAAAAAAATTACGTGAGCGCCGCGGACACTGTGAGCCAAGTCAGCGCCGGGGCGAACTTGTGCTTAGTGTAGTGCAGTGGAAGTGAATGGGTGAAAGAACGCTTATGTTATAATGAAACTTGTATGAATTTTGCGTGAATGAACATTTTAAAAAATACCAAGAAAGAAGCAAAGAAAATTACTTGGTATTAAGAAAAAAAGTTCAATTTAGATATGCCAAAGTTCTGCACAATAATAAATTAGATTTAGTAATTAAGAAAAGCCCCTCCCTCCCTTTCTAGCTGCTTAATTTAAGACTTACGGAGAGCAGCAGCGCAATTTACCGAAATCGCGAAAATAAATTTCCGCCCCCCAAGGGTGCTGTGGAGGGGAAATTGTAGAAACAAAAGGGGGGGGGGGCGACGTTATAGAAGATGCCCCCAAAAGAACATGTCGCGCCAGGGTACGGCTGTTGGGTTACTGGGTGAGGCCCGGCAACCAGGAGCTTAGCATCGCCTCCACATCGCAGCTAACGACGTGAGTGTCGTAAAACAATTTTTCGGTATCACTATTATTTTTTAGACCCACACACTATTCTTTTTTTACAATTGGCTATTTATAAAGCTATGACTTACACTGGAGTTAAATAAAGGCGTGATTCTGAACTCAAGTTTCACTAAATTGCACTACACGTTAAATAACATCTTCCAAGAATAATTTTGAAAGTCAATGATATGGAACATATTGCAAATAAAATGTTGAAATATGCAACGAAATGTGAGTTTTCCTTAAATATGTAAACGTAAGGACTATACCTCGAAGTATGGACATATACAAATAGTGAAATGGGTTTCAAATTACTTCGAAAAGCCTAATTCGCAAAGAAATGGCAAACGTTTGATCGTAATTAATGAACTAACACATAGGCTGTGCAATTATCTTCTGGCTGTCCGAGAGACCTGTGTCCTAAGCACAGGCGCTGTCTATTTAAAATTCACTTTTAGGTCAACATTTTTCTCACAAAACACATGGTCATCAGGTTTAAAGACAGACTGGATTTGAAAATACCAAATTCCGGAAGTGTTTATTATTTAAAAAAGTGTCAGTTCTATAAGAATTGATCTGGCAACTTTTTGGGACAAACTTTGTATCTCCCCGAAATGGTTTTCAAATCTATTCTTTTAGAACTGATAATGTTTTTTAAATAAAAAAGACAAGAACACTGTACCCTGGAATGGTGTTGTCAATTAAAGCCTGTTTTTAAACCTGATGGCCAGGTATTTAGTAGAAACTCCAGATGACGTCTCCCGGACAAGCCCGGAAGACTACTCTTTCAAATATGCAAGTCCAATAAAATACAAATCCAAGCCCTGCTCATGCCATTCGCTTGTGAGCAGTGTTATCATCTGTCCTCCAAAAGGTGGACTTGTCCTTTCCTAAAACTGTCCTCCCTCCTTTTTTAAAATTAACATGAAATGTCCTCCTTTTTGTCCTGCTGAAGTGGAAATACATAATTCAAAGTAATTTCATTCATTAAAGAAAGTTTATGTCATAAATATATACATTTTTATTCAAATTCTCTGCATAATACGTCAGTAGCTTTCTTGAGTTATAAAACTTATTTGTGCTTAATGTTTGGTAGATAACGAAGGTAAGGGGGCGATGTCATCCAATCGGAAGCTTCCATTTTTAACGAGTCACACAAAAGATTCGGTATTGGTACACCTACTCTTTGCTAACAGCAGGTTTCTTTCTGCTGAGCAAAGTTTAATATGATTTTTGAAGACTATAATGGTTTGGAATTGTTAAGTACATTGTCTACCCACCGTGGAGTATAAAAATATAAAATATCCTTTTCATTAAAACGTTTACCTTTATTTTAGTAAAATGTCATCCTCTGGGGAAAAATGAGATTTTTTCTGGTAACTCTGTGTTTGAGTCATCTGGACAATTGAGATGCGCAACGTCTCCCACGTAATCTTGGAGCCGTGGCCCTCAAGCAACGGAATTAGGTCAGCAATTCAGACCTCATTACTCAGCGCTCCAGTTCCACTCGGGGTTCACGCGATGCTCTCGAAGGTTGACGCAGAGAAGGCCCTCAGATCTTGGGCGAAGGGTCGCTTCAAACATCAGAGCCAGTTGTGGCGCCTCATGGGGAAATGACCTGGGTTTAAATATGTTTTAAATTTTTTTAAACAGCTTCAAGTAAAAGCGGTTACTTTTAGGACATGCAAAGCGCGCTAATAGTCCAATTTTGTGGACAAACATGGAAAGAAAAAAATTACTACCTGAAGAGACTGATGACTCTAGCAACTACTGACCCTAACATAGCGATTTGTGTGCTTGAATAAATTGAAGTCGGTAAGACTGCCTAAAAATTAGTACACGACATGTGGGAAAAGTGAGGTTTTATTTTGCGAGTGGGAAATGTTGCGACACGAGACTGATGGGCAGAGTGGCGCAATCATACGAGCAAATATATGATAAATGACTTATTTATACACACGACGTTGTATAACCTCCAGTGAACGTTTGATTAGTGAACCAAATCCACTAGTAACGTCCAAAGGTTCCCATCCCACAGACATTACGAATAAACTCCAGGTGATTCAATTAAATTAAAAGAATAGAAGTTTTCAAATAAATTTTAGACAATAAATCATAGGAAAATTCTCAGGACGATAGACATTTATTTTGTGGCCAACTGCAACCACACTTAGGTGTTAGGTTTGAATCTCGATGAAATCTTCAAGGGGATGGGATTTACACAACATATTTTCGATGTTACTAATGGGGATGTCATCAAAAATGAAAAACAAACCTAGGTACGAAACAAAAGTTTTCTTATACTAGAGAAAACGAGTAGTAATGTAAAGGTCTTCTTTCAGGTTTTCATCGCGATTCAAACCTCCGTCTGAAGATAAGGTTACATTGAGTCACGAAATGTGCTGTTTTCATTGTGGAAAATCAACCTCGTGTATTGAGAGACTTACTGTTTTATTGATTGTAATTGATGAGGAAATTTCCCTTTTTATTGCATCACTTCAGGCAATTACATTGGTATCTTTATTTGGCCAAACGACTACAATGAGGTGATACGGTTGTAATCAACTACACGTCGGCTGTAGGGTACACAGGAAATACAACTTCGCTTCAAAAAAAATACTTCGCTCCAGGGCAGTGAATTCTAGTAATACCAAGTGCTTCCAGAAGCAGTGTCCCGTGAGTCATTTTATAGCATTTAGGGCTAATAAAAGAGACTAAGGGAATGTCCACTCGGAAAAAATCGTTTCAGCTTATCTATGGCAATTCTGGCAAGTTAGAAGTGAAATACCTTCTGGCTAGAACATTGCAAACGTCCCGAGTCTTTCAGAACACAAGGAAATAAATGTGCTGACAAAGAGAATACAAATGAAAGTTTCAATAGAGCACAAATCATTCTTGAGTTTCAAGCCAGTTTTTAAATTTTGTTTATCATTGTCGAATCTAATAGAAGTAGACATTGTATAATCTAGTAGCGAGAAAGGACGAACTCTGAAAGAGTTGCAAAAATTATGAATAAAAAACCAGTAAATACCAACCAGTAATACAAATTATTATTTTAAGGTTAAACGACTGTATTAAAAATTCAATTACGCAAGGTTTTGATTTTTTTCTAATATCAAAATAATTATCAAGTAGAAATGTTTTAGAGATTGAGAAAAATATATTCACCAATTATAGTGAACCAAAACTGTTAGTCCTCAACGGTACATTAAAACCAGAGTCGAATGTATTTTGTTATTCATTTACAAATTACTATTAAAATAATATAGTGGCAGTTTTTATTAACAAAACAATGGTATTGGATGGTTGTTCTGAGAGTTCTCATTGTACTTATTTTGCAACGATGTCTTTTCTGACAAAATAAAATTACTTAGCTTCAAATTTTTCAAGTGAAAGTTGTCTCCAAAAGGCATGAAAATTCCCTAGAAAGTGTGATTAGGTATTGGATTACCCTTTCAACGTGACATTCATTCATGACTATTTTTTGTATTACAAAAGTCCCACTCTGTTCTAAGCTCTCGTGTGATCTCCCGACATATGTGGTAGTGTGTGTACGTGTGTATGTGAAAGAGGAGGGGCATGGATGAGGAAGAGACGATCGCGAGTGGTCCGCGGCCCGTTGTGGAACTATGCCTGGCACTAACGGGAGAGACAGAGTCCTCCTCCAGGCAGCGGCTGAGTTCGACTGCAGAGTCTAGGGTGGTTGCCATCGCACCCGTGCCCAAAGTCGGCCCGCCGCGCCGCTCGCGTGAGCGAAGGTGGGCGGGGCGGAGCGGGGCGACGCGATCGAGTCAACAGTCGGCCGTAATTGGGCCAATTTGCCCATCAGGGCGCGAGGTGGCGTGAGCGCCGGCGGCGGAAGCGAAGCCAAGGAAGCTGCGTCGGTGCTCGCCGTCCCTCGCCCCGCCTCGCCACGGCAGGGCAGAGCAGCACAGGACACGTTTCAGTTTAAAGAGATTTTGCACAGCATAGCATAAAACCGCGAGCATCACCCCAAGCATTTTCAAGTACATCCAATAATTTTATTCTAAAACTCTTTCTGTTCTGAAAACACCTCCAGTACCTATAGTATTAATTTCGAATGCGGACAGAATTTCACAGAAAACTAAGCAGATATAGTAATGTGAGAGGGCTTGATGGTTTCGTTACGTACCTACCCAGGAACTCGGGGAAATTGCGAAAACATCAGTGTTCCTAGTTTCCAATGCGTGGAGACATTGAATGAAATCTATGCAGCCTTCGGCCATCTGTGCGGTGTGTAGATTCATTAGAAACCCAGAAACTCGGGAAAACTCCGAAAACAAAATGTAACGGTTTCAATTCTGACAGAAAAAGGCAAATATTTGATTGCGTTTCCGTCTAATCTTATTATGCGCGTTCCCTCTGAATTCTTACGCCCAGTGGGTCACTAATTATGGCACTGAAGACATCAAACGACAGTAAGACTCTAAAGAAGAGGCAGACCGCCATTAAAGTTTGGTTACATTTGGGGTTATGGAACCGCAACTATTCTTAAGAATGTTATAAGCTATATCTACATACACTGCACTATGTTATTGCAGAATCTGTTAAGACAGTTTTTGTTAAAATATTTAAATTGTTACAGTTTCATACGAGAGTAATGTCTTTTGCAGTTAGCATGCTACTTTTTGAAAAACCATTTTGTTTAGTTTCGTTAAGAAACACTTGCTCCTAAAAGCCACTAATTAGTATCTAAAACTACAAAGAGTTAAACCTTTCGAAAACGACCTCGATCACCCCCACTCAACTCCGATTTTTCTTGGGACGGACAACCTCATATGCTGTGTGTGAATTGTATCTCTATTACCAGACCATGCCTCTCCTCGATGCCCGTCTGTTCCTTAATCTTAATCTACCCTTTTGAGAGTCCGCGTTCAGGAAAGTTTTAAGTCCACAGCACACGGAATTTTCAGTAGTCGAGATGCAAATCGGACACGCACTCGCGCGACCTGCCCTGCGCTTCAGCTTCATCGACGAGGAAGCCAGACGCTCGGGGGGGGGGGGGGGGGGGGGATTCCGGGAATCGTATGACAATAAACAGTGACCGCTGCTGTGGCTGCTAGTTTCATTCCTTCTAATGATACGGGGGATATGAAAGTGATCTAACTCTTTGAATTAACGGAGCCTACCTTACCTTACCTTCCTGAAAGAACCTTAGCGCAGGTTGAATATCAAGGTCGAAAGTTAGGGTTGACGATGCACGCGAGTGTTGGATTGCGTCAGGAATTTGAATCCAGCGCTCAACCTAGACCAATCTTGAAATTTTCTTGTTTTTTTCCTCTTTGAGGTCGAAGAAAGGCATGTAAAAAAACTTCTGAGCTCTTAGTGCATAGAATGTATCGTACATATTCAAAAGAAGAATCTACTCAACAAAATATATGTCTGTTACCAGTTGATAGTTATTGGAAATACTGAATCTCAAAATGATTTAAATGTATCCAAAAGAAGACATTCAATATTTTTAAATGCGTTCAAAAAGATGGTAAATAATTCTAAAAAAACATTTACATCAATAAAGCAAAATAAAACATTCTTCAAATCGTCTACCTTTCATAATTAGTGCACATATCCTAGAATTCTTTGATAAATATCCTAGAAAAAACACTCTCCTAAACATGCAATGCCCAGTAATAATACACCAATTTTTACAAAATGTAACATTCCTCTCATTAACCGTGGTCACTTAATAGAAGTTTTCCTGTATTTTGTTTAATAGCTACATGCACTACTTGTAATTAGATCAATTTATCATTTCCTGTTTGCGGCCCCGTCAGCTACTGTGGTCATCAGCCCCGTAAGCGTAGTACGTTTCTATCACGCGAGGAAATTGTTTTTGCATCTCACTGGACGGTGAGATTCAACGCAGACCTACATGTCGACATGCGGGGTTTTCCTCAACCAGGTATCTCCTCCCTGCGAGATAACCGACCAAGCCAGAAGAAACTAAGCCCCCTCCCTCCCCACTGATCTCCCGGCGAGTGTGGTAGTGCAGTGAAAGTGTGTGTGTGTGTAAGTAAGGGAAGAAGGAACAGGAAGAGGAAGGAAAGATCGCGCACGGTCCGTGGCCCGTTTGCTAGGGTACTGCTCCAGCATTCGCCTGGTGTTGATCGGAGAAAGCACGGAAAATACCGATCAGAGCAGCCGACTGCAAGAATTCTCCTCCTGACAAACTCTACCCAGCTAACTAGCTAGCGTTGAAAATGCCGCACTATGGTGAGTGGAACCTCCCGGTCACAGGCACTGCAGTGACATCAGTCGATGCCCTGAGCCACCTCTCCCGGTGGAGAGAAGAGATGACACGTGCGGAGAAGGGAAGATCGCACCATTTGTTGAAGTACCTCCCTGGCATTTGCTCACTCTTGATCGAGAAACGACGGAAACTACCGTTCAGAGCAGCCAGCCCATGGACCTTTCCTGCGCTCGGTTGTCAATCGACTGAGTTTTCAATTAACGTGATCATATTGCTCTTCAGGATGTTTGATGTTTTATTTCAAGTCGATATTTCGTTTGATATTTTTTCCTCGAACTTTGTCACATTTTTATTTTTGACCGAAAATCGAAATGACGCAAACTTGCAACCGTCTTTCCTTATCATTTTACCACGTTCGGGACTTCTAGTTGCAACATTGGATTTATCAGTTCATTTGCTCAAATAAACGACATGTTGAAACCAATTTTCGATTAAAAAATAATCGCATGAGCATTAATACAGGCCAGAAGTTGTTGACGGAAGAAAGACGAGGACAGTTAATCTCTTTTCTTATTAGAAACTACGTATGCACATGGCTGTAACAGAGTCGCTAGCAAGATAGCTTTCCTAGAATGCAAAGATAAGTGAACATGCGCACTCGCATGCGAGTTTATGGCATGGAGATGCTTCGCGTCTTGTGTGGAGAGTTCTGTGTCTCGATTGATTGCACATATTGCTCAATCGATTTTCTCATTCGTTACTTACATTACAAGGCGCATGTTCTCAGAGTAAATGTATCTTTAATTCTAAAAAAAGGATTTTTTTCTATTTTTATAATTTAAAAAGCAGACACGTCCATCGTTCATATGCGTTGAACCTCCCAAGCTACACAATCATAACCAGCAGTACGACTAAGGACTTTAACAAATGGGCAAAATAATGTAACATGATATAATAATGGAATGGAAACTAAACACACAGGGTTCGTGGCTCCGGGCGCGGCTCCTGACAAAATGAGCGCACACTACGCGCTTATCCGGTTATTCCTTGCACATGCGGGCGACGGGTTAGCGGAAGTGCTGGACTATTTAAGGGGCTTGAAATTAGCTTAAACAATATGGGCTATACAATTTCTTACAAAGAATACTGTACATTTATTTACAAAGAAACTGAGTTGCTCGTCTTAAATTGTACTCACAAAGCTGATTGCCTTTCTGCGAAGAGCCTCGGTTTAACTTCTCTAAAATTTCGAGATTCTTCTTGCGGTCGAGCGTAACGTATTTCTTGTTAGAAGCCATACAACTGAACAGTACTGTACTGGTAGAAAAAAATCACCATTTCAATACATATATCATTGTTTTAAACCAAAAGCACATTGTTGCACAAAACAATTCATTGTGCGCGTCAATTCTGCTTGAGCGACCAGATCCGCATGTACGCCGGACTAATGAGAGCCAAATGACCGAGTGTTGGTGTATTTCAATGGTATAGTGCGTGTCATAACCCTGTAGGTGGCGGTGTTCCTCTCCCATTGGAATGTGACGTCGCCTGGACGTCGGGGGGGGGAGGGGGGGGGGGGGGGGGGCTGGTCGCGGACCTTGCTTTCAAGCGCAACGTCAGAGCGAGGTGTCAGGGCTTCCAACGTTGTGCTCGAATCAATGGCACCTGCTTAGGTACCACAACAGGCGAATTCTTTTCTTCCGCGTTCTTTCCTTTCCATTCCTTGCCCTATCTTCACCCTTCACTTACACTACACTACCACATCAGCCAAGAGACCAATCGGAATCTTAGGGATTCTCCGGTTGGGGCAGGGCACCAGCGCGCTGCTGAGATATTTGGTTGAGAAAACCCCTGCTAGCCATCGCTTAGGTCGGCGCCGAATCTCGCCTTCTAGCGGGGGAACATCTCTGGCACCTCCTGCGATACAAATATCCAGAACGCTCTCAGACTATTGTTCATGGCACTTTACGCGCCCAAAAACCATAACCAATCAATCCTTCGAAAAACTGGAATTCGGGCACTTTTTTTTGCTGGTACTTACAGTGTTGTGCTTTTTGTTTCCTCAATTATATTATTTTTGCTTCTCTATTGGTGTTGCGATTTGAATTTTCGAAGTTGGGGTGGGTCTAATAATATTATTTATAACAATATTATTTATTATTATTATAAAATAGACAAATGTAGAAAAACCTTTACATTCATTTAAATTCGTCGGCCACGTAATGTGTGTTCTTTTGTATTCATATCCATCCACACGCACGAAAAGGAGGCCCAGCTGTCGTTACCCACGCGGGGATGGGCGTTATTTTCACGTTTATTACTAAAAAAAGGTTACATATAATATCGTTCTTAAAATATTTATGCTCGCATAGGCTGACATATCAGGAACATCACAACATTTCAACACTTTCCAAATATTTTCACTGCACTTCCCAAAACGCTAACACTTATTTTAATACTTTTACTTCCTTACTTTCCTTAATTACTTCCTGATAGAATTAAAATAATTTATCACCCAAATTTTCTTTCTCGAATATGTATATACATACAGAGTAAAGTTGCCATCTCTTCGGGTTTACCCGAAGACTTCGGGTTTCGTGACCAATCTCCGGGCTCCGGGTTTACTACTTTCATCTCCGGGCCATGCACAATATTGGATGTACTACGCGTTCAAATGTAAATTTGACAAAAACGATAAATTAAAATTCGAAAAAGAAGCAACAAAGGCAATTGATACTAAGACAAGAAGAAGATACTAAAGCAACTGATTATCTAAAAACAAATTGTACAATTACGATGACAGACCCTTTCAGTATTTTAATATTCTCAATTCGAAGAAAGGTGAAGAGATTTGCTTCGACAAATTTGTACAAGTTGCGGGAATAGTAAATGCAAATATTAACGAAGATAATTTGTACGATGAAATACAAGCAGTATCACAAACTCTTTCCAGAATAGAAATTCAAGACTACACGACAGACATTGTATGGGTCAAATTTTTTTTTTTGCTTCAGAGATTTTTTAAAGAACTACCCAAAATTGTTAGCAGGGTTTTGTCTATTCCCGTAAGCAATGCTTACGGAGAACGGATTTCTCAATTATGGGAAGCATTTGGTCCGACTTGAGAAACAGGATGAGAGTCGAATTAGTCAAAGCAAACATTTTACAAAACTAAACTATGATATGTCTTGCGCCGAATTCCACAAATTCATAAACAATAATGCTTACTAAAGAAAGCCGTTTCAAATGAGGAATATACATGGAAGAAAAGTTAGTTTTTAAAAATAAATATTACAGAAAAGTAATATAGAGATTCTATTTTTAATGTAATCATTTATTATTTGTTTTATAGATTGTTGACTATAAAAATGTAATTTATTTCACTAATAAATTAAAATTATGATTGTACAATTAAAAAAATATGTGTAAATGTTAAATAAAACATACCGTACACCCCCCCGCCGCTCATGAAAATCTCCGGGTGATTATGTGTCAATAGGTGGCAACTCTAATACGAAGTAGAATACGTTGTATGGGGAATGTTATATTAATTATATTTCTTTATATTATACTTACTATATAAAATCGATTGTGAGATTTCAAAGAAAATACACATTTTGAGGACCTGTGATTCCGAAAAAATAGTTCTTTTTTTTAAACTTCTATCGGTGAAGTATGGGCAAAATTTAAAATGGGATTCCTCTTTTTATGCTGGTAGTTTGGTAAAATGTGACAAATGTTAATAAAAAAGATTAATGAAAAGAGGAGAGACGGGGGCCCAGAAAAATGTAGTAGCCCCGCCTCCGGTTCAAGGCTTCGCACGCCTATATGGTGGGTACCGCTGGTCGTGAATGAAAAGGCAATGAAGCGCGTGTCCATGGACGCAAGATACGCCTTGCGTACCCTGTAACGTAGAAAAAAACATTTTGCAACAAAATAAATGTTTTTTATTTATAACGTAATTGGAATTTATCGAATACGTGGTGTCATAGCAGTTATAGAATGGCCGCGTGTAGGTACGTGTGTACGCTCGAGTTGCGGCATGAATGAAAGTCTTAGAACAAAAATCTTGGTTTTAATGGTAAATGCGTATAGGTGTATGTACATTGAAGTGCGTAATTTTAGGTGTAGTACATGTTAATGCTTTTGATACGTGATAATTAAGAATTTAATGTATTGTGAATCTACCACGAGTTATACGCTAGGGTACGCAATAAGGGCGATTGCGACCGCTAGTGTTCCGTATGTGACGTAGAATAGGGGAAAAGCAGTGGCGTAACTTGCGGCCCGGCCCGGGAGAAAAGGGCCTCGTTTTGGAGATGTTTTTGTTGTTTAAATTACTAATACGACTTGTGTTTGCTATACAGTTTCATGAAGGGGCCCGGATAAACATTTTGCAAGCGGGTCCCCACTCATTTCATTTCATTTACACTACTAGGGGGGGGGGGGAAACCTGCGCATGTTTTCTTAAGCTCCAGAATGTCTACCTCTACCCATTACGAAACAGACCCCGGATAATCGATTTGTCAAGACAATGAAATCCTGGATAATAGCAATATCGTGATGTAAATCTTGCTACTGCAGGCATCGGCGTGGAAGGACACACGAGCGTGATTTGTGATTTATTGATGATTTTTGTTTCGCAGAATTTTGAAGATAAGAAAACATGAAGGCAGAAAGGCAAACGCTGGACATTACTATAACCACTACTTCAAAAACGTGTGAATGGAAATTTAATAGCCAACTTTTTGAAACTAATGAACGGCTCACCGGCCATTTATATTGTACCGCTTACCCAAACTGAGCCTTCACCACGCCACTGGGGCTCTTGCGCAGTGGCCCAGCCGCTTGGCGAGCCTACTCACTCGGCTTCTGCTGCGTCCAGGGCGCAAACGCGATAACGGGCGACTTTCGCAAACGACCAAACAACCCGAGGACGCGCTGGCGCCAGTGCAGCAGCGCCAGATTAACACCGCCTCGATTGAGAATGGCCGATAGCTCACATCGTAGGCGACGGTGCTTTTCTCTTTCTGGAGATCCGGCTCCGATGTAGTCGGTTAGCGGGGTTTCCCCCAACCAGGTATCTCCCAAGGCGGTCCCCACCACAACCGGGCGAAGCTCTAGGCATCCCACTGGTCTCCCGACATGTGTGGTAGTGTAGTACGTGTACGTGTGTGTAAGGGTAGAACAGGTCGAAGGACAGATCGTGCACGGTCCGTGGCCCGCTTGGTTGGGTATGTGCAGCTCCTGCATTCGCCTGATGTAGATCGGAGACATCGCGGGAAACTACCGATCACAGCATCTGGCCGCTTGAGTCCTTCTCCACTCAGCAACTGAATTGAACCTAGCTATGTAGTTATGTATGTGTCGAAAATCCTTCCACAGTCGAAACACTGTGCTTAGATTTTTCTATAGTGAGCAATGACATTAGGTCATTGATACACCTCCTGCCTAACAAAATAAATCTTTTTAACAGTGGTAAGCACATTTCTGAGGTCATGAGCTCTGTTGAGAATTAGTACGATCGCGAATTAATTAAACATTCATTTTATAAGGCAGGAGGTAACAATAACCCAAGGTCATCAACCTCTATAGAAAATCAAGTATAAAACTAGGAGCTCGCGGTCGGAGGCGCTGCAGTGACATCAGTTGCCCTAAGCCACCTAAACCTATAGGTGTCGTAACCTCAAATGCGCCCGGTAACTTCACTCTTTCAAGATGAAAATACTTTTTCTGAGGAACAATTCTAACCTTGCATTGACCAATCGCTACGCGTGTCGCAATACGTGAAGAGGCTCCGGCTTTAGATCAAAGTGATCTTTGAGTCTGCCCATATAGTAAGCAAAAACTCGTTGTTACATCCTTGATCCTGTCCCTAGCATACATTCCAACACCTTTTTAGAAATTATTGAAACGCAGCTTTCATTGGAGTTCGAAACGTAATGTCCTCGTCTCTCGTTCTTCGCTTTCGTCGCCTATGTCGCAACGTCCAAATCGATTCGTTACGATAACGAATGAGCGTCATTTCCAATGCGAACAAACGACAACGTATCGTTGCAAAACCTAGAAATGAATTATTAGGCAAGACCATTCACAATGCCTTGTACCCGCAGACGTAAATCCGAAAACTTACAGCGTTTACAAGCACCAATATGTTCCACACAAATATATCAGAATTCGACCATAGACCATATAGAGAAAACACGGAAAAAATAAAAAAACAAAAAACAAATGAACATCAAAATCCGAGAAGCAAACTGAAGGTCGATATCAAGTTATGTACATGTCATTTTAATACAACCACACACACACACAACCAACCACAACCACACACACACACAACCAACCACAACCACACACACACACAACCAACCACAACCACACACACACACAACCAACCACAACCACACACACACACAACCAACCACAACCACACACACACACAACCAACCACAACCACACACACACACAACCAACCACAACCACACACACACACAACCAACCACAACCACACACACACACAACCAACCACAACCACACACACACACAACCAACCACAACCACACACACACACAACCAACCACAACCACACACACACACAACCAACCACAACCACACACACACACAACCAACCACAACCACACACACACACAACCAACCACAACCACACACACACACAACCAACCACAACCACACACACACACAACCAACCACAACCACACACACACAACCAACCACAACCACACACACACAACCAACCACAACCACACACACACAACCAACCACAACCACACACACACAACCAACCACAACCACACACACACAACCAACCACAACCACACACACAAACAACCACAACCACACACACAAACAACCACAACCACACACACAAACAACCACAACTACACACACAAACAACCACAACTACACACACAAACAACCACAACTACACACACAAACAACCACAACTACACACACAAACAACCACAACCACACACACAAACAACCACAACCACACACACAAACAACCACAACCACACACACAAACAACCACAACCACACACACAAACAACCACAACTACACACACAAACAACCACACACACACACAAACAACCACACACACACAAACAACCACAACCACACACACACACACAAACAACCACAGCCACACACACACACACACAAACAACCACAGTCACACACAAACAACCACAGCCACACACACAAACAACCACAGCCACACACACACAAACAACCACAGCCACACACACAAACAACCACAGCCACCCACACACAAACAACCACAGCCACACACACACACAAACAACCACAGCCACACACACACACAAACAACCACAGCCACACACACACACAAACAACCACAGCCACACACACACAAACAACCACAGCCACACACACACAAACAACCACAGCCACACACACACAAACAACCACAGCCACACACACACAAACAACCACAGCCACACACACACAAACAACCACAGCCACACACACACACAAACAACCACAGCCACACACACACACAAACAACCACAGCCACACACACACACAAACAACCACAGCCACACACACACAAACAACCACAGCCACACACACACACAAACAACCACAGCCACACACACACAAACAACCACAGCCACACACACACAAACAACCACAGCCACACACACACAAACAACCACAGCCACACACACACAAACAACCACAGCCACACACACACAAACAACCACAGCCACACACACACAAACAACCACAGCCACTCACACACAAACAACCACAGCCACTCACACACAAACAACCACAGCCACACACACACACAAACAACCACAGCCACACACACACAAACAACCACAGCCACACACACACACACACACACAAACAACCACAGCCACACACACACAAACAACCACAGCCACACACACACAAACAACCACAGCCACACACACACACAAACAACCACAGCCACACACACACAAACAACCACAGCCACACACACACACAAACAACCACAGCCACACACACAACCAACCACAGCCACACACACACACAAACAACCACAGCCACACACACACACACAACCAACCACAGCCACACACACACACAAACAACCACAGCCACACACACACAAACAACCACAGCCACACACACACAAACAACCACAGCCACACACACAAACAACCACAGCCACACACACAAACAACCACAGCCACACACACACACAAACAACCACAGCCACACACACAAACAACCATAGCCACACACAAACAACCACAGCCACACACAAACAACCACAACCACACAAACAACCACAACCACACAAACAACCACAACCACACACACACAACCATACAGTTTCGATTCCCGATCAGGGCGAAAATGAAGCTGTAGCTATCTAATACAAATCGTCTCAGTTTTCATAGCTCTGTGACGAAAAAAAAGATCAGGAAGGGCATGTATGCTAGGTATGGAGAAAAGAAATATTAAGTACGCAACTCTCTTTAACTGATTATACTGGTTGTTATTGTAGAGTGAATGTTGTAGCTAAGAAGCGAGTATGTCTAATTCGCGTGTGAAGCATACAAAAGTTGGTTCTATACATCTAATTGATAAACACCAATGAGAAAGATATGTGGTGCAAAATTCTGGAAGAATAGAGTCAGCTCCCCACCTTCTGACCAAGCTATACCACCTGAGCTTTTTAAAAACTCGCATAGTTCTTATTTAACGATAATTTCAGTATGAATATTGAGATGTTGGATGTCTATGTTTGTAATTTAATCCGTGCAACCGTCATCTCAGTACCGCCAACATTATGTTCAAGCACAGATTATTCCTGTCCATGTCACATACAGATTCTTAACACTTTTACGATAAATATATTATTAATACGAAAAATAAGAGAAAACAACAATCTGTGAAAAATTGTTGTTCTACGTCACAACTAGTCTCAAATTTCTACAAAAAATATATACCAGATACATCGCAAAATATCTACTCTGAAAAAATCTACAAATATTAAAATAACTACAATAATTCAGTAATAAACAAAATAATGCAATACCAAAACATCGCTCATAATGATAAAATTCGCTTTATTCCTTTACCGATAGGTACTTACCGTCAGGACATGCTTGAAACGTTACGACTTCACCGTAAGCAACTCCAAGGAAACAAAAAAGCCCGAGCAGGGCAAGGGACTTCGAGACTGCCATAGCTCCAAGTGAATGATGCGTCCTCACACAACGAAGTCAAGCGACAGTCTGGGAGCCCAGCGGTCCGTCACCGAGCGAAGCACATCTATTGCCCCGCTTTTGGGCTGTTGCCAACCGTACTGCAGGCTGCGACCAATCGCTACCCCGACCAGCGGTCAAGACCAATCAAATGTTTTGGAGAATCGAGATATTGAAATGGCTTGGTCACAAACAAACTGATATTAATGAAAGACCGGACGTTGTGATAAGTCGACTGTAGCATAAGAACTCATGAGAAGCACGCGTGGAGCGTTTGATTGGGTTAAAAGCAATTTTTATTGTTTTCAGGAAATGTCTCTGATTTAATTTAATTATTTGAAAAACTCCGGAATGCATAATATTTCAGAAGCTTTGTCATTAATAATACTTGTCGATGATTGTTATAAAGAACTTTTTGCGGAATATTTTTAACTAACACAGTCAATAATGAAAAATCATCTGAAATACAATTATGTATAATTTAATACGTCATGCTCTGATTCCAAATATGGCATTTATACTTTCTCTAGTATGTATCATTTTTATGGTGAGATGGTTTTAATATTGCGAATGTGCAAATTATTCCTCAAAATAAGAACACACCTAGTGAACAATGAAAAGTAATCAGAAACAAAAATTCTCACTGAGTGAGTGAGTCATAGTGAGAGAGTCATCGTTTTCTGGCTTCCATCCAGCAGACAACTGATGATGATGGCTAAGCCATCGAAAGCTGCTATTATATTAAATACTTTTGTTGGCAATGACAACGTTTACAATTATTTCATGAAAAATGCCAACGATAACGCACCACAACACCTAAATTCATAGTGAGACCTACTAAGTGTCACGCACCGTTGCCAAATGTGTTTAGATTTTCTCTGACTCGAATAGTTTCCGTCATAGGATGGTTTTCATACGGTAACTGTGCGAATTCCCAGCCTTAAAGCTGCTGCTTGCGGTAAAGCAACAGCAGTTCCAGATGATGAAATGAAATTTTGTTTTGATTAGCGTATCTCGAAACAAAAGGGGTGTCTATTCACTGGAAAGTCACTTGTTGTCAATCCCCAATCAAGCCTGAATATACAAAATTAATATTCACAGTGAGTCGCGTAACTTTAGATCTCCAGTAGCTTTTGAAGTTATTGCAATGCAGTTTTCACAGACATGCATGAGGGAATGAAGCTAATTGATCCGTGTATTCATTTCTATTTCATCACTTGAATTTTACGAGATATTTGAGGTAATTTTGTTTTTTCCAATACAACTTTACATATTTTTTCACTCTATCATGACGAGCGTTAAAACACAAATCCAATGATATACATATTTTTATATGTTAGGTAAACATTGTTTGAGTAATTGTGACTTGAATTTTGATTGTGTTTAACCCTTAACTGATCTGGTGTGGTCCCCAGGAAGCCAGGCAAGTTAACAGCACAAGTTAGTAACTGAAAGCAGCGATATATTGGGTTGAGGTTCTTTAGATTAGGTAAGATTAGATTACTTTAAATTAAATTTATTCAGTCAAAAAATAGTAAAAACTGTATGTGACGTAGGGGGGAAAAGATTATCTGCGCACGTTTTCTTGAGTCCCAGAATCCCTTCACGTCATTTTAACTAAAAATAGTTGAAAGATGAGTAAAAGTTTAACATAAATAAATATAAATAAATTTTAAAAATCGCAAGATTAGCAATATTTGAAAAATAGTCATTTTCGTTTCTGAGTTATAGAAAACTTATTTGCATCGGTACACGAATTGCAAGTATGATTTTTCTGCATTGCTAACAAAATAGCAACTCATCCTTACCTCTACTCTCACCATTACAAGCAAAAGGAGAGTTCAACAAAACGTGTGTAGTGAAGCTACATTTACGTCCAGAAACAAGATTACCAGCTGATAATCGTGTGTGATTTTTGTCTAAAATAACAACGTAATTCTATTTCATTGTTCATGTGTGTTGACCCCACCAGACAAGGAGTGTCAGTAAATTTCAATATTTAAAATATTTCACTTGTGTCTTATTTATGTTTTTTCTGTGGATAAGACTGCTCTATTATCGACGAACTCGGTGGCGGTGGCGCTGGCGGTAGCTGTTGCTGGCCAATGGGGATATTTTATGTAGTTCTTAACATAAAATGTGTAAATTCCCATTCTCAAGTACTGCAATAAAAATTCTGAAAAGGAATCGAGTGGAAAGACGTTAATGGAACTTGGGCACTTGTGCAGCCACGCATTTCACGTCGTGATGACCGTCCTTTGTCGTGCGAAATATGAGAAATACTGAAATTATCAGGTAAATCACTTGAAAAAAACCTGCAGATACTCACTCAAGCACGAAAACCCTGGTATGATGTGTGTCCGAGAACAGCAGAGAGGAAAACAAAAATTGTATGCATTAACTGCGCCAAACATATTTGCAGAAGTCATGCAAAATTTACTTGTGAAAATTGTATTTAAATGTAACAGATACTACCCATTATAATGCAAGTCATCATATACAGTTACTCACAAAGCTATTCATACACGCCAAATTTTGCAGAATAGTCGTGGATTAGGAATAGTAAAAGAAGAAAATAAATCTAATAAAGTATATTATAAGATTACTTTCATAAGCAGTTATAAGGTATTTAGACGATATTCTTTAAAGTCACAATAATCAACTAACAGTTTTAAATTTAAATTTCTTATGCTGAAAAGTCAACTCACAAAACTATTCGGACACTTCAATAGAAATATAATCAAATATGCACAGTAAATAATGTTCAAACAGAAAAACACGTAAAAATAAATACAGTAAGAGAGTTCATCATCACATAGCCATCCCCTTTTGCCGCAGCACTTCCTTCAGTACATTTGAGATACTTTGTACCACGTTTTTGATACAAGAAGTAGAATTTTCCCCCATTAATGTTGCATTATTTTCTTTACTTCTTGTTTGAGATAAATTGGGTGTTTTCTTATCTCCTTTCCCATGTTTCTCAAAGATGTTCTCTAACAGTAAGGCCTGGTGATCGAGCGAGTGGATGAAGTACCTTTGGCAGTTGTACAACAACCAAAGTTGAACAATCTGCTACTGGTGCTAGGGATCATTATACTGATAAAACTAAAATTATCATCACTTTGTTTTAAATTTTTGTTTAAGAGCGCCAAGATAGTTTACCCTGTTCATTTGCTCTACGAACCGCCACCATTGACTGACATGCAGCTCCACACCACTACACATCCTCCTTCGTGCTTCATTGTTGCTTCCTTTCAGCTCTTGATTGAGTCTCCTCCACACTCAAATTCCTCCATCGGCTCCACAGATGCTCTTTTTCGATTTGTCAACGAAGATTACGCTATTCCAGCAATCTTCATAATTTTCTTCGCGTATATATTTTATATATAATATATTATAATTATTTTATATATATATATATATATATATATATATATATATATATATATATATATTATACCCCTACCGTTTACGCCGGTTCGCTTTACTTCTAAATTAATTTCCCTTAGCAACGTGGCTATGGAAGTTGGATATCCTTAGTACCCTTCGCACAGTTTCGGAATTTACCTTCTTGCCAATGACAATTTCTAACTGTGGAGTAATTTTTGGTGCACTAACACGATGATCCCTTATTATTCTCACTATGAGATTCTCTTCTCGATCAGAATGTCTTTGGGCCCCCTCCTGCAGGTTGCAGCTCAATGCTCTCTTCATTGATGGACCATGAGATTTTGTCACTCACTGTGCTTTCTTCATTATTCTCATTTTGCAATTTCTTCGGCATGATTTTCCCTTTGTGCGATGTTAAATAACTTAAAATCAGCTCAAAAGTGGTGTTCTTTCCTCTGTGTCTCATTTCACTTAAATGTTAAGGTTCCCACGACTTTGGCTCATCCACTGACATGCAGTATGAATGCATTGTATGACATGCATTGAATATGCAGTAAGGGTTGAAGGTTTCAACGCCGTTTTTCGAGATCAAAAGATCCGTTACATTGCCTCAACGGCTGTCCGAATAGTTTTGTTGAAGGGAAGTCTGCATCGGCAATTCATTTTTCTTTTAATCAAACTAATGGTTATGTGATTTTCTGAGGAAAATTTAAGCAATTTTCGGTTAAATTAATTAATGCCCGAATAGTTTTGGGAGTCACGAAGTATGTGATATTTTGTAAATAAAATTTCAAGTTCTCAATGAAATTACATTTTATAAAACGGTGATCTACCCGGACTCCACCAGTCAAGGAGAGCAGTTCTTTTTCACTAGAGCAGTTAAGGGTTAGCGGATATTTTGAATGTATCAGTCCACCACAGGTCACGCAGCGCTCCCCTTGCTAATGCGCGCTCGAGGAAGGTATCTTGGTATTTGAAGATACGAAACTTAGCTTCTTATCTAACAAAGAGTCAGGTTCCAAATTTATTCAGCCAGAGGCCAGCAGCGGTGTGGCAGAACCATTGCATACATTTGAAGTTCTCATGCGATGAGAGGGCCGTGGTGGGCGTAGATGAATGTAGCTGCGGTTTTGACGGAATATATTTTTTACGGATTACTGACGCCAAGGTGGCCAAGCAGTTGTAATTGGTGATCTTTGCCCTCTTCATTTTGAATAGACTTACTTCTAAAACGCGGGTAACAATTTTTTTTCACCTACAAACACAATGTACTTCTTTATTTACTATGTGTACTACATCTAAACCTATAATTACTGTTGTCATCAACTAAATCCCCCAAGTTTTTAGGGGCGGTAAAATAAAATCATGCATGACGAAGCCATGAATTTATTGTTCGTCTAGATCATTTGGCCTACATCGAAGAGATGAGAAGACTGTAGAACTGAGAACATTGATGATCTTCCTAACAAGACCCCCAAAACATCTAATCCCGCAGTCAGTGCAGTTTGTTCATATTGTTTCTTTCCGTCACAATTTAAACTATTGTAATAGCGCTACGACAGTGCGTACATTCTTACTGCACCTCATTCTCTTTTACGTAAATTCACATTGCAGCAACTTTTGACCACATTATCACGTGTCACACTCATTACCAATCATAGCAAATCGTACTTCCTAAAACTTATTCAATACACCGTGTCATTCGCCCAAAAACACCGTCCAACAATGAAAAGTTATTCTGAGAACAATTTCATTTTAAAATTAGTGGTGCTACAGCAGCACCTACTTTCTCCCTAAACGCTTTACTATATTTTACTTCTACTTACACATGCAAGTGTTTTCAGAGAGCAAAGTTAGAAGTAATTTACTATAAGATTTATCAACATTTTCGTTACCAGGGCCCGGCAATAAGTTTTTCTGTCGAAAATTTGCCGACCCCCTCTAGCATTACAATTCTTTATCTACTCTGCGTAAGAGTAGTGAGAAATTTACTTAAGTAAACATTCGAGCCGTTTATGAGAAAATAAATGTTTAGAAATTGCCTTTTCACGCAAAAACTACTCATATTTTCGAAAAATTGTAAATGACCTTATATCGAGTTGTCTTTAGGAAACAAATTTTATAAAGAAACTAGCAAAATACCCAGCGTTGCCCGGCGGTATCTGTCTCTCCCTCTCCGTATCTGTCGCTCTCTGAATCTGTCTTTCTCTATCTGCATCCGTTTCTCACTGTTTTGTCTCTTTCTGAATCTGTCTAAATCCCTGTGGCTCTGTCTCTCTGTTTGTCTCTATCTCTGTATCTTTCTGTCTCAGTCTCTTGACTCTCTCCATCTATATCTCTTTTTCTGTCTCTCTGCGTCTCTGTCTACGTCAGCTTCTGTCTACCTCTGTCTTACTGTTTCCGTCTCTCTCTATCTAACTGCCTGTCTCTCAGTTTGTCACTCGATCTCGTTTTGTCTCTTTCTCACTCCGTCTTACGCGCGCAGTCTCTCTCTGTGCCTCTGTCTCTATCATCTCTCGCCGTCCCTGTCTCTCTCGCGTGCGTCCGGTTCTCCTCGGCTTTGCTTTGCGTCACGCTGCACAAACAAGCAAAAATGAAGACCGAAAATCAAGCGCAGTTTGGAAATTGCGCAATTTTGTTCTATGGTACCATGTAGTGGAGTTATAACAAAATTAACTGCACATAAACCTTCTCGGTGGAAATTTGTAGATGTGCCATATATGTTTATTCCTATATATATATATATATATATATATATATATATATATATATATATATATATATATATATATATATATATATTCGTTATTAGAGAGAATAATTTTGCCAGATACATAAACATATGGAGACATACTCATTTACAAAAACGATCATTACATGAAAACTGAGGCCGATACATAAATTCTGAAATTAGATCTGAATTCAGGGGCAAATTATCTTCTAGAAACATGTTTTGTTCTTGTTGCAGAAAAAAGGTTTGTTTTGTAAACCAGTGTAATTTCACGGCTTTTCATAAAGGGTCTTTTAGGCTTTCCGAGGAAAACGTTTCGTAAAAAGAGCCCCATCAAAATATCCGTTTCGAAATTGGCTGCCCTTAGGTTGCATTAAATCGATCAGAGAAAAACAAATTTTGAGAAAATCGTCTGAACAATTTAGATCGAGACATGTTTTGCCGTCAACCTATGTTTCTATGTCAAGGACACACAAAATAGATTCTAACTATACGTGTTATACGAAGTAATTTACGAAAGGAACAAGATTTACCCACGTTTTACGTTCACCGGGAGGGGGGCAAAAGAAATGTTTTTTGTAGCAAAATCGCAGTTTTTTCTGCAGTGTTCTTTCCTTATACTGCGTAAGCAATATTACGCAAGAAAATAAACAAAATACAAAGCTATTTCTGTTGATTCCGGATGTGACCAATTGTTAGATGTTAGATCAACTTACTCTTGTAGTAAGATACGTGATAGACGTTGTTCCAAAAGAAATTTTTGTAGTTTATTTCCTATTAGTGGTCGAAAAACAGAACATCTTACGAGGGTTATGATCCACGTCTTAGGAACCAGAAACAGATTTCCTGAAATGTTGACGTCAGCCTTACGACAACGTATATAGTAAACATGTCAGGACGATACTCACGATTACATGCTAAGATAAAAGAACCAAACAAGTATGCTGAGTAAGAACCATGTGCTGGGCACTCACCCAATTTATTGGGGGAACATGCTGTCCAGTGAGTTTCAACTGTAACAATTTACTTTGTGCTACAAAATCTTTACACTTAATTTTCATCGTCAACACACTGCTGGGAGATACTCCATTGACATTCAGGACTCCGCAACGTGGTGAAACAACTTGCGACACTAATCTACTTAAAGACGGCCTACACAAGCGGACGCAATGAATGCTTTATGTGAAGGATATAATGAATTCAGATTGTCATCATTCTATAAGAAGCGATGTGACAAAACAGTCGTAAGAGATCAGAGTCAAGAAAAAATCAGAAAAACTAGTGATGTTACAACAGCAGTTTCCTTTTTAAAATTCAGAGGTTTTAACAAAAATGGGACCCACGCCATTCTTTTAAGCAACCAATGTTTTCTCTAGGGAAAAAATTTAAGAGGAAATTTGGAGGCATTTTTTCGCACTAAATTCAATTATAAATTATTCATGTCTTTCAAAGAAGTTAACATGACCTTTCCAAAAAACAAATGATTTACCACAGATATTACGAAAAAAATTCTGTATTCAATATTCTACTTTTGCAATTAAACTTTTTGCACGTTTCCATAATAGAGTTCACCGAAAATGGGACCAGCACCAAATTTTATAATGACCTTTGATACATTTAAGGAGAGAACTTAAAGAAGAAAATTGGAGCCATTTTGGAGAAAATAATTGTTAAAAAATTGCCTACATTTCACTCCATATTACGAGAAACCTGCTCATACTTTCAAAAGATTGTATACGTCTTTAATTAAAGATCTGCCTTGTAAGAACAGATTTCATGAAGAAAAAATCTCTCACTTTAATGTTGTAGTTGACCTTGCCAAACAATTTCTTTTTAACTTTTCCAATTTCAATAAATCAGCAATTTTAATGAAAAGTAAAGTACCCTTCATTGACGAGAACAAACTCAAGGTCCTGCGAGTTTGAAACGGTTATTTTGATTTTGGGAGGTACTTTACATGAAACTTCATTAACATTTTCAAAATTTTCACTGCAGTAAATCAGAACAAGTGGTCCTAGGGTTCGAGTCCCAATGAGGGAAGGATTTTTGACACTAGCCACATATCTAGGTCGAATTCAGATGCTCTCTGGAGAAATCCTGACGCTGGCTGCTCTCATTGGTAGTTTTCCATGATTTCTCCAATGTAAATGGTGACGCAGCACCCAAACAAACGGGCCATGGACTGCACACAATCTTAATTTTCATGTGACCATATCTTGAACAAACGTTCACTTACATGTTAGAATAAACATGAACTTCCATTAAAGAAGTAATATTGAGAGCAACTAAATGCAAGCAAATTATTAACTATTACAAGTAATATGTGAATATTTTATTGTCAGAAAAGAATTACAAAGAACTACTTAGTAAATATAGTACAAGAGAATAGAATAAGATTTTCTTCAAGAGTGAGAAAGAGGCCATGATAGGAACTAATCTTACAAGTTAATAAAACAATTTTATCCACCTTGATTATCGAAAGTCAAACATTACGAATCTGAGATGGGTTTAATAAAAATCCATGGCCTCCTAATAACTACTATCAATATCAGTCTTGTCATCTTTTAGAGGATGAATAGTGAAATTTAAATGAAGATAATAGTACAATAGATATTTTACAAAGTGGATGAAACATTGTGCAGTTCATATTGTAACATCTTATTACAAGACTCAGTTGCTTATCAAATAGCTGTTTCATAATTTTAGTAAAGGGAAAAATTCTCAAATTCTATTTCTATGTAAAGAAAATTAGGCATGTGAAAAAGGGGACAGCATTGAATTGAAGGGGTTAGGGCAATAAGAAGATAAGCCACACCAACCATGCACAAGCCTTCCGCTCTTTATAAATGTTACCTATATTATCTGAACATAACACGAGGTTTTCCCTAATTATCTCATTCAAATAATACAGGGCCACCTTATAATTGCAGATTAATCCTAGTCGGTTAGGATGCATGGTTTTTTACTGCCTTACCCTGCAATGTGATCATAAACAAAATAAGTTACCATGATTTTGTTACTCTATGCGCTTGATTGACGAGGCGAAGCAGATTCTCAGTTCATTGCCCATAGGGTGTGAATCTGCATTTTATAAGAGATGGAAATAAAAAAAAATGATAGAATAAATTCAACCACAAAAACAGGTGATAATAATAGTTATTAATGATACGAATAGTAGAGGTGACATTTATTTTGCAAGATGAAATGTTGCGAAATGAGAGCATTAGACTAAGCAGTGCAATCTATGAGCAAAATACAATCACTTGTATCACGTGGGTCTCACACTATTTTTTAGACAGCCATACCAACTTTCATTTTATTTTAATTCAAGTAAATAAATCACTTAACACATTAAAATGAGGATGAAGGTACAGTAGGAACTGTTGTGGTCAGACAAATTATATTGTTTTCTTTGTTGCATTCCCAAATTTATCTTTTACCTTTATAGAACCCTTTACTAGTGGCTGTCTAATAAAATATTTTCTTAGCAAAAACTTTCCAAACATGAAAACATGCTGCTATCCCACATGTTATCCGTGAAATGGAGGAACAGGGAAGTATCAGATCGCAGTTCATAACTTGATCACATGAACATTAAATAATAAGTGAATTTCAAGTACAAAGTAAACAAATCAGAGGCCACGAGCAGGACAGGAAGAGATACTGGTGACACAGAGGGAATGTTTTTAGGAGTCGTTGAATAAAAAGACTAAGAACACAAGTCCAATGTGCAATACTTTCAGAGAGCGTAAAAAATGAGAGGGAAATGCAATATGGGAGGATAAAAATGAAAGAAACGTGAAGATGAAGTGGGTAGTGGCAAAAGTCATGGCTATGACGATTTTAAGGAACGAGAAAATTGTAATACTTAAGGCATTAAGTTTTAACCTTCTCAACAAGACCTTTTTCTAGTCAATTAGCAATTTTATTTTACCAAAAATAAGAATAAGTTAAAAATAAAAAAAATCTCATGAGGCTTCTTTAAAATCAGGGGATCATCTTATATTCAAGAAAATACTGCAATTTCTTGATTTTTGCCAAAGAGTGATTTAATATTTTACTGCTCCAAGTTTTTTTAAAATGTTAACAAGAAATACAAAGTAAAAAGATAAGCCAAACTTTCCCCAAGATCAAGAAATTAACGCATAGAAATTGTGAGATTTGCTGTGCCTTATCTTGTTACTGCCTCAAACTCTTTAATTCAAAAGTTACCAGGGGGTATTGCTATTCTAGTCTTTCTAAAAAATTTAACGTTTCAATACAAAATGAATAATTTTTAGTGGAATTTGAAAGAAAGTCTTAAGTATTAACTTCAGGTGCAAGAAAACACCTTTGTATTCCACGAAAATTTCCATTTTCTTTATTTTCTTATCAGGATAACATGATTGTTTTGTTTTTTTGACGCTCTAAAGGTTAACATTTTGTTGTAGATTTCCAGAATATAGTTGTAAGACAGAAAACTTGTTTTGTTCCAGAGAGCACAATTTAAGCTTCCTGCAACTTAATTACTTCCCATTAATCAATGATTAGTAATACAGACTTTCAAGTTTAAAAATAGTTCAAAATCGTATTTCTTAAAATTTATTTAAAGGGATTTTCTAAAACAATTTTTGGGTAACATTATCCAATAAAATTAATCGGTGATCTCCTTTCAAGAAATAGCGATGTATCTGTGATCAAGCAGGAATTGACATAGGGACTGAAATAAAGATTTATTCCACATAAAAATGTCATTTTTTAAAAGACTAATTTACCTTAATATTTCCATTTTTTAGTTACAACCGAAACACAACAAATTATAAATCAAACATTAAATGAGCTGCACATCAAAACTTCATTTGAATCTCTTATAATTATCTCTCTCAAGGACTCCTTCACTTGCAAAAGAAATAATTAAAGCTTACAGCTTCTGAATTTTCTTTCATATTCATTGTCTCCTATTCTTTCATATTTTATTTATTTTACAACATCCTATCTCTTATCAGATAGTACATACCACATTTGGGAGTAACTGCAATACCCAAATTCATTTACATTTGTTTTTACAAGAAATGGAGAATTAAGAAAATTATTTAAGAGATTGTATCCAAACAGTTGTATAAATTCTATGATGTCCATACAATTTTGTACAACTATTAAGTATAGTGTATATCAATAAGCTAGTATGTACCATATACCCGTGTGATAATGAATTCATTAATCAGTGCTTTCGCAATAAAATATTTGGAGATCCTTATGAGCTTCTGGAAACCAACAAAAATTAAAGTCAAAAAGAGATAAAAGACTATCAATTGACTTAAATTTTATTGCAGGAACCAAGTACATTTAACCATTACAAAACTTGATACTTCTTAACAGCTGACAATTCTGAGGAAATGTTTGTAATATTAGGTGCATCGTCGTTAAAGGGTGGCATTTCTTGGACCCATGCCGCCAAGTTGATGTTAACCTAAAACAATGACAAAATCAGATAAGAGACATTTTCTACAAATTCCACACAGAACACAGGCCACAATTTTGTCCTTACAGCACAGTAATATGTAAGGTGGACATGAGCTAAATGAAGTCTTGTAACTTCCTTTGAGATGCCTGAACACATTGCAGAAGGAAATTCTATGAAATCAATAAAGTTAAAAGAATTACAGTAGAACCTTGCTAATCTGAACTGCAAATCCAACATTTCGAATAATCTAAACAAAATTCGGGATGGAGCAAAAGTAAACAAAATAAATAAAATTCTTATTCATAGTGTAAAGAAAGGCTTTTATAATTACTGTAGAAGTGAAAAACTAATTATTGGAACACAAGTTGTGGAAATGAAACATTTATTGCTATGGTAACTGTGGTGTATATCACATGTTTCTGTAACAGTAATTTTAACTTAGAGGTACTTGCAAAATTAGTAATCCTCTTTTGCCAAGTAACTGAATGAAGATTGATGATGTGATGTGATTGCTATGCTACAATGCCATTTTCTCACATCACATGCTACATTGCATTGTTTGGTAATCCTATAGATTTGTAGAAGAACTGTACTTTCTTTTTTTCATATAATCCGAACATTACTGAATCTGAACAGATCACACCCCTCGTTAGTTCCGATTACCGGGATTCTACTATATTGCCAACATCATAAAAAATAATTTTTCTTTTTGTGGCTTTCAAGTGCAAAACATATGACTAATGTGACAAAAGAGGACTTCAAAACAGGCTGTAAATAGGACCATTTCATATATTCTGGGTATTGTCTCATGGACACTTTTAAGGTGCAATGCAAAATTTGTTTATGTAATTTTGACCAGACTGTATAATACTCCCTACCTAGTGGAAAAGAAGTGGATTTATATTCAAATTACATCTAAAAACAGCACTTTTGTTTTAAAATATAATAAAGTTTGAAAAATCTTTAAATATTAGAAGTGCTTATTTCCTAAATTAATTAACATATTAAAGTATTTAATAAAATGTGCTTGAACAGAAATGGTTGTCACTAGGATGGTTCTTGTTACAAAGATCTGATCACAACATCGAACAGAGTACACCTACATGTGAGAATTTTTCAACAAGATGGAAAATTAATTTGGAAGAGGATAAAGCAATTGATCCTGGGGTTGCTGCAGAGGTTGAAGAAGCGAAGTAAGTAATCTACATTATTTCAAAAACTTTTAAAGGAAGAATAAAACAGGACACATGCATAAAGAAATCTTTAAAGAAATTAGGAGATTTTGAGTGGGAATTAATATCAAAAGTATAAAAAAATACATAATTTTCTTGCACATAAAAAGTTTGTTTGTTATTTACATATTGAAATATTGTAAAGTCTTTTGGGCTTAGGGAAAACAAAAACAGCAAGGCAACAACACTACCCTGAAAAACATTACTTTTTAGTCAAGTTCGTTCATAAAAAATTGAAAATGCTGATGGTTTCAGAATTTTTTTTCTTGTGGTGGCCGTTACAATAGTACTAATTAAATACTAATATTAATGGGAGTTGTGTTGCAAATTGCTAGTTCACATTACAAAATAGTACTGGATAAACTAATATTAAATGTGCTATTAGTTACTGCAATAGTGAAATTTTGAATCTTACAAACTTCTAATAAAATAAAGTTAAAGGTTGGGGAGTATTTTTCCAGATTGCAGAGAAAGTTTTTGAACTAAAGGTGAATAATTATATCGAACGTTTGATTTAAATCAGATTTGTTTTATTTTAAAAATATATTTTGATTTAATTTCTGTTTTTTTTTAAAATTATTATCACTTTGGTGTATTTATTTTCAGTTTATTAGATCTAAGCATGTACTATATACATGGAAATGTTTATAGTTGATATTATGGAGTCCTCTGCCATCTTGTAACTAGGCACTTACTGTAAACACAATACCTACATGCGTTACATTATTAACATTCATTAAATTAATTCTGTTTTTTTAGATTCTTAAATTTATTCAATACTTAATTTACATTCCTGTCATTTGGTGATTTTGCTAATTCAGCTCTGTCTAGTGCTGGTACAGTAGTGAAAGAGTACTGTAATCTGGATGTTTTATTACAACAAAGGCAGTGAAGAGTGAAAATTAAAAAAGTTTACTCTTTAGAAGACAAAAAACTTTTTGATTAAAATAATTATAGAAATCACTGCCAATTACCATAATGCCAAATAATTAGCTCACACTAAGAGCCTACATCCAATCTATCAGCCTATAGTACAGAATCCTTGTTCTATACTCACAGGTAGATCCGCAAAAGTCTCTTCAAGGGGAGGCACTGTCACAAGTAAAGTGCCTTTTCGAATTGTCTGCTGGAGGAAACTCCACATCATAACTTGATGATCCAAGTCCATAAAGAACTCAAACACATTGTTCATAATAATTACATCAGCTGCTTGAACAACATCTGGTCGGTTTATTACATTGTCCTCAATGATTTCTATTCTATCCTGCAACAAAACCAGTAAAGACGCCCAAGTTCTTGTTAGTTGTGGAAACTAGTTAGTTTGGAGGGAAATCGGGATGAATTTCATTAGTTCCACAGACAATGATTATAATGTAATCAAACACTATACATAAATATGTAAGCATGTCCTACTCATTAACACATAACTTATTGACATGTTTCAGAAGTCTCCAGAAAAAAAGCTAACATGAAGGAGCTGGCAACAGACTTTGGACATAACAGAAGAATTCTAAAAACACCTAAAAAAAAGGTTTCAATTTCAAGAGAACACAGTAGTATTATAATTGGGAAACTAGCAGTGTCTGCCATTGTGTCATCAGTCAAAAGGCAGTTGGTATCATTACATTCCTAAAAGGCATATACTACATGCATCCTTCCTTGATATGAAAGCTGCCAACCATATTCCCCTCTCGTGAAGATCTTTTGGAGAATATTTTCTAGCATTACTCTTAACATTATGTCTTGAATATACAAAGTTAGAAATCTACAATAAACAAAGTTTTAGTTCAGTCTGCATCCTTAGGGCTGTCTTGCAGTCATATCGTGAAGAATTTATTTTTCTTTCTCCTGAAGAGCCTGTATCTTTCCAAATACAGGCCCTGCAAAACAAGTCTTGCACTGACCACTTATGTGCTATCTAAATGTTTAACTTTTCTCAGATTTTTACTAATTGCTTACAAGTCAGTTTAATTAAAACACAGAAAGAAATGCCTTATCTCTTTACTGAAATTAGTATGTTCAATAAATTAGAAAACATTAACATTAACCTAGTGAAGCTCACTGTTCCATTACTGGAACTGTTTTATTTTTCCAATTCTTTAGAGCCATTACGAATATTGCTTAAAAACCTGTAGTATAAGACATACTGTGCTCTTTGAACACAGGACTGTCAAGGGTTTTTTCATTTATTGTTAGAAACCTAAGAAGAGCTTCATCTATGTAACATGTTTTATGAAATGACAACCATGAAAAAAGGTAAGTTTAGTTTTTTAGTTGCTTTTATATTATTTTAATGTACTGTGTTATGAATAATATACACTCTTTTGTGTAAACCACTAGGTTTCTGTTGTTAAAACTCTCATTGGTGATTCAGTAGGCATTTCAGGAGTTCTATTATTGGAACAATGGGCACAATTGGCCCATTGGATTACTATATAATAAACATGTAAAAATGTTAGTGGATGAAACATAGAACTGTAATTTGAATTTTTTTGTGAACAAAAAAAATGGTGCTTGTAGAATAAGATAATATTTTAAAAACATGTAGTAATAACTCCTCCAAATAATGTTGTTGTGTTTGATAGTGACAGTGCTGACAAAAGTAAAGCAATTATGGGCCATTTGGCAAGATATCAGCTTCTTGCAAATGCTGAGTTAAGAGATTTAACATTGGGCAACTAATGAAGACTACAATCTGAAGGTGAGCCTACTGACAGCAATTAAAATTAATCTGAAGTCTCTGCATAATTGAACATCTTGGAATAGTAAAAAATGGTTCCAGGCCAAATATTTGAGTTATTTTATGATGATGATGATGGATGATCATGATAATGATAATGATGATGATAATAATAATAATAATAATAATAATAATAATAATAATAATAATAATAATAATAAAGTGTAACTCATTTCAGATTGCACCAACAACTAATGGTTTTAGAAAGGTTTTCCTAATATGAATTTATCTCTAGAAAGGAAATTTGTGTATTCCTGGCCATTCCCCTGATATCTGGATATGTGCAATAACCTCAATCGCATAAATATTTAAAGCAAAGTTCACACTGTTACAATCTATGCCCAGAAATTGGTTTATTCAAATTATGAACAACATATTTGTGACTATAATTTACAGCCCAAAAACACTTTTTCCAAAGTAAGCCCTCTTTGAGAAAGATTGAATTCCAGGTCAATGATGTACTTTTTGAAAGACACAAATTGTGTGTGGATGAGGCCATGATACCTTACTGCACGAGGCATGGAACAAAGCAACATATACATAGTAAACCCACAAGCTTTGGGTACAAAGCATGGAGTTTATTCTCTTGCCTTGGGTATATTTTACAAAAGGACCTGTGTCAGGGGGCATCAACGAGCAACATTTGTCCTACCTTAGATTTAGGTGAGTCTTTTGTTCTGAATTTTCTCGCAAAGCTCCCCACTGGAATAAAATATATTTTGGTATTTGACAAATTACTTAATACCTTTACCCATACTCCTTTTACTACAAGGATATAACGTGGAACTCTCCATGCCAACACAGACAAGGGTCTTTATATATAATCTGAAAGTAATGAGAGTAAGTGGAAAAAAAAAATTCAGCACAGGTAAAAGACAAATTCTGGAATAACATTAGTTCAATACTATGAGAATAATGGAGTCACAGATGCTTCCATTGTGCTGGGGCAGCTCCACTAGACAAGGCAAGATGGATTCGTGCTCTGAAGAAAGCTGTTGAAACACATCAGGAAAACGTACTATCAGCATACCACATGTCCATGGGTCACGCAGATAGATTGGATGAAAATGTGGCCAGAACAAGAATCAACATTCATGGTAAGAAGCAGTTCTTTAACATTCCTTTGAATGCATTAAACAATACTTGGTTGCTAAACAGATTGTCTACTAATGGCAAGAAAAAGCCATTGGACATGTTATGATTCAAGAGAGAATCTGCACAAACAAAAATTTTGGCAGTTGAAAAATGAAAGCAAATATGTTGAACTTTCTCACCTTGATGACCCAAACCTGTAGAAAAGTGTCCCAAAAGTTGTCAGGTATGATGAAAAAAATCACATCACAGTGAAAGATGATTTGCAGACAAGACCCTGACAATGCAAAAAGAACACTACTATGAAATGCTCGAATGTAATGTTGCTCTACAACTTTGGAACAGATTTAGAAAGGGTTCATTAACCTTACTTTGGTAAAACATTTCAAATTACATTTTCTTTTCATATGCTATGGTATATTACATTATTAGAGTTTATATTTTATGTTGTTTTCCTAGCATGGACTTAAACAGGTTAATATACAATACTTAATTAATACAGCAAAACTTGCTCAATATGGAATACTGGAAATCTGTCAAATGTGAATATAAACCAAGGTTCTGGCAAACAAAAATTCTATCATATTACATTGAATAATGAGAAATCTTGTTTAATGTGGAAAAAAACACAGATTCCTTTATATTACAAGGTGTCCAAGTGTTGCAAATTACATTCAAGATTGCAACTGTTTGCATTTCTTCTGCTACAACAGTTGAAGTCTGTTGACCTTACCTGGAAGTTATATTTCTTGATAACTTCTCTCTGCAACTTGCAGAAATCACTATTCATTTCAATACCAACTATCTTTGCAGCTCTAGTGTACAGGAAAGCCTGAAAATTAAACTTCCATGAGCAATCAGCTTTTATTTGAAGTACATTAAATAATTGTATTTCCATTTAACATTTTTTCTTTAACGAAAAAAACATATAAGAAGTTCACAGTAAAGGAAATTCAAGAAGAATTTTGGCATACACTACATTATTTTCTCAATCTGGAAATTAAGTCAAGATGTAGTTCAAGGTACACTCCAGTAAAATGTCTCTTTTCCTTACATTAAAGATTTTGACTGAAATAAATAGATATGGCTTTCTAATCCTCTATTTTTTAATTTGCGAGGGATGGATGATGGTTTTTCACAATTTATAAGAAACCATGAAACCAAACCCAAATTTAAAAAGGGAGAAAAAGGTTATCAGATTATGATATACAAAACAAATCAGTGCAACACACATTATATTCACAAATAATTGTGAAAAAAACAATCCTACTTACTATTACACCTAAGCCTTTGCGACTCTACAGAGGCACATATTCTGTGAGAATTGGTAAGGTTCTGTGGTAACAAGAGTTTTGGTTTTCCCTTCATGATAAAATGATGTAGGACAGACGTGGAATAGGTGGAGGGTAGGGAGGGCAAAATGAAGACTGACAGGTGCAGGGCAGGGCAGTTGCAGGGCAGTGGACATGTGGAGAAATGCAGGGCCTAAATTATGATTCTGAAGCAAAATTCTACAAGATGATCTTTTTTGAATTGTCTGTTAGATTTAGTTCTTTTCAGGACCCCCATTCAAGAGAATGGTTGGTCAGAAAAATGTGGAACCTAAAAATCTATATATAATTGAAGAAAAATGACAGAAAAAATATTTTCTAATAAAATAAAAAACTATTTAATTTTTCAAGCAACATATTCTCAATGCTAGTAATATTATAATGGTTACTCTCACACAGTATAAGGTATATAATTCTGTAATGCACATGCAGGCTGTACAAAATTAGGTTCTACTATTGGGCATATATTAAATCTAGAGAAATTAGTTTTTTTAAGACATTTAAAATATTTTATATTCTTGAGTTCATGCCTGACAAGTATTAAAATTGGAAGATGATATTAAAAATCATCATTAAGAAGAGTACTACTAGGGTAGTACACTAATCCCTCAATATCTGTGAATTCGCTATTCATAAGTTTTGAACATTCGTGATTAGGGAAATCCTACAGATTTTGACATTAGTGACTTCAACATCTGCTAGTGCAAAAAAAAGGTAGGAAGTAGGGCTTTAACAACATGAACAGGAAATCCATTTAGGATTTGTGCAATACTTTAATCACAGGAGAGAAGCATAGGGAAATCAGTGAGGAAAAGCTTCTCCAATGTGCTGATAAAGAAACGGAAGCGAAACTGTGTTCTGGAGCAACTTCATTGTGAAAACTATTAACGAAGTTTAGAACTTGAACAAGCTCTTGTGGAAAGGGCACTCAAATGCAACCCGAACTTGAAAATTACTTTGAAATTTAAGAGAGAAATAGAAGCAGCAACTCTTCCATATTTGGAGAATAAGAAAATGAAGAGTTTGATGAAACAAACAAAAATCACCCAAATGCTATGGCGAATCATTTTCAACTTTGAAACAAGATTCGAATTTTGGGTTGTAATTTGTAAATTCTGTTTGTTGTAGTGTTTACCGAATTTTTCTGTAATTCTTTGTCAGATTTTTCTTTCCTTTTTAAACAGTTTTTTGATATTCAGGAACCTGTGCTCTTTGAACACAGGACTGTCAAGGATTTTTTCATTTATTATTAGAAACATAAGAAGAGCTTCATCTATGTAATGTGTTACACATCTTCCTTCATTATAATATACACTCAACATTCATGGATTTAACATTTGTGATATTTTTTGGGTACCTAACTCTCGCAAACATTGAGAGATTACTCTACATGACGCCTGGACTTCCTACAAATAATTCATATGCATTCCTTGGACATATAACAAGTGAATTAGAATAATGACAAGATTTAGTCACAAAAGTACCTCACTACTTATCAAAGTCATCGTTCACTCAGTCATCGTCAACTCACATATTTCAAGTGTGTTCAGCTTCGTAGAATTTCAATCTTCAGTTCCACAATACCACCGTCTCTTTGCATTGTACTCCTCTATTCAATAAACAAAACTAACAATATACTTACCCCATATAAAATGCCACCAAGTCTTGACCCAATATCCAGAACAACTTTACCATCAATTGGAGGGAGTAGAGCGTTGAACATAAGATTTATTCTCTCCCTTGAAGCAGAATGAGAGAAGTATGCTGAAGGAATCAAACAAAAATTAATTTAGTCATTACTGTTGCTGTTATCATTGCTATGATTATTATTGTTATTGTTATTATTCCTTTACTTCATGATTAAAGATGTGAGTCGGTTGAATATAAAATTACTCCAGGTTGCAACCAGCTTCCCATATATCATCAGTTTTATTGTTGTTGTTATTATTATTATTATTATTATTATTATTATTATTATTATTATTATTATTATTATTATGAAGCATACAAATGTATAACGTGATGTTGGGATAACAATTCTACTTTTAGAGTATGTTGATTGGTGATTAAAATTGATATTGACCTCGCTATAGGTAATAAGAGTTTCTTTTTCCCAGAAGCAAGATTCAAGATTTTGAAAAATGTTGTGTAATAGCACCATCGAGTTTGTATACTGATGTAATTGAACCCATATATTTCTTGTAAGCAATGTAAAGCTTTCTCTATTGTATTCTCTATATGTAATTTGGTAATTGTTTGTCTTTCCCGTGTCAATCTAATTTATTAATTAAAAATTAATGCATTATATGAAATGATTTAAAGGTTATAAAATTGAATTCTGAATAAAAATGGTGAAGATCAATGACTAATTTTAAGGTAACAGGGTAATTATTGTTCATCAAAGCACTTTACTACTATATTTTTCATAGATTTTTTAAGAAACATATTTTTGTGTAAAAGACTAGATACCATTAATATTTCCTACCTCCTCAAATCTAAAAGTCAAAGGAGCTGGCCCCTTTATTTGTACAAATATTCTTTTTGGAACAAAACATATCTTTGTAGTTTGTTCCTTTGAATTTTATCTTAGGCCATTAATACATAGTTTTATCTCACTCACATATGCCACTTTATGATGTGTCATACACAAAACATATCACCTTGTGTACCTGCAAGTCATTTGGCATAATGTGTTATACAAGCAAGTTTTCTGGAGCTCCAGAATCCTTACCCACACTCCTTTACCTGCATTGGTGGAATTAAGAATAAATTATGGAAACTAGCATTTTTGACAAAATCTGATAAGCATATATTTTTGCTCCTACATAGAAAATATTTAGCAAAAAGAAAAAAAGAAAAAAAGGAGGGAAAAAAAAGGAAAAAAAAAGTGCTACAGACATCATAGAAAAGTCAAAATAACCAAACTCTTCTCATATCAAATCAACACATCAGGCATTAATGAAATGAGAGTTCATAATAATGTGTAGGTGCAATAAAGGCAATCACAACCAAATACACTATAGACACTTCACAACTACTTACTTAGAGGTTTAGTTTTACGTGAACCACATTGCAAACAATAGCTCCTTGGAATTTGTCCCTCATCACAGAGTTTGTCTACCATTTCATCATCATAAAGAAATGCATCCACATGAATTGAGTGATTGGGATCACAATCTGAATTCTGTATGAAAGCAAAAAAGAAATGATTAATTATACCCAAATTATATTAAAATGTAGTTATTAGGAAATGTACATTCTTATCTTATACTTTGTGCCTCTCAAAAACATTTTGCCTTAAAAGCAAATATTTAAATACATTTTCCTACCAGTTACTCTAAAATTAATGGTTTAGGGATGTTTCTATTTTATGCAGGGTTGTCCATTTTATAACACTTGTGATATTGATATTTCTGTCCTCAAACCAGCAAATTTCATGACTTTATTACAATGATTGAAATACATTAAAATAACATATTTAGGGAAGAAATCACCAATAAAGGAATATTAAACTTTTTTCATTAAAAGCTTCCAAGTTTCATTTGCTTGATATGTTTGACTTTTTTATCCAAGGTTTTACATTTTTTCCAACCCCTGTTAAACTGGTAGTGAATCTCAAAAATACACACCACCTTCTTGCCTAGTGGCTGCAGCCACACTGCTCACAAACTCATTCAACGCACAATGCATCACAACCCAAAGTACTATTTCTTTCTGATACACTCACATGGCCTCAAGTAATGCATCTGTGACTGAGGGGTTATGATTCTCCATGTGAAGCAGGCAGGTGCATGAATAGAAGCCATGCCCTTACACCTTCACTGACTCTGAGAGTCTGGAGAGAGGGAATCCTCTTACAGCCTACGCTTTGACAAACAAGAGACCCCAATGTCGGATTCTACGCGTACTACTGAAACCCCTCTCCTTTACTGTATGGCTGCCATGACTAAATAGTGTAAATAGTCAGACATCTCTCACTGTTTTATAAAGTTTTATGAAAACAAAAAACAAACCCTCATTAGTGTTCATTGAAACTCTTCAACACACCTTTCTTCTTTTGTTTTTAAATGTTCCCTAAGGATTATGTATTTGTTTGTAAATTATGTTTTATTTCATTTTAATGCTATTTTTTCAACGTCTTAAATCTGTAAAGATAAAAGAAATTTAATTGCTTTGTTTGCTTTTCAATTTTAGTATTTCCCTGCACTTGCTTTTTATTAAACTTGCAATCAAATATTTAATAACCAAAACATAAGTACTATATAAAACATGATAAATGGTGGAGTAGTATTGTACACCAAAGCACGTGCACTTGCATGTGTGCCCGTGCGTGTGTGTGTGAAAAGTTTGAAAACCTGTGAGTGAGATGCCAACTATAACAGCAATGCACTTTTTTCTATAAGCAACTGGCTACTTTGATTATAAATATTTGTTCAGAAAAGTCTGTTGGCAAGAAAAGTTAGAATGATTTCTTTTAACTATATTATATGAAATTTTATATGCAGATTGCTTGAAATTTTGTATTATAAATATTTCAAACATTGTTTTTGAGTTTCTTCAATTTAAATACTAAACAGTAAGCTGACACAATACCTGACACATATCCCTATGTAGCAAGACAATTAAAGAGGAGTACCAAACTCTAAGCATCACTGAGACAAAATTTTTAACAACAAAGTCAAGATGTTTTAATGCATAATTTGCGACATTAAATATGTGTTGATGGTAAGTCAAATTATGTATCTGTAACACCTATGACTTTTATAAGATTCACATTCTAGTGATCCATTGTTCAACATGATTTGTTACTTGTATAAATAATACAGAATCATTTTTAGTTTCTCGCAAATCATTTGTGTAGTATTGAGTCCTGTAATGCTGTAGCAAAAACAGGTGATCTTTGACAGAAGGAATAGTTTTATGGATCTCCGATACCAAACACGTAAATAACTTCTTATATCATGCTGAGTAATCAAAATTCATGTTTTCTGGGTCCTTGATACAGTAAAATAGTTGTCAGCAACAAATCTGTCTGCCCGTCTTAATCAATGCTAGCGAGTAAACCAAAAAGAGGATTTTTCATCAAAATTGATAATTTCTGATCAATTTGGATAATGTCACAGACCCTGTAATTTGAGACTAAAATTTTGATATTCAAGGATTCTTCAAATGAAACCCCAAAAACATTTTCTTAAAAAATCACTCCAATTGTTTCCTTCCCATAGAAGAAAGTACACACAAAAAATGCACACATCCAATTTTCATTCATTTCTCTGGATTATCAAAAAAATCCAAATGTTGAATTTTGGTACTTGAATAGATGATGTTTTCCTACAACTACAATATTGAAGATAAGAGTTTTTAAAAAAAATAATAGTTTCCTTAAAGGTTAGAATTACATATAGCACAATTTTTTGAAATTGCAATTAGTTTTTGTGTAACTTTGAGTGAAAAAAAGGCACTTTTAAAAGCAACATTTTCTCAAAAAACTACTTCAATATTTTTCTTTCACTGCATTCTAAATAATTTGATACATATTAAAATTAAATAATACTCGCTTATAATAAATTGTGTAATGCTAAAAAGCAAGCAGGAGAGCTTCCTACTAGATCTACCGATTAACAAATTAATAAGCATAATAAATAAAGACTGGATTCCTGTGTTACTGCAACTTTTCTTTGCTAATTTGAAATCTGATGAAACAGAAATTTGAATCATGAAATGGACGTTGGTTTAATACTCGTTTTATTTTACATGAAACTGCACAATATCGTGTGTTTTTGATAATGCTGCCTGAAAATTGCACATTTTGATATTTTAATGGACAAATTTGCAAGATTCACAGTTTTATTACATAAATATATTAAATAAAGTTGAAAATATGAAAATAATATCTTTTTTAATGGTTTCATTTAAGAAAAACATTTTTATGACAACTCACCAGTGCATTAGGGGTCTGTGAAACCTGAGTGTTGTTTAATATGTATAAATTCTGCATTTTGTTGCCCTATGAAGCGAGTGCCAGTACCTTTCATGAAACCTATTGTCCAATTAAAATTTCTAAGTTATTACAGCATTGGCCCTGGGTTGGGGCCGCTCAGCGAATGCTACGTTCGGGGTCTATCTTCTCAATCCGATCCGATATTCGTTTGTCATCTTCGCTGAACTTACCAACACGAGACGGCATGCATGTGTCCTATTTGACCCTACGCCTGGCATAACAAGCTACACTGTGTTTCAAATTCATCAAATTTCTAGGAATAGATGTTGCCCTGTGAGGTACAAGAAAGAATGAACGCAGTTTTTGACCACATTTAGCAGCGTGCACATGTACGTCAAGAGTGAGGTTTGGCACACAGACTAGTAAATGTAGAACTAAGTTTTTCTTCTCTAAAACATATTAGTTGATAAAAGATAATGTTGATAAAGTTGATAAAAGTTCTCAGAAAATAATTTGGAAATATACATAATCTTAAATTATAATGAAAAAATTAAGAGCAGTTCTTCTGTCTCTTAATCATTTTTGATTTCTGAATGTATATTTGTATTTTTATATTTTTGTATTTACTTGTTTGAATTTCTATGCTAATTTAATTTTGTGTGCAAATAATATTTAAAATCTAAAATATGCTTTGTTTAAACAATATGTACAGACATGGTTACAATAAAAACACTAGAATTATATTTCATTCACCTTAAATATCACATCCAAAATAGGTTATGCTAGAAAATTTGGAATGAAGAGATACAAAAAGACATTAAAGATTAAAACAAGCTTACAGTGAATACTTACAAAAGAAAACAATAGAAGCTAAAGAATTATACCACAAAATCAGGAACGAAACAAAAGTAATAGAAAGAATAGCACATAGGACATCATGGGATATGTTCATAAGCAGAGTGGAACATGATGTCCATGGGAGGCAAGAAATAGCATTCAAACTAATGAAACACCTAAACAGAAAAGGGAGTGAAACTGTGAACCTTAATGTAATACCAACTGGATAAAACACTATAAACAACTGTGGTACAATCCAGAAATTGTGGAAATAGCTGATAAGGTGCAATTGCTAGGAGTAGGTTATATTGAATCAAATTAATTAAAGATTGCCCTTAAAAAAAGGAAAAATCAAAAATCTCCAGGTTTGGATGAAAAATTCTGAAATGATAAAATATGGAGGAATGCTTTTAGAATTCACAATGCTTCATCTTTTCGACATGTTGTGAAAGTTATAAAACACCAGATGAATGGAAAATAGCAAAGATCATTTCGATATTTAAGAAAGGAGAAACAAGAAATGCATCTAACTACAGAAGTAGCAGTTTTCTAAATTCAGCCCACAAGCTTTACATTAAAATAGTCAACGAAAGGCTTTGAAATATCTCTGATACAATGTTAACAGAAGAACAGCAGGATTCCACAAGTGAAGATCATGACAGACTATGTTTTTGCTTCAAAACAAATATTACAAGAGAGTAGAGAATTTAACTTAGAAACACACCGTGCCTTTGTGGTCTTTAAGAAAGCATTTGATAGAATCCAAAGATATGAGCTATGGCATATATTGGAAAAAAAAGAGTATCATTTGATCCAGGTGTCAGAAAGTTTGTATAATAAAACCTCAATGAGAACTGATGCTGGTAAAGTATTAACATCTGAAATACAGACAAATCAAGGAGTGAAAGACAGATGTACATCACCAACTCTATTCAACATCTATATACATGATGTGATTAGAGCACGGAAAAGAGACTGAATACCACCAGGTATTCAAATCGGACCAAACAGATATATTAACACCTTGCTTTTTGCTAATGATTATATAATCATACAAGACAGCGAGGATAAATTGCAAATGGTCCTACACAGGGTTAACGAACTAAGTCAAACCTAAGACCTTAAAATATCTTTAACAAAAAACAGAACAATGGCCCTTTCAGGTATTTATCCAATAAGAACAATAAATAGTTGTAAATGACAAACCAAAAGAACAGGTGTCTCATTTCCAGTATTTGGGCTGAGACATCTGTAATGAAGAAGACCAAGATATAAAGAATAAGATTAATATACATCAACAAATACGTAGCACAATTAGAACTCTAAAAACCAAAACACGAAAAGAAACCAATTAAAATTTTACAAGGTCATGGCAGTCCCCACTTTACTCTATGGAGCGAAATCCTGGACTTTCAAGAGTAAGGTCTTAAACAGCTAGAAGCCTCAGAAATGAAATTTCTTAGGTCAGTTAAAGGTTGCACCGGAGAAGACAAAATCCGAAATGAAGCAATCAGAAACAAACTGGGGATGCAATCAACACCCGAAATGGCAATCCACCATAAAGAAAAATGGAGAGAGCATTTCCTTTGTATGCCACCAGAAAGGATTCCAAAACAAGCAATGAAATACAATCCATATTGCAAAAGAAGTGTGGGAAGACCGAGGAAGAGATGGTGAGATCGGAACAGGCCTCAGGCCTAATGCTGGCAAGACTGAAGATTATTTTAAACTAGTTTTTGCTTCAATACTGTTTAAAATATGAACATATTTATTACCTATGTATAGTGGGGTAGTCTCTCCAATTACTATTTAACACATTAACATATCAAATAAGATGTCAATTAAGTTGTTTTCAAGGGAGTATACATTTTCCCAAATTAAGAACAATAAATAAGACTTGAAAATTTAAATTTTTTGAGTCCAAAGAAACCAAATTTGATCACTCTTTTTTAAGTAATTTCATTTTTTTAAAATAAAGTTTCAAATTATTGTTTCTACTCTAAATGGGAGCGATTATAAACTTGAGAACATTGCACTACATATTACTAATATATATGAGTTTTTCTAACAAATGTTTTTAATTTTTGACTGAAGTATTACTTGTGCTTCACACTTATGTATTTATATACCATTTGTGTTTTTACTGTATTTAACCATTGTTTTTGTATGTTGTTTTTAACTTTGAATTTTTAACTCTAATTTTTATTTAACATTTTATCAATAAAGAAACAATTTTAATTATTATAACTGCTTGATTTCAGACAATGATACAACTGTATTTTACTTTGTAACATGGTTTTGGCGAATTTGTTTATAATAAAATATTTGTTCTAAATAAAGGAGTTTATTAATCTTTAAATATCCTGAGAATACAACTGTCCTACAACATATCATACAGATAATCTTGGATTGCTTTTAATTAAGATTGTAAAAGCATTGCATCAGTCTTGCCGAATTGCCATGAATGTTGACATTCATCTGTTCCCAACCTTAATTTGTTCAAAATGAACTACGTAAATGGATTGCAACTACCCCATAATGTGGCCATACAGAGTCATGAAACACTGTGGTTATAGTGCAGTTCATTGAAATAAAATAATTCCAATTTAAATAAATGAGTGTTTTGATTGACTTTCAAATTTCCCAAGGATACCACTGACCTTCAACATACTTTTATAAAGGTTTCCTTTAATTCTTCAATACACCACACAAGTAACAGACCGACAGACACATTAATTTTTATAACTTTACCTACTTTTTAAAATATTTATCTTCATATTACATTACAAATTTCATAAACTTTCAGCTATTAATAATAAACTTGTCATTAAATCTTAGATTTCCCACAAATTTCAAAATATTTGAAAGTTGCACTTCTGCACCATACGAGTTTCTTAGACTCACCTAAACATTTTTGAATTTGAGTGGATTACAGTTTTTAATGTTTACTTTACTAGGGTGTAGTTCTCAAAGAAGTTTGCATGGAAAATTGTCACTATTGTTGAGACGCTACATCCAAATTGGGGAGATATTCCAGAAAACCTAGCAAGTGAAATCATCAGCAGAAAAGTACAATTCTGTATTTGGTTTACACTAAGGGAGTTTGTGTTTCCTCGACACAAAAGTCTTGTTCTCCTCAGTACAGTTTATTGAGGACACAAAATAGCTGAATGAAAACAGAATTGGGAAGTCATATTATATTGAGGTAACAAAACAATCTGAAGGGTAGACACCATAGCAAACGGCTAAACAATACAATGAAGCAAGACCTTGCTCATTTTTTACAATTTTCTGAATGTTTTCATGTAAAACAATTTACTTGTTGCACCCTTGATCATAGCAAAACCTAACTAATAGCAGGGAATTATTTGTATGCAAACTGGCGTGTCAATTAATAGTTGCACCAAAGTTATGCTTTTCAAATGGCGGTTTTAAGTGCACACCCAAAACATCCATGGAAAAAAAACAACGCATTAAAAGTTCAATTGAAAAACAAAGAAGACAAAAAAGTCCTCTCCATTTCTGCCGTTTATACATATTAAAAAATCCTCAACTTAAACTTTGATAAAAGAATATAAAGTGCCTAGAAACATGACATGTTCAATACCCTCCAACTACAAGCAGTTCAATTTTCAACAATTTCCAGTTCTTATGGCTTGGGACGAGAATTTGTCAAACTAAATAAAATATTTAAAACTCTGCTATCCAACATTTCTGAAGTAAAAGTATATTATCTAAAACTAATTATAAATTGCAAAAACAGGTTTAAAAAGCATTACAACCAGACAATGCCAATTAAATACAACATCAAGGGAATACAATTAATACCGTTTTATGTTGAAAATATTATATGCTGTATTCTTGAGCCTATAAGACCTATTTGGAGCTTTATGGTAGAAATAAATGGTGCTGTAACAAGGGTTACAGAGTATGGAATTTTAAAGAATGAAATTTGAAAGAATTCAATGTAACCGAACAAGAAAAGAGTAACAACTCCTAAGAAAACTACTAGTTTCCAAACTCAATATGCAACAAAAGAACAAACAAAAATATTCTAAACAAAGACAATAAGCTTTGGTACTGCTATTTATTTGGGAAAAGAAAAAAAAGAGACAATTACTCTGTCTGTACTAAGTTAACCATTTAACTCAATTACATTGAGAAATTCTGTTTTGTATACAGAGCTAAAGTACTTATTTCTTACATTCTCTCAATAACGAGAAAGGTCCATCGTTCAGATTAAACAAATAGAACATACAATGTAAAGAAAAAAAAAGAACATACTGGCCCAACCGTTGATGTGACAATTGTTTCCGAAGGCAAAATTGCATCTGGAGGTAATTCACTTCGTATATCATCCGCAATAGCACTCAGCACATCATCGGGAAGTTCTCTTTTCTTCGAAGGAGGTGTGCAGGCTTCAAAAAACACACGTGCGTGAGACAACACAACGTTGAATGCAATGATATACGTAAAAAAGTAGGGTTATCGTTGCGGAACAGAGACAACGATAACTTAGCTTACAGTTCAACCAATTCCAATGAATCCAACTGAGTAGTTTCTTCAGATTTTCTTCATCGTTCATGCGTCGCAATATACTCAGAAATTCTTCCTGGGCCTCGGGCACTGTCATTTTTTGACAAGTATTGCCATGTTCACCCATTCTGATGTAAATGGGTGAAAAAAAATAATCACACGAACTCAGACGTGACTGCTTGCTAGCAAGAGAATAAATTACGCTTTGAAACCTCGTTTATGGGCCAACCGCCCTATAAAACACCGGAAAATCAATCGACCACAATTCGCACACCTCAATTCGCCTCAAATAGACCTCCGCTTAACTCGCAGACGGAGATCACTGACACATCTTGCTGCCAACCTTCATGGCGCAATGGCTGCAGGTGAAATCTTTCGAAAGGCGACGTTGGAATCCTTGTACAGAAATTAAGCAATCGAAGAGATTTACAGACGCTAGACAGGTCTATCTTCTCTAGGCTGAATAACAATTAGTCTTTAGTTCGAACTGGAAAAAAAAGAATAGTAATGAACTCATTACATTTGTTTAATCAAGTTGGCACATACATGCGCTTTTGTAGTTCATCTCAAAAGCTTATTACCTAGAATCGATTGATATAGTAAAACATCATTGATATTGCAACTACGACGGAGATATAATATCAGGGAGATAACACGAGTAATCGGAAGCTTTATCTTCTGGCTCCTCCAAGCTCTGGCTTTGCGAGTGGTTTGTTGATGAATTTTTTAATGCACTCTTCGAAGTTGAAACTATTTTGTCTATTGGCGCAAAGGATAGAATATCTACAATTAATGTAAACAGTGATTGGACACCTGTTCTCTTCACTCAATAACTCTGATTTGAGTTTTAGACATCAGATAATTAAGAGAAACAAAAATAAATTTATTGTAACTTGTTTGCTCTCTTCATTGGGTTCGGTCTTAGTATGGGGTGTATGTATGCAAATGGAGTCGGGAATTTGCACTTCATAGATGTTATAATGAACTACTTTGACTACATTGTAATTTTAAGAAATTATTTAGAGTCAGCGCTACTTCAATGAATAGGCTTGTAGGCTTATGTAGGGCAAGCCAACATAAAACTACAAGCCTACAGGAGAATGATCCTTAGGACACTGATTTCAATACGAAAATGTGGTTACTGTACAAGACACCAGAACAACTATTACACTCTCCTCCTCAGTCTCTGGACCTCAATCTGACAGAATATGGAGTTTTCTGAAGAAGAAGAAGAAGAAGAAGAAGAAGAAGAAGAAGAAGAAGAAGAAGAAGAAGAAGAAGATGAGGAAGAGGAGGAAAAGGAGTAAGAGGAGGAAGAAGAGGAAGAAGAAGAAGAAGAAGAAGAAGAAGAAGAAGAAGAAGAAGAAGAAGAAGAAGAAGAAGAAGAAAAAGAAGAAGAAGAAGAGGAGGAGGAGGAAGAAGAAGAGGAGGAAGAAGAAGAGGAGGAAGAAGAAGAAGCAGAATTGACGACAGCGTTACGAGGAGAATGGAGTAATATTTCTCCTCAAATTGTGCAATATCTTGTGAATTCCGAGCCACAGAGACTTACGCCTGTTATTTGTGCCACAGAGAATTGCGCCCGATTTCGGCGCAGTGTTTCTTGCTCTCATCAGTACCAAGGCATTTGTTTGGCTTTGGAAAGCTATTTTTGTGGGAATATAGGAAGAACGTATTTGGGCCGGACTGTCCTCCCATTTCTTTATTTCAATTGGTAAGGTACAATTTAGGAACATGAAATACATATTAAACTTTTCGAAATTCTGTTCGTACTCCTATTTAGTTTATCTTTTGATTCAATTTAATTTTTGTAACTACTTTCAAACTATTTTATTTTTTCTTTATAACCTCTAGAGTGACAATATTGGAATCGAAAAGTATTTAGAACAAATAGAAAATAGCCCCAGTAACATGTCTCGTTTATTTATTAAGAGAAGGTACACTGACATTATAATAATTTATAGTAGGTAAATAGAGAATACTTCAAAACAAATATCGATGATGAAAATAACCTATGAAAGAGAATATCCTCTCTCTCTACAATATGCTAAGGATAGTTTTTGGTATTTTATAACAAAACCATTGGCACAAAACAGGGCAAGTGAGCTGTTGCTACATACGAATTTAGACCCACAATCCAACAAATTGAAGACGAGAAAAATATGTAGAATACGAGATACAAAATGGATTATTGGGACCCTCATTATACTCGCGCGTACTTTGGAAATGTTGCCTCCTAAGTCCTTAACCAGTTTTTCGTGTTCTCATAGGGACACGAGTTTTGCAGGAACGGATAGTAAACATGTGAGAAAAATGAAGGACAGTTGGAGGTCAGATGGGAGACGTGAAGTTAAAAGAAAAGGAACGATGGAGGTCAGATGGGGACATGTGGGATCCGAAATACGGTTCTTAAGCAGTACTCTACAAAATGAGACCATTCCGAACTTTTTAATACATTTTTAAGTATTTAATTATTTTGGGTGCCCCCGCTATGAGTGTTCAGTAAAGTGTAGAATCCTGAAATGTATATATAATTAAAATGAAGGCAACAGATATCTTTCAAAATAAAATGAAAGGGACTGTCTGATGGAGGTCAGATGGGGACATGTGGGATCCGAAATGGTTCTTAAGCAGTACTCTACAAAATGAGACCATTCCGAACTTTTTAATACATTTTTAAGTATTTAATTATTTTGGGTGCCCCCGCTATGAGTGTTCAGTAAAGTGTAGAATCCTGAAATGTATATATAATTAAAATGAAGGCAACAGATATCTTTCAAAATAAAATGAAAGGGACTGTTTGATTTCCTGTGTAATTTAATTTCAACGATAAGCAATATTATAATGGTTTCTCTCACACAGTACCGGATCTATAATACAGTAATGCATAGTTCAGGTACTGGTCGTTCAAAGTTGGGTTCTGCTATCAACAATTTTCAGTTTTAAAACAATTATTTACAAAGTGCGGAGTTTCCGCACGGGTTCAGCTAGTAATTAATTATATTCGAAACTTTAAGAGTTTAAAACATCGCATTCTTTCGTGGGTTCAGGTAAGATTTTTTACATGTGAGCTAAGGTCAAGCCGTATAATATTATTTTTTCTTTTAAAATGTGGGAGATTCGGCAAAGAGAAGAAATGTTTGACAGTAAAGAATAACGTAATATCACTGAAATTGGTTATAAAAGTGTCTCTGAGAATAATGGCCGGCAAGGCTCATTTTACAAAACATTTACTTTACTTTTGTCAGGGAAACAATTATTGATATGGTCACTATTTACAATTTGAGTAATTCGACTGTTTTGTTTGTTTTCTTTTCAGAGGAAAAAATCAAAATATTTAGCTACAAGAAAATAATTAATTTCTTGTGAAAAAATGTGTGATAGAAGGTGGATACAGGCTATAGTGAAAGACCCCGACAACTTAGCAAGACTTGGTGAATTACCTGACCAAGACACTTACAAGGATGAAGCTTACGTTCGAAACCCTTTGATGAAGTTCAGACTCCAAAATGTTCAATTTCAAGATGTTCAGGACACCTTGTGAGTTCCGCGCATACAAGTGTTTTTTTAGTTTGTGATATTTGAGTGTTTGCGAGAGTATTTTTTTAAGTATTGACGTTTTAGATTAACAATATTGTCCGTTTGTCTTTCGCACCCCCAATAGTAAAGTGTCGTAACGTAAAAAGTGAATTTTTAGTTACATACATTACTAAAAGTGAAATTTTATGCCCTTTCATCCTAGAAAGGTGTAATTTCTTTTTTGGCCTGTATTGAATAATTATTGACGATGTTTCAGTTTTCCATTTTGTAACTTTTATGAAATTTGAAGTATACCTGTTACACTAGTTTTCTACAGCGCATTAAAATGCTTAACGGATATTCTTAGGAGTGAAGTGTACTACTTACGCCAGTTTTCTACGCCGATTTTCTGCTTAAAGAATGTTTATAACTTAGATGTCACAGTTTTCTTCCAGTAATATTAGCCAGAATTATTATCATTGATCGCAAGTCGGTCTAAAAATTAGCTTGTCCATTCCTGGTCATTTTTAAGTCGTGTTAGGCAGAGTCGCGCCTTGTGATGTCGTAGAGTAAAATGAATGGGTTTCATTCAGGAAGAAAGTATTTGCTGCACCTCACGAGGGAAAGTGTTAATTCTTCTGAAAATCATCAAGGTCAAGTACGAAAAGTAAATTTGTTAGTTTCCACCCAAAAATATTTTGATATATCATGCGTATGTGCAATTTTGTGTAGATTTTAATAATTTTCCTCCGATTTGCGACTTTTCAGAAGAACTCGATTATCCGCGATTGCCATGTCATCTTATTACGCGGATAATTAGGAGTTTTCTGTACTGCAAAAAAAGTTATTGTAACATTCAGACAATAAATCCCTTTCAATTTCTGCAGAAAAGTGTCGTAAGTGTAAATGTATTGTATTCTGAAGCCACTTTTCTCAAATGCCCTACTAGAACACTGTCGTTCGTTTGAAAAACTAATATTTATAAAAAATTATAAACATTTTAAATACATTGTTTCCACGTATAACTATAAACAAATCATGATATTTGAAAAGAAAAGAAAACATTATCCTACTTCATCAACTTGATTTCATAATCTAGTTTTAAACCTTTAAAGCGTCTTTCTGAAAAATCACATGTTTTGAGTTATAACACTTTTCTGCTGGGGTTGCGTTATATTTGTGGTGGCAGACTTGTACTGACAACACAGAAAAATCATTTTAAAGGATGCATTCAGGTCAGAGGCGCACCCACATTTTTTCTCGGGAGAGGGGGGGTCACACTACTGGTTTAGCGGTCAGCCAACTTAATATTTTCTTATAAAGGACTAGCTTACCCGTCACGCGTTGCTGCTACCCATCTCAGAAGAAGGGAAATTCAGGGAAACTAGTGATAAAATTCAATTTACATTATGTCATTTTTTGAAACATTATTTTCATTTAGAAAACATTTTAAGGTATCGTTTTATTCTATTTATGTATCCCAGGGCTTTTGGATATACAAACTTTCTGCTGCGTACGCGAGTAAATGAGGTTTTCCGACGCGTGAGCTGGCCACAGGCTGTCGCCCATGTGAGACGCGCGGATGCTCCATGCGATGGCGCTCGCGCTTTGTTGACGGCGATACAAAAGCGAATCGCACCGGAAACTGTGTCTACTTTCAAAACGCCACTTTTCTACCTTTGGGGGAAAATGAGATATTCGTTTCAATAGGGGTCCGTTGCAGTTATGCGTCGTTCTATGAAACGATTTGTAACAAAACGCGTCTTTTGTTCACTCCAGAGCGCTTCATAATAATGTCATAATATAAGCACGCGATATTTCCATAATCTTCACTTCGTTGCAAAGTGCGATCTTTCCAATCCAACAATCAGAGATCCTTGTGTCCCTACGTTTGGCGCCGTATTATATGAAAATGAAAATTTATCACTCTACAGAAATCTAACTGGCGTAAGCAATTGATCAAGCTGATGTGAGAATTATGAGTACCGTGAAAGGGAGTAGTTAAGGTTTTCATATTTGATGAAAAATGCCACATGAAATAAATAAATCAAAAGGAAACTATTAACCCATTAAGACCCAAATTATCTTTACAGGAGATGTTTTAATGAAATTCAAAAAACCATCATGATTGAGTGCTAGTTATTTAACTTTATCCAAATTAATTCCAATTATTTATTTGGGTAGACGAGGAGGACTGTCCTCATTGGATCAAATTCTACACACAATACGTATTGACAACAGCCATATCACAAATTCTAATAAATAAGCATCAAAACTACTTTTTCTCTCGAATGGTTATTGTGTGTTTTTCTAGGAGTCAATCATGATGATCTACTCCTCCGATGTACATATTGAAGGTGCGGAGAGAAGCTAGTTGGCTGAGATAAAACTTTCCCTTTCTTTTTTGAAGAATCTTTGAACTTTTACAGTTGGATTAATACAATCCAAATTTATTATAAAAATACTTCTTCTCGTTTTTCATTGTCTTAGATTTATTTCCCTCCATCATTCCTCGAAAAATACCCTGAAATGGAAATTCCAAGTCTCTTTTACAAGTTCTTCACTTCACAAAAGAATTCCATAACATAAAGTCCCAGCGTCCTCATATGAGGACGGTATTAAAATATCAACATCACGCAAACCTTGAATATATAACTACACAATTTTATATTCTTCGTAAAGTATGAACTCGAATTAACATTATATAATCAGTTTAGCAACTTACCTAAATTTAGGAAAGTAGACATAATCAAATGTTTTATCAACGTACACAAAGTATAAAATGCACAAATTTAGAAAGCTAGAAAAACTACAAGAATATAAATCTGAGCAATTACAAACATTTACACTTGTTGAATGAAGCTTTGCGGCGTTCCCAAACAACAATGTGATGGAGAATAAAATTTATAATGCAATCAAATAAAAAAATCACTGTCCTCAATTTATAACGTTGATACTTTATGGGTACTCTTGTAAAATATTTAATGAAATCAAAATTGTTTGAAACTAGACCCTTCAAATGGTAATCTGTTGGGATCATTGGAATACGTGGCAACAGTACATTTCCCCCTTGGCTTTCCCAATGAAAATTGTAGCTGCGAAGACATTGCTCATCTTCTTCACCGAAAGTCTTGTATCGTTGAAAGTCGTGTGTATTGGCTTTTCGGAGACGAATCACAGGCACGTCAATTTTCAATATCAGAATAAGCGGTAGCAAACCTGGCAAATTCAAGAATTTCGTTGGGCAATTGACAACTTCACTTTGGTTCATCTCAGTATCAATGGACTTATACGTGGGCGCTCCGCCTAGTATTCAGTTTTGAATGCTGAAATTGCTGACATTGGCATCGTTGTTCGTAGCTGCTAATATACTGTAGCACGTGCACTGAGCCACCGATGATGTTTGTAGCGTTCCGCGCGATATTTGTGAGAATATTCTGCATCAATTCGCCTTTGTCATCTTTCACAAGTTTGTTGCAAATGTTATATACATTGTGTAGATCTGTCGATTGCTATCTTCCCATTCCCAATATCTATTTGTATATAAAAATTATTTTTGCTTGCCTCCTTGGGGGCGAAATTTGTTTTTAGATATTCGTGCTCGTTAAGAAGTTAGAAGCTTTTCAATATTTATTTATAGCGAAATAAAGGAAATGTGAAAAAAAAGAATCCCGTTTTGCACTCCCCTGCTCTCACGAGGGCCAACAGTTTAAAAACTAGTGGTGCTACAAACGGAACAGACTTTCTCGTATTAGTTTTCTATTTCCTTTGGTCGCGGCAAGCTCTTCGGGCCGATCCAGTGGCCGAGATCGCCAAGGCTGTAGTGCCGTAGCAATCGCGGACCGAAAGGTCGCGGGCTCGAGTCCCCCCTGGGACATGGTTGTATTCTGTTCGTCCTTTCACCCCCTATCATCATCATATGGTGTCATCCTCAGTTACCATGCCGTTAAAAGCAATCGTGGTCGCTAATGACGTAGTTGATGCAACCTTAAATAAATAAAAAAAACCCTCTTCGCAGTTGCGACATGCTCTTGCCAGCTGTATTTTAAGAATATTAAAGAACAGTAAACCTCGCCCTAGCGTTTAAGCGCTACTGTAAATTCAAAATTTGAAGCTCTATTTCACAGAAAATGTTGAGTTTTTGAAAATTTTTATTAAAAGTCATTTGAAGCACATTTATTCACAAATACAATAGTGTTTACAAATTGCTGGAGACGTGCATAATAAGGGCGTGAAGGGGATCTCCAGTGGAAGTGTCTCGTTGGGGTCCATCGCGTGCGCAGGTTCCAGCTGGCCAAGCGCACCAAGCTGTCGGTGTACCGCTCGCTGGAGCGGCGGCCGCGCACGCCCGTGCCCACGGGCTGCCCCACGCGCCCGCCGCTGGAGGCGCTGGAGATGCTGCAGGCGCTGGCCGTGTCGGTGGCGCCGCCGCCCATGCAGGAGCTCTTCGAGGAGGAGATCTGCGCGGTGAGCTCCTCATCTCTCGGGCGCCCCCCCCACCTACATTGCTCAGTAACTTGTAATTTCAACTTGACAAGAACCTTTCAAGCAAAAATGTATTCGTATATTCATTAAAAATAATGAAATCGTATTACAGCATGAGCTGAGTATAGCCTGCGACATTTTACAAAATCGGTAGTATAATTTCTCCTCCCAAATTTGTCTCTGGATCCGCCCCTGTCTCATATGACCTCACCTCACTACATCTCATTTCGTATCACAATACCTCTCCTCATCTCGCCTCTCTTATATAGTGAAGATAGTGTTTATGAGCGCGAAGATAAGAAAGTGCATAGAAAAGAAATGTCCAGCAATTGGCTGATATAATTTCCCCTAAAAAATTGTCATGCAAGACCAATCTGAAGATGTCAAAAGAAAGTGTGAGGTGTAAAGTCTTGGCGATAAGCAAATGACAACCAGTGAAAGCAGATGCGGCGGCGTTGATGGTAGTAGTATGGAACTTATTATACTAACGTATTTGAAGGAACAAGAAAGTTCATAATTTGCATTAACATTTTTTACGTGGAAATTATTATTTTTGAGTTATTTTAGACACAAAGTAAAAAATATGCAAAAACATTTATTTATAAGCCAAAAAGCTCTAAATGCGCAAAATATGCATTATATGCAAAACATTTCTTACCTTATTTTCAATATTTTGTCATGAAAGTTTTCAGAAATATAACACCATTAACAAAAAACATGCAACTGCATGAACATCCTAGTTCTAGCCATCAGTCCCGTTAATACATTGAATGTTTATCGGTGGCGGCGTTTGGCCGCATTTTCATGATGATATTCAGCGCCGACATACACAGCTTGGCGTGCGAGGCGTTTTCCCCTCTAGGTTTCTGGCTGCAGCAAGGCAGCGCCCCGGCCGAGAAGCGCTCTGAGCTAAAAAGGATGAAAGTGATGTGCGTAGAAGTGCGTTTGTGTGAGCGGAGAGTTTAGAAGAAGGCAGCGGAAGGAAAGATCGAGCGCAGTCGGTGGCCCGATTGTTGGGATAATGCTCCGACATTTGCTAGGTATTGATCGAAGAAACTATGGAAAACTAGCGATCAGAGCAACCCACCATGAGAAGTCTCCTTCACACACCAGTTGAATAATTGCACCTAGCAATTTATCCAGGATAAAAAAATTGCGACGGTCGAGACTCGAACCTTGGAACCTCCTGGTCAGAGTTCTTTTACAGTCTCTGGGAATGATGGTTTTGTGCTAATCTCAATCAGCGAAAACTGTGAATTTCGATTTGGGTCACCTCCCTGCAATATGTGGACATCGATCCTTGCCCACATAAGTGCGTATTACCGGAGCTCTGTTTATCGAACCCTAATTTTGAGGGCCACATTCGACCCAGAGAATGTCACAACGAATGACCTCTGTCATTCTTTTCATTTGATTGATTAGTGATACCGAGCGCGAGAACAGCGGAGGTCAATGGTCCCGTATGTGTAGTGCATGCTTTTATCGTGGGAAATGGCTGTAATCTTCCCTCGCTGTGGATACGGCGCCGACTTGTCAAGTAGCGGGTTATTCCTCAACCAGGTATCTGAAGTGTGAAAGGTATGTAGAACTGGGTGAACTGTATGTGGTGACGTAGGGAGAGGCGTGAGTCGAGTGGGGTTGAAGTGTGAGAGGTAGGTAGAGTAGGGTGAACTGTATGAGGTGACGTAGGGAGAAGTGTGCGTTGAGTGGGGTTGAAGTGTGAGAGGTAGGTAGAGTAGGGTGAACTGTGTGCGGTGACGTGGGGAAAGGCGTGAGTCGAGTGGGGTTGAAGTGTGAGAGGTAGGTAGAGTAGGGTGAACTGTATGAGGTGACGTAGGGAGAAGTGTGCGTTGAGTGGGGTTGAAGTGTGAGAGGTAGGTAGAGTAGGGTGAACTGTGTGCGGTGACGTGGGGAAAGGCGTGAGTCGAGTGGGGTTGAAGTGTGAGAGGTAGGTAGAGTAGGGTGAACTGTATGAGGTGACGTAGGGAGAAGTGTGCGTTGAGTGGGGTTGAAGTGTGAGAGGTAGGTAGAGTAGGGTGAACTGTGTGCGGTGACGTGGGGAGAGGCGTGAGTCGAGTGGGGTTGAAGTGTGAGAGGTAGGTAGAGTAGGGTGAACTGTATGAGGTGACGTAGGGAGAAGTGTGCGTTGAGTGGGGTTGAAGTGTGAGAGGTAGGTAGAGTAGGGTGAACTGTGTGCGGTGACGTGGGGAAAGGCGTGAGTCGAGTGGGGTTGAAGTGTGAGAGGTAGGTAGAGTAGGGTGAACTGTATGAGGTGACGTAGGGAGAAGTGTGCGTTGAGTGGGGTTGAAGTGTGAGAGGTAGGTAGAGTAGGGTGAACTGTGTGCGGTGACGTGGGGAAAGGCGTGAGTCGAGTGGGGTTGAAGTGTGAGAGGTAGGTAGAGTAGGGTGAACTGTATGAGGTGACGTAGGGAGAAGTGTGCGTTGAGTGGGGTTGAAGTGTGAGAGGTAGGTAGAGTAGGGTGAACTGTGTGCGGTGACGTGGGGAAAGGCGTGAGTCGAGTGGGGTTGAAGTGTGAGAGGTAGGTAGAGTAGGGTGAACTGTATGAGGTGACGTAGGGAGAAGTGTGCGTTGAGTGGGGTTGAAGTGTGAGAGGTAGGTAGAGTAGGGTGAACTGTGTGCGGTGACGTGGGGAGAGGCGTGAGTCGAGTGGGGTTGAAGTGTGAGAGGTAGGTAGAGTAGGGTGAACTGTATGAGGTGACGTAGGGAGAAGTGTGCGTTGAGTGGGGTTGAAGTGTGAGAGGTAGGTAGAGTAGGGTGAACTGTGTGCGGTGACGTGGGGAAAGGCGTGAGTCGAGTGGGGTTGAAGTGTGAGAGGTAGGTAGAGTAGGGTGAACTGTATGAGGTGACGTAGGGAGAAGTGTGCGTTGAGTGGGGTTGAAGTGTGAGAGGTAGGTAGAGTAGGGTGAACTGTGTGCGGTGACGTGGGGAGAGGCGTGAGTCGAGTGGGGTTGAAGTGTGAGAGGTAGGTAGAGTAGGGTGAACTGTATGAGGTGACGTAGGGAGAAGTGTGCGTTGAGTGGGGTTGAAGTGTGAGAGGTAGGTAGAGTAGGGTGAACTGTGTGCGGTGACGTGGGGAGAGGCGTGAGTCGAGTGGGGTTGAAGTGTGAGAGGTAGGTAGAGTAGGGTGAACTGTATGTGGTGACGTAAGGAGAAGTGTGCGTTGAGTGGGGTTGAAGTGTGAGAGGTGGGTAGAGTAGGGTGAACTGTATGAGGTAACGTAGGGGGAGGCGTGAGTCGAGTGGGATTGAAGTGTGACGGGCGTGGCGGGCAGATGCTGCCGGCGGCGCTGGTGGACAAGTACCGCTGGCTGTACGACTCGCTGATGGCGGAGGTGCGCCAGGAGTACGACGAGTCCATGATGGAGCACGCCAAGGAGTACAAGCTGCGACCGGCGGAGGGCGACGAGTGGCCGCCGCCCTACATCAAGCCCTACCTGTGAGCCCCCTTTCACTCTGCGGCATTAATTATCCACACTGTCTGCATTCTACATTGTTCTCACTCTATTCCGTTCGTTTACATCTTCCTTTCTTTCACTGTCTTCTCGCCTTTTTCGTTTTTATCTTTTTTCTTTTGTTCGTTGCTCTTTATCTTCTTCTATTTATGTCTCTCGTTAATTCACTACTTTGCTTTTCTCATCCTTTCTTTCTGTCTTAACATCTTTCCCTACTTCCTTTCTTGTTAGTTGTTTCCTCTCGCTTTCTTCCTTTCTTTGTTTATCGCTTATCTTTCTTACTTTCTTTCACTATCTTCTACTTTCTACCGCTTTATTTCTTTGTGTTTTCTCTTACTAGTCATATTTCTTTTTTCTCATCTATATTTCTTCCTAACTTACTCTTTATTCTTTTATTTCTTAGATTCTTCCTCTTATCCTTCATAAACTATTGTTTTTGTCTCTTGATGATCACGATTAACAGGAGAGTGAGAGGTCTTATCTTCCTTTTCTCTCCCTTTCTACTCCTGTCATTCTCTTTTCCTCTTTAACCCTTCGTTTCCTAAGCTAACATTTTTTCACGTTTTACTGACTGGGTACATTTTGGACCCGCTTTTTTCCTTAACAAAATATTATGATTATATGGATTGAAGGTATAATAATTCACTTTTGCGGGTAATGAATATTTTAATAAAAATATAAATATATTCAATAATTTTCATTGATTATTATTTAAATAAAAATTTTACATAACAGTCTCTGCAGCCTTCCAATCCTTTAATGAGAAAAGTATTTTAAATGTTTTGTTGTACATTTCAAAAATAGTTCTAGTTATTATAGGGTTAAAACAGAGACCTAGGTTTTCTGTAAGGCCCTATGTTTGTTGCCCCTGCATGTTTTCTATTTCCCTGAGGCTATATTTTGAAGTATTTAATATATTAAATATGTAAAAAAATAAACCGCTAAGTGTTTTATAACTACTAATAAAATCTAAACTAAAGAAGTACAATCTCCTTTAAATTTGTTGAGTGTAACTCAATAGACAATATTAGCGTACATAGTTTCTAAATGTTTGCTTTTCCTCAACACGGCCAATTTGAATGTATTTGCAAGTCCTCAATTTCTTCTAAGATTGGCCTTGTAAACTTTTGGTAGTGGTCCCATACCAAATTCAGTAATGGCCAATCAATATTTCGTTTTCCTGAACATGTCTGAGGAAAAAAGTCTCCGCCATGCTACATTACTGAAAAGTTAATATTTATAAGACGTTTTAACCTCATTTTTTAAATATAAAAATAGGACGTAAATAATTTTCGTTTTAATTGTCACCATTGGAGTGCGAGTTTGAAACCTCTGGGAAGCCTTCGATTTTCATTTTACAAATCAATAACATAAAAAAATACGAACTAGCAACAGAGATATTGTGATAGTCAATGATTATTAATTCAGGATAGCGATGGTATCGACGACAAAGTAGTTTATTACAATATGTATTTTAATAAACAGAAAACTCAATCATACACGTATTTCGGGACAACTTCATCCTATCATCAGTGACTCTACAATAACGAAAGTTAATGAACGAATTAGCATATTATGAATAAACCAAGATATATAGAAGAAATACAAAGTACAATTTAACACTTTAAAATTTATATAAATGGAGTACAATTGAAGTGTTCATGCATTTCTGCACTTTGCATTTCTTCTGTATTTCTTGGTTTATTCATAATATGCTAATTTGTTCGTTGAGTTTCACTATTGTAGAGCCTCTGATGATGAGATTAAGTCGTCCCAAAACAGTGTACGTATGATTTTCTTTTATAAAAATTCATAATGCAACAAACTACTTTGTGGTTGATACCACAAAGAATGAGTTAATCCTGCATTAATAACACAGGCACAAAATGAAAAGTTGTCCGACCCAAAGACTTGACACTCCCTGTATGCCAACGCGCTGAATCCGAAGTCTGAATTACGCCACCACTTTTCGTTTGTTTTTTTTGCAAAAACCACCGTGAAATTTTAAGTCTTTGGGTAAGACATTAGCCTCCGAAAAAAATATACCATGTTAAGGGGGTTGTTTCGCGATTTAAACACAAAAGTGAAGGATGATAGCGCAATTTTGGCTTCAGATTCTAATTCAGCGCGTCGACATACATAGAGAAACATGTATCAAGTTTCAGGAATATTATTGACCATATTTAAGACGAACACAAACTTTTTAAACTATTGCATTTATTACGCACTACTGTAATTCATCCGTTTCGAGACCCACGTTTGCCTCATCATCAAATACAACACATTCTATTAATTCCTCTACATTTTGTAACATCACTATTAAAAATATTTACTCAATTCAAGAAACTCCATACACTCTCCTTAGTATTAATATGCTTAATTCACGAAGAATTAAAATTTAATTAAAAACAACATATCATCGGTAAAAACCGAAAGTCGTAACGATCAAAATCCATTCAACATGACGGATGATCTATCATGACACTAAAGTACGATTTATTTAGACGTGCACTTGACATAAATCAGCTGTTGCGGTTTCCCCCTATCAGGAGCTTATATATTACTATAGCGACGTCACTGTGGGGACTTTGAAACTTCCGATTGAATAAAACCGTGATTTGCGACAAGTGCACGGTTAAATAAATCCAAGTATCAAGGCAAGAACTGTTTTGATACCAACAGTCAAAGAGAAATCACATGAAATGAGGAAAGAAAGAATATCTATTTCAAGGGTTGTCAAAACAAAGATACCAAAGAATAAATTCCATATATTTTAACAACATCGTTATTAAAGAATTTCTTTAAAATAAAACCGAAGACAGTGTTGTATTTTAGCCTAATGATGAGTCAAATGTGGGCTACGAAACGTTGCAAGCAATGGATGAATTACAGTTATGTGATATAAATGCAATATGTGGTCGTCTTAAATATGGCTAAGAATGTTCCTGAAAATTAGAGATTTATGAACAATAAATGTGATAAAACATGTATCAAGCCTTTGGACCCGACTAACTTTTTTAAAAATTTTGTGCGCCTGTGTAATTAAAAAAACAAACAAATGTGCCGGTAAAGAGCTTCCGTGCGCGCGTGTGTGGGCAGGGAGGGGCGCACGGCGCGCTACCCGCTGTTCCTGCGGCGCCAGCAGCACCTGCTGCTCAACCTGCACGTCACGCACCCCATCGTGCGCAGCCTCTTCACGGCCTCCGTCGTCGCGCTCCCCGAGGTCATGGTGGACTTCGCCAGCTTCAGGCACGCTCCTGCCCAAAGCCCCGCGGAGCAAACGTTACACAGCCGCTGCCCGTGGAAAAAGACGAACACAATAGAGAGCGGTGACGGTGGGAGAGTTTAAATTTAAAGGTTTTGCGGATAATAATTGAAATTAAAATCAACTACAGGCACACACTACTTTTCTGAAGGGTTCCATACACGATACAGAGGAGTAAATGTTGCAAACTTCTAGGTAGCAATGACTGGTGAATTTTTTCTGCTGGGGCTCAAATACGCAGGCCTGAAAAATACGTAGATAGTGGTGGCGCTGGCGGTGGGCAGTTAAATGCTAGGGTATTCCTGATATGAGAGCCTCACTTAGCTTACTCCTGCCCCTCATTTCCGTAGTTTTTTGTTCACGATAGAACCATTTTTAAATACTTGGATTACCATCAAATAATAATTAACACACACACACACACACACACACAAAGGAGGATGTGCGTTTGTCTGTTGCATATAAACGCAAAAACTACTCAACCAATTTCGTTGAAATTTTTACACTTTGTTCTTATTAGTATCGGGAGTGTTTAAAGAGATATGTGGGAGTTGTTGAAGAAATGCGTTGCAGGAGTAAATGTTGCAAACTTCTAGGTAGCAATGACTGGTGAATTTTTTCTGCTGGGGCTCAAATACGCAGGCCTGAAAAATACGTAGATAGTGGTGGCGCTGGCGGTGGGCAGTTAAATGCTAGGGTATTCCTGATATGAGAGCCTCACTTAGCTTACTCCTGCCCCTCATTTCCGTAGTTTTTTGTTCACGATAGAACCATTTTTAAATACTTGGATTACCATCAAATAATAATTAACACACACACACACACACACACACAAAGGAGGATGTGCGTTTGTCTGTTGCATATAAACGCAAAAACTACTCAACCAATTTCGTTGAAATTTTTACACTTTGTTCTTATTAGTATCGGGAGTGTTTAAAGAGATATGTGGGAGTTGTTGAAGAAATGCGTTTATGACACAAATGCCCCTGAACAGATGCTCTAGACAATGCCCTTCAAGTATTAAGCATCAATGACTCCCTATTCTGCCCCTGTGATTCAGGAATATCGGCCGTAATTATTATTTGAAAATAATCTTGGACATGTAAATCAAATTTCTTCAAGACAATATCATAGCAAATGCATGCTCAAACTTGAGGGAAAGCGATTTGACGATAGGATACTTGACAACCATGTGCAAACCAGAACAAAGAACAAATCCTTACTCGCGAGAAATTCTTTCATCTACTAGAATTTGTGTAGAGCGTAGTGTAAAACGTGATTAACAATCACGAGACCAGGGCCGTGCGAAGTATATAATGCAATAGCGAAGCATTGACGGGCCCACTAATTATAAACAAGTCCATGTGCAGGCCAGCGACCTCGACGCCCAATGCCTCCACAACCACTGTGGGGATGTGCGATCAGAGGCGGCTGCTCCTTCACGACTTAAACGTGCAATAAATCGATTCGTTTAATTTGTGCATACCGCCAGCGCAATTTTTCAGAACGAATTTAGTTTTGAGTGTCTGATTATGCGAAAGATAAATGTTTTTGGAATGGGTAGCATCATGGACGATTGGGCGTCCGTCCAAAGCTGATGTATGCGAGGCAATGGATTTTTTAGGCGGAGTGGGGGTACTGGGGGTGGGGGCAGCATGCTCCTATGACAGCGCGCCTATTAACCAAGCTAAGAATACCGACCCTTTCATCGGATTTCATAAATTACTGTTTTGTTTATTGGAAATATTTTTTAAAACAACTCTCTTTTTCGCGTGAGCTCAATTGTGTCTTTTGTTATCAACGTAAAAGTTGTCTTAAAGGAATTAAGGATTAAAATGCTGGTGCGTTCAGATCGGTTGAAGACATCATGCCATAGTTTTCCTCGTTCAAGAAATGTCTCGAAGGGGTAAAATGACAGATGCCCCCCTCCTAACTCGCAATCCGCCGGCCGCCACCGCGCGATATCCTGCACGTCACACCAGCAGCCACCGAGGAGGGGCATCGTACGTTCCGTTTGGTGGATAGGTCATGAGAAATTTGCAATGAAATTTCAAAAGTAAAATATTTATTTATTCTGAATTGCTACACATGCTGAAAATCATGCAACTTTACTTGCAGCCTTCCGATGGAAGTATCGATGACATTCTTTAATCAAGAGCGTTCAAAGTAGCATATTTGACCTGTTTTGTTTTTATCCTAAGCACCCTAATCCTTTCTGAAACTTCACTCATGCCCTTAAAATCAAATCCACTGTAGCGAGCGCATATATCAAAAATCATTTTTGACAGGATTCATTGATTATTTCGTGTTTTCGGGCGCACCTATTCCTAAAGACATTATTCCCGTAAGTGTGATGCTGTTTGTCATGGAGGGTGTAATGTTCTTCTTCTGCCGAGGTGAGATCTGGCGCCGACCTACACGGCAGCTTGCACGTGTCCCCATCCTCGTCTCTCCCCCTGAAGAACACTGCACCACCTGGAGTGTCACTACCGATGTGTGGATCTGAGTTGTGCAGTTAAATCTCGCCTCGGGTGGAGCGTTGCACAATTAGTGGAAGATAGGGGAATCCCCACAAGGCGTCTTGTAGGTCGGCGCCGAATCTCGCCGCGCAGCGGGGAAGAACATCGCCGTTTCCGTGAAAATTCTTAACCTTCGTTCACGGGACTGTGGCCTTAGCAGTTAATGTGTTGAGTGCTGAGGTGCGCGTGCGGGCGCGCAGGGCGATGGGCGCGCTGGACATGGGCAAGCTGCGCGCGCTGGTGCTGAAGGAGACGCAGGCGGCCGAGCTGGTGGTGGGGCGCTGGTACCAGCGGGTGCTGATGCGCGTCACGGAGAAGCGCGCGCTCAACAACGTGGCCCCCGAGCGCCGCCCGGCCTTCGTCGACTGCTGCACCGCCATCATCCGCGAGCAGGTCACGCCATTTACAACGACGGCTTAACCCTCTGGGGGGAACGAGGCTTTCGGCACGCGATACCAAGGAGGGCAATGAACCTACCCTCTTGCACCGCCATCATCCGCGAGCAGGTCACGCCATTTACAACGACGGCTTAACCCTCTGGGGGGAACGAGGCTTTCGGCACGCGATACCAAGGAGGGCAATGAACCTACCCTCTTGCACCGCCATCATCCGCGAGCAGGTCACGCCATTTACGACGGCTTAACCCTCTGGGGGGAACGAGGCCTTCGGCATGCGATACCAAGGAGGGCAATGAACCTACCCTCCTGCACCGCCATCATCCGCGATTGTATTTAATGTAAAGTCCTTATTTTAGATGGAAATGTAATTCGTAGCACCGATCTTTTAACCGTTTGTTTTCAAAGGTCAAAGAAGGGTAATTTAGAGAGTTCGAAAAACTGCAGATTCGAGTTCACTGCAGTAGTCGCCATGGAAATCAAATTTTGTCAATACAAAAATGACAAAAATGACCCCATGGCTATATATTTATATCACCTGTATGTTGTGATAAACATTCATTTTCAAGATCGCTACGTCTAGAATGCACGAATGCAAAGATGACATACCATCAAAATTCGAGCTCTGATTCGATCTAATTTTACTGTTAAATGATCGTTCTTAAAATAAAAAAGGTTAAAAACAGTTTGCGCCTTGGACTCGACAACTCACGAACTCGCATTTTAAGAAGCAGTATACGATATTCTGAGAGAAGTAAGTTTTGACGATGCGATTGACGATTTTGCAGCAAGGAAAGTGAGGAAAGGGCCTCTTTAAGATATTTAAATGTTTATATGATGTGGTTACCAAATATTAGTCATTATAACACTGTTAAATGCACGGTTACCAAAAATTAATAATTACAACGCTGTTAAATGCCTGTATAACGTGGCAAACAAAAATTAATAAATATAAATAATTTTTAAGCGTCTTTTATGTTTTTCCGCAGATGTAAATCTTAGGAAAGAGGCCCCGATCAAAATTTGGCGATCGCGCCCTAAATTAATCCATCAGAACCCTAACCTGCCAGCCGACTGTCAGAAATGCAGTGCACTCACTGGCCAGAAATGACACTAATGACATCTGAAGTGTACATCAGCGCTGCGAGTCTCAAAAATGAGCATATATTTCTGGAGATATACAGACTGCGACGAAATCGAAAATTACAAAAAAGTTTATAGTGAAATCATCATAATCATTATTACAAATTTTAACGTCAGTTTAACCTCCAGGTTTTGATCAGACGCTTTCTTCCGCCATTTAACTCTATTTACACCGGGTAGTACTTTTACCATACCCTCCCCTTCTTCACACTGTGATTCATTTTACCATTGAGGACGGATGCCTCTAGCCACTTGTGTCTTGTAAATTCTTTACATTTTCTTTATTTGCGGTCCTTTGCGCGGAGACATTGATGAACACATCCTTTGTTTTATTGAAGAAGTATTTCAACATTCACTACGTCCTTCCGACAGTACAACTGTTTTCTTCATTGACAGATATTAAAATTAAAGAACGCGCTTATATGTAATAAGGGAACGCCGGAGTGTCCAGCAAATGATTACGCGTGACTACAGATTTAAATCTTTTGCACTCTTCCATAATCTTTGAACGACGAAACTCTCACTTACGGTTAAGGAAGATTCTAGTAATAAACTAACGGTGCTACAAAATACTTTCTCGCAATATTTCGAAATTTGTAATTGTCGAAAACCCAGAGAGTTTGTAATAAGTCCTGCAGCATTCTTATAAGCGTTTCTTGTTCTCACCGTGGAAAACTAAAGTAAAAATTTGGAGCGGATTTTGAGAAAATATATTTTGCTAAATTTTAAGCATAAATTACGCAAACACTATTCTGCTTTAAAAATGCACTAGATCTTTTTTAAAGAACTGCTTTTTGAACAGATTTTAAAGCAAAAATATTTTTAATTTTGTAATTTTTAAATATTAAAGTTGTTAATTGTTCGTAAATACAAAGAGAGCCGGAAGAGAGGAGCCACTTTTATCGGCGTTTGTTACGCACGAGGAGAAAATTTAATGAAAACATCTGGAGCGGTTTTTAAGAACCAACGAAATTCAAATCGCCTTCATTTCAAAAGTGCTCAAATTTTCGAAAAATTGTACTTTACTTTATTTGAAGATGTTTTTAAAAATCAAATTTATCTAACAAAATTCTATCTTTTGTGTTGTAGTTGTAGAAACAGGCCGAACAAATATCTTTTAAAACTAATTAAAATATCTTTAACCCTTTTCAATTTTCGAACAATAAGATATATTGAAAGTGAGACGAATATCATTTTCTTAAGCGTCGTTTATCAGAGAACAAAGTTTAATTAAAAATTAGGGGCAATTTTTGGAACAATTTTGAAAATGTTGTTGAGGCTTCATATAAAGCACTCCCAAAAATAAAAATATTAGTTTCAAACTCAGTGTGCCTCGAGTTCATTTAAACAGATCGGGGAATATCAATCTTGGAGAAAATAAGCTGAACGGTTTAGACGCTATCTTTGTCCAGAGACGAACACACGAACGTTTTGCCCTCAATCGGCTTTCCGCTATAAAGGATCCAGAAAAAATGGTCTCTGAATATCCTACGTGTTAGAGGAAGTAATTTACTATATCCGCTTTTCGTTACCAGGGCCCGACACAAAGAGTTTTTCGGTGAAAAATTTGCCGTTTTCCGGCACACAATTACAATACTTTCTTCAAGGGCGGGAAAGTACAAATCCAAAAGTATGAAGACGTTTTGTAAACAAAGCTAAGAATACTACGCCGACAATCCACAATGCACGCGACGGGGCATGTGACTCTTGAAGACATGGAGATGATGTTGATGTTGATGTTGCTGTGGCAGGTGACCGAGCTGAAACGGAGAACTGCGCGCGCGCTGTTGGACCTGCTCCAGCGCCCGAAGGAGATGCCCATCGTCAAGATGGAGATGGGCTACAACGAGGACATCATCCTGTACCCAGACCTCGAGGAGTACGTCAGCAACTTCAGGCAGATGCTCGACAAGGTCAGTCGCGCACAGTCAGCCCGGCTCAGGCGCCTCTCAATTTGGAGGTATAGGGTTGGAGTTCGGAGGGTGTTCGCCTCTAGATAGCTAGGGCGAGTTCGGTAGCTGCATTGAGGAAGCAAAAACTCTAGCTGCCGGCGCCTCTGATCGGTAGTTTTCAGAGGTTTCTCCGAAACCAGGCGAATGCCGGAGCAATGCACTAACAAACAGGACATGGACCGCGATCTTCCCACTGCCATATCTTACATACACACACACACACGCACCCACTCACATGCAGTACATTGCCACGCATGTTTGGAGAGCAGTCGGGAGCTTAGATCTGGTCCAGACTGGGGCGTTGGTGAGAGATACCTAGTTGGAGAAACCGCTGCATCTCTCCAATGCCCGGCCGTGAGCGTATCTCACTATCACATGCACTAGACATAGGGGACAAACTACTATAGTAGTTGACGTGCCCGGAAACACGGAATAATCACTCAATCGGAAAACATTTCTGCAGCTTAGAGGTTGTTGAGGCTGGGGCGGTGCCCAGCTGAAGGTAGATCCCTGGGGGGTAAAATCACCCGCAATTCGACCTGTAGGTCGGCGCCGAATCTCACCAACCAGTGGGAAAGGAATGACCCCCACCTCCCGGGATGGCTATGAATAGTAAAGAACATATCGGCTGACCGTAAACAACAACAAAGAAATAATAAATAAATATGTAAATATTGTAAATGAATGAATGAATGAATGAATGAGCGCAAGCGAGCGTTGTTGTCGGCGCGCAGATCTTCTGCGTGTCGTCGGCGCTGGTGTCGCTGGAGACGTACCTGCCGGACGTGCCGCGCAAGCGCAAGCTCATCGCCACCGACGTGCGCGACGGCTTCGACCAGCTGGCCACGGCGCTGCTGCGCCGCCGCTCGCGCGCCCTCTTCCGCCCCATCCAGCGCTACCTGCGCGCCATGAGTACGTTCTCCCAGAGGCGAAACCAGGTCTTTTTTTTTCTATGGAGATGATGTTTTCTTTTAAAACAATTCCTTTGTGCTGAATTTAAATTTATTTTTAGTAGATTATTTGTACTCGTTAATAACTTCTTCAACTAATTTACCGAATGACTTTCGTTACTATACAAAATTTGTAGAAACTATATTTGTGTCAGTTTCTAGAGGGGGAGGCTGAATCCACTGAAGCATCTCTCGTGTGGATGCGTTACAGAACATGAGGTGGGAAATTTCATGTAACGAAATTAACATAGGATATTTGTCACTGATTGAAAGAATACGTATCGTGAATTTGTGTTTGACAGATCACTTCTGATCGCAGTCAAAGAGATTTCGCGCCAAGGTACGCCGGCGCGAGTAATCAAGGCATATACTGGTGTCTCGGAATAAATATCACAAACTCTTGGGCCATGGGGTGCAAATGATCACGTTCTCCCAGAGGACCAATGAGCATTTTTCTACGGAGGGGATTAAACGAGAACAATAATAATCAGATCATTTTATGTTTACTTGTAAAGAATTTTTCATTTGGGCTTAATTTTAAATCTATTTCTATTTGCGCATTGTTATTCATTAATAACGTGTTCAAGCAGTATATTGAATGACATTCGTTACCCCGAGATGGTTCGCAGGACCATCCAGTGCAAACCTCGCTTTGCATCGGCTCACACACACAGACTCCCACATGCCGGCACGAAACATTCGGAGAGGGTTTGGCAATCTTGACGACTCTAAAGATAAGATTCCACTCTGCTGGCGGTGGCGGTGGTGGTGGTAGGGGGGGGGGGGTACGAAAAGTGTCGATTGCTCATCGGTTCTCCTAGCGCCACAGGAGAAACATAAGGGAGAGGTTTTAAGGCATTTTCGATCAATGACAACCATGCTCATGTGCGCCATCTACATTATCTTACACACACGTAAGTGTAGATGGCGTTGGTCAAGTATGCGTACGCGCGTCGTTATTGACTTAAAAGAGGCGATATAAGTTCTTTCATTCACCACGTGAAGTCGCTGAAGTTTAGTTGAGTGATGAATCGCCGACGTGTTTCGCACCCCGCCATATCTTGAACCCTAAAGTTGATTTTCCTTCTTTCAATTTGATAGTAGAGACAAAAGTTTCCTCAGCAGTGGAGACGAAATTAACGTAAACCAAAAATAACTAGAGATTCATTATTGCTATCCAGAAACATATTTTCATCTAAAGGGCATTTTTCATATTGCGCAGTGTAATTAGCCAAAGTAATAAATGGTCGAGTGCTTGAATTGGGACGCGTCGTTCCCCGTTGAGCGGCGGGCGCGTTGCGGCGTTGGCAGAGACGGAGTTCGAGCGGCTGTACGGGCTGGACGCCATGCACGACCTCATGGACTTCGTGAAGAACACGCAGTCGTTCGAGGAGTGCTACGAACGGGCGGCCTACTACGGCCTCTTCCTGCGGCGGCTGTCCAACCTCACGGCGCGCGTCTACTTCGACATCGCCAGGTGCCCTCCCTCTCTCTCTTCCACTCGCATCCACTCCTTCCACTCCTCCTGCGGCGGGTGTCCAACCTCAAGGCGCGCGTCTACTTCGACATCGCCAGGTGCCCTCCCTCTCTCTCTTCCACTCTCATCCACTCCTTCCACTCCTCCTACGGCGGGTGTCCAACCTCACGCCACGCGTCTACTTCGATATCGCCAGGTGCTCTCCCTCTCTCTCTTCCACTCGCATCCACTCCTTCCACTCCTCCTGCGGCGGGTGTCCAACCTCACGGCGCGCGTCTACTTCGACATCGCCAGGTGCTCTCCCTCTCTCTCTTCCACTCGCATCCACTCCTTCCACTCCTCCTTCGGCGGGTGTCCAACCTCACGGCGCGCGTCTACTTCGACATCGCCAGGTGCCCTCCCTCTCTCTCTTCCACTTGCATCCACTCCTTCCACTCCTCCTGCGGCGGGTGTCCAACCTCACGGCGCGCGTCTACTTCGACATCGTCAGGTGCCCTCCCTCTCTCTCTTCCACTCGCATCCACTCCTTCCACTCCTCCTGCGGCGGGTGTCCAACCTCACGGCGCGCGTCTACTTCGACATCGCCAGGTGCCCCCTCTCTCTCTCTTCCACTCGCATCCACTCCTTCCACTCCTCCTGCGGCGGGTGTCCAACCTCACGGCGCGCGTCTACTCCGACATCGCCAGGTGCCCCTCACTCTCTCTCTTCCACTCGCATCCACTCCTTCCACTCCTCCTGCGGCGGGCGTCCAACCTCACGGCGCGCGTCTACTTCGACATCGCCAGGTGCCCTCCCTCTCTCTCTTCCACTCGCATCCACTCCTTCCACTCCTCCTGCGGCGGGTGTCCAACCTCACGGCGCGCGTCTACTTCGACATCGCCAGGTGCCCCCTCTCTCTCTCTTCCACTCCTTTTTGCACTCTTCCTCCGGTGGCTGTCCAACCTCTCGGCGCGCATTTACTTCTCAATCACTAGGTGCTTCTCCCTCTCTCTACCTCTCTCCTTTCCTCGCTGCCTTCATCGCTCTTTTGTCGTCTTTACCTCCAGCACCATTACCTTTACGATTCTTTTTCTGTATCACTATTTTTTCTCCCTCTCTGCTATTCTCTTTTGTTCTTGCTCAGTCCATTACTCTCTATTCGTCGCTCTATTATCTTGTCGATCTCTCTCTCTCTCTCTCTCTCTCTCTCTTTAACACTCTTTCGTCGTCATCTCGCTTTTTATTGCTCTCACTTCATATCGCGCTCTTTCTCGTCGCTCTTTCCTCTTCTGTAGGTATCCTGTGCCTATTAACTTGTTTTACATGATTATTTTTCCACTCTTTCTCATTAATCCATTCTTCTACTCTAAATTCTTTCTCCATCTCATCTCATGTATATCTCATCCCACACGCTCTCCCTATCTCGTTTTTCATTCATTCCATCTCTCTCTCTCTCCCTCTCTCTCTCTCTCTCTCTCCCACTTTTATCTTGATTAGTCTCTATTCTCTCAATACCAGTCGATCTTTCCATTTGTCTTCTCTGACGGTCTCTCTCTCCACAGTCTCGCTTTATCTTTATTTGATTTATAAATATGATGAAAATAGTTTATGTGGTATGAGAATACGATAATAATTTGATATTGCACACTTTTTACTAAAATCAGGAGATGGGAATATATTTGATACTTCAAACCCAATCTCTCTTCATCTACTCTGGTTCTCAAGCAAACTATATTTTTTTTCTGTTTGATGTTCACTAATAGTATCTATTTTTTACATCCTGTGTTTTGATCTTTAAATATTTGTGTTTAACAATCCTATTGAAATTTTGACTTTTACCCCCTCCTAATTACCAACACCTCATTCCTTTCATTTGTTTACATTTTTATTTTTCTCTTTTAAATTTTGTTTTGTTATATTTTACATTCAACCCATTTTTTTCCTTCCTCCCTTTCGGTCTTACAACGCCACCATATCTTTATGAGTTCATTATGTTGACGTACTCAGTGATGCTCTATTAGTTCATAAAGTTCAAAATATATTTGCTCATTCTAAGCAGATAAAGGGAAATCTACTTAGAATGAGAAGAGATTTATATATTTCATTTACTTAGAATAAATTTAGTGATTTTTTAAAAAAATGTTATTTTCGGGTGGTGCATGGCCCTCATGTTCCCAACCCCATTGTCTTCACAATCGCTCTAAGTCCTATCGCCATATATTTAAGACTCTCCTTCTGTGTCCGCCTGGACCGACAACCTCAAGCCAAAGACTCCCTTTCTGTGCTATTGACGTAAATATCCGAGGAGGGCTGCCCGGCCTCTGGTGCTAATGCCTGGCGGTGAGCGCAGGGTGAACCAGCAGCCGATCATCAAACACCTGACGGCGTTCGCGCGCGAGTACATCGAGCTGATCGGCAAGCGGCTCATGGAGCTCTTCCTGGACGAGCTGCAGAAGTGAGTAACGGAAGATTAACAGGCAACAAGGCACTAAAATAAATAACCCTTAGTTACTCGCGCTTTACTGGCCTACTTTGTACGCCACTGAAACTGTCAGATAACATCAGCACGCGCTCTATTTGACCTAACCTCGCAGAAGGCATTCAATTGAATCCTCCTCGATACTCAGTTGCGTATGTTTCATTGCAGTGGCTAGACAATTGTATTTTCTTTGGAAAGTGTTCGTTGGCGTTCTTTCTACGCCGCGCGGTTACCAATTTGAATTTTCATTTTCTTTTAATTATGACAGGATTTTTATTTATTGATGTAATGAAACTAATTTATTATGTTTTACATTAGGAATAATACAGAGATGAATAATGTATCGGAAAAGCAGATTTGTGTATTATTACATGAGGAATCGTCAAAGACGAAATTTGCGATGCTGCAAGTGATTCTGAGGACGTTGTAGTGGTCGAGAGTTAACATGACACGTGTTATAAGCTTGATTATGCTAGTGATTATCCAAGCAGCGATTTAGAGTGTAGAGATGTTTTCATTGGCAAAGAATAAAAGTGGCGTGATAGTGGCGGATAAGTGGAATAAAACACCGCTTATCAGCAAATTAAAAAAAAAAACTGGAAGTCTCAATAATCAAGAATAACCACCAAAAATAATAAGAAATCACTGTCACATTACGGATGAGCAAAAATTCGCACTACTACTACTACACTTACCACTACCTGGTGCAACAATTTTGCATGCAATGAACATATTCTTAAAGACAACAAATGCAAAAAATTATTCTGAAGAGTAATATGCTAAATTTATTATTATATCTAATTGAAATTGTAATACGTATACATTTAAAATAAAACTAAATAAAAATTACATCCAAATGTTATTGGAAAATGTTACAGGCCTTGCAGAGTTCATTTTTCTAACAAAATAGACTTGGTGTACAAACAACGCCGCGCGGATTCTTGTCTGACAAAACATAGAGCGAGTAACTAAGGGTTGAAAAAAGGCTTGAAACAGAATAAACACTTACATTGCACGGGAGCACACGGCTTTCAATCTGGCAAATGTATGAATATAAAAATATTATTTTGTATACCAGCATTATAAACGACCTTTTCTGTTGCAAGAAATCGTTCATTAAACTTCATTTTATGGAACAAATAATGACGTATTAGCGGCACGAATGATTGCGTCATTCAGCCAATCGCTACAAGATAATTGTGGGGGGGGGCGGTAGTAGTAAATTTAACAGCCGCCACCCGATTTCTCGCACAGATGTCAAATACCCGAGACATCACAAGAAAGTTGTTTCGCAAAATTAAGATTGTTTCTCTTATAAATGTATAATCCTGTTATACACAAAATAACGTGTGCAACTTATAATGTTGCTTCATTGCATCCGTACAAATTTGAAACCTCTCTCCTAAGGTTGTTCGTTTTCAAAACATGTACTCATGCAATAAAGCTTCACAACATAAACTAATTGCATAAACTTCTATTATTAACATGCGTTTAAAAAAATATTTCGCGTAATTAACTAAAGGTTTTGAAGTATACAGCGCTGTAAGCTGTAATACCTGGATTTATAACATTTGAAACATTATTTTGGCCATTAAGAATCAAAGCAATGTTGAGAGGTCGAATTATCATCAATAAGCCTCTCACCAAAAATCTTTGAGTTATTCTGCTAGATCGTACAGCTATGTGTTATCATTAGCAATGATATACAATGATATACAGCCTTGTGCTCACTTGCAACCTTCTCAGATGAATTTTCGTGTGTTGTGGTTGAGGAGTAGACGAATTCTTGCGTTCTCGGACCATGCAATATTGCGTATTCGTTAGAAGGCAGATGCTGACATGTACTTTTTTCTGATGATAGATGCATCATTGATGTTCTTTTTGCATTGATGTTGGAAAGCAGATGCATTCTTGAGCTCATTTCCGAGTATGTAGCCTGGCGTTGTCGTTAGAGAGCAGATTAAGCTTTGTGATTTTCGGACACAATATGCATTATTTTGTGTTGTTGAGAGCAGATACTCTCGTGCAGTGTTCTGCACGGTTCACTTGTACGCCATAATACATAGGTACATAATTAAGAGTATTGCTAGAACATGGCTTAGTGAACATCGTGGGTGGTATTTAAAACACCAGAGCAGATGCATCCTTGTTCTTTTTAGAGAAAAGAAGCTGCCTTGCGTTCTCACTACAGAGTAGATGCAACACGGAGTCATCATTAGAGAACAGATGAGGAATCATGAAGTCCTCAGAAAACAGATGTTTATTGTTGTCATGGAGAGCAGACGCAGTCTAGCGATTTCTTCGTGCAACAGATGCAAGCTGCAGCTTTGCGTTTCGACAACACTTACATCCTTAGGCGTCATATGTCGCAGGTACCGGCAGGTGCTCGAGCCCGTGTCGCCCCGCACCCAGTGTGCACCGACCACCACGGAGTTAATGGAGATGAACGCTTTCAGTCTGTGGCCGAGAACCGAAGCTGTACTACATTGTACATGGGTTAAATTGCAACAAAGAGTATTGGTTAGTGAAGATCGTGATTAATATATCCAATCTGAGAGCAGATGCATCCTTGTGTTTTTTCGACAGAATATGAATTGAATTGAATTGAATTTGCCTTATTTTACGTGGCGAGACTCGGGCCATCAGGCCCGCTCTTCCGTCTGACCACGCAAATTTCGCTACGCTCCTTTCATCAACTAGCAGAGAAAGGAGGTATTTCTTGGGCGAGAAACAGGCGATTTGAATTTAGCTCAGAGGCGTCATTTAGGCTTGAGGATCTTTTGCATGCAAGTAAATCTACTAACATGGGACAGCCGGCTTTACTTCCCCTCCGAAGAAAGGCGTACGAAGGATTTTTTCGCCCTTAAAAATCCACGGCTTCGATCGGGTTTGAACCCGCGATCTTGGGTACAACAGTCCGGTACGCTAACCCTTACACCATCGCCACCGCCAACGCGCCCATATGTACCTTGCGTTCTCGTTAGAGAGCAGAGACAACATCGGGTAGGTATCATTAAAGCATCATTCTCATATCATTATCATTAGAGAGCAGCAGCATTAGAGAGCATTGTGAACTTTCCCGAGGGCAGATGCGGGTGAGCGTTTGGCGTGGCGTCCCGCAGGTACCGGCAGGTGTTCGAGTCGGTGTCGGAGCGCGCGCAGTGCGCGCCCGCCAGCACGGAGGAGCTGATGGAGATGAACGCGTTCAGCCTGTGGGCGAGCACCACGCTGCTGAAGCGCATCCGCCACCGCCTGGCCACCGCCGCGCAGCGCCTGGCCGTGCTGGCCGAGGTGGGCGTGTTCACGCCCCCCTTCATGGCCGCCACCGCCGACACCTTCGACTGGCTGCAGAGGATCAACCCCATCTTCGAGGAGAACTCCTCGGTGCGACGGCCTTCCGCCACTTTTTTTTTTGAATTGAATTTGCCTTATTTTACGTGGCGAGACTTGGGCCATCAGGCCCACTCTTCCGTCTGACCACGCAAATTTCGCTACGCTCCTTTCATCAAGCAGAGAAAGGAGGTATTTCTTGGGCGAGAAACAGGCGATTTGAATTTAGCTCAGAGGCGTCATTTAGGCTTGAGGATCTTTTACATGCAAGTAAATCTACTAACATGGGACAGCCGGCTTTACTTCCCCTCCGAAGGAAGGCGTACGAAGGATTTTGTCGCCCTAAAAATCCACGGCTTCGATCGGGTTTGAACCCGCGAGCTTGGGTATAACAGTCCGGTACGCTAACCGTCACACCATCGCCGCCGCCTCAACTCAACGCATGGTCACTGATTTGTTTTGCCTTTTCAACATTCTATAGTTAATATAATACAATATCAAATATCAAATATGAAATGAATATGAAATGGAAATTCAATACAATAGATAAATTAAAAGCATCAGAATCTCACATGATCTCCCATGAACGTCCTGACCAATGAGCACGTGCTGATGGTGACTTATTTTTGAAGAGTGATGATAGTACTCCTGTTCATACCTTGGTCATCTAACGATCTGTTAAGAAGTTTTGAAACGACTCCGGTTGCTGATAGGACAATTGGAACTGTTTTAACGTCTGCAACGTGCTACTGTTCTGTCACTGCATATACTAGCTCTAGGTATTTATCGACAAATAAGAAAATATGTTCAACTACAAAATACACATTAATAACAATTTATTTTTTAATTGTACTTTTTCTGTCTTCATGCTTTACTTCACTAAATGCATGGTATTATTATTATTATTATTATTATTATTATTATTATTATTATTATTATTATTATTATTATTATTATTATTATTATTATTATTATTATTTCGTTAATCGGCCGACTAGGACCACGCATGCAAGCATCCTGCATTTACCGTGGTTCAGTTTTTATTTATTATCGCGGTGGCAGGTGCTTGGGGGGACCAGCATTTTAGCTGGATCCGATTTTTATCCCCCACGGTTGTTAGCCCTGGGGGTATGGAAGATGAAATGATGATACGATGATAATGGGGGTGAAAGGACAACACATACAGACATACACAAATACACCCATGCCCGAGGCGGGACTCGAACCCGCGATCTTCTGGTCCGAAACCACTCCGGCACTACTGCCTTAGCGATCTCGGCCATCTGATCGGCTATTATTATTATTATTATTATTATTATTATTATTATTATTATTATTATTATTATTATTATTATTATTATTATTATTATTATTATTATTATTATTATTATTATTATTATTACATCGTTATCCAAAATTTCACGCTCATTCGGAGTTCCCAGATGTAACCCAAGGACAGAGGGCCTACACATAGGGTGAGGCAGATGGTGACAAGTTCTTGCTCCATTGCACTCAGGTTCCTCTTCAATGGCTAAGAGAGAGAACCTTACGCTCAATATTGGTGGTTGCCAGCAGCATCGCCTTCTGCTTGGTTGTGAAGTGCCATTCATTTAGATGGAGTTCCTCTTTCACAATCTTCCTATCTTCAGTAACGAGCCCAATAGTTGAAATAACTACGGATACAATATCCACCTCTTTTAGTTTGTGTCAGTCTTTCAGTTCAATTAAGAGAAACTGGTATTTTATATTTTTTCTGCAATTGTTGACAGCAAATTATGATCTAATGGGGATGCGATATCTATTATTATTTCCCTACGAGTTGTTTTTCGAACATGACAGTATCAGGCTTATTTGCTTTCATTGTTGTGTCTGCAACAACGGCAGTATCCCACAAGATTTTTGTTCTCTTATTAGACAAAACTTGCTCCTATAGATATTTGTAGTAAGTCAATCTTTTGGCAAGAGCCAGTTGGATGATTTTGGTAACATTATTCTGACGCAAATAATATGTTTATGCCGAAGCATTACTAGGAAGTTATTAATACTTCTCATAAATAAATCTATATCAATAAACAAAATTAGTAGTTCTCGTAGAGACATTGCGGTCTTTGATACAAGACTTGGTCCTCCTAAAATGGCAAATAAAAAAATGTCCCATGTTTTTTACTTCCCTTTCGTAGATCCACTGACGTCTGACGTCTGAAGGTTGTCCAGTCTGCATTTCGACTCCATTTCAATAGAATTCGGTCCACTCCAATGGAATCCCCATCCTCCACACACGCAAATACATATCTTTTCTTGAATGTATATATACATACTCATCACTCACAAAGAAAACTAGTGGTGGCAGAGCCTTACCTGTATTATTTTTTATTTTCTTTGGTCTCGGTTTTCGATGCATGCCTGCCCATTCAGCAACACAGACTACCAGTGACTTGCGTGCTCTCATGGGCAGCACCAACCGCGCTCTGGCAGTCCCCAGACAGCGACTTCTTGTGTAGAGTCCAACAGATGTCACTAGTTTTGGTGAGTGTTGGTACCACTTGGGGCATGTGATTTGAACTTCGAGGGATTTAGAGATCTGCCTGTGGAGGTAACTACACACCCTGTCTAGCCTTTTCAAGTATTCGGTCTTTGCGAGAATTGGACAAGCTGAGACGATATGATCAATGGCCTCTACTTGTTCCTAGCAAATGCGGCATTTATTATCTTGGGAAATTTTGAGAACCGTTTTATCATATTGTAGTGTTCTCAACGCCTAATCCTGAGCAGCTATTAGAAATGCTTCCGATTCTAGCTTCATTCTTCCCATTTTGGGCCACATAAATTATTGATCTTTAATGATCTGCACCTTGTCCATTCTTTTTAGATATTGTCCATGGTGTCTCTCCACGACTTCTTTAAAAACTTTTTGTGTCTCACATTTCATTTTTGGTAGCATCAGAAGTTCAGTGACTGTGTTATTCTGCGAGTCTTTGCATAGTTTTCTTTGCAATGCTTCTTGCTACTCTAACAATGTCTGTTTCCCATTCTTCAGTCAGATTTCATGACCTGCCTCATTAGAGGGACATATTTACGGCGGAGTACATACTTTCCCTCCCGACTATTGCATTGTGTCAGGAGGCTTCAATTTCTCTGAAGCCTCTTCGTTCAAGTTCAGGACATGATGCATTGTTAATAATTTTCTGTTTTTTCGATCCATGATTCTAATTTCTTGGTTATTATTATTATTATTATTATTATTATTATTATTATTATTATTATTATCAACATCATCATCATCGTCATTCTTATTATTCTTCAAGAATGGCTCATGATCAGAGTACTTGCTTCTCGTGGTATGAACCTTGATTTGATTCCCGGTAGGGACAAAGAAGTTGGCCTTTCCGTTAAAATAACTTCGTTTGCTGTAGCTGTGTGACGAATAAAAAGCTCAGGCAGGCGGAGTTTGCTGTAAAAGGAATAACCCCTCTTTTACTCCCCAAGCGTTTGAATTAAAATAGACTGAGGCATGAGGACATTATTAGTCAGCCGGCAAAGTCGGACAATCGAACCAAAAATGTCATACCGATACATGTATACTATTATTATTTATCATCATTATTACCAGACGCGCTGCACAAGGACTTTATACGCGAGACATATTACACACGAATTTATTATATAGTAATTGAGTGCAGAATTCATAATTTTGGGCTAAATAAAAATCTCTTACCTAATTTATTCGCTTTATGTTTCTTTTTCCTCTTTTTCTCTTCCATTCCTCTTTCTCCTCCCATTTTCCCTGTTTTCTTCTTTCGTTTGTATCTCTGCTTAATTTCATTCTCCCTCCATTCATTTCTCTCCCCTCACTTTCACTCCTCGCATTCACTATCGCACTCACGCATTTCTTTTTCTTATCTTTCTTTTCTCCTCTCCTCCTATCCCTTTACTCGCACCCTTGTTTTTACCCACTTAAGGCATCAATTGTTGGCAGTGTCGTAACTCTGATCTGGAGGTCAGATGACTTCAGTGAGTCACCCCGGCGTATCCCAATTTTTGACCCTAGCTAAACAGCTGGATCGAACTCTTGCTCCTCTGAGTCGTCGTTTCTCCGATCATCGCTCGGCGCATGCCGAAGCAGTGCTCTGAAATCGGGCATACGCTCACATATTAGTTACACGCACTTATTCTTGCACGCACTACAGATTGTCCCGGCTGGAGCGGTGTCCCGTTGGTGGAAGATACCTGGTTGAGGAAAATCTCGCTATCCGAGATGTAGGTTGGCGGAGGATCTCAACATACAGAGGGGGAAGGCCCCTCCTCTTCCCGCGATAATATATGCACTATTGCTACGGGCCTAATAACGTAAGTGGGCACGCGCCCGGACCAGTGCTGAAGCAAGCTGTTGGTGTCGCTAGCTGTTCGAGACGTTCAAGGCGGAGTACGAGGACCGCCTGGTGCACCGCACAGAGGACCTGCGCGCCGGCATCGAGCAGACCTTCCCCAACCTCGTCATCCTCGACCTCATGGACGAGGCGGACCGCGTCGACGACTACCTGCTGGTGCGCAACGCCCACGCCTCGCGATAGATTGCCAACTCTCAGGCAGGCGGCGTCAATGAACTTGACGTGGAAAAGTTATTATAGGCGTGACATTTGCCCCTTTTCCTTAGGCAATTCCTCATCCTCCGGTGTTCTTAATTTCACGAACTCTCTTTGACTGTCAGAACGTAAACCAGAATCTATGTTTTGTGGGCTCTTGACAGCGAAGCGTTGGTTGACGGCAAACGGTTTGTCCACCTGTAGTCAACGCTAGAGCGTAAGTCGTGCAGACGAGTACATCTGGTCGAACTCAAGGCATCGCGAATTAGAAACAAGTACTTTGACGTTTTCAAAATGTTCTCATAAAATATCTGCAAATTTTTTATTGAACATTTTCTTTGGATTGAGGAAAGGGGGGTTAAAAATAGTGCAGGCCACATTTTCGTTGATCACTCTGAATTTTCAAATTTTGAAAAAGCGATAATACGGCAAAGTATGTGCAGCATCAATAATTTACATTTTTCTTTATACTTTTTAATAATTTCATTTACACTTTAAATGTTTAATTCTTGTCTATTTTGATTGTGGTCAAAGAGTGTGTATCTACTATTATTTCTACAGCATTTCACTTCTGCCACATCTATTAAATTTTACTTCAAGGTCAATACTATATTAATTTAATTCATAGCATCGGTAATTGAATTTGTTTACATGTTTCATTATGTAATTTACAAAGACTATTTTATTAATAGTTAAGATCATTGGAATGCGATGAACTTTAATTTCTCTACAAATCTTGTCATAGTATATTGTATATCTATATCATTCAGCTTATATATTGGTTCTTGAACAGGTACTACCTTTCTATTATTGCCTAGTCAACCTGGAACAATTAGGTTGTAAAAATTGTAATATTCATTATAAACTGTCTATTTAAAATGACATTCTTTTAGGATAATGTAAAAGACCTTTAAGAAAGTGATGCAAGTCTCATGTTCGTTAAAACCCAGATTTTTCGAAAATTGAAAAGTTCAAATTTTTGCCAGTCTTCTTACAATTAAAACTTTAAAGATAAGTTTTTTTTTAAATAAATCTGTTTCTTAAAGGTAGATTTTAATTGATAGATAGATTTTAATTGATAGATTTAGATTGAGCCATGAACAATTTTTCAAAAATTTGAAAACTTTTTCGTAATTTTGCGTGAAAATATGGGCGCGAAAGTACATACTGTTTTAGAAACTACTAATTTGAGTAGCAAGTGTCTTCCTGACTCAGGGTTCGAGGCAAATCTGAGTGATGATTTTGTCGCAGTACATGTCAAAGTTCCTGAGGAAGATGGAGCATTTCGACCGCGAGGTTGAGTGGATCAACAAGGAAGAGAAGCTCTTCAAGTTCGCATTGTCCAAGTATCCCAAGTTGGACGTTTTGAGGGTGAGTATACTTTATGATGAAATGGCGTCAATTGTGGATTTTGTATTACTAAGGAGGAGGTATTTGGGTTGGGGAAAATTTATCACCGTCTTTTTATCAGTTAGATGAACAAATGTATTATGTCGTTTTTCTGAGAAGTATTCCTTACGAAAAATCTGCGTTTTTCGTATAAAAACTACGAAAAAGGCAAATTTGTGAATTAATAGAAATCTGGTACAAATTACGAAAGATCTGTATGACGCAGGGCCCTGCGATTGCATCTGATACGAAACCGACGTCGCTTTATCCTGACGGGCAACCCTTAGAATTACAATGCTCTCACGGTTCATAAAGGACGCGAAACGCATCTCGGGCTTTTAACGTCACTTCGAGTATGGAAATCGTGAACACAATTGCTCTGACAGGTTGCGGCAACATCGGAAAATTGCAACAAAAAAGAAATATATGTTTATAGGAATTTATGCTTCTGAATTACAAACGATAAAGGTGATATTTATCATTAATATTATAAGGAACCCGATGGTGTCTGTTTTCTTCTGGATATGACTCACCCGTATTAGAGAGCTTTAGCACATCTGTGCCTTGTTCTTCAACGTTACGTGTGACGTGAGTATCGATAGAACTGAAACAACAAACCGCACGCGTATGATGGCATTTTAATAAGGTTACCCATAGTCTTCATTATAGAAAAATCCTTACAATTTATTAATCTTACACCAAACTGATTTAAATGGAGTTTTGTTAGTAGCAGCGATAACTTTCCAGCAAAGAAGAAAACAGTACAATTGTTGCTTCCATTGATTGAAGGTTACACTGATTCTTCTTGGACCGGTTACATGGCTCCTTGAGAGATTTGTGCAGCTTCGAAATCGAAAATTGCATTCTTTAAGGAGAAAGTTAAGGAATATTAGGTATGTGAATTACATATGAGCACAGCTAATATATGTCTTTTAGCAGATTTAACGTCTTCTATTGGCGTAGTGTTCCGTGTTTTTTCCACCACCCCCACCCCCAACAGGCGAATGCAGGAGTAGTGCACTAAAAAACGGGCCACGTGTCGAGAGAACAGTCGAGAGCTTAGAATTTTTCCCGGCTGGGGCTCTGCGGGTGGGAGATACCTGGTTGGGAAAAACTCCACACGTCGCCGAGTAGGTCGCCGCCGGATCTCACTATCCAGCGGGAGACGAACACTGCCGCCTCCTGTGGTAGGAAACATGCACTTCGCTTACGGGACTAACGAGTCCAGCAGTTTACGCGTACGGAAACGCGAAATAATCAGCGAATCAAACCTTCCTCTGAAGATGTGACCAATTAGGTTACGAAACGGTGTGTGCTGTTATGTGACAATTTAATAAAGTTTCTTTTCACATGAAAAAAATGCTTGTCAACGAAATGAAGGAAACCTGACCCAAAGAACTGTGACTGCGACGCCAGAACTACATCTACCCGTTCGCGGAGCTGCTGCACCTGGTGCAGCGGTGGCGCCGCGCGCTCAAGGTGTGGATGTACGGCAACTTCGAGGACCTGAGCTACCCCGACGTGGAGGAGAAGGTGGAGGACTTCTACAGGTGCTCGAAGTCACTTGGGCTCAAGTAATCAGCTGGCCAGCCTGGAACTAACGTGGTCTATGGTACGAATCACAATGTGACTTGAGACCACTTAAGAATTGACTGACATTAAAACCATCTGCCAATACTTTAATTATGATACTTTTATTATGCGGCACCCACAAAAAGATAAATGACACATAGATCAATTTAAAATGTGTAGATGCTCACCTGTTCAGATTAAATTTACCATAACCTGGATTTTAGCCACAATGTGTCACAGACCACTTTAGTTCCAAGCCAGCTAACTGGTGCCACTGCAGTCCCTCTGACAGGGAGGTCCTAGGGTTCCACTCCCGACGCTGACAGGATTTTCGACACTAGCTACAGAGGATTCCCTTAAGCTGGGGCTATCATAATCCGTTACCACAAAATCATGTACGACCCATTTAGTTCGTACTGAATTACGCAAAATTGAATTTATTTGAATGTGTAAAAACCCGAACGGTATTAGTGACATTTTATAGATTTTGATAAATCTGTTTATTTAAGTCAATATCACTATAAACTTGTGGTGCTTTGTTTCATCATTAACACCACGGCATATGAATTGTACACGAAAATACATTGCCACTGAAATATAGCCCAAACAGACACTTTTTTAATGTCACTTATTTTAAGTGAATTTATAACATGTCACTTACACCGTTCGGGTTTCCACCCATTTATTTGCCCTTCACAGTTTTGCATATTTGATGGTGAGCTGGCTTAAGATCAAGCTGGCACCACTACAACCGGTTACCATAAAAAACAAATATATCACATGTAGAACAATTTAATTGCTAATTAATTATCTAAAATTAATGTAAATGCTTTTCAAACTGAGTAATTAATGGTCATCGGCCAGGTGCCCGGCCGGATCTTGTGTCAGTTAGCACCCGAGTACATCTCTGGTGATCTCATGACTCGAAAAGTATGTAGATAGAGAGTGAGAGACAGGTACGTAGAGTGAGCCAGCTTGAGAACGACATATATATGGAGATAGTTACAGAGTGATAGACAGAGAAGCAGAAAGTGATAAATAGGTAGAGTGATAAATAGTGTGACATATTAAAAAGTATAGAGTGACAGACAGATAGGTAAATAGAGTGATAACAGGTAAATAGGATGTACGGATAGATAGAGAAGATAGAAATTGATAGATAAAGAGTGATTGATAGGTAGACCCAGTGATAGATAGGGAAGTAAAGAGTTAGATAGACCGGAGTGGTGACAGTGGAGTAAAGAAGTAAAGAGTTAGATAGACCGGAGTGGTGACAGTGGAGTAAAGAAGTAAAGAGTTAGATAGACCGGAGTGGTGACAGTGGAGTAAAGAAGTAAAGAGTTAGATAGACCGGAGTGGTGACAGTGGAGTAAAGAAGTAAAGAGTTAGATAGGCCGGAGTGGTGATGGTGGGAGTGGCGGGAGTGCGCAGGGAGTTCGCCAAGATGCAGAAGGCGTTCCGCGCCATGGTGAAGGACGCCATCGACGACAACAACCCCGTGCGCTTCGCGGGGCAGGTGGAGGACCCCGACATCCGCAAGCTGGCGGCGCCGCTCAAGCTCACCATGAAGTGCCTCGGCCAGATCAAGGAGTTCCGGGTGAGCAAAACGGGTTTGCCTGCAGGGGCTAGTCCTAAACCCTACCCTAGTTCTAATCCTTTCCCCATTCTAGCCGCTGGGTACTGACGCAGGAGTGCGTACGTGGATATGCTACCTGGCGGCCTTCTTAACAACCGACTGCGACGAGACTGGCCAGACGAATTAAAAAAACAAAACGAAACATGTTAACGGAGAATTACTATGAATGTTCAATGACCTTGTAGGGGTTTAGATACGCAGTGTGGCGAAGAGGTCGAAAAAAAAAAATCACCCTCAATTGTGCAGTATTCTTAAGTGGAAATACTCGTATATAAAGAGGTACTTACAAAATTCGTAAAGGAGATGCAACAAACGATTCATTAAATGTGCAGTTGCTAGCGCTTGTTAGAATCTGGTGCCACGAAACGTTTAATGTAAGTAAACGGATGATCCACGGGAGGCAGAGTTCCCGCCTCGTTAGGCGCTTTGAGTGAAGATGCGCACAGGCGAATTAATAATTGAGAACAATCTGTAACTTTGAGGTTTTAAGTAGGAAACTCCGCGTTTTATTGCAAATTCGGATCTTGCAACAAAATATGGCAACTTTATTCCGAAATATTTTTTTTTCGATTCCGGATAGTTAAAGTTAGCAAATACAATTGCCCTCTAAGGCATTTGGGAACAGTCCAGTTTCTTTTCTTAAGAAATCTACTATTAACAATATCAATATTTTGCAAACATTCTTGCCATAGTTCAACGACAAGTATTCCGTTGCTTTTAAAGCGAGAGATATGTTGATTTACCTAAAATACAATAATTTTTTTAGAAACAAACTTAATTTGATAGCATGTATTGGTTTATTTTTGGGTTTTATTCTTTCAAAAACAATTTTCAGTAAATTAGAACTTGTTATAAACATGTTTTGAATAAAAAATAGAACTCCAATTAGTGCAATCAAATAAACTGATGTTTCGTTACAAACTCATAGGTTTCTTCAGAAAGTAAACATACGTTCGCGAAAGACTATTGAATTCACTCCCCTCTGTGTGCGAGTATTTAAGCATTTTGTACATCAATGAATGTTACTGAACACAGATTAACTAACGGAGGACGGGGAAAAGTTGGTGAAAAAGAAAATATATTATCAGGGAATTAAATTTTAGCGAGTGGTTTACAAATGTCTTGTTAGAAGTAGGCACTAAAACTGCGAAGCAGCCAGAACATGCAAAGACATGGGCGAGCCGCTGCTCAGCCTCTCTGGCTTCAGATAATGGGTTTCATGCACCGATTTGCGTCAAAATAGTCGCGGAAATTTTAAATGCAGATCCAGATTAATTAATTAATTATTTAATTAATTAACACATTAAAAATTATCACCTTGTTACAAATCATTGAAACACTACAATCATTAAAATTTGCAATCATTGAACATTACAATCATTGAAATATTAAAATAATATTTTATTTAAACTACACTTTCATCGTGTTATTTGGTTGGGCGACGTTAAAAATTATCACTTTATGCCACTTTGAAATTGTTTCTCAAAACTTCTCGCTTGCCATGCAGCACGGGAGGCAGAGTTTGGCTAGCTTTTCAACCGAAGTGTCCGAGTTGTGGTCACGTAACTCATCAGGGGCCGGAGCAGTTCCCGCAAGTGACTGCATCGCGGGCAGGCCCCTGCGGTGCGCCTCGTATTAATGTCCGCGGCGCGTGCGCAGCCCAAGATGCAGTACATCGAGCTCCTGCGCAACCCGGCGCTGGACCGCAAGCACTGGGACGAGATGAAGGAGGCGGTGGGCTACGACATCACGCCCGACGCCGGCACCACCCTCAGCAAGATCCTCGCGCAGAAGCTCAACCAGTTCATGGAGACGTGCGTCCGCCCCCCTCCACCCTCCGCTCACTTGTGGCTCAGGGCATCAGCTGATGCCTTCTGTGGAGCCCAGTGACTCTCACCGGCTGGTCCTAGGGTTCCACTCCCCACACTGGCATGACTTTCCACACTAGCTTGAATTTAGCCACTGTCTGGAGGAGAATCCTAGTAGCCGGCTGCTCTGATCGGTAGTTTTATGTGGTTTCTCCGATCAACACCATCCGAATGCCGGAGCAGTTCTCTAACAAACACGCCACCAACTGAGCTCGATCTTTCCTTCCTCTTCTTTTTTCCTTTCCTCCCCTATTACTTACACACACACACCGCCATGCGCTACACTACCACAATTGCCGATAGACCGGACGGGAGCTTAGAGTTTGTCCCAGCTGGGGCGGAGCCCCACTGGCAGGAGATACCTGGCGGGGAAAACCCCGTTAGCCGACAGGTAGGTCGGCGCAGGATCTCACCGTCTAGGGGGGGGGGGGAGATCACTGCCTCAGCTTGGCCGTGACGCACTCAGAATAGCTAATCAATCATTTACGAAGACTGGAAGTAGCAGGAAACTCCCCTCTGATGGTTGTGGGGGGAATGTATGAATCGCGTGGGCAGCTAATCGGTAGAACTGAACTTCAGCGACATCACGCGGTCAATGGGAGAACCTTTTACGATATTTTCGGCCAATGGCAACCAAACTCATGTATCAAATCGACTCCACCTATACGTACATACACTTAATTGTAGAAACCCCACTTCAGAATCAACACCAGCTACACTTACACACACTAAAGTGTCAAATACGTGAATTCGTGTTGTTATTGGCCAAGAGAAGTCCATACAAGTTCCTTCGTTTACCTTTTGATGTCGCCGACCTTCAGTTGAGCGACCTAGCTGCCGACGTTTTTCGTACATCACCCCACCATGCCTTCAACATGGGAGGTGAGTCTCATTCTTACAGACTTCACGCTCAAGGTGTGAATAAAATTAGATGGTGATTGACATTTCGTGGTCACATGATGACGCCAGCGCCGCAACCTAGGAAACAGCGAATCAGAAGCTTCGACATTTTCAGATTGTTGTCACCTTAAATTATGGAAAAATGTTACGAGCAAACAAATGTTACGAAGAAATGTAACAAATGTTAGGAACAAACTTGTTACGAGATTCTCAACATTCCTGTGTAGTTAGTGTTGAGAGCACGGGGTAGAGCGCTTAGCATGCGGCAGCGTTGCCTCCTTCACACCCAAATGTCAATCACGTTCTAATTTTATTCGCAGTGTAATTGTGTTTCGTTACTCACTGCTGGGGACTGAATTTACATGCAAATGCCGGCTTGGGTAAGCTTACTGCAGCTTTCATATTTTGTAATACTTTTTTATTGCAAACTGATCAAAAGATACTCTTTTCCATGCCTCTTTGCATTTTCGATGCGTTTTTCAAAGAAAGTAATGCGTAATGTACATATGTGTAATTTTCCGTATAATAATGCTAATTAAACTTTTATTTAGCATATTAATTACTTTACGGTAAGATTTTCGCATAAATCAGGTTAACAATAAATTAAAAATATTTTGTGATTCTTAGAATTTGACAACGGACAGATGCCGCTTCTTTTATTGCTAAGATCACAAGTGACATTCTGGCAAATTGGAAGAAAAGCAAGTACGAACTGCCAGTTTTGAATTGTGAAAGTGCAACACACTAGCTTTCACAATTCAAAACATTTCAAAATACTTTTTTCGTGTTTGTGAGCAGTAATATCTGATCAATACGCGAAGATATTGCAGAAGGCAGTGAAAGGATCATAATGGCTGTGCGTGCCGGTCGGCAACCACGTTGAAATTGGTGGATCCACTGGATTCACTTAGTCGAGAGTTTCTGATATTATTCCATGAAGGCCCTGTACGGAGAAGTTACTCCACACGAATGAATTTATAGTTCTGGTTTTGTAAGTCCAATTTGGAGGAAAGGCAAAATTAACCCTTTAAATATCGTTCTATTTGTCTTGAAGCTGTTTTAGAATTTTTTTGACAACCGAAAAGTTTAATTTTTGCCATTTGTAACGTTTTTAGACGCAAGTAGATGAATCTAACGGAAGTAAATTTTGATTATTTTTAATAATAATAATAATAATAATAATAATAATAATAATAATAATAATAATAATAATAATAATAATAATGTCTTTATTAATGGCGAGGCTCAGGCCATAGGGCCTGCTCTTCCGCCTAACCACTGAATTTACATACATTTAGAGTAGTAACATTTTAAGAGGAGAGGACAAGCTGTACATTTACGTCTGGGAGAACAAATCTAGGGACCATCCCGGCATACGCCTTAAGCGATTGAGTAAACCCAGAAAAACCTCAATCAGAATGGCGGCTTAGGGCCGAACATTAATAGAACTGAGTATGTTATACTGAATACTGAAAGGGAAGTTTCGTGAAAGAGAAAAGAAAAGACGTACAGGGGAAGGGGTCAAAAGTATAAATGATAAAGTTTGTGAGGGAGAGGGAAGAGGAAAAAAGCGAAGGAAAGGACGAAGAAGAAGTAGGCGAAAAAAGTGAAGTTATTTGAGGAACGTTACAGAAAGCTACGTTTAGTTTACAGTAGCACTTAAAAATGGTGCACTGCTACTAAAAGGACTAAAATAGACATATGAATAAAATACAAATACTCGTACATACATTTGATAGTGCAAATTTCATTAATTTTGCCGTAATTGTGGATGTTTAGCTATTTAATAGCTCATATCTTAATGATAGTGAATGGAAATTCTGTCATTACTCATCGCATTTTAGCACAAATTCCATTTCACTATTCACTGCGTTTCAGTACGCATTGCTTGTCATTTCTCATTGCGTTTCCTTCCTCATTACGTTTCATTTACTCATTGCATAACATTAATCATTGAGATTTATTTCATATTGCATTTACTGAAGGGAGGATTTTAATGAAATGTCGATTTCTCTTTTCACTTTAGAACAACGTCGTTTAGTACAGAAGTTCATTTTATATTATGAAAATACAAAATGACCCATTGTATTTGTCTTTGTTTTGCATTTTTCATTGAATTCTACTAATACGTTATTTTTTACCTTTTTACGTCATTTTTAATGCATTTTCTGCTGATTTAATCGATTTTAATAACATTTTAATGGTACTTTCTTCAAATAATATTTACGACTTTCAACAAATTACACCACAGAATTCCTGACAAGCAAATTCGATTTCTTCGCTCATATATTGTAATGTCAGCCGTTGTGAGTACTATGAAATCTAAGGTTCCTGTGATGCCTATCGGCGCCATTGTCAGTTCGGCCGATTTCGCGATAAATCAAGGCAGAGAATTTTCTTTTAAAGAACTGTCCAAACCAAACGTTTATAGGCTGTGTTCACTTAAACAATACGAAGAAGCCTGGATTACATCAGTAACATACCCAACAGCTTAAATTATTCAATTGAAGTGGTTTTGTCGAAAAAAGGGATTTGAAAGCATTTTATTCATAATTTTTGTCAATGTTTTAGTTCATCGAAATCCGCCCTCTACCCATTACTAATTTCATTATTTATTCCATTAATTTCTCATCTCATTTTATTACTCTTGCGTTTTATTACACATTAACTTTAATTACTGATTACTCATAACTAGAGATAAGATCCGTATTACTTGTCATATTTTTATAATCACTGTTATTTAATTTTCGGAAGTGAAAAAACACGGCACTAAGAATTCTGATGGATATAAGGTGGGTTTTACTGAGCACATATATGCAGATTTTAGCGTAATATCCCTCCATTGCATTGCTCTCGGCACCATCATTTTGCCGTGCCCTTCAGATACATCTTAAGCGGAGAGATCTAAATTAAACACTTATCTTTAGAAATTGTATTTTATTAATTAACTTTATCATTGACTTTTATGGTTATTATTAGGCTTATTTTTTAACAATATGTGGCTTTAGTAGCAGTCCTTTTATATGTGACGCAAATAACTTAGATTTGCTGTAAATATTAATTCTGTTATTTTTTGCACCAAGTTTGATCTTTTAAGTATAAAAGTATTTAAAAATACGTGAGAGTAAGTTCTGCGTTTTTCTTGTTTTTTCGGTTTTGAATTCCCCAATTTCTCCACGACAGAAGGTTTTTTATGTGTTACGATCGGTAGCACTTTTTCTTCCGTATATAGAGGTTGCATTGAAATTAAACAAAAGCACAATAAAAACGTTTTACGTAAACTCCATAAAGTTAAGGAGGAAGGTACTGAGATACTTGTCCCCAGACCTATCTCTACGACATTATGGTGACGTTCAAACTCCCGGTTGGATGAAACTGTCAACAGCTGATACCTGACAGGGGCAGAGTTGCGAAAATCGTAGTATTAGTTCGACCACTTAGAAAAAAGATCATGGCGTCCCTTACGTCGGAAGGCGTAAGGCTAAGCCATGCACCACTGCTACCGAAGAGGAGCTCAAAAGGACCGCCTAGAACGATAACTCATTCGCTCTTGCAACAACACTGTTCAACACTCTTAAGGTTCGTAAAGGCCGGGCGGCCTTCTCCCCGCCCGCCCAGGCCGGGGCGGCAGGCGGCGGCGGCGGCGGCTCCTCCAGGCGGGGAAGTTGAGCCTCTAGAGAGGGAACGTTCTTCCCCTCCGCCAGTTTCCGCACATGCGCAGTGCAGAGTCCTTTTCTAAGTGGCCGGCCGTCGTAGGGCAGGCGAAGTGATTGCGTGCCTGGGGCGCAGGTTCGAGGTGGTGAGCATGAGCGCCAACAAGGAGAAGGGGCTGCGGGAGCTGCTGGCGGCCATGAAGAAGGAGTGGGAGGACGTGTGCTTCGAGACCATGTCGTTCAAGTGAGCGCTCGCCGACTCTGCCTTACATTTACATTTACGGGGTTTCGTTTCGACGACCTTTTCTGTTTGCAAGACATCGTTCATAACTGGGCATTTTTTGGCACGAATGATTGCGTCATTAAACGTTCAGCCAAACGGAACAACCGACCACCGTTTTCGCGTATAGATGTCAAATACTGAAGACGCCACAAGAATGAAGTTTCGCACAATTAATAAGTTTTATCCTCTTATAAATTTATTACAGTCTTATACAAATAATAGCTTATGCAACTGCTTCATTGCAATGTTGCTTTATTGTAATTTAATGCAGCATGCAATCGAATGCAGAAAGAAATATTCAATTATTAATTGTCATAAATTCAGTTACATTCATCATATCACAAATCGATGAACGATGTCCCAGTTGTGCGATACTTTCGCTTATTGTTTTTTTAGTTGAAAATAATAAATTGTTTGTGTCTTTCGAATACCTATATTACAAATTTATGTTTATTGAAATGCCTGTTTTAGAATTTTTGTAAAACTATTTTAACTGTTTAAGTGCCTAAAAATCCGAAGCATATTGACAATAAATTTTACACATTTTTTCAAATATAAGCGACCCTTCTTCAAAAAATTAGCAACAAAAAATGGAGAGGTGATACTGTGCAACTAATTCAAAATAAAGCAAAATGGTATTTCAAAATAATATCTATTTTTTACAAACAATGTTAGAAATGTATAATTTCATCCACCCGCATGCAATTGTATTGGAACCTGGCTAGTGTAAAAATTGCAGAAAAGTACCGTTTTTATAAACAAAATATTACAATGAATACTGCACAAAGTTATACCGAGGTTTTATGAAATTTGAATGCAAAAACTCAAGACGTGATTATAAAGGACAAAGGTCTAGTCGAGAACATTTCTCAAGTATATTTTTGACATTTCAGGTTCACGTTTTCGGAGAGGGTTGTAATAATAATGCCCAGGCGTCTTGATGTTTTCTTATAAATAATTTTTCATTATGCTGAACATAAAATTTGTTTTTCTTGACTTATTGTTAAAATTTATGACGTCAACATTTGACATATCGAATCATGAGTTTCTGGGGGGGGGGAGGCGGTAAAACAGCATGACCCGCTTCTCTCCAACATCAGGTTCAACATTATTTCAGAATTTGGGTGAACTGTGAGTTGCGAAATGTGGGTATAAATAGTTAGTTTCTGAGCCAAGAACTCCATCTCAATCAGGTTTTTCTTGCAATTTCAATACTGACATGACCCCTTCTTTTGCTTCTGCATATAAATTTAACTTCATTATCTGCACACCTCTTCTAGAGTTCAGCGGAAAATATTGTTATTCAAATTACTTTTCTTCATGTTCTAACGTCAAGACGTCAATTTCTTTACAAAGGGCACGATGAAGGATAATAACCCCAATCTATAGCTGATTTGACTTTGCAAATATAATTTATTACACGTTACTGAATATTTTATTAGCAATTCTTGCCACAAACGCTCATTTATACCAGTATTCACAATTGGATTTGTGTAGATTAAGGTAGGGATCCCAGAATTTAAGAAAACGTGAACTGAATACACTTACATCATAGTCCGCCACACACAGTTTTTATCTGTTTTTGGCGTGAAATAAATAAAAAGGAAATAAGAGTACTGTGCTCGGCGTGACAGGGACCTGGACTGCCCCATCCTGGCGAAGGTGTCGGATGTGCAGGCGGTGCTGGACGACCATCTCATGAAGACGCTCTCCATGAAAGGCTCCGTCTTCGTCAAGCCCATCGAAGGTAGGAGCATTCACAATCCCAATCCCTATAATTCATTCTCTCAGACCATCTACATTCATACTGCAAATCCATTCATTCAGACAATCTACAGTCACAATCCCAATCCCTAATTCCTTCACTCAGACGATCTACATGCACACACAAGCACGCTTTCCAGTCCATTCACTCGGACAGTGTACATTGAAAAACCAGCACACTATCCAGTCCTTTAAATCTGACTGTCTACATTCATATACAATCGCACTCTCCAGTCGTTTCAATCTGATGGTCTACATTCATACGCACAATAACCCTCTCCAGTACAGTCTCTCAGAAGGTCTACGTTCTTACACATTCAAACCCCCAGTCCATGTACTCATACGGTTTACACACACAATATTATACAATTTCCACTCTCCAGTTCATTCTGACACTCGGCTCCCATTACCCGCTCTTCGGTCAACAAACACTAACGACTCACTTTGTACACTGGTTTATTAAATGATTATTATTGTCGGTAAGTGAATGTAACTATGTATAATAAATAATATGTAATAAAATATAAAAATCAAATGGAAAATAATAAAAATGCAAATGAGGTGAGATCCAGAGCACATGGGGCATTTGTGCATTTTCAGCAAATTGTGAGTTGGAAGTGGAAGTGCACAGTGAAAATCCATTTTATTTCGTAAACAAATAGTATTCCACTAGGTCAAAAAATCCTCACGTTCTAAGTAGAAAGACAATGTCTTTTCATAGCGTTCTCTATAGTCACTCAACTTTGAACTGGGGTGTCTCAATACCACATATAGGGGAACTTTCGGCATATCTCTTTTTGCTGCGAAATTCAATGCATAAAAGGGACACACTGCTAGCACAAGATAGATTGTGGGAGAAAAAAAGCAATGATTTTTAGTTACAAAACTGAGTAATAAATGAGAAGTGAAGTCAGAGTGAAATAGAACTGAATGCACGCAAATGGGCTAGGTTCAATTTATAAAAAGACTAATCAAATAATAACAAAGGCTTGTATAGTTTGAATGAGTTTATTTATTTACACTTTTTGTAAAATATTGGTGTTAACGTCTAGCTTACGTAAGTTCAGAAATTTCGATTAGGATTAATAGGTACTGCCAACATCAGAAGTGGCCGCTCTGATGGTTACTCAGAAGCCATCCCTGACTTTGAGGAGGGCTTTGTCCGCAAGGGATTGAACGGGCATAATACTAACCTTGTGCTCTAAGCTCGTCCAGTGCAAAGGGGAGTAAGTTGGCGGGCGCGTGCGCAGCCGAGACGAACGAGTGGTACGAGCTGCTGCTGCGCGTCAACTCCACGGTGGACGAGTGGGGCAAGGTGCAGGCGCAGTGGCTGCACCTGCTGCCCATCTTCTCGTCCGAGGACATCGTCAAGCAGATGCCCACCGAGGGGCAGCTCTTCCAGGCAAGGAGATGCAAAGCGGGCACATGATCACATGACCACTTTGTGCCAGGGAAAGGTCCTAGCTTCGAGTCCCGACCGTGGCACATTGCTCGGTCGAGTTCAGCCGCTGCCCGGAGGAGAATTCTAGCGGCCCACACAGGCTGCTCTGATAGGCAGTTTTCCGTGGTTTCTCCGATGAAAATCCGGTGAATGCTATAGCAGTGCCCTAACAAACGGGCTACGGACCGCGCTATCTCACCTTCCTCTTCCTTGTGCTATCCTCGCCTCTTATTTACCCTCACGTTCACTTACATGCTGTACACTACCCCACATGTCGAGAGAACAGTCGAGATATTAGAGCTTGTCCCTGAGAGATACCTGGTTGGGAAAATTACCCACTACCTAACTTGTAGATCGACGCTGGATCTCACCATTGAGACCATTTTTTTATTTCCTTGCGTGCTACATACTTACTTTGTAAAGAGAAAGTACTGTAATGTTATAGCTAAGTGGTGATTTTTTGTCAGAAAATATCGTATTGTCGTATTGTACCAAAAAAGTATATAGTATTTGGAGAAAAGAGTTTTCTGGGATGAGTTGTATGTATCAACTTTCCTTTTAAACCGCGGGGAAGGTTGTTATTCGCCCTGAGCAATTTGGCGACATGAACAAGCACATTCCTTCTATATGCCAGCTTCTCTAGTTGCAGGAGCTACACACAATTCTGCAGGTGTTCGGAGGAGAATTCGAACTGTCGGCTGTTCAGGTCGGTAGTTTTCCGCGGTTTCTCCGACCAACATGAGTACTGAACAGACTACAGAGAGCGCGCGATATTTCCTTCCTGTTCCTTGTCTTAAGTCCTTGCACACACTTCCATGTACCACACCATTAATCATGAGTGGGGACCAATTGGGGGCCTAGAGCAAGGAGGGTGGCTGACGTGTGGGTTGTTTGCAGAAAGTGGACGTGACGTACCGGAAGCTGATGACGCAGGTGAAGCGCGACCCGCACGTGCTGTTCGTGGCGGGGGCGCCCGGCGTGCTCGAGTCGCTGGAGGAGGCCATCCAGCTGCTGGACGAGATCGGCGACGGCGTCAACGCCTACCTCGAGAAGAAGCGGCTCTACTTCGCCAGGTCAGCGCCCCCTCCGACTTTTGCTTTCCTTAAAAACCACACTTGCACTACTTGATGAGTCGGGAGCTGCGGATTCGTCCTACCTGAGGCAGTGTCTCGCTGAGGGAGGTACCTGAAGGAGGGAAACCCGTAAAGCCACTTGCAGATGGGCACTGGCTCCCACGTTCTAGCGTCAGAAGAACACCGCCGCCTTACGAAATATATCTCGCACTGCACTTACTAATCTCATGATCCTGAATGTTGCAGTTCTCGCAAACTAAAGCGAATAAATTTCCCGAGTGCGGAGATGGCTCACGGCATTAGTTTTCAGCCACTGTCTGAAGCAGAGTTCTGGCGGTCGGCTGCTCTGACTGGTAGATTTTTGAGCTTTCTCCGATGAACATCAGGGGTATGTCGGAGCAGGATCATACCAAACGGGTCGCGGACCGCGCGCGATCTTTCCCTCCTCATCCTTGTCCTATTCTCACCTCTTATACACAGTTACATGCACTACACTACCACACATGCCGGGTAACCAGTCGGGAGCTAAGGGCTTGTCCCAAATGGGCGGTTGCCCGGTGCCATGCGTGGTGGGAGATACCTGTTTGGGGAATATGCCAGTTAGCCGAAGGTAGGTTTTCGCCGAGATGTGGCCTTCCAGCGGGCAAAGACCACCGCCACCTCCCGCGATTATACACGTACTACCCTTACGGGACATTGTCGTAATGGCAGGTTCTTCTTCCTGTCCAACGACGAGATGCTGGAGATCCTGTCGGAGACGAAGGACCCGCTGCGGGTGCAGCCGCACCTGCGCAAGTGCTTTGAGGGCATCGCCAAGCTCAAGTTCAACCCCAACCTGGACATCCTGGCGATGATCAGCGCGGAGGGCGAGGAAGTGCCCATCACGGAGACCATCTCCACCAAGAAGGCCGGCGGCTCTGTCGAGAAGTGGCTCCTGCAGGCAAGCGCTCTCTACTTACTCCACCCGTTATTGCATTGCGGCTGGCACTTGCCACTTTGAAAAGTATGCATCGCACTTTCCGAAGTAATGCTCGTAGCTGTTGACGCGCGCGCACACACGACATGACGAAGGAGCGCATGCGACACACACGACATGCGAACGCAGGTGGAGGAGCAGATGAAGAAGACGATCCGCGAGCAGGTGGAGAAGAGTTTCGAGGCGTACGCCAAGACGTCGCGCAAGTACTGGGTGGTGCACTGGCCGGGGCAGCTGGTCATCTGCGTGTCGCAGATCTACTGGACGGCCGACATGCACCGCTGCCTCAACTCCACCAACCCCTTCGACTTGGAGGAGTACGGGCTGCAGCTGCAGGTGCCTCACGCGCAATGAGCGAAGTTATGCAATGCTGCGAAGATGGTATTTATAGGTCCCGATAATAAGAATAAGTCGCTTCCGATAATAAGAATAAACTTTCACTAATGCAGGTTTGTTAAGACCGCGGGTAAAGTAACAAGCTTACAATAGCTCGTCGGCACTGCGACCTGAGAAATTGGCGCGAGATTTAAAAGTAACGGTTGTACAAATTGTCCAAGAATAGCCGTAAGTCACGTGATGCCTGGCTCATGACAGTCTTTGAGAGACGTTACTGACAGTTTTTGTCACAAGTTTAGTTATATTAACTCCTCGGTAATTCTAGAATTCAAAAGGGTGTTGGCCCACCCTTAGCCTTGATGACAGTTTCCACTCTCGCAGGCATACTTTCAATCAGGTGCTGGATGGTTTCTTGGGGAATGGCAGCCCATTCTTCACGGACTGCTGCACTGATGAAAGATATCGATGTAGGTCGGTGAGTCCTGGCACGAAGTCGACGTTTCAAATCATCCCAAAGGTGTTCGAAAGGATTCAAGTCAGGACTTTGTGCATGCCAGTCAATTACGGGGATGTTATTGTCGTGTAATCACTCCACCACAGTCCGTGCAGTATGAACAGGTGATCGATTGTGTTGAAAAATGCAATCGCTATCCCCGAATTGCTCTTCAACAGTGGGAAACAATAAGGTGTTTAAAATATCAACGTAGGCCTGTGCCGTGATAGTGGCATACAAAACCACAAGGGATGCAAGTCCCCTCCATGCAAAAAACACGACCACCCCACAATAAATACCTAACACATAACTCATTTTTAATCACCCTGTATATTAGGTTTCATGCACAGTAAAATCTTCCTAACCCGGATCATGTGCAAGCGGGAATCCTGCCTTAACCGGAAACTTTATTCAGCGTAGGATTCGACCTTGGTGTCGCTTGTCTCTCATGGCATAGATCGTAGGATAATTTCCTCTCTCTCGACTCCCTGAGCTTGGGAAGGTGTACAGGCACGTCTTCTATTCACGCGTCTTTCGGCCTCGTATGGAAAATCATTGTTCAAGGCCATGCGAGGACATAGGAAGGTTGGAGCATTTGAAGGTTTGTAACACATTTGAAAAGCCAGCAAGCAGTCCGAACGCTGCCACAAGGCAGTTTGTAGCACATTTTTAACTAAGAACCTGTAAATTAAGTGTTTAATATTCATTTATGGGTGATTTCTTTCATAAATACATTATTAGTTAATTATTTTGATAATTATAATAAAGTCATGTAATTTACTACTTTGATGGCCGAAATATCAATGTTGCAAATGTCATAAAATGCGACCCTGTGCCCCGATCTGCGACGAGTGTTCCTCCGGCGGCAGAACCAGATCAAGGACATCGTGACGCTGGTGCGGGGCGACCTGTCCAAGATGAGCCGCATCACCCTGGAGGCGCTGGTGGTGATCGACGTGCACGCCAAGGACGTCACCTTGGACCTCAAGGAGAAGGGCATCAACAGCGACAAGGACTTCGCGTGGCAGGCCTGCATGCGGTCAGCCACGGCCTCATTCACAATTCATTCTCTTTAAAACACATTACCAGATGGCATTTCAAATCGGTACATAAATTTAAGGTAAAAATAAAATATTTTCTGATGTATAACTGCTAACTTCTATACAATTAGAGACTGATCATCAAAATGAAAATAATACTGTTTATTTCAACCAAATAATGATATATAATTAATTTGCTTCTATTGTATTCTATTCACTTGTATTGTATAATTTTAAAAAGACTTTATATACCTGTAACGAGTAATTAATATCAACTTCCGAGTCAATGACTCAACCTCGATCTGGTTTTCGTAGAATTTACTTGAGCCATTGAGCAAAACTAGAAACGACCCCTTGTTTAGCTTCTGAACATAAAGCTTCACTGTGCGCACATTTTGTTGGGCTCTCCTTTTGCTTGTCGTAGGAGTAGAGCTGGTGATATGGGTTACTACTTTGTTATCAATACTAAAAAATCAAACCTGTAGTTAGTTTACTCGTGCATATACGTTTTCTACAACTCGAGAACGAAACGGGCTTGTTTTCAAACATTACTAATCTGGCTTTGTTTGTATTATTATTCTTTTAACTCATTCTAATTAATTCCACTGATTTTGGTTAAAAGTACAGAAGTGATTCCAGAGAAAACGTGCGCAGATTGTACTTCGCTTTCTTAGGCCGCATAGAGTTTACAGTTCTCTGACGAAATAAATCAAATGGAATCACTTACAGTATTCATCCATATTGTTGAACCCAAGTTGGAAAGTCATAGCTTTCTCACTTTTCTTGATACGATTGTTGAATCAACGTAAGTACATTGTTTTATTTGAGTTTAATCTCACACTTTCATTGATTTTGTAAAAGTGATGATATTTAGTCCGTGCGCGGCGTAAAAGGGGGACCAACTATATTTGGGCTCCATAATTAATTTTCAGTCGAATTTTTAAAGGCATTTCCCCCATATAGGATAGTGGTCAATTTATTGAGCACTTACCATAAGGTCTGAATAGATTACTTTTTATATTGAAAACTGAACCTTGGCAACTGTAGCTGTTCCTGAATTGAGGGTGGTTGCTTAAGAGGCCACTTTTTGTTATCTGAGTTTGGTAAGATTCTCTTATTGAAATGATGATCAATTAACCACCATTCACGTGGGACGTGTCTTTGCCGCCAATTTGAGTGAACGACTTACAATTATCACACTGAAGATGATATTATTGAGAAAATTCGTTAAATGACATTATTTAATTAACAGTTATATTTTCTACATTATACATAAATTGTATAGAATCTAAATAAGAATATAATTAATAATGAAAAGAAAACAGCGAGCATAGTAGCGAAAATGGACGGTCTTTTATTTCATGTTTGTAAATGTAGTGCTATATCTAATATCAACGAGGGTCTATGCAATAATTACGTTTTATTTAGATATCATGCGTGTTTACAATATCAATAGTTGCGATATCTATCTATATATTTTTTTTAAAAAATTGATTTCGAGATTTCAATGGAAACACACGCTTTGAGGTGCCCTGATATCGAAAAAGAGTTTTTTTCAAGACTTCTGTCCGTGTGTCAGTCTGTTAACACTACTAGCACCTAAAACGATTGCACGATTGTTGAGTGTGCAATCGCGAATGCTCCTTCCGTCCATGTTGTTTCCTCTTTCCCCTCCAACCCGCGCCAGCCTACGACGCGCTTTACTCGTTCGCGATTCCCGAGTGTGCGCCGGCTGGCTTTCACGAAGGGCACTGGCTGTGGACTGTCAATAGCTGTTTACGAACGGCGTGGGTTTTGAAGTTCCACGTTTCGGAATCTCTCTGACTGGACTTGTATTCCCCTCTTGTTTAGAGATGTTTAAGAGAAAATACAGCGAATTAATTTGGGTGTGCACATGCAAACTTGCGAATAGGCGCGAGCCGCCACTGGCTTGAAGTAAATGTGAATTTAAATTTTTGTTCTCAAAACCAGCATCAAGCTTTTCTTGTTTCGTCGGGTAGAGCAATGGACACGACGTTTCATTTTCATTGAAATCTTTAAATTTTTTGAAAATTACAATAATTATAAATGAAGCGCAAAAAATGTTGTGTCGGAACAGTACTAGTTCTATTCTGCAATTAGGGGATCCACAAAATTCATAATCAAGGCACAAATGTTTTTGACGCCGATAGGTAGCAGCCGAGAAGAGAGATGCAAAACCGAAAACCCAGACGAAAGGGATTAGGGGGCTAATCAGTACGAGAGAAGTCTTTGCCATTCTGTAGCACCACTAGTTACTTTCTCGTATACGTACATATTTACGGAGTAATTTACATACTGTAAAGAACGTTACGTAATGCTTCGGAAAATCGATTTCAAGATTTCAACGCAAAATACACGTTTTGGGGTCCCCTGATACCGAAAAAGTGTTTTTCTACACGTCCGTCCTTCTGGTGTATGTGAACAACCCTAGCGCCTAAACCATGCGTGGGATTTTTTCCAAATTGAAGAAACCCTTGTCCATTTGGCCTGAGTCGAAGCTCTGCGATTTTGAAAAAAATTCATTAAATTTTAAGGATACTGTACATGATGGGACTTTTCAAAATTTTCTCAAAATGGCTCCAAATATTTTCTTTAAATTTCTTGTACGAAGAGAGTAAAATTCGCTAATGAAGATGGAATATGACTGTTTTTCATTGCTAAGTCTGAATTTTCGAAATTTTTAAAAATATGATTTTTTCGGCAACTTCCTACAACTACAATATTGAAGATAGACATTTTTCCTTCAAAAGTAATTTATTTTCCATTATTTATTTATTTATTTATGTATGTATGTATTTATTTATTTATTTATTTATTTATTTATTTATTTATTTATTTATTTATTTATTTATTTATTTATTTATTTATTTATTTATTTATTTATTTATTTATTTATTTATTTATTTATTTATTTATTTATTTATTTATTTACGTCAAAAAAGTATAAACTGTGTGAGACGTGTTATGAGGAGAAGTTAATTTGAAGTTACATTTATGTCAAGAAGCAAAACAACGGGCCATCTCAGCATTTGCTCGAGGATCAGGGCAACGTCGAAAACCTGATCGAGGTGGGGGTCATTGACCCAGAAGCTGAAAGACAATTCTTGTTACAGGTTCTTTACAATTATACAATCCAAATGGTATAAAATACATTAAATGTCATTTTAAAATTAGTAATACTTTCCTTTTAGATGATCAGAATAGTCTCTAATTGTATAGAAACAGTTGTGCAGCAGAAAAGATTTTACTTGGGACTTAAAGTTTTGTATCGAATTTAATCGTTTAATGTCATCTAGCAAGGTGCTGTAAAATAATGTACATGTATTATATGTGATTTTTTTGTAGTGAGCTGTTGATACTGTCACCTGATGAATATGATTCGAGAGTTGTAGTTATAGACAACGGCGTTTGCTGAAAATATATTCTCGCCCTTAAATAAGTCATTTTTGACAAAAAACACTGATTAATATATGAAGAGTCAAGGTAATGGTAATGGTAAAGTTAGAGTTAAAGTTAAAGTTATAAGATTAGTTCTTTCATTAAGGTCATGCACATTTTTTGAAACTGTTAGTCGTTTCCGCGCAATATTTCGTACACTGTTTGCAATTTTAAAAAATAACAAAAACAAAATTTTCTCAAATACTGCTCCGTATTCTTTCTTCAAACGTTAAGAAAAGGTAGTACTATTGTACTCCATGAGGTTCAAAGCAATCTCTAAGCAATTCAGATTAATTAAAAGTAGGTTAAATAAAAGTCTGTATTGAATCATTACTTACATATGCGGCGTGTTCGTGTCAGGTATATTATACACCTCCAGCGCACAAGTTTCCGGCTTTCATTTCCACTGCAAGGCTCCATTGCAGTGCGACAAGCACTATTGCTTCCACACGTTTCACACAAATAAAATTATTTTATTTCAAAAATTTCATTGCCCTTTTATATTTTGTAACAAATATCCTTCGCCAGCGTGCTCCGTCTATCTGTTCCTGATTTGCTCTCCGAATTTAACTGGTCTTGTAACTGCAGGCTTCTGCAGGGAGAAATATGCATCCACCGGTATAGACCGAAAGGGACTTCCTTCCAGACCGGCCAACTTTACACAAACATTCAAGTGTACAATCTTAATTAATAAATTTAATATCAAATGGAAACAAAAGCTCTAAACATCTTAAATAACGCATTAAACTGCCCACAATAATTGACTGAACTTGTGTACTTTCACTAACAAACGCAATTCACAAACTCGCGTTGCAGCGTGTCAGACGAAGACAGAATGTTATTCCTCCGAGTCTCCCTCCGCCGCTGCGCAGCGCCGCCCGACCGGTTGCAGCACCTGCCAAGGCATTCAAAATGATTATATTTACATGGAATATCTTGAATGTTGAATGCCATGAAAAATATATATTCGTAAGATAGTATCAGATCTTTTTGCATTATCTTGCAGTTGTGCAACCATGCAACGAGCCGCCACTGCTGTGAACGTTACTAATAACATGAGAAAATGCAAAATGTTCTAGCACCACAAAGTTACATTCTACAACGCGACCAACAAATAATTGTAAAATGTATTTGTAATAATCGTTTGTCAAGTTGTGTGGTGAAAGCTCTCGTTTATCCGGGTGACGCCGTCTTGAGGGCAGTGATGACATTTCTAACTGATTACAAAGGTGCTATGTACCAAGCATTATTATGAAGCCGTAGTCTGACAGACTCATTTTCGTAAAAATAAAGAAAAACTCCTTTTTATAAAGAAACACTAAATTTAATGGATAGATCATGTAGGATAGGGATTTAAAATACATTTTAAAGGATTTTATAGATACACCTAAATAATGTGACAGCAGCTTAGTAACGTTACTCATGGATTTTGAGAAGCATCTCAGAGTCCATATTAGCCAACAAAGCATCAAAATATCACTCGTGTAACTACAAAAGCATATCCTGTAACTTCACTACAAAGGCATAGTCTGTTGGTAGACGTGTGTAACCAGAAATTAGTACGTACACAACGATACGTGTATTTCAATGGCTAGTCGGATTTTGTTTCAGAAGCGGGGAGTAAGGGGGAAGAGGGTAGGGAAAGCTTTCGGCACTGCTTGCGTCGCCTGGCAGTGGACGTCCGGTGGCGTAGAGGGAGCTGTACGAGTGCGAGTGGCGTGCGCAGGTACTACTGGGAGAAGGAGGACGCGTGGGTGCGGTGCACCAACGCGACGGTGCACTACTTCTACGAGTACCTGGGCAACTCGTCGCGCCTGGTGATCACGCCGCTGACGGACCGCTGCTACCGCACGCTCATCGGCGCCTACCACCTCAACCTGAACGGCGCGCCCGAGGGGCCCGCCGGCACCGGCAAGACCGAGACCACCAAGGACCTGGCCAAGGCCATCGCCGTCTGCTGCGTCGTCTTCAACTGCTCCGACGGCCTCGACTACAAGGCCATGGGCAAGGTGCGCGCTCCATTCAACGTAGTTGCCTCTGAGCTGAGTGTTTTATTTAGCGCTATCGTGTGTTGCTACAATTCTTCCGGGGCGTATCTTCAGCCTGGCTTCGGCTTCGGCACCCGTGGATGTTCTTGGTCGAGTTCAATCACATGGATAACAATACGATATTTTTTATTAATATAATTATTTCGGACTTCGTTAATTTTTTTAAACGGAGGCACTCTTAGAACAAAAAAGTTTGAATAAGAAATCTCTTAGGAGTAATCACATGCCATTTTTAGCTGCTACTGTTTTATTCATTATTCATAACGGCCGGAATCCAATGGGTTTTAGCAATCGTCTGCTTCTAAAATCTTTAATGGACGCTGCCCGTACTTGATGCCTTATTTTCCGTGGGTGAGACACAGGCCATCAGGCCCGCTCTTCCGTCTGATCACGCAAATTTCGGTACGCTCGTCCTCTAGCGGAGAAAGAAGGTTTTCCTTGGACGACGAAACAGGCTATTTTAATTTAGCTCAGAAGATTCATTTAGTCTTGCTCTTTTACATGTAGTAAATCTACTAACATGGGACAGCCGGCTTTACTTCCCCTCCGAAGGAAGGCGTACGAAGGGTTTTCTCGCCCTTAAAAATCCACGGCTTCGATCGTGGTTGAACCCGCCAACTTGGGTATAACAGGATTTCCATCCTTAACGTTAAGCGCCATGGCGTCCTTGTGCGTGTAGCGAGCGTTGCGCGCGCGCGCAATCAGTTCTTCAAGGGGCTGGCGTCGGCCGGCGCGTGGGCGTGCTTCGACGAGTTCAACCGCATCGACCTGGAGGTGCTGAGCGTGATCGCGCAGCAGATCCTCTGCATCATCCAGGCGGTGCGCGGCAAGCTCAAGACGTTCGTCTTCGAAGGCACCGAAATCAACCTCAACCCGGCCTGCTACGTGTGCATCACCATGAACCCCGGCTACGCGGGCCGCTCCGAGCTGCCGGACAACCTCAAGGCAAATCTCTTTGCACCACGTGGCAATTCCTTTTCACGAGTTTGGGCTACTAACAGTGAGCTGCATTGTTTAATTTGGGCCAACCAAACTTGGTTACGGAACTGTCACGTATGTGACAATTTTTGCTAATTGAGTGAAAAAACAACTCAATTCCATTGCAAAATTAGTGATGAGCTACTTTAATTTTAATCTGGCTCATCAAAAGTCGGTTACCACAACATCACTTTAGACGCATTTTCATTGTTAATTAATTACACAAAAATAATTTAATTCCCTTTCAAAATTTTGGATTGTAGAGATGCATTAAGTTTAATTTTGGCCAACCAAAATTGGTTACAATACTGTCACAAAACGGAGTGGAATTCATGTAATGTAAAAAGTCATGTGAGATTATAAAAAGGACAGTTATTTTGAAATCGGGTGGCTTCCGCGGCAGGTGCTGTTCCGCACGGTGGCCATGATGGTGCCCGACTACGCCATGATCGGGGAGATCTCGCTGTACTCGTTCGGCTTCATCGAGGCGCGCGTGCTGTCCGTGAAGATCGTGACGGCCTACCGCCTGTGCTCGGAGCAGCTCTCCTCGCAGAACCACTACGACTACGGTGGGCCCCCCAGCTCCTTGGGGTAGACGAGTTTTTTTATATCTGGCGTTGACCTTCACATCGGCTAGCGCCGTTTTCCTCAACCTGGTAATTCCCGCCAACGGGGCATTGTGGTTACTTCAGGCAGAGATATATAAATAATACCCCGTCAGAGTTCCTTGTCCCTACATACTACAAGAGTAGCCGAAAGATTATACATTAAAGTTTTCATCGTCGTAGAAAGAATGCTATGTTTATTTGTATATTTCCTCTTCTCACTGTTGCATATATATATATATATATATATATATATATATATATATATATATATAAATAAATATATATATATATATATATACACATATATACTCACTCACACTCACTTGGATTACACGTTAATCCACGTCGGGTGACAAGTAGGAGCATCAAAGCTGTTCCAGCTGGGGCGGTGTTCCGTGCCGGAGATGCAAGCTGTGGAGGAGATGCAAGCCGCCGCGTACTTAGTTCCAGATATCTCAACTTTAAACGTGGAGAAATACCGCAAACTGCAAGGATATTACATGGAATACACCAACGGGATTAAGATCACTAAATAAATGTTGCATTTCCAGGCATTCGCTAGGTGAAGTCGGTGCTAACGGTGGCGGACGAACACTAAATAAATGTCGCATGCCTAGGCATGCGCGCGGTGCAGTCGGTGCTGTCGGCGGGCGAACACTAACTAAATATCGCATGCCTAGCCATGCGCGCGGTGCACTCGGTGCTGTCGGCGGGCGAACACTAACTAAATGTCGCATGCCTAGGCATGCGCGCGGTGCAGTCGGTGCTGTCGGCGGGCGAACACTAACTAAATGTCGCACGCCTAGGCATGCGCGCGGTGCAGTCGGTGCTGTCGGCGGGCGAACACTAACTAAATGTCGCATGCCTAGGCATGCGCGCGGTGCAGTCGGTGCTGTCGGCGGGCGAACACTAACTAAATGTCGCACGCCTAGGCATGCGCGCGGTGCAGTCGGTGCTGTCGGCGGGCGAACACTAACTAAATGTCGCACGCCTAGGCATGCGCGCGGTGCAGTCGGTGCTGTCGGCGGGCGAACACTAACTAAATGTCGCACGCCTTGGCATGCGCGCGGTGCAGTCGGTGCTGTCGGCGGGCGAACACTAACTAAATGTCGCACGCCTTGGCATGCGCGCGGTGCAGTCGGTGCTGTCGGCGGGCGAACACTAACTAAATGTCGCACGCCTAGGCATGCGCGCGGTGAAGTCGGTGCTGTCCGCGGCGGGCAACCTGAAGCGCAAGTTCCCGGAGGAGAGCGAGGACGTGCTGGTGATGCGCTCCATCCTGGACGTCAACCTGCCCAAGTTCCTCAACCACGACGTGCCGCTCTTCGAAGGCATCATGAGCGACCTGTTCCGCAACGTGGTGCTGCCCGAGACGGACTACCGCGTCTTCAACAACGCCATCTTCAGGGTGAGCCTCCGACCAACCCTCTGGCGGCGGCATTCGCACAGTGAACGGTGAACTACAATTGATGGTTGTAGGATTTACTATCGTGAAGGTTTGAGAAGTCGTTAATGCGATATTTTGTCAGAATTAGCGTAATCAAATTACACCAAGAACTGGTGATAGAAGGAAAAAATCCCCGAGTTTTGAAATTTGACACAATTGATATTTGATACCTACCGCACATAATATCATGGGTTGAAACTGTCACACAAATTTTTCATGAAACGTTTCTTCTCTGATCGATCTGGCAAACGATCTGGTCACATTGTCTCAAATTTGAAATATATCTCTTTGAGCCTCTTTACATGGATCCTCGAGGACATTTTGACATTTCTACATTTACAAAAAGGTCCAAAAATGCCCAAATTCAACCTTATCAGTGATATTACCACTTTACAAGTGTGTTAATTTTTAATTGTGAAATATAATGGATGGATGCACTACAGTAGCCTGAAGTGGAATTGGAAATGGGCGCACCATCATGCCCTTGTTTCTCAGTGAAGACATCTCTATGACGACTGTTATTAATTTTATGAAATTCAAGGTAAGAGGAAAGCAGGAGATAGAGTGAGGGGTGAGATTATCTTTTCTCTAGATTGCAGGGAACGGAACAGATCTTTTGAGGAATGGAATTTAATTCTTGTACTACAACACTGGTTTTACCGAGTTTGCACTAGCTGGTGCAAGGGACAGTTCGAAGGTTAGAAAATAATTTGGACGTCAGTAAGGAAGTGTTATTGGTATCAGGTTCTATTGGTATGCAGTTCTCTGTCACGTTGTGTGTTGGTCATACACCAGGGGGCATTGGTTGTAGCGCATAGCACTTTATTTTGGAAGGTTGGCAAGGAATTCAGAACGGAAGAAGCGGCACTTCTTGGATTGAGGCTGCGTGAGTTATCGAGGGTCTTAGGAGAATTGCCTATTTTTAGAGATTTTTTGTTAACTAAGGGATATAATTTGTGTAGGGTTTCTTCAGTCTTATTCAGTTTATTAATAATATGTGGTTTATATAAGAGACGCGTATCCGGTAGGACGCCTGGGTATTCGATTGGTTTATTTGAAGCGACTCATGTGGTCGGATAATTATTTACTTTTAAAGGGGGATGGATATTTGTTCTTCGCAAGCTGAAATAATTTTGGGGGGTTCATCTGTAAGCCCCATGTTTCTTTCCAATCTTGTAGCAGGTCATGTTCTGCATCACTGTTTAAGTGTTGGACATGAAAAGAGCTTTGTGATCAGCTTACAGAGCCGTAGCACAGTTAATATCTTCCTTGAAGTTACTAAAGAGGGTTGAAAGCGTAAAGTCTCGAATTGAAGTAGGTAAGGATGGGGTATTGCTCATTTTTTCTGTGAAGAATCTATTAAAGAAAGCTTCTGATGATTTTGAATTGATATTCCGGGAGTCCTAGTTTGGCGTATCTTGAATAATAATCCACTGTGCCAGAGTTCATCAAATGCTAAGAGAAGTTTATGAAGACCGCTACGCAGAATTGTTTTCGTTGATAAAGTAGAGCAATTTCTCCAACAATATTTAACAATTGAGGAGTGGAGAGGTGGGCTGAGGAGTGGAGAGGACGGAATCCGAGTTGATGTGGCAGAATTGCAATTATTTTAATAAGGTATGCGTTTAATCTGATTAAAGTAAGCTTTTTGAACATTTTACAAATGCTGGTAATAGACAAATTGGTCTGAACCTTGATGGGAGTTTGGGGAAATTTGTTGGGTTTTAAAATGGGAATTACTATTGATTTTTTCCAGCATGCGGTGGGTGAGAATCTGCGTCGTAAGCAACTGTTGAAGATGACAGTTATATAAGAATATGCAAGGGGGTGTGGTGTAAGGTGTTTTAGAGCAAGGTTAATAAGGATTTTTCCGAGGGAAGATTTCTTTTTAATTTTGATTAATTACTTTACCATGCGTGGAGTTATATAATCTATAGGTAACGGGGAAATGTTATACAGGTCATTTAGAAATTTCTCTACAGATGTTTTCTTCGAGTGTGTGTGTGTGTGTGTGTGTGTGTGTGTGTGTGAGTAGGGGTAGGTGAATAGTGAGAGCTTGTCGATTTGAAGCGAATTTGCGTGGTCAGACGGAAAAGCAGGCGTGACGACCAGAGACGGCATCATGGAACTGAACTGAATTTGAGTTGTACGCTCACGCTGTTATCTTTGGGTGCCTGCAGGTGTGCAAGAAAGAGAATCTGCAGGTGGTGCCCTCGTTCTTGCTGAAGATCACCCAGACGTACGAGATGATGCTGGTGCGGCACGGCTTCATGGTGGTGGGGATGCCCATCTCCGGGAAGACCTGCGTGCTCAAGGTGGCCTGGCCCGAGTTGTTCATTCAGTACACATTTTTAGCTACTACTTTTCGCGATATTCCTGCTTGAAATTAATGAAATATGTAGAGATGTCCCACCAACTAAGGGCCAGATAAAAATCTTCAGAGAACAGGAATGTATCCAAACGGTGTCAAAAAACAACAACACCGTTTAATTACAATTTTCAATTGAAAAGGGCAATATTAATTCTATTTTACTCTATTCTACAATTATTATTCTCAATGTTGTAACTAAAAAAAGGCGTAATGGATATTTGAGAAGTTCATTGTTGAACGGCATAAGCGGGAACGGCAGCGATAAGAACGGCAATAAGATTAGGACATTTTATTCACAGTGGAACTTGTGTTATACATTTACAAATTAGCTTTTTAGAAATAATTTGAAAACTATTTGATAATCCATATTTTTTTAGCAATGGGGGTGTTGCCAACATTTTGGATGCTGTATGCAATGGCTTTAAAGACAGCCACGGCCTCACAGCTAAAAAATAGAGAGGAAATCTGAAGGCCGGCATGATGTAATATTTGAGGACGTTGTAAAAACTGCAACACATCCAAATTTTCCATTGCGTTTTGATCCATCAGTTAACCATTTTTGTTACTTTTCGTATTTCCCATTAATGTGAGAATGTGATGTCAATATTGGAATTGAATATTGGCTTAATTCCAGATCTATGTTGGGAGTGAATGGTTCCCACGGAGTAACCTGGTGCAGATGTCTTGGAGGGAAAGATAGTTTTTCAATTGCAAAATATTTTTCATAGTCAAGTTTTCTCGAAGGGGTCTTTGAAAACGTGGACGATATTGATATATTCCTGTTTTCGCATGACTGCTTATGTATTGATTGGATGGGATATTTGTAGAACAGATATAATATAGCAGAGGCTTAGACGACATGCAGTGTTAATGATTGGATTTAATTGTTGCAGCAAATAGGCTGCGTAAATTCTTAAGAGACGCTTTGATTCAGCGCCCCACTTTTTTGATGATGACATTTGTATAATATTGCATCTTGGGGTTGTAAGTGATTTTGAGATTGATGATATGTTTTTTACGAATGTTTACGGTTAAATATCATTCCGAGGATCGTACAGGTATTAGTTCTGTGCAATTTATGATCGCCCATTTTTAATGAAATACTTGTGTTCATAATGTGGTGATTTCTGGAGAATACAATAAATTTTTATTTTCTTTTTGATGTGATGGAACCTGAGGAGTTTGCCTAATTATATATCTTGTTTAAGTTATCTTGAATGATGTTGGAGGTTAGTTGTAGATTTTGTCCCTGCATAATAGAGTGATATCATCCGCAAATAGGAACATCCTAACAGTGTTTTCAACAATATTGTTTACTTCATTTATTGTGATGAGGATTAGCGGTACACTCAAGACAGAGCCTTGTGGGAGACCATTAATCATCTCTACTCGTTGAGATAATTTGTCCTGTTCTCGTACTTGGAAATATGTGTGCTAGGAAATTCAAGATACGGGCAAATAGATGACCCCTAATTGGTATTTTGGAGAGAATGGATAATAAAAATATTTTTCTGTGCACTATTTTATATCCTTTTTAATATCTAATGAAACAATGATAGCGTGTTGGTTCATGTCAAGTGAATCACATATTTCAGTATCTATGTTTACTAGATTGTTATTGGTAGAACGATGTGACCTAACGCCACTTTGGTAGGGTGATAGGATATTTCTCGATTCCAGAATCCATCTAAGGCGTTTACAAACATTTTCTCTGAACTTTTGCGTATGTTACACGTAAAGCAATAGGGCGGAAGTTGGTTGGTTTTGAATGAACCTTGTTAGGTTTGGGTGTCGAGATAATGACGGGTTCTCTCCATTGATCAGGGAAAGATTGAGTAGTCCAAATGAGATTGTATAATTGGAGGAGGTAAACGAGGCCATTTTCTGGGAGAATCTTAATAAAGCTATTATGAACATCATCAGGTCTTGGTGAAGATTTATTATTATTTTTTGGCATAAGAAGTAATTCATCCATTAGAAACTTCTGGTTGAAAAAATTTCCGTTGTTCTTCAGCAGGGATAATGTGAGGTATTCAGAAATACTGAACATAGTTGACATTTAGTTTAAGAAATTGGGAGCATGATGATTGTTTGCTAGAGTTACTTGCAAACATATTGGCAAGTACGTTGTTGATGTCTTGTGGACCAAAATAATTACTACCACCACTCGGCATTTTAGGAAAGTGAGAGATTTGTGTTCCCCTAATGGCTTTTATTTTATGCCAAAATATAGATGTCGGTATTTGACTTGTAATTGAGGCAGTGAAGAAAATGCCAGGGTGGTGTCATTGTGTTCTTCAAAGTGCGTCGAGCTAAGGTTCTTGCTTTTTGTATCCGATACTATTTTCTGCAGTTTTATTCTTCTTGTATCTTCTGAACGCTCGTTTCTTAGCATTTATGGCTGTTGAACATTCGTCATTCCACCACGATAAATGACATTGTTAACACTTTTTTACTCCCATTGACATTAATTTGTCTTTTAGAACATGATGTGAGACATGGTACTAAGACACACACTTGATAAAATTATTCTTTTATTGCGTGAAATTAATGGTTTTCTTGTGGGTAAGTCTTGATCTATTACGTTAATGGACTTGCAATTAGGAACTAGGACATCAGCAACTTGTTTGGAGGCAAGATACATACAGAGTCTGTTGATAGAGATCTTTGCTGCAAAACGTATTTGAGAAGGATTTATTTTCTTTGATAGAGCTTAAATTAAGTCAATGGTGGGTGCAAGATTGTTTGAATCTCTTACTGCCACCTTTTCGTTTTGGGGAAATTAACTTTGTTACACTTGAGAGTGTCTCACTTGAAATGATGTTTGTTTGGTGACTAGTGGTGGTGCTTCCATTATGGCTGTTAGCCATGAATATCAATTAGTGGAGATATGTTGTTGTTGTTGTTGTTGTTATTATTATTATTATTATTATTATTATTATTATTATTATTATTATTATTATCATCATTATTATTATTATTATAGGGTGGTGTTGAGTGGTGAAAGGCTAGGATGATGGTAGGGAGTGTTAGGTGAGGTAGTGGGAGGTGTTCGTGGGATTTTGGAACAATTCCAGCATTAGCCTTGAGGGAAATGACGAAAAAAACTATGATGACGGACGGCCCGGGGCTCGAGCCCGGACCGCCCGATTACGATATATATACATGTGTGTGTGTGTGTGTGTGTGTGTGTGTGTGAGAGAGAGAGAGAGAGAGAGAGAGAGAGAGAGAGAGAGAGAGAGAGAGAGAGAGAGAGATTATATTATACTTTTATTAGTTACAGTTGAATGGTTAGTACAGACATTAAAAAGCACATAAGTGTTGTTTTAGTAGGTTTTCACAAAGTCAAATATTGTAAATTATCAATATTATGTATATCGAACATTTTTCAGGTTTTAAGAATTCTTGATATTGTGTATCACTATTCTCCAACCATACAATGTCTCTTGAATGAAAGAAAAAAGCATTTTTCTCCAAGACAAGTTTCGCAAACGGGAACACACTATTAGAACATTGACTGAAATACATTTTTCATGTAATATTTTAGCGGTAAAATATTATTTTTTTCATTTCTGTACAAAATATTTTCATTAAGGCAATATTATTGTTTTATGTTGGATGTATTTTAAAAACCTATTAACAAACAGAAGCAATCATAATACATAATAAATTAGTTCACGCGCTATTTAAAACATAGGATATTTTAAAATGATACTTGTGAAACCGATGAAGAATACAATGAAAATAAAAATCATAATGATACTTTGCATATAAATGCAATTTTTTCTGAACATTTATTCACATATAATAATTTATCGTTGCGAATCGCAACGCAATTGAACTCTTTGGAACTCGGGGGTTCTCCAGGTGCGAAGACTCGAAAGCCGATGCTGTCCAGGGGCACCCCCGCCTCGGTGACAAAGTATCCCTCCTGCGCAATGTCGTTGGCGCTGTGCCAAAAACGGTTAGCGTAAGTCTGGCCGGTGGCGATCGGTGAGAAATGCTGGAACAGCAGCTCCACCTCGCGCTGTGACGTCGGCGTCAGAAGTCTCCCGCCCTCCATTCGGCAGAAGTCGCGCGCTGCAGCCCAGTCCTTGGCCTCAGGCGGCGCGCGGTAGTGCCCCAGGCCGGGCAGCGTGAGGTAGCCCGGCGGCGCGGGCCGAGCCGTGGAGGGAGAGGGCGACAAGGGCGTGGAGGTGGTGGAGGGCTTAGAGGGGGTGGAGGGCGTGGATGGCGTAGTGGGCACGGAGGGCGCTGGCGAGGGGGTCCAAAGACCCCCCTCCGGGGGCCCGTTGAGCGTGAAGGACAGCGACCGTCGTGGGACATCATCTGGCCCGCATCCTGATATCCTCACTTCCACATCCAACAGCCACCCGGGACTCCCCAGCGGCTGCTCAATGTTGGCGCTCACGGCGCGATGCCCTGTGGCGTTCGTGGCGTACGACAAGGATAGGGCGAGCTCCTTCCCTGCTGAGCACCTTGGCTGTAGAGCGAGACATGTGGACATGGACGTTGCCAAAAGAAGCAGCAGTAACACCCGTTGCCCAGCCATTTTGTGCCTGTTGTCTGGTGCGCCTGCCGGATTATATAGCGAGCTTCAGAAGCAGATGTCACTCCGTATCTGCTCTGTCGTTTCAAAATCACGCCCTCTCCCTTGCATTGCATCAGGAAGGGTCATCTCCGGGTTGTGAGGGTCACGAACTCTTGACGACTGATTGATGTGATGTTCCTATCTCGTTCTGGCTCTGAATTTGCGTCTTTTAACAAAAGATATATGATTCTATATTGGTAACTGTTACGATATAACGTCGGGTTTCTGTAAAGGCATTGCACACTATGATCCATGTTTTTTGCTTTTATAATTTTGCACTAAAACCCAGTAAATTACCGAAGTGTTACAAAATTGTTTTGCAGAGATCACCACATGGAGGATAGTTGACGTAGTGGAGGACACCAATGTGTTAATTGCCATCTTTGTTTGCAACTTCTATTTTAATGGTAAATATCGTATGTTTTCTTGTGAAAAGCATTAATATTTCACTCCCATATATACGTACTGGCGATATAGATCTACTTTTGAATGATGAAAAATTCAAACTCAAAAGTTTGGATGGAATTAAATTTTCTGGAATTTCTTTAGTCTTTATCTTTAAAGGATTTTTTAAAAGAACGTTGTACATATCCTCTTACAAATGACGCTCAGTATTTTTCGGCGTTTGAGCTTTTCTGAAAATGCGGAATTTTGAGATGATTTTAACAGAAAAGTGTTGAGTTTTCAAGGAACTTTATAAGACTATTCAAAGCACGTGTATTCATAAATAATATTGTGAACTAATCGCTGCTAATGAAATATAAACGACGTGTAAGACAAGAAAAAGAAACACACTTTTGTAATTTTGTAAAAACAACAACAGAAGAATAGAGCTAATGTCGTCTAAGTCGTTTCATAGAGTACATTTAGCACTATCCATACAAAAGTTTAAAGAAAACGTTTGGAACCGTTTTTGTGAAAATCTTGTTTTGTTATTTTTTTAAATTGCACATTTTACTCGCAATATTGCGCTAAAACTACTGAAATGTTAAAAAAATGTACGTGACCTTAATGAAAGAACTAATAATAGACAACGAATTTCATTTAAAGGAAAAATATCTAACTTCAATTTTGTAGTTTTGGGAAGACCTTGAAAAATTCAAACTTTTGCAATTTTTGAAAATTCATAGTCAATAGTCAAAACTGGACCCTTGTCATCTTACTCTACTTACTCTACGTTTACTCTATCCTTTTAGATACGAAGTTTTTTTCTTTCTGCAGTTGTAGCGGTTCGGACTTTTCTAAATAGAGAGCAATGTTTGAACTCCAGCGGATTTTTAACTACAGCATGAGTTGACAGGGGCCAACGCGTGCATTTGAAGGCAATGGCGCCTCACAGACAGTGGGCCACAATAGGGTGATGTGTATATACTATGAGCTAAAGTAAGGAGGCGTGTGAATGGAAACACAGGGGCAGTTGATATAAATGCATGGAAATATTGTTTCAAATAATAATAAATAATACAGCGTTAGAAATATTTAAATAGGAATATAATATTTTTTAATTTTACCATTCTGAATAAAGTTCCACGTGCTGCTGCTCAAACGAAAGAGGAAAAATATATTTCTGGTATCACTTAATTATTAGAAATGTTTCTAAATTAAATTAAAAGAATACCTTATTCAATTTGTGTTAATTGCAGTGCGAACCCTAAAATTTCGTTACTGATTGCAAAGTATTAAGTTTATTTGTGGAGGTCGCTAATAATATTACTATCTTTTTTCTCAAACTCCTTTTTACTTTTTATCGTTGCACGTTTTCCAATATTTCAAAAACAAAAACGTGTCACCGTTAAAAAAAGTGAAGTTTAAGAAACATCTGAAAAGTAATGTTTTTCTTGTTTCCGGCGGAAAAACTGCTCTTTTACATACAAACTTCACAAAACTGAAGCAAGTCTTTGGGATTTCACAAGCAATATACGAAGCTTTTTTTTTTTTCGTTAATCGGCCGACTAGGACGATCCTGCATTTACCGTGGCTCAGTTTTTATTTATTATCGCGGTGGCAGGTGCTTGCAACAATTCTTAGGGGGGACCAGCATTTAGCTGGATCCGATTTTTATCCCCCATGGTTGTTAGCCCGGGGGTATGGAAGATGAGAGATGATAGGAATGGATTAGGAGGCGATAGGTGATCGTGGACTTTTGGAACCATCCCAGCATTCGCCTTTATGACCGAGGGAAACCACGAAAAACCCGGTCAGGATGGCCGGCCCGGGAATCGAACCCGGACCTCCCGATTACGAAGTCAGTGCGCTACGCACTGAGCCACTTCGCTCGGTCCTTATCTTCTTATTCTTTTTAGATTTTTTCTTGTGTATTAGGGCGCCATCTCCAGGCAAGCTTTCAGAATCCTCTGATTTTACTTGTGGAGGCCGCCACCCTGTAATTGCCCGCGACCGCTCCCGGACCCTCTGTACCGACGCCTTGCCGAGGCTGGGGCTCCAGCCGCCCAGCGGTAGCATTCGTGCCGCCTGAAAATCTCCGGGTAAACGCGTTCCCATGCGTAACTAAAAGGCTATCCTTACAAGCATTTTAAAGAAAAAAGATCAGGAGCCATTTTTGAAGAAATTTTGAAAATGTCCCAAGGAATTTACGTAAAGTACTCCCAAAAGTGAATGGATTTTTTGAAAATCGTAAAGCTTCGAATGAGGCCAGATCGAAAATGAAGCCATGAAACCATCTGTCGTTAGAAGCCAGACTTCTGGCAGTGACTTCCCGCGATATGAGGTCAGCAGGGTTATTTTTAGAAGAGATATGTAACCAATCCTCCTCCTGGAACACTGTCTAATGACAGCAATTCTATTAGAAATGAAAGCATATGATTTATTAGGACCATGTATCAAATGTAGTATTATAGTGCTGTCTGAAAATAAATGCACAGAGTTGACCTTACAAACTAGAGGCACTGTATTATAAACCTTCACCATGAATTTGGCTAGTAAAACTGCTCCACACCATTCAAGACGAGGGGTAGTGGTGCCAGATAACGGCACAAACTTTGATTTCAATGCTATTAGAGTACTTGCGTTCGTGAGAATTGTAACTGACCACATAAACACAACAGCCATATGCTTTCAGGGAGACATAACCAAATCCTGTTGTAATTACACTGCTCGCCCCACCACATGTCCCCTTTCTAGGAAAAATCAGTCTAGTTAATAAGGTACCTCTGTCAGTAAGGTTTCCAACTGAGTAACCAAATCTCGAGTTAGACTGGCATCCCAGTCCAGCTTACGTTCCCATAACAACTGCAAAAATATTTTGAATCTGATTGTCACAGGAGTGACTAGACCCAGAGGATCGTATATCGATGGTATTATATGTAACACATTTTTCTTGGCCCAACCGCCGGAGTCGGCAAGAGATTGGGTAAGAACATTGTGAGCTAAATGAAAAGTGTCATTTCCTGAATGCCAAAAATGTCCTCATATTTTGGCCGATTGGTCTGAACGTAATGTGACAAGATCTTCTAGCAAAGTAGTTATCATAGAGTCAGCATTGCATCAAAACTAAAATGAGCTTCTAAAAATATTTGATATTTGTTTAAATAATTAAATTGCCTTAAGTTCAGATTCTGCTATATGCAATAAGTCATCTACATATAAAGAATTGTTAATGGCAAGGGCTGCTTCTGGAAAAGCAGTTTCAATATTAATAGCAATTTGTTTCAAACATCGTGTTGACAAAAAAGGTGAAGATGCAATGACATAAGTGATAGTCTTAAATTTATACGTTTTTAGAGGAGTTGAACACTTCTCTCTCCAAATAATCTTTTAATAATTAGTATGTTCTTCATTCAATCGAACCATACGATACATTTTCTCTACGTCAGCAGCAAAGGCGCAATAGAAAATTTTAAATATTAAAACTATATCAATTAATTCAGGCTGAATGTTTGGGCCATCCCAGAGGGTATCGTTTAACCTGTGCCCAGAAGTGGTTTTCACCGACGCGAGAAACACAATTCTCAATTTTGTGGTTAGCGAAATAGCTTTTTTTTTTACACAGAAATGCGGAATGTAATTGCTTATTGCGTCCCTTGAGTAATGGCATTGCTCTGCATATCCAAGCGCGATATAATCTCTCATAAACGCGACATAATTCCTTCTGACAATCTCACCCTTTTGAAAGCGGTGTTCTAAACACATCTCTAAATTGCTTCGCGATGTAGTAGGATCTCCCCAGAACCGAGGGCTTGTTTGAAAAGGCAAGATACAGAAAAGTGACCCACTGGGCAGCCTTCGCGTTGTGGCTAGAAAGGGAGCTTGAGCGCTGAAGTAGGTGGAGACTCGTTTCTTCTCTAAAGATTCTTTGCACAGCGAATTCTTTAGTACTCAATAATGCATTCTGTTCCTCAGGAGGATGAAACATTTGGCCTTACTCTCTTGCTTGCATTCACTAGTTTGAACTGCCCTTCGTATTACCAACCTTAACAATGTATTCAAAATGTCAGGATTGGCATTAGGTGGAAAGATTTTTGCTTTGAAAACTTCAAAGAACACTGAGGAGTTATTTAACATGTCAGCTTTGTTTGGCAAATGGATCGTGTCATCTGATAGCTTCAGTTGTGCGGGAATTTTTAAGTTTCACAAATCGAGGGAGGTTTGAGGCAATTTTTATGAAATAAACGGTGCCAGAAAACATTGCACTCCAGTTTGCTAATCATTAAGACAAGATTGGATAGTTAAATTCACTTTCCCATTCGATCCTCATTTTCGATAGTTAACTGAATGTATCAAATAGTTATATTTTGTTCTTTGAAATATTTAATAATTGGAGGAGGGCTTCCGTTATAACAAAAATTTCACTGCCTGACTCCAGCAACGCTCTGACTGAGACATCATTACCCATTTCGTCAATAACTACAATTATAGTAGTGGGCAGCAAAACCCAAAATTGTTTTGTCTCACTAAAGGCCATATGAGAGAGAACTTTCTCAGCTCCGTGCTAATTATAAAGCATTCTTCTTCATCCGGGGTAGATTGGGATTGTACATTAACTTGCGCTACTATATTAGATTTTGGGGTTATGTTTGAATTCACTTAGTACCCGAGGCCTGTTTCTTCTAATTTGGGTCATGCAAGAGACAATTATGTTTCTGATTACATATCCTACATTTCTTTTTACTGCAGGGGCGGTCTGTGACTGCTTTGAACAAACAATTCATGCACAGAGATTTTTACGACGGACCTGCAATCTATCCTGTTCAGCCAATTACTGAAATTGCACACACTTGTACAACGGGTGTTTCTCTGGACACAGGATGCACTGAGTGGAATCGCATGAATTTATAGCAAATGTCCTGGGGTTCGTGCAGCCTGATGGGGTTTTCCAACTGCAACAGAATTTGATTGTGTTTTTTGAGAAATGTCTTCACTGAATTCCAAGGCAATTGCCCTATGGTTTAAGAAGTCTAATAATTCTTGTAACACTGGCATTCTTTTTGCCGAATTATTGCTTAGGTACTACGATTCTCTAGTTTTGAAGTCTAGTTTAGAGAGTATTAAATATTGTGAGATTAGCTCCACATCTTGTGATATGGATTTCAATCTACTCCAATTTGTACAAATTTGAGAAATGAATTGTTTTACAGAAGATTAACCATCCTTTACTGGTGACAAATTGAGCGAAGCCGTGATGTTGGTATCTATTATCTTTGTTTTGTTTAAAAACTTATCGACTAATAATTCCCAAACTCTATCAAAGTTCCTGACATATTTAAGGAGCTTAGAAGCCCATTTTAAATGAAAAAGCAGATGCATATATTTTTCAATATCGCTCAGTGAATCATTTAACCACTGCCATTATGAAGATATAAAATTGCATAAACCAATGGTACATGCCCGAGAATGTTGGAAATTTCACTTGTGGTAAGCTTCCTGTATTTGGTTTACTGTTATGGAGATTTTCAGATAAATTGGCTAATTAAGAAAGACATTAGCTTTTAAAATTCATGTATCTGCTTTCTAAATTCTCAAAGGAGGGAGTTAAGTAATCTAAACCCTCTTGTTTGATAGCTTCATCAACTGATCTAATATCTTTCCACAACTCTCCACCCCTAACCAACAAACATTCTAAGTTTGATCTGATAAGATCTGAGAGAGCATTTAGATTCTCTTCGATTCTTGTCAACGCCGAATGTAACCATTGCCATTTCTATAAAATATGTCGTCTCTTGAAAGGCATTTTCAGGATTTTGAGGTGGCAATTTATGAAATGATCATGCTCTTTATATAAACACCAAATCCTGGTTTGAAGCTTCTTTATAAAATAATTAGAAGACGTTTGAAAGTGCCCTTTAAACTACAAAAGTTCCGTCACACACTTTAACCTCACATATGAATCACAATAGTACTTAGAAAGACAAGATTTTTTATTATAAAACATCAGAATAACGTGTTAAGTACAGGTTTGTCTTAGCACCATTGATGAGGCTGCGCAATATTGTTTAGATGATTGGGAGAGCACATGCAGAATCTGCGACGAGAATTTATTATGTGCATCGCCTTTCTGTGCTCTAGTCAGACGAGAAGGAAACGACGACACATAATTGACAAGATTAACACCTTGCCGTAAGAATTATTACGTAATGAAGATGTTGTCATGGTTACTTTCGTCTGGACGAACATAAACGTTCTCCTTACGAATTCTATTCGTCATTCATTGCTTTCTGTTTCTTGCCGCGTCTTAGAGCGCGGGTCACGGAGACTGCCGGAGGTGCTAGCCAACGTATCAAACCAACTTTAAATGCGCTCAATACGCCTATTACTTAGCTTCTCTGCACGATTGCTACGAAACCCCCCGCGGCTCCAGATTCTCAAACGATGTGATCTCGTCGCGTCTTATGTGGAAAAAATTGGATTCCGGTAAATTTCTATTTTGTGCCAATTTTCCCGCCGGCAGGCCAGGAGATGGTGTGATCTACCGGTCACTTTTGGAAGCATTTTGATGGTTTATTTCAAAGAATTTCATACAAAATTAGTTTTTAGGTACCTGTGAGAGAATTTGCGGATTTTGGGGTCTCGAACGCGGAGAGTTTGAAATGTATCATCCTTTCTTCTTAAATATCTCAAAGAGTAGCCAAACTGAATGTCCTGCAAGCATGGCGCCCAATTTGAATTAATTTGGCCGTCTATGTGCCGATACGTGTGTTCGGGGAATTTTATAGACTGAATTTTTAAGTAAAATATGATAGTAATTACAAACAATGAATATATGTTTAAAAAGTTTAAAAACAAGGTTGCTTTCTGCATAGGTTATTGTCATAAGAATGAAAGCTGTTGAAATGTTATTGCAAACGCCTAAAACTTCAGAAAGTGAATGTTATTGCGTTAAGAATCCAAGAGAAAATGTGGTAATCTTGAAAAATAATATATTTGTGATTTGATGACTTCAATTTTTACAGTTAATGCCGAACATACTGAAGTCATGCTGAATATTATTGTAACCAATATTATAATTAAAAAAGAAATAAACGAAGACATACAGACAATATAGAAATAAGATCTGATACAAACAACAGCTCGACTCAATACAACAGTTTTATACGCCACCATCAGGCATCTCTCATGTTTTGACAGGGAGGGGAGGAAAAAAAAAAAAAAAAAAAGTGACTCCTAGTTCGTCAAGTATACGCTAGGAGCACTGAAACCATAGGGCCAGCCACTCGATGTAGTGTATTCTAGCTCGTTGGGTTCAACATGAAAGAGTTCTTGCACGGGTAGTCTTAACAGTTTCTGCCTTTCTATTTTATCACTGTTTCGCACTATGTCTGTCCTTTTAAACATACTTACCTTTCAACTGCTTTCTGTTCCTTCTGAGAAATTTCGTCGCGCTTCGTTGTTGATTTACGATCCACAAGCACCTTACTTCCCATCGCAAGAGTTATTTAAGTACTTTTGATGAGTTTCTGATATTTATATTATAAAAGTTTGCGCGCTTATTTTATTTTCCTAGTTTGCTTATTTTCTTTCCATTTGTGTTTGTTTATTGTAAAATAAAATACACTTGTGTGACACGCTCACAGGATAGTAGAGGCCACAGGGATAGTAGAGGATAGTAGAGTAGGTGTGCTGTTGTTTGTCCAAGAAGGTATCACATGTCTAAATGTTTATCTTTGCATGTATTTCGGACGCGGGGTGGGCGAGAGAGTAGATGAATTAGTGGCGAGGCCTGCGAGATAGATGAGCAAGAAATAGGGTGATTGAGAGAAGGGGCGAGCGAACGGGGTGATTAAGAGAGGAGTAATTATGAAAGAGGAGGGTGATTAAATTAGGGGTGATTAAGTGAGGGATGATTAAGAGGGGTGTGATAAGAGCGGTGTGTTGAGAGATGCGTGTTAAGAAAGGTGCTAATTAAGAGATGCATGATTAAGAGGGGGTGATCGAGAGACGAGGTGATTACGAGAGGGGGTTACCGACTGACGTCAGCAAGAGCTGGGTGAGCGAGAGGCAGGGGGAGTTGGGGGTGGATTATTTCTAGGAGGGGTGACTGGGAGACGGTTAAATCGAGAGTCTGACGAGATGGGGACGAGGAGAGTGAGAGAGAAGGGTGAGCGAGGAGCAGGTTGGGCTGGTGCGCAGGTGCTGTCGAAGGCGCTCACCCTGATGCACCAGGAAGGCGAGGACGAGGAGAGCGTGATATTCACGGTGATGAACCCCAAGGCCATCACCATGGGCCAGCTCTTCGGGGAGTTCGATCCCGTGTCCTACGTGTGGTCCGACGGCGTCCTCGCCAAGACATTCCGGTAAGGAGACACTACCCAATGAACACATTTTATAAGGAATCGGTCAGTTTTTTAATATCTTGTTGCTCGTGGAGAAGTAACCGAAGATCTGCGAGATTTGACGGATAGCGAGAGAGACACGGCGAGTGAGTGAGGGAGAGAGACGTGTGTGTGTGTGTGTGTCGCTCGCAGCACGTACGCGTACACGGACACGCCGGAGCGCAAGTGGGTCATCTTCGACGGCCCCGTGGACGCCGTGTGGATCGAGAACATGAACACGGTGCTGGACGACAACAAGAAGCTCTGCCTCACCTCCGGCGACATCATCCAGATGACCAACGCCATGTCCATGATCTTCGAGGTGATGGACCTCGCACAGGTACAAGAGCCTGGACTCATTTTAACTCTTTCTTACTATCTTGCAGAGCAGAGATTTTACGTTCATTTAAAGTACGGGTGTTTTTGGGGGTATTTCACTGTGATCGATCTCACAAACATACTATCTTACAGTTTTATTTCCCTGCGCTTCGTTTGAGATTGCGTCAATATATAAAAATACGGTAATCAATTAACTTAATATTACAAATCGTAGAATATTAGTAATTTAATTAATTTATTAGTATTAGAATTATTTATCAATTTCATATGGTGTACTGTGGCTAATCGATAAAACGTTGAAATCTGAATACAGATGGAAATAAGTATTGTTGCCAAGGAATATTTAGAAGAATAATTTTTATATTATTCGCCAAGCGAATGCGCATAGTTTTGACAACATCGTGCTGGCAACAGTGCGTTGTTCACTTTTTGGTTGAATTGAACGTTGTCAAGTAATAGCTGAGGTGTTAGTAGCGCAGGAAATGCATTATTTCAATATAACGAAGCTCTTTCCAATAACGCAAGTTAAGTATGTGCTGTCGTAGCAACACTACTTATTTTTGCATTTCTTTTTGATTTTACTGCCACAGAGCGGACTCTCATTTGCTGCTTATTATTATTATTATTATTATTATTATTATTATTATTTGTTTCGCGAATCGGCCATCATGTGGCCACGCGATACGTGCATCCCACCAGGGCTCAGTCTTGATTATCGGGGTAGATGCACTTTACTTTTCTGTTAGGGGGATCCGTATTTAATGCTGATTTCATTTATCCCAACCCCAATGAGTAAATGACTATGGTGCTGGCAGGCGTCGCCGGCCACCGTGTCGCGGTGCGGGATGATCTACATGGAGCCCGCGAGCCTGGGCTGGCGGCCGCTGGCGGACAGCTGGGTGGCGGCGGGCGACCCGGTCTACATGGAGGTGGACAACCGGCGCAAGCTGATGCGCGACATGATGGAGTGGCTGGTGGACCCGTGCCTGGAGTTCGTGCGCCTGCACTGCACCGAGATCGTCTCGCCCGGCACCGCCACGCTCGTCAGGTGCCGAAGCTTAAAACAGTCAATGCTTCTAACCATCGATCTTCAAAATTGAAAAATCTGTTTATAAAAAAACGTCGCTTACAATAAATCGGCATTAAATACATCGATATAAAAGTTTATTAAAACATCGATTCTTTGAAACCATCAGCGTCGATGACGCATCCCTAATTGGGAGGCTGCAGGATGATGAAATGAATTCCTACTGTGCTAAGCTACATTCAGGCTGCCTTTTACCCCGAAATAGACGCAGCTCACCATTACTGTTCTTATGTTTGGAATTAAGTTGCTGCTGTTTGGTCGTTTTTTCGCGTTTGGTCTGCAAATAGGACGCGACAGGAGGTCATTCGTATAGGATCTCGTACAAACCGCTATGTATAACACGGTGAATAAAATTTAATTGTCCTGATAACACACTGAAGAACGAATGGTGAGCTTAGTGCATTGTTGCCAGCGTTTTTCTGGCGTCAGATTCTGTCAAATTGTTTGAAAGAACACCGCATGAACTTTAAATATGAACAATAAAGTAAGATATTGTTATTGTAACTATTAACCGCTCTTGAAGATGTTTAAAACTTTTTTATTGTTAATATTATTTTTTTAGACATTCACAGATTTTAAATTCCTCTGTACCTTTATGAATAATCTACGTAGATAAATGTTTTCAATATAATTTTCAAGCTTACGTTTGGTTTTTAAAATATAGTACCTCCAACGTTTTGCAACAGTAAATAAATATAAGACTAGTGTACCCGTGCATGAAACCCTATCATGTTAAATTCCCTATATTTCCATATTAAGAGGGGAAGTTGTTAACGAAGTGTTTTTTTGTTTTAAAAAAATTAAAAAGGTAACTTGCAATGCACTTACAGAATTTCGAATAAAAATGAAGAACAATGAAATTGATGTGTGAATCAATTTTGAAGAAAGTTTTATTATTTATTATAGACATGTTCTTGTAACAATTATTCACAACACGTCCTTAAAAACAACATTTGGAGTAATTATTCAATCTTCATCGAGAGTTAGCTTTTCGCCTTCTTCGGTAGTCATAAAAACATTACTCTTAGATTTACACTCGAGAAATCTACGTAAACATGACCATGCCAAAATACAGGATAAGGCTAGCACCATCCTGATATTCCGAGTATTATTTAACTTTATTTCCGAACTGAGAGGTACACCAGTGCAATTTCATCGCATGGAATGTCAAGTAATTCCTTTAATTTCACACAGAGTTGCAGATTCTACAGGTCTCTGAAAAGGTGGGATAGTATCGAGAAGCGCTGGAGCAGTTAAAGTAATAGAATGTCAAAGAATATCTTACGCTGTAGATTACGATATGAGGAACGATTCTTTGAGACCTTAGGCCTCAAAACCCCAGGTTTTAGGAGTTATTCGACTATATACATTTTGACAATGCTGTAGTGTTGCGGGTTGTATTTGACATGGATTTTTAGATGCTCTTTTTTATACTCATACGTTGAATTTTTAAAGCCAAAATGCAATTCGTCACGTCTTCGTGAAATTATATTTCTTTAGTGTCATCATTTACAAAGATTGGTCGCTTGCGAGAGTCGCGAAAGATACACACACTACTGACATAATATAGGATACGTTAGCGCTGAAAATGCACAATATGTGAGATAAAAAAAGTTCTCAAACTGGTAGGACGTGAATGTGTTAACATGTGGCTAATGCCTGAGTGTCAGTGCTGGTATAGCTAATGTAAGACCGTTAGTGGGTCAATACGAGAGAGAGAGAGAGAGAGAGAGAGAGAGAGAGAGAGCGAGAGGGAGAGAGAGAGAGAGCGCATTCCAAGGACGTTGAAGAGTAGTTTTGTGCGGAAACTGGTGTTCATGAGCATGTTAGAGAGGTAAGAGGTGAGTGTGAATGAGTATGAGAGAGAGAAAGATAAAGAAAAAGGAGAAGGAAAAGAGAGAGGGGGAAAGAGAGAGAGAAAAAGAGAGAAAAGAGAGAGAAAGAGAGAAAGAGAGAAAGAGAGAGAGGGAGAGAGAAAAGGGTGAGAGAGAGAGAAAAGGGAGGGAGAGAAGAGAGAGGGGGAAGTGGTGAGTGTCATCATTTACAAAGATTGGTCGCTTGCGAGAGTCGCGAAAGATACACACACTACTGACATAATATAGGATACGTTAGCGCTGAAAATGCACAATATGTGAGATAAAAAAAGTTCTCAAACTGGTAGGACGTGAATGTGTTAACATGTGGCTAATGCCTGAGTGTCAGTGCTGGTATAGCTAATGTAAGACCGTTAGTGGGTCAATACGAGAGAGAGAGAGAGAGAGAGAGAGAGAGAGAGAGAGCGCATTCCAAGGACGTTGAAGAGTAGTTTTGTGCGGAAACTGGTGTTCATGAGCATGTTAGAGAGGTAAGAGGTGAGTGTGAATGAGTATGAGAGAGAGAAAGAGAGAAAGATAAAGAAAAAGGAGAGGGAAAAGAGAGAGGGGGAAAGAGAGAGAGAAAAGAGAGAGAAAGAGAGAGAAAAGGGAGAGAGAGAGAGAGAAAAGGGAGGGAGAGAAGAGAGAGGGGGAAGTGGAGAAGCGATTGCAAGTGTATTGAAGCGTGACGTGGCTTGTGGCAGGGCGTTCATGAGCATGCTGGAGATGCTGATGAGCGAGGCGATGGTGAAGAACAACGTGGACGCTAAGACGGAGTGGACGGATTCACTCAAGAGCTATTTCCGCCAGTGGCTCATGGCGGCCTTCATCTTCAGCGGCGTTTGGACCCTCGGGGGAATGCTCGAGATGAAGTCGAGGGAGAAGTTTGATGCCTTCTACCGTGACATGTGGGACGGTGAGTGTTACTCTATCAATCATTGGGTCACATTCATTGAACACGTTATTCCAATGTTCACTGAACCATGGGTTACGCCAACGATCACTGTCTCACGTTTTTCCTTTCATTCGTTCACTGACCCTTTGGGATTTGCAGAAACATCGTATATAACGAAAACAATCTATCAAGAATAGATGTTTCTGTATCCGACACCAATCTAATAACGTATTTTCGTCTTTCAAAATTACTACTAACAGCATCCAATCCACCTCCATCGCCATACAGTTGGCAACAGAATTCAACAAATGAAGTAGCCATGTCGTTTAAACTTCCCGTAGACTTTTTTCTATGACCCGTTGTAGTGGCTCAGGGCATCAATTGATGACACTGCAGAGCCTCTGACTAAGATTCTCGAACCTACTACAGCAGATTTCCTACCCTACCTAAAGAGCCAAGCCGAATTCAGCTGCTGTCTGGCTGATAATTCTAGAGGCTAAGTGTTCTGAATGGTGGTTTTCCATGTTTTTTCCAGGCGAGTGCCGGAGCAGGACTACAACATACGGGCCTCGGATCGCGCGCGATCTTTCTTTCCCCTTTCTTGGCTTATTCTCGCCACTTACACACATTTACATGAAAATGCACTTCACGATTACACTTGTCGGGAGACCAATGTAGGCCAGTCGTTACCTGGAAAAATGTCATAAAAATTGTTTCGGACTCAAGCACTAGTTTAACCCCCCAAGTTTTCGACCTCCCAGAACTTGTGCTAACTTCGGGAGAACCGAAAAAACGGTATTTTTTGACATTTTTTTAGTTTTTTTCTTCTAGAGCTCTTTAAGTCTTACACAAAAATGACTAAATTCAATTTTAAAGAGGAGTAAAATTTTCTACAGGGTATTTCATAATTTTCAAGCGAGCTACAACTAAAAAAAACGCTATTTTTTCATTTCTCAAAAACGTGTGCAAAAATACACATGTTTGTGATATACCCAACCTTTAATAAATATAATAATTATTACATGCAATAATATTGCTCGTATTTATCTCACCGTCGGTGTTGAATATTGCCTCATAAATGTATGCATTGCTGAAAACATTAGTAAACAAAAACTATGAATAAGCATATGTGTGTTCGTGTTTCAGCTCTTACACGTGTGAACAATGCATTTACAATATTTTAGAGTTGAACTCTTCAGCGAAGGAGCAATGCCATTTCAACAAATCGCCTGCAAATAATGAATCAATTTAAACTATGAAAGAGACTGCAATATCCCTTGTGTATAATAAGTGGTGCTAAAACAGTACGTACTTTCTCGCCCATATTGTCGCCCAAATTACGCGAAAACCACTCAAACTTTGGAAAAATTGTACTTGACTTCATTTCAATATTTATGTTTAAGGAACAGATTTCTTAAAGTGAAGAAATCTTCATAATTGTAGTTGCAAGAAATCGCCGACAAAATAGTGAATTTTTGAAATTTTTGTAAAATCAAGGTTTTTTCATGAACATGAGAGATGTACCATTCTCTTAAACGTCCTTCACACTACACAACAAGAAAATATAATAAAAAACAATGGAGCCATTTTTTAAATTTTGAAAATGTCCGTGGGTCTTCATGTGAAGTAATTTCATGTGAAATATCGGTTTCAAATTCAAGGGGCCCTGACATCAGCCAGAATGATAGGAGATAATCATTTTTTGCGAAAATCTGCAGAACGGTTAGCCGCTAGTGTTGTTCACGGGCAGACGTTGTGCCGTCAATCGATTTTTCGATATTGGTAGGTAGGACACATAAAACACGCTTTGGCTGCGGTACGTGTTAGAGGATTTGTTTTCCTAAATGTAGCAACTGGAAATATGGATATAGGTGTTGTGGTGCGTTATCGTTGGCATCTTTCATGAAATAATTGTAAAGGTTGTCATTGCCAACAAAAGTATTTAATGTAATAGCAGCTTTCGATGGCTTAGCCATCATCATCAGTTGTCTGCTGGATGGAAGCCACAGTCGTTTTGTGGCTTCCATCCAGCAGACAACTGATGATGATGGCTAAGCCATCGAAAGCTGCTATTACATTAAATACTTTTGTTGGCAATGACAACCTTTACAATTATTTCATGGAAATGTGGAGTTTTTCGCCACCAGTGGCAAGAAAGTGAGTGAAAGGCGTGGTGTGGCAGGGCCGGACGTGCAGGCGCCGCGCGGCCTGGGCGAGATCGACATCTCCATCCCGCCCGTCGGCATCTTCCACGACTACTACTACACCTTCCAGGGCAAGGGCGTGTGGAAGTACTGGCCCGAGTGCCTGCGCGAGATCCCCATCGTCGAGTGCATCAACATCGCCGAGATGGTCGTGCCCACGGTGGAGAGCGCCAAGTGAGCATTCGTGCATTAAAATACCTGTAGAGCGTAGCATAAAACGTGACCAGTAACGTGTGAAGTGTAACGCATTGCATTAGTGAAGCATTGTTGAGTCCACTAGTATCAAATATATTTAAAGTTCGACACCAATTCATTTATTCAATAAACATTTCTGATAAAATTGTAAGTGATAATTAATTCTGTTTCTGTTTCATTGTCTTCTTTTTATTACCACAATTAACATTTAATAGTAGAATACAAACAATATTTTTTTAAAAATATACTTACAAAACTGTTTTCCATTCACTTAGAATTATCGATATTCAACAACAGTCGAATTGTGAATTCATCCAGTTTTCAGTTGAAAACTTAATAGTAAAAACCACAGCGCAATATTCATTCTGAGAAAAGCGCACTCTCAACACTCCTGGTACTAAAGAAACAGTAATTTACACAGTTTATCATAAAACGAGTTGCCGAGCCCACTAGTATGATATATGAAAGGGACAACGTTCTCCCCCAAACTATAAACTCTGGGGCTGAGTGTGCAAAGCTCTTGCACGTGTGCGTGGCAGGTACGAGTACGTGATGGCGCTGCATGTCAAGTACAAGCGGCGCATGCTGTTGGTGGGCGACACCGGAACCGGAAAGAGCATGTATTTCCAGCACATGCTCATGACGCAGGTGTCTCAGAAATACGAGCCCTCGTTCATCACCTTCACGGCGCAAACGTCGGCCAACCAGACACAGGCAGGTTTGATTCTCAACACTAGCGCGAATACCGTATTTTTTGTGACTTTTACAGTGAAAATGTCAGCAAATCAGATGGAGGTACGGTCAATTTTAAATACTAGCTCATATACCGTATACGTTACGAATCATTGTAAAACGTAAATTCATCTCAGAAGCTTCGGTGCCGTATAGCGTTTTGCAGACATGGGCGCGATAAAGCGGAATACGAATACGATTTTTGAACGACTGCGACATGAGGCGCAATATTGTGTTAACATATCAATATCACTTATTGATTTATAGTCAAAAATATTTAAAAACAGTGCTATCTTGTTTGATTGACCTACATACCTTAGACGTTTGCAACATTTATACTGAGACCCGCTCGCGTAGCTATAACTGTTGCATCTGCAGTCACTGTGGCCAGGAGGTACTCGCGTTTGGTAATCTATGGGAGCGGATTTTCGATACCAGCTATATAGGTTGAATTCAGCCGCTGTTTCGAGGAAATTGATTGATTACTCAGGGGCACAAAATAAAAAGAGTTGTCAGACCTACAGATTTGAGGCATGTTTCTCTACGGCACGTCGACGCGCTAAATCCCAATCTGAAGCCAGATACGCGTCATCACTCTCTGTAGTATTTTTTATATCACTAAAAAAACCGTGAAATTGTAGTTTTTTCGTTTCCGGGGGCTGTTCTCACACCCAAATACATATTTCTCTCTGTGTCCCTGAGATGTATACAAATCTGAAGCCAAAATTCCGCCACCACCCTCAAGTACACCTTAAATTACGAAAAACACATGTGAAGACTATATTTTGGTGTCCTGTAGCATTATACTCTACAGAAGCCAAAAGTTGTCCGACCCAAGACTTGACACACATTCCTCTGTGTATGTTGACGCGAAGAATCCGAATCCGAAGCCAAAATTTCGCCCCAACCTTCCAGTAAATTTAAATTTACAATTTCACTGTGGTGTCTCTCGATACAAACCCCTGGAGGGCAATGGAACAATTCTACTTTCACATTCAGTTTCCGCCTACTAACACATGTGTCAAGTCGTTGGGTGCGACAACCCCCGACAAAAATCACATTGCTTTTTCGCGATTTAAAAAAACCCTGGAAACTGATGGCGCAATTCTGGCCTCAGATTGGCATTTAGCTCCCGAAATGGCTAAATAATGAACGAATGCAGGACCTGATCATCTCGAAGCTGAACAAGCGTCGCAAGGGCATCTACGGTCCAATGCGAGGCAACGAAGCCATCATCTTCGTGGACAACATCAACATGCCGGCCAAGGAGATCTACGGCGCGCAGCCACCGCTCGAGCTGCTCCGCCAGTTCTTCGACATCGGCATCTGGTGAGGGCAGAGGCGACCCTCCTGGTAATCTTGTAGGCATCTGGTGAGGGCAGAGGCGACCCTCCTGGTAATCTTGTAGGCATCTGGTGAGGGCAGAGGCGACCCTCCTGGTAATCTTGTAGGCATCTGGTTAGGGCAGCGGCGACCCTCGCGATAATCTTGTAGGCATCTGGTGAGGCAGCGGCGACCCTCGCGGTAATCTTGTAGGCATCTGGTGAGGGCAGAGGCGACCCTCGCGATAATCTTGTAGGCATCTGGTGAGGGCAGAGGCGACCCTCCTGGTAATCTTGTAGGCATCTGGTGAGGGCAGCGGCGACCCTCGCGATAATCTTGTAGGCATCTGGTGAGGGCAGAGGCGACCCTCGCGGTAATCTTGTAGGCATCTGGTGAGGGCAGAGGCGACCCTCCTGGTAATCTTGTAGGCATCTGGTGAGGGCAGAGGCGACCCTCCTGGTAATCTTGTAGGCATCTGGTGAGGGCAGAGGCGACCCTCCTGGTAATCTTGTAGGCATCTGGTGAGGGCAGCGGCGACCCTCGCGATAATCTTGTAGGCATCTGGTGAGGCAGCGGCGACCCTCGCGGTAATCTTGTAGGCATCTGGTGAGGGCAGCGGCGACCTCGCAGTAATCTTGTAGGCATCTGGTGAGGGCAGCGGCGACCTCGCGGTAATCTTGTAGGCATCTGGTGAGGGCAGCGGCGACCTCGCGGTAATCTTGTAGGCATCTGGTGAGGGCAGAGGCGACCCTCCTGGTAATCTTATAGGCATCTGGTGAGGGCAGAGGCGACCCTCCTGGTAATCTTGTAGGCATCTGGTGAGGGCAGAGGCGACCCTCGCGGTAATCTTGTAGGCATCTGGTGAGGGCAGAGGCGACCCTCCTGGTAATCTTGTAGGCATCTGGTGAGGGCAGAGGCGACCCTCCTGGTAATCTTGTAGGCATCTGGTGAGGGCAGAGGCGACCCTCGCGGTAATCTTGTAGGCATCTGGTGAGGGCAGAGGCGACCCTCGCGGTAATCTTGTAGGCATCTGGTGAGGGCAGAGGCGACCCTCCTGGTAATCTTGTAGGCATCTGGTGAGGGCAGAGGCGACCCTCCTGGTAATCTTGTAGGCATCTGGTGAGGGCAGAGGCGACCCTCCTGGTAATCTTGTAGGCATCTGGTGAGGGCAGCGGCGACCCTCGCGATAATCTTGTAGGCATCTGGTGAGGCAGCGGCGACCCTCGCGGTAATCTTGTAGGCATCTGGTGAGGGCAGGGGCGACCTCGCAGTAATCTTGTAGGCATCTGGTGAGGGCAGCGGCGACCTCGCGGTAATCTTGTAGGCATCTGGTGAGGGCAGCGGCGACCTCGCGGTAATCTTGTAGGCATCTGGTGAGGGCAGAGGCGACCCTCCTGGTAATCTTGTAGGCATCTGGTGAGGGCAGAGGCGACCCTCCTGGTAATCTTGTAGGCATCTGGTGAGGGCAGCGGCGACCCTCGCGATAATCTTGTAGGCATCTGGTGAGGCAGCGGCGACCCTCGCGGTAATCTTGTAGGCATCTGGTGAGGGCAGCGGCGACCTCGCGGTAATCTTGTAGGCATCTGGTGAGGGCAGCGGCGACCTCGCGGTAATCTTGTAGGCATCTGGTGAGGGCAGCGGCGACCTCGCGGTAATCTTGTAGGCATCTGGTGAGGGCAGCGGCGACCTCGCGGTAATCTTGTAGGCATCTGGTGAGGGCAGAGGCGACCCTCCTGGTAATCTTGTAGGCATCTGGTGAGGGCAGCGGCGACCCTTGTGGTAATCTTGTAGGCATCTGGTGAGGGCAGAGGCGACCCTCGCGGTAATCTTGTAGGCATCTGGTGAGGGCAGAGGCGACCCTCGCGGTAATCTTGTAGGCATCTGGTGAGGGCAGAGGCGACCCTCCTGGTAATCTTGTAGGCATCTGGTGAGGGCAGAGGCGACCCTTGTGGTAATCTTGTAGGCATCTGGTGAGGGCAGAGGCGACCCTCCTGGTAATCTTGTAGGCATCTGGTGAGGGCAGAGGCGACCCTCCTGGTAATCTTGTAGGCATCTGGTGAGGGCAGCGGCGACCCTCACGATAATCTTGTAGGCATCTGGTGAGGACAGAGGCGACCCTTGTGGTAATCTTGTAGGCATCTGGTGAGGGCAGAGGCGACCCTCCCGGTAATCTTGTAGGCATCTGGTGAGGGCAGAGGCGACCCTCCTGGTAATCTTGTAGGCATCTGGTGAGGGCAGAGGCGACCCTCGCGGTAATCTTGTAGGCATCTGGTGAGGGCAGAGGCGACCCTCGCGGTAATCTTGTAGGCATCTGGTGAGGGCAGAGGCGACCCTCCTGGTAATCTTGTAGGCATCTGGTGAGGGCAGAGGCGACCCTTGTGGTAATCTTGTAGGCATCTGGTGAGGGCAGAGGCGACCCTCCTGGTAATCTTGTAGGCATCTGGTGAGGGCAGAGGCGACCCTTGTGGTAATCTTGTAGGCATCTGGTGAGGGCAGCGGCGACCCTCGCGATAATCTTGTAGGCATCTGGTGAGGCAGCGGCGACCCTCGCGGTAATCTTGTAGGCATCTGGTGAGGGCAGAGGCGACCCTCCTGGTAATCTTGTAGGCATCTGGTGAGGGCAGAGGCGACCCTTGTGGTAATCTTGTAGGCATCTGGTGAGGGCAGAGGCGACCCTCCTGGTAATCTTGTAGGCATCTGGTGAGGGCAGAGGCGACCCTCCTGGTAATCTTGTAGGCATCTGGTGAGGGCAGCGGCGACCCTCGCGATAATCTTGTAGGCATCTGGTGAGGGCAGAGGCGACCCTTGTGGTAATCTTGTAGGCATCTGGTGAGGGCAGAGGCGACCCTCCTGGTAATCTTGTAGGCATCTGGTGAGGGCAGAGGCGACCCTCCTGGTAATCTTGTAGGCATCTGGTGAGGGCAGCGGCGACCCTTGTGGTAATCTTGTAGGCATCTGGTGAGGGCAGAGGCGACCCTCGCGGTAATCTTGTAGGCATCTGGTGAGGGCAGAGGCGACCCTCCTGGTAATCTTGTAGGCATCTGGTGAGGGCAGAGGCGACCCTCCTGGTAATCTTGTAGGCATCTGGTGAGGGCAGCGGCGACCCTCGCGATAATCTTGTAGGCATCTGGTGAGGCAGCGGCGACCCTCGCGGTAATCTTGTAGGCATCTGGTGAGGGCAGCGGCGACCTCGCGGTAATCTTGTAGGCATCTGGTGAGGGCAGCGGCGACCTCGCGGTAATCTTGTAGGCATCTGGTGAGGGCAGCGGCGACCTCGCGGTAATCTTGTAGGCATCTGGTGAGGGCAGCGGCGACCCTTGTGGTAATCTTGTAGGCATCTGGTGAGGGCAGCGGCGACCCTCGCGATAATCTTGTAGGCATCTGGTGAGGCAGCGGCGACCCTCGCGGTAATCTTGTAGGCATCTGGTGAGGGCAGCGGCGACCCTCGCGATAATCTTGTAGGCATCTGGTGAGGGCAGCGGCGACCCTCGCGGTAATCTTGTAGGCATCTGGTGAGGGCAGAGGCGACCCTCCTGGTAATCTTGTAGGTATCTGGTGAGGGCAGAGGCGACCCTCCTGGTAATCTTGTAGGCATCTGGTGAGGGCAGAGGCGACCCTCCTGGTAATCTTGTAGGCATCTGGTGAGGGCAGCGGCGACCCTCGCGATAATCTTGTAGGCATCTGGTGAGGCAGCGGCGACCCTCGCGGTAATCTTGTAGGCATCTGGTGAGGGCAGCGGCGACCCTTGTGGTAATCTTGTAGGCATCTGGTGAGGCAGCGGCGACCCTCGCGGTAATCTTGTAGGTATCTGGTGAGGGCAGCGGCGACCCTTGTGGTAATCTTGTAGGCATCTGGTGAGGGCAGAGGCGACCCTCCTGGTAATCTTGTAGGCATCTGGTGAGGGCAGAGGCGACCCTCCTGGTAATCTTGTAGGCATCTGGTGAGGGCAGCGGCGACCTCGCGGTAATCTTGTAGGCATCTGGTGAGGGCAGAGGCGACCCTCGCGGTAATCTTGTAGGCATCTGGTGAGGGCAGCGGCGACCCTCCTGGGAATCTTGTAGGCATCTGGTGAGGGCAGAGGCGACCCTCCTGGTAATTTTGTAGGCATCTGGTGAGGGCAGCGGCGACCTCGCGGTAATCTTGTAGGCATCTGGTGAGGGCAGAGGCGACCCTCGCGGTAATCTTGTAGGCATCTGGTGAGGGCAGCGGCGACCCTCCTGGTAATCTTGTAGGCATCTGGTGAGGGCAGCGGCGACCCTCCTGGTAATCTTGTAAGCATCTGGTGAGGGCAGCGGCGACCCTTGTGGTAATCTTGTAGGCATCTGGTGAGGCAGCGGCGACCCTCGCGGTAATCTTGTAGGCATCTGGTGAGGGCAGCGGCGACCCTCGCGGTAATCTTGTAGGCATCTGGTGAGGGCAGCGGCGACCCTTGTGGTAATCTTGTAGGCATCTGGTGAGGCAGCGGCGACCCTCGCGGTAATCTTGTAGGCATCTGGTAAGGGCAGCGGCGACCCTTGTGGTAATCTTGTAGGCATCTGGTCAGGGCAGCGGCGACCCTCGCGGTAATCTTGTAGGCATCTGGTGAGGGCAGCGGCGACCCTCGCGGTAATCTTGTAGGCATCTGGTGAGGGCAGCGGCGACCCTTGTGGTAATCTTGTAGGCATCTGGTGAGGCAGCGGCGACCCTCGCGGTAATCTTGTAGGCATCTGGTGAGGGCAGCGGTGACCCTTGTGGTAATCTTGTAGGCATCTGGTGAGGCAGCGGCGACCCTCGCGGTAATCTTGTAGGCATCTGGTGAGGGCAGCGGCGACCCTTGTGGTAATCTTGTAGGCATCTGGTGAGGCAGCGGCGACCCTCGCGGTAATCTTGTAGGCATCTGGTGAGGGCAGCGGCGACCCTCGCGGTAATCTTGTAGGCATCTTGTGAGGGCAGCGGCGACCCTTGTGGTAATCTTGTAGGCATCTTTTGAGGCAGCGGCGATCCTCACGGTAATCTTGTAGGCATCTGGTGAGGGCAGCGGCGACCCTCGCGGTAATCTTGTAGGCATCTGGTGAGGGCAGCGGCGACCCTTGTGGTAATCTTGTAGGCATCTGGTGAGGCAGCGGCGACCCTCGCGGTAATCTTGTAGGTATCTGGTGAGGGCAGCGGCGACCCTTGTGGTAATCTTGTAGGCATCTGGTGAGGGCAGCGGCGACCCTCGCGATAATCTTGTAGGCATCTGGTGAGGCAGCGGCGACCCTCGCGGTAATCTTGTAGGCATCTGGTGAGGGCAGCGGCGACCCTTGTGGTAATCTTGTAGGCATCTGGTGAGGCAGCGGCGACCCTCGCGGTAATCTTGTAGGTATCTGGTGAGGGCAGCGGCGACCCTTGTGGTAATCTTGTAGGAATCTGGTGAGGGCAGCGGCGACCCTCGCGGTAATCTTGTAGGCATCTGGTGAGGGCAGCGGCGACCCTTGTGGTAATCTTGTAGGCATCTGGTGAGGGCAGCGGCGACCCTCGCGGTAATCTTGTAGGCATCTGGTGACGGCAGCGGCGACCCTCGCGTTAATCTTGTAGGCATCTGGTGAGGGCAGCGGCGACCCTCGCGGTAATCTTGTAGGCATCTGGTGAGGGCAGCGGCGACCCTCACGGTAATCTTGTAGGCATCTGGTGAGGGCAGCGGCGACCCTCGCGGTAATCTTGTAGGCATCTGGTGAGGGCAGCGGCGACCCTTGTGGTAATCTTGTAGGCATCTGGTGAGGCAGCGGCGACCCTCGCGGTAATCTTGTAGGTATCTGGTGAGGGCAGCGGCGACCCTTGTGGTAATCTTGTAGGCATCTGGTGAGGGCAGCGGCGACCCTCGCGATAATCTTGTAGGCATCTGGTGAGGCAGCGGCGACCCTCGCGGTAATCTTGTAGGCATCTGGTGAGGGCAGCGGCGACCCTTGTGGTAATCTTGTAGGCATCTGGTGAGGCAGCGGCGACCCTCGCGGTAATCTTGTAGGTATCTGGTGAGGGCAGCGGCGACCCTTGTGGTAATCTTGTAGGCATCTGGTGAGGGCAGCGGCGACCCTCGCGGTAATCTTGTAGGCATCTGGTGAGGGCAGCGGCGACCCTTGTGGTAATCTTGTAGGCATCTGGTGAGGGCAGCGGCGACCCTCGCGGTAATCTTGTAGGCATCTGGTGACGGCAGCGGCGACCCTCGCGTTAATCTTGTAGGCATCTGGTGAGGGCAGAGGCGACCCTCCTGGTAATCTTGTAGGCATCTGGTGAGGGCAGAGGCGACCCTCCTGGTAATCTTGTAGGCATCTGGTGAGGGCAGCGGCGACCCTCGCGATAATCTTGTAGGCATCTGGTGAGGCAGCGGCGACCCTCGCGGTAATCTTGTAGGCATCTGGTGAGGGCAGCGGCGACCTCGCGGTAATCTTGTAGGCATCTGGTGAGGGCAGCGGCGACCTCGCGGTAATCTTGTAGGCATCTGGTGAGGGCAGCGGCGACCCTCGTAGTAATCTTGTAGGCATCTGGTGAGGGCAGAGGCGACCCTCCTGGTAATCTTGTAGGCATCTGGTGAGGGCAGAGGCGACCCTCCTGGTAATCTTGTAGGCATCTGGTGAGGGCAGCGGCGACCCTCCTGGTAATCTTGTAGGCATCTGGTGAGGGCAGCGGCGACCCTCGCGATAATCTTGTAGGCATCTGGTGAGGCAGCGGCGACCCTCGCGGTAATCTTGTAGGCATCTGGTGAGGGCAGCGGCGACCTCGCGGTAATCTTGTAGGCATCTGGTGAGGGCAGCGGCGACCTCGCGGTAATCTTGTAGGCATCAGGTGAGGGCAGCGGCGACCTCGCGGTAATCTTGTAGGCATCTGGTGAGGGCAGAGGCGACCCTCCTGGTAATCTTGTAGGCATCTGGTGAGGGCAGCGGCGACCCTTGTGGTAATCTTGTAGGCATCTGGTGAGGGCAGAGGCGACCCTCGCGGTAATCTTGTAGGCATCTGGTGAGGGCAGAGGCGACCCTCGCGGTAATCTTGTAGGCATCTGGTGAGGGCAGAGGCGACCCTCCTGGTAATCTTGTAGGCATCTGGTGAGGGCAGAGGCGACCCTTGTGGTAATCTTGTAGGCATCTGGTGAGGGCAGAGGCGACCCTCCTGGTAATCTTGTAGGCATCTGGTGAGGGCAGAGGCGACCCTCCTGGTAATCTTGTAGGCATCTGGTGAGGGCAGCGGCGACCCTCGCGATAATCTTGTAGGCATCTGGTGAGGACAGAGGCGACCCTTGTGGTAATCTTGTAGGCATCTGGTGAGGGCAGAGGCGACCCTCCTGGTAATCTTGTAGGCATCTGGTGAGGGCAGAGGCGACCCTCCTGGTAATCTTGTAGGCATCTGGTGAGGGCAGAGGCGACCCTCGCGGTAATCTTGTAGGCATCTGGTGAGGGCAGAGGCGACCCTCGCGGTAATCTTGTAGGCATCTGGTGAGGGCAGAGGCGACCCTCCTGGTAATCTTGTAGGCATCTGGTGAGGGCAGAGGCGACCCTTGTGGTAATCTTGTAGGCATCTGGTGAGGGCAGAGGCGACCCTCCTGGTAATCTTGTAGGCATCTGGTGAGGGCAGAGGCGACCCTTGTGGTAATCTTGTAGGCATCTGGTGAGGGCAGCGGCGACCCTCGCGATAATCTTGTAGGCATCTGGTGAGGCAGCGGCGACCCTCGCGGTAATCTTGTAGGCATCTGGTGAGGTCAGAGGCGACCCTCCTGGTAATCTTGTAGGCATCTGGTGAGGGCAGAGGCGACCCTTGTGGTAATCTTGTAGGCATCTGGTGAGGGCAGAGGCGACCCTCCTGGTAATCTTGTAGGCATCTGGTGAGGGCAGAGGCGACCCTCCTGGTAATCTTGTAGGCATCTGGTGAGGGCAGCGGCGACCCTCGCGATAATCTTGTAGGCATCTGGTGAGGGCAGAGGCGACCCTTGTGGTAATCTTGTAGGCATCTGGTGAGGGCAGAGGCGACCCTCCTGGTAATCTTGTAGGCATCTGGTGAGGGCAGAGGCGACCCTCCTGGTAATCTTGTAGGCATCTGGTGAGGGCAGCGGCGACCCTTGTGGTAATCTTGTAGGCATCTGGTGAGGGCAGAGGCGACCCTCGCGGTAATCTTGTAGGCATCTGGTGAGGGCAGAGGCGACCCTCCTGGTAATCTTGTAGGCATCTGGTGAGGGCAGAGGCGACCCTCCTGGTAATCTTGTAGGCATCTGGTGAGGGCAGCGGCGACCCTCGCGATAATCTTGTAGGCATCTGGTGAGGCAGCGGCGACCCTCGCGGTAATCTTGTAGGCATCTGGTGAGGGCAGCGGCGACCTCGCGGTAATCTTGTAGGCATCTGGTGAGGGCAGCGGCGACCTCGCGGTAATCTTGTAGGCATCTGGTGAGGGCAGCGGCGACCTCGCGGTAATCTTGTAGGCATCTGGTGAGGGCAGCGGCGACCCTTGTGGTAATCTTGTAGGCATCTGGTGAGGGCAGCGGCGACCCTCGCGATAATCTTGTAGGCATCTGGTGAGGCAGCGGCGACCCTCGCGGTAATCTTGTAGGCATCTGGTGAGGGCAGCGGCGACCCTCGCGATAATCTTGTAGGCATCTGGTGAGGGCAGCGGCGACCCTCGCGGTAATCTTGTAGGCATCTGGTGAGGGCAGAGGCGACCCTCCTGGTAATCTTGTAGGTATCTGGTGAGGGCAGAGGCGACCCTCCTGGTAATCTTGTAGGCATCTGGTGAGGGCAGAGGCGACCCTCCTGGTAATCTTGTAGGCATCTGGTGAGGGCAGCGGCGACCCTCGCGATAATCTTGTAGGCATCTGGTGAGGCAGCGGCGACCCTCGCGGTAATCTTGTAGGCATCTGGTGAGGGCAGCGGCGACCTCGCGGTAATCTTGTAGGCATCTGGTGAGGGCAGCGGCGACCTCGCGGTAATCTTGTAGGCATCTGGTGAGGGCAGCGGCGACCCTTGTGGTAATCTTGTAGGCATCTGGTGAGGGCAGCGGCGACCCTCGCGATAATCTTGTAGGCATCTGGTGAGGCAGCGGCGACCCTCGCGGTAATCTTGTAGGCATCTGGTGAGGGCAGCGGCGACCCTTGTGGTAATCTTGTAGGCATCTGGTGAGGCAGCGGCGACCCTCGCGGTAATCTTGTAGGTATCTGGTGAGGGCAGCGGCGACCCTTGTGGTAATCTTGTAGGCATCTGGTGAGGGCAGAGGCGACCCTCCTGGTAATCTTGTAGGCATCTGGTGAGGGCAGAGGCGACCCTCCTGGTAATCTTGTAGGCATCTGGTGAGGGCAGCGGCGACCTCGCGGTAATCTTGTAGGCATCTGGTGAGGGCAGAGGCGACCCTCGCGGTAATCTTGTAGGCATCTGGTGAAGGCAGCGGCGACCCTCCTCGGAATCTTGTAGGCATCTGGTGAGGGCAGAGGCGACCCTCCTGGTAATTTTGTAGGCATCTGGTGAGGGCAGCGGCGACCTCGCGGTAATCTTGTAGGCATCTGGTGAGGGCAGAGGCGACCCTCGCGGTAATCTTGTAGGCATCTGGTGAGGGCAGCGGCGACCCTCCTGGTAATCTTGTAGGCATCTGGTGAGGGCAGCGGCGACCCTCCTGGCAATCTTGTAGGCATCTGGTGAGGGCAGCGGCGACCCTTGTGGTAATCTTGTAGGCATCTGGTGAGGCAGCGGCGACCCTCGCGGTAATCTTGTAGGCATCTGGTGAGGGCAGCGGCGACCCTCGCGGTAATCTTGTAGGCATCTGGTGAGGGCAGCGGCGACCCTTGTGGTAATCTTGTAGGCATCTGGTGAGGCAGCGGCGACCCTCGCGGTAATCTTGTAGGCATCTGGTAAGGGCAGCGGCGACCCTTGTGGTAATCTTGTAGGCATCTGGTCAGGGCAGCGGCGACCCTCGCGGTAATCTTGTAGGCATCTGGTGAGGGCAGCGGCGACCCTCGCGGTAATCTTGTAGGCATCTGGTGAGGGCAGCGGCGACCCTTGTGGTAATCTTGTAGGCATCTGGTGAGGCAGCGGCGACCCTCGCGGTAATCTTGTAGGCATCTGGTGAGGGCAGCGGTGACCCTTGTGGTAATCTTGTAGGCATCTGGTGAGGCAGCGGCGACCCTCGCGGTAATCTTGTAGGCATCTGGTGAGGGCAGCGGCGACCCTTGTGGTAATCTTGTAGGCATCTGGTGAGGCAGCGGCGACCCTCGCGGTAATCTTGTAGGCATCTGGTGAGGGCAGCGGCGACCCTCGCGGTAATCTTGTAGGCATCTTGTGAGGGCAGCGGCGACCCTTGTGGTAATCTTGTAGGCATCTGGTGAGGCAGCGGCGACCCTCGCGGTAATCTTGTAGGTATCTGGTGAGGGCAGCGGCGACCCTTGTGGTAATCTTGTAGGCATCTGGTGAGGGCAGCGGCGACCCTCGCGATAATCTTGTAGGCATCTGGTGAGGCAGCGGCGACCCTCGCGGTAATCTTGTAGGCATCTGGTGAGGGCAGCGGCGACCCTTGTGGTAATCTTGTAGGCATCTGGTGAGGCAGCGGCGACCCTCGCGGTAATCTTGTAGGTATCTGGTGAGGGCAGCGGCGACCCTTGTGGTAATCTTGTAGGCATCTGGTGAGGGCAGCGGCGACCCTCGCGGTAATCTTGTAGGCATCTGGTGAGGGCAGCGGCGACCCTTGTGGTAATCTTGTAGGCATCTGGTGAGGGCAGCGGCGACCCTCGCGGTAATCTTGTAGGCATCTGGTGACGGCAGCGGCGACCCTCGCGTTAATCTTGTAGGCATCTGGTGAGGGCAGCGGCGACCCTCGCGGTAATCTTGTAGGCATCTGGTGAGGGCAGCGGCGACCCTCACGGTAATCTTGTAGGCATCTGGTGAGGGCAGCGGCGACCCTCGCGGTAATCTTGTAGGCATCTGGTGAGGGCAGCGGCGACCCTTGTGGTAATCTTGTAGGCATCTGGTGAGGCAGCGGCGACCCTCGCGGTAATCTTGTAGGTATCTGGTGAGGGCAGCGGCGACCCTTGTGGTAATCTTGTAGGCATCTGGTGAGGGCAGCGGCGACCCTCGCGATAATCTTGTAGGCATCTGGTGAGGCAGCGGCGACCCTCGCGGTAATCTTGTAGGCATCTGGTGAGGGCAGCGGCGACCCTTGTGGTAATCTTGTAGGCATCTGGTGAGGCAGCGGCGACCCTCGCGGTAATCTTGTAGGTATCTGGTGAGGGCAGCGGCGACCCTTGTGGTAATCTTGTAGGCATCTGGTGAGGGCAGCGGCGACCCTCGCGGTAATCTTGTAGGCATCTGGTGAGGGCAGCGGCGACCCTTGTGGTAATCTTGTAGGCATCTGGTGAGGGCAGCGGCGACCCTCGCGGTAATCTTGTAGGCATCTGGTGACGGCAGCGGCGACCCTCGCGTTAATCTTGTAGGCATCTGGTGAGGGCAGCGGCGACCCTCGCGGTAATCTTGTAGGCATCTGGTGAGGGCAGCGGCGACCCTCGCGGTAATCTTGTAGGCATCTGGTGAGGGCAGCGACGACCCTCGTGGTAATCTTGTAGGCATCTGGTGAGGGCAGCGACGACCCTCGTGGTAATCTTGTAGGCATCTGGTGAGGGTAGCGGCGACCCTCGTGGTAATCTTGTAGGCATCTGTTTGAGGAAGTTTGAGGAAGTGTAGGTTACTAGGAGTTAGATGAGGGCCGCATTTTTAGTAGGACTTCTTTGGCTATGGCTAATTCCAGAAATTACTTCACAGGCAAGAAGTTTATCCACCGGTCTATTAGGGAAAACGTCCAGTAGAGCATTATCGCGCGTAGGTTTGGTCAACCTGCGTTAGGCCGTTGTCCCAAACCAGCGTGACTAATGAGGCGTTGGGCGGCGCCTTCTCATCTCCCTCCCAGGTAGCGTGCGGTGAATTGAAGACTCTTCCAATAATGACTTTCTTTCCACTTTTCGTGATTACACGGGTTAGCTCTATAAGTATTTCTCTCTATAAGTAAGAAAGCAGTTCGTGTCCGTCTTGTGATGTATACACGCCTGTAATTTCCCATTGATTTTTTGAATTACTATCTGGAACGTCTACACCTATGGTTTCAAATTTGTCATCCACCAGTCTTCCGCTTCAAAGTTGTCTTTTATACATATAAAAACACCCCCACCAAGGTGATTTACTCTATTACGTCTGAATGTTAAAAAATTGTCTTTGAAGATTTCAGCGATTAATATTTCCGCATTGAGCCATGATTCCGTGCCAATCACGACTTCTACATTATAAGATTCTACCATGTTCCATAAATGAACAGTTTTGTAGTAAATACTTCTGCAATTAACCTGTACAATAATCAGAGACGCCCCTTTTGCGTAATTCCTGATTGTAATTGCCGTCTCTTACCACCGTTCCTGCGTCGCTGTCCGGCGATATGTCGCCGTTCGTCGTCATGGCCACCGCGTCGCTGTCCCTCGCCGTCTCTTCCCTTTACACTTGTCGCAAAACCATTTGTCGTTATCCGTGCCCTCATTTCTACCACAACTCGCATGGTACCACAGACCACACAATTCGCACTGAGTGCCCTATTTTAAGTTGCTACTGCATTCTCTGCACAAGATGCGAATTGCGTTCACTTCAACTGCCAACTGGGCGGTGTTGCTGAAGCAAGTTCCAAAGTGACACTACAAGATATCTCCAACAATGCGCATACAACTTAATACGATTGCAAGTGTTTGCTGAGCGGTGTTGCAGGTACGACCTGAAGGAGGCGACGCCCATCCTGCTGGAGGACGTGATGTTCATGGCGGCGATGGGCCCGCCCGGCGGCTCGCGCCAGGACGTGTACCAGCGCTTCCTGCGCCACTGGGCCATGTACTCCATCAACCCCTTCTCCCAGGAGTCCATGGCGCGCATCTTCAGCAACGTGCTGCTCGTCGGACTCAAGGTCCCTGCAGCGACATTTGCTTCCAGTCGGTTAAATAATTCTCTTTAAATTAGTCAACTTAAATTAAATCAGATTTTAAGAGATAATTTTGTAACAGTTAAAAATTTAGTTTTCCGCCGTTATTTCTTAATGAAAAGACTTAATTTGATGATTTTCTATTTTCCTAATGTATGGAACTTAAAAAGTTTGCAGCTGTGTGATTGTAGCTGATGAGTGTAGAAACAATTACCCAAATGCGAAATTTGATGTTATATTTCACAGAAAGCTTTAGAGTTTTCGAAGAAGTTTATTTGAAGTCATTTAAAGCACTTCAACACTACAATTAAATAATGTATACTAATTGCTGAAAATATGCATATTAAAGGCGTGAAAGATATTTAAAAGAATTGTATTTGTATTTAAAAAAGAATACATCAAAATGTATTATGTTATGTTAAACAGTGCAATTAACACTCTTCGCAGTAAACAATATTTCACGAAAACTACTCAAATATTCGAAAATATATGTACATGACCTTAATAAAAGAACTAATTATGGAGAACTAATTTCATTTGAAAAGAAAATATCTATCTTCACTTCTGTAATTATAGGAAGACGCAAAAAAAATTCAAATTATTGCAATTATCAAACATTCAGAGTTGTCAGCAGAAATGGAACCAATGCTATTTTTATACGAGTGTATTTTACTCTATTCTTACAAGAAATTTAAAGACAAGAATTGGAGCCATTTTTGAGACAATTTTGAAAATGACTCAACAGATTCGTGAAGAAGTACCTACAAATTCATAAATATTTTTCAAAATTGCAGAGCTTCGACTCCGGTCAGATCGACAAGGGTTTATTCAGTTCGAAAAAGTCGTACGCATAGTTTATGCGCCAGTGCTGCTCACATACACCAGACGGACGGGCGTTTTGCCGTCAAACGATTTTTTCGTATCAAGGACTCACACCACATGGACTCTGGGTTCAGCACGTGTTAGAGGATTTTTTTCTTTTATTTAGCAACTGGATTTACGCGCAGCATTACATAACTCTGTCTACTGCGTAAGCATTGGCGAGGATGTTTTTCCGTAGCAAGGGCTCTCTATTCATGAAATATGACTACATAAAGTATTAAAGGGAGTAATTTACTACATTTTAGAACATGATTTATCCACTTTTTCTGCATCAGGGCTCCACATTTCGAGTTTTTCCGGAAAAATCTCGCTGTTTTTTCCACAGCATTACATTACGTTTTTTTATACTATTTGTATACGAGAAGTAAAGTAATGATCTCCATCAGCACGTATTTTTTGCATAGTTTCTATATTTGAAGTTTTCAAAAATTCAGAAAGTTCAACAAAAATGAGACTCATGCCATTCTTCCCTTCCAATAAAAAATGAGGCTCATGCCAAGCATCCCTTCTATCTGTGGAAAATAAAATGGAGCGGTTTTTGAGAAAAAATACTTTTTCTCAAAAGAGAAAAAAAAATTTAATTGCCTAAGTTTCACGCCAAATTACACGAAGACGACTCATATTTTCGAAAAAGTGAACTTGAATTTATTTAAAGATCCATTATTAAGGAACAGATTAAATTAAGAAAAAATCTATATCTTGAACATTCCAGTTATAGGAAGACGTCCAAAAAATTGCCTTTTTGCAATTTTAAAAAAATGTGCTATTTAAATCAACAATAGACCTGGACCATCCTCTAAAGCGCCCTTTTTGCTATCGGTAGACAAAGTTTACCCAAAAAGTTGGTGCATTTTTAAGAAAATTTTGAAAATCTTTTTGAGGTTTCATGTAAAGTACCCTCAAAAATCAAAATATCTGTTTGCAACTCCCAAAGCCTCGAGTTAATTAAGATCTATTGGGGAATATCAATTTTGAAGAAAATCGGCTGAACGGTTTTGGCCCTAGCTTTGACCACAGACGAACAGACAGACGTTTCCGCCAATCGATTTTGCAGTATGAAGGACGCACAAAACATAGATTCAGCGATTCGGCGTACAGAGTACGCCACGCTACATTTCCAAGGTTCACTTCCCTGGAATTCCGATCATCCGGGAATGCCGACACCTAATACCCTACCGCTAGATGTTGCTCTGCCGATTGTGAGTTAGTACGTATTTCTCTTTGTGTCGCGTAAGCTGTGAACCAACTGTTTTCCTTTCCTCGTACATCCAGACGTACTCTGTACGTCGCGCACCTAGTTATTTGTGAGTTATTTGTAGTAAGCTGTGAACCAACTGTTTTCCTTTCCTCGTGCATCCAGACGTACTCTGTACGTCGCACACCTAGTTATTTAAGTAATATGAAATTTTTACAATAGAAAGTACGTGTAGTAGTAGCAGCGATCTTCTAGATGCAAAGTTTGGGATGGAATCACATTTGGAAGAACATATAGTCGACGACTCGTCATCGAAAAATGTACAAATGTCCGATCATGACAGTAAATCTGAAGACATACGAACATAACAATACAATAGATATAGCGATAGCTTTTCTAAAATCATGCTCAAACACGATAGATAGTGCGGCATAAAACAAATACAAGAAATTAAAAAGTGAAAAAACACCCCATTGAAAAGAAAAAATTTCTAGAACACAAAATCATTGATGAAAAGTATTCCCTCCGCATAAACAAAAGTGGCAAATAACGTGAATGATGACGTCTACACATTCATCATCATTCATTCATCATAGACATTTTAAATGAAATAGTTTTATACACATCATGCAAAAGAGGGGCGGGATGGAATCTTGTAAATTTATTGAGTATTTTGACCCACATTTTTGTTTACTTTGTTAAAAAATGCAATATGAAAATGTTCGAATAACATATTTTAGTGTAATAAATTCGTTATTCGAAAGCATTTAGCTAGATTTTAGTTCTTCTACCAAATGGAATGGCGTACTCTATGGCAATTTTCAAAGAAAAATAACACTATAAAGGTGTAATTGAAATAAAAGATGCAATATTTTAAAAATATACTACATATATCTATTTCAATGACTTACAACAAGGTGATACGTTTGGTACCTATTTGCATTTAAAATTCCCGCTAACGTTGTGACGCAAACTGGTGTGTGAAGCGCATTGGGTAAAGTCTGTCACGATGCGCAATTGCCCACCTATAACTTTCTATCATGATTATTACTTCTCTCCCAAGCTTAACATCTTAGAATCAAATAGCACTAATAGACCTTCATACTGACGTGTGTGCGACGTCACAGCTGAACAGAATTTAACACGCGTTTTGCGACCGATGTTCGAGTTTATATTGTTGAGGTGATTCGAGTACGTTTTACTGTTCCTCCCTACACCGTAGTTTGGGAAGGAAAAGTAAAAATACATATATACATAAGTCTTCAACTTCATCATTGATGTTTCAACGTTGGTTAACCCGCTAAGGATTATATCGACATCAATTTTCTCAGTATCAGCCTATTTTACACCCTGGGCACTTACCCCAGCGTCCGAGCTGCTCGCCATTGAAGTTTTTAGGCTCATGGCGATATTTGGAACCTTTTTATCAGTTAGGGAGAAAAGATGTTGGATTTTAGGTGTTGACGTACAGTTTGTCCTCTTTGCTTCCTCCATTTTATCGGTGGCAGTCATATTTTGCTTTCCGAAAAATCCGTCAAGAGAATGGATCTGAAAACTGGTACTAGATAGTAGTACTGTAGTTATAAGTAACTAAATCTCTTGCGTTGGGTTGCGATCGCAGCGCCGCGGCTTCTCAACGGACGTGTTCGGGGCGGTGCAGAGCATCGTGAACGGCACCCTGGAGATCTACGTGGCGGCCGTGGAGAGCCTGCGGCCCACGCCCGCCAAGTCCCACTACATCTTCAACCTGCGCGACTTCTCGCGCGTCATCCAGGGCTGCTCGCTCGTGCGCAAGGAGTCCTACGACGACAACAAGACCATCTTCCCCAAGTGAGACCCACTTCCTACGGTGCTTCTTCAAAGCCACTCTTACAATTTTTGGTTATGTCCTCGCTACGGAGTTGCGAGTAAGTTGTGTAATGTTGCGCGGGAAAATGCAGGGTCCTGGTAACGAAAGAGTGGATAAATCCAGTTGCTAAATTTAGAAAAAATACTCTAACACGTACTGTAGCCGGAATTCATATTTTGTGGGTTCTTGATATCGAAACATTGAATGACAGCAAAACGTCTTCTGCTCGTCCGTCTGCTCTGTCCGTCTGTAAGCAACGCTATGGGCTAAACAGGCTGATTTTCTTCAAAATTGATATGCCCCCAATCGATCTGTTTTTTGTTGCAGCTTTTTGAATTTGAAACCGATATTTTAATTTCGGAGGGTAATTTAACATGAAGCCCCTGGGACATTTTCAAACTTTTTAAAAACATGGCTTCATTGTTTATGAGTAAATTTTGTTGTTGGATGCAGAGTGCAGGACGTTTAAGAAAACAATGCAGGCCACATGTTCGCTGAACATCCTGAGTTTTCAAAAACTACGAAATTTCAACATTTATTCGAGTTTTTCTAGAACTAAACTATTAAAGATATAGACTTTTTACCTTAATGAAATATATTCCTTAAAGATAGATTTTGTAATACGGTCAGGTAAAATTTTTCGAAAATTTGTGTACTTTTCGTGTAATTTTGTGTGAAATACGGGCGAGAGAGTGCGTGTTCTTTTAGCACCACTAGTTAATTTCTTCATTTAGAGAAAGTTGGCAGGTTAATAGCTTTTATGGGACGTGTTGTCTCCTCGTGGTCTGTTAACTACTCAAGAAAATTTCTAGTCCCCATCACTCAAGCACGAACGAATTCTTGACATGTGACCTCCAAGCAATTACTGGATGTTACGTAATACCCACAGTCTAAGGTATACACAAACAGTACCAAGGTTTAAGTATTCGTCCGTCGAATAGTAAAGATTAAAGAAACAGTCGAGTTCCACTTTAGGCAAGAATTCAGTATGTATTCTTTTAGAAAAAAGATTGCGTATACTACACTCTGACTTTAAATTGATACTACTTCAAAATTTACTTTATCAATGAATGCAACAATGAAAATGCTGTTGTGAAAGACACACGTGAAAAAAATGCAATAAGTAAAAAATTTAAATTTCAACAATACACATACAATTTCCAAATGATGGCAGCTTACTAATTTAAACCACAAAAATATGAATATCAACAGAAATATAAACCATTATATACATACTATGTACGCTCAGAAACTAATTTGGTTGAATTATCATAAGTTAAATCACTAGTTGGAAATAAATAGTTATCTTTTGTACTAATTTCTTTAAAGATTTAGTTAGATCTTATAATTATAACAAAAGAGTTAACTTTCTGTGTAGTGAAACTGATTTGAGCATCCATATGTACATGAATGAACGATAAAATTATTATCCCGTGGCTCTGAGCGAAAGGCCCTTGCCGTTCAATAAGGAGATCCGGGTTCGATTCCCGGACAATTTCATGTGAAATTTGTTCCGACAAAACGAGCTTCGCTGCTTTTCAGGGGTTAGTCCTGGGTGAGCATTAATCTCACTTTTTAGAAGGCTTTTTCCCCGTTTTCTAGGTCTCTGAATATACATTATCCAGATTCTGTTTCGAACATTACCACCATTTTTTCTATTTATTACTTAACGTACTATGATACTTACGCACGTTTCTTTCGCAAGTGTCTACTAGAGTGTAGAATTTTATACAAACAAATCTTTAAAGAAAATTGATTTTTTGTTTAATGTTTTTCTAGAAAGCGTATGTTGCTAATTAATATTCAGAGTCTTCAAATGCTTAAAAACGTATTTTTTCAGCCGGAAATTTGATCTCGGAGCTGACGCAAACTCAGATTTTGAAGTACCGTATTCCTTAGATCGGTTTCGGGAATTGTCGGTCCTACTGTGAATAACAGTTTTCAACACGGAATAAGGAATATTTGTTCAAAATGATAGGATATTTAGGAAAAGGACCGACAGCTACTAGGCATACTACTCAGTTCTCACAAATTTAAAAGATTAGTGGGGATTACATGACATATCAGAAACGTTCGCTTAATAGCTCTGCAAAATTTTCATTTCAAATAATACTTTTAAATTTTTGGAATGGATACAGTTCCTATTTGGCACCTATACACGCAGCGGTGTTTGAAGTCCAGCGATGCGCGAGTTAAGTACTATGTAATTCTCAAGCATACATGAGGCACTTTTCATTCATATTTCGATTTTCACATTTTCACTCGCCATTATCAGGTACTGTTTTGAATCAATTATTTTACTGAATACGATGCCGTAAGTGAATTTGCGTTATATGTTGGAGACAAATCTGAAAATAACGCAAAATCCCTGTTTTCAATCAAAATTCCCATTTTTCCGGTTCTTTAGGTTTTTTAAATTCCGCTTTTTTCGGTTGTCAAGGATTCCAGGTTCGCTGGCCACCCTATATTCAATCCCTGTGAAGTGTCCTAATCCCTTCTAAAATCCTTTCCAATTTGTGCCGCAGGGTAGTGACGTAGGAGCGCGTGTAAAGAAGCGCGTACGCGGAGATGCTACCTGGCGGTCCTCTTGGCAACAGACTGTCTACTCTTACGGATACCCTAACGTTAAAATCAATAATGTGATCGCTAATGATCTAGTAGTGATGCGACCTTAAATAAAAAAAATGAAATAATTGTGTTAACTGTTCAAAAATAATTATTACATTTCTCAAATTTTACTTTTAGAAGTATACATTTTATAGGTTTTTGTAACATATGGCTTTAGCTAAAGGCGCCCGCGATTCTCTTAAAATACTCTTAGGTAAAATAACTTTAAGCTCGCATAGTAGCTACACTAGTTTCAAAAATAAACGCTCTGAGTTCCTACTTCTACATTTATACTTTCTGACTTTGAGCGTACAGCTTGCAAAATAATTAGACAAATCTAGTATTTCTCGTAATCTTGTAATAACTAGCAACACCGAACCTCGTTGTCCGTTATCCTTCGGTTGGCTTCTCAGGCGAGGTCGTTAAAGAATCCAACTTACTGCTGCTTGCGTGCGATAGAAGCACGCGACATTTATTTCCAGTTGTGCTCGAATACCATTCAATCTGCTCTCAGTCAGTGCATTTCTCATCAGGGCGCAGAACATATTGGAATGAGAAGTAGTAACACGATAATTCCAGATGAAATCAATTGAAGCAAAATGAAAAATAAAAAGCTGTAAAGAAACACGATCTATATCAGTTTATTTATAAGTATTAGACAAAGTTCTGCACGTTGTATAATCGATAGGAATTCAGATAGCGTACAGCTGCATTTGTTCCTGGTCTTCTTGAAGTTTAAATTCCAATATGTTTTATACAAATTGAGATTATAATAAGAATCAATAAGTTTAAGAAATCCCAGTTACCTCTTTTCGAGATTTCTGTGATTGCTTCTAGAACAACCATGTTGTACACTTTCCCCTTCTCGTTGATCCTCGTTTCCTATTTTCTCTAGACGTCCTGTGACAAAAGTATCGAATCTTTATCTCTACTTGGATTTTTATATAAAACCCAAGCATAATTTAAGCAAAATTCATTTGAAAATTGTATGGTTCGCTGCCTCAGCTGAAGTGTAATATTTGCGTTGACTTTATTCGTGCTGTGCCCCCTCTCCGTGTTGTGCCGTGGCGGGGATTCGAAAATTCCAGCGACGGGATATAATCACTTAGGCGAGCGGTTACAGCATGTTTCAAAAACTCTTACTACAAATATGGTTATTGTTGATAATATAATGCCATGGATTATTAGAACTTAAGCTACAACAATACTTATCCCGAAAATGATTAGATGTTATTAATGAGCCAAGGATCATTAGATCACGTAAGTACGAGTGTAATTCGTGCACGTGAATTTGAGTTGAGTAATTTGAGTGCTGGTGCCTGTTAATTTAAGAATGTGTGTGCTTGTTTGCGTTGATTAGAACGAATGTGAACATTCGTGCGCGTTAGTTTCAGCGAATACGCGCTTATATGTGTTGATTTGAGGGAGTCCATGCTTGTGTGCGTTGATTTGGGAATGTGGGTGCTTGTTTGCGTTGATTAGAGCTAGTGGCACATACGTGCTCGTAAGTGCAAGTGCGTGCTGGTGTGCGTTGATTAGTGCCAGTGCGTGCTGGTGTGCGTTGATTAGCGCTAGTGGGTGTGCTCGAGCGCGTTGATGTTAGCGAGTGCGTGCTGGTGTGCGTTGATTAGCGCTAGTGGGTGTGCTCGAGCGCGTTGATGTGAGCGGGTGCGTGCTGGTGTGCGTTGATTAGCGCTAGTGGTGTGCTCGAGCGCGTTGATGTGAGCGGGTGCGTGCTGGTGTGCCAGGCTGTTCATCCACGAGACCCTGCGCGTGTTCAGCGACCGCCTGGTAGACGACGAGGACCGCGCGTGGGCGCTGGAGCGCGTGCGCTCTGCGCTTTCCAACTGTTTCAAGGAGAACATGGACGCCGTCTTCAAGGACATCACTGGCAAGGACAAGGTCGGCACCTCACAGTTGGTAAAACTGATTGTGACTTCACGACAATAACACAGTGCACTATGGGAAACCCACATTAACGTACATTATTTTCCAACATATCACCTTAAGAAATTAAACATTTGATATCGATTAACACATTTAAATGGAAAGGAAAATATTTTCTTCTGCATACATGTTTTTTTAATTAGAGACTATTGCCCATACCCTTTCCCTAACCATTTCCCTATTCTTGCCATTAAGAAAGAAAGTTGCTTATGAAACCTGTTTATTTGTTAAAAAAAGTATAAATGTAACTTCGTTCTTACAGAATATGAACAAAAATTTTAAAAAATGCAATTGACATTCTAAATAAAAATCAATAAAAGTTTATTCAGTATTATATTAATATGTTCTTCAAACAATTCACACTTTTTTAAAAGCAACATTTGAAGAAATTATTCAATGTTCCTTGACTGTTAGCTTTTCTCTTTCTTTGATAGTCACAAAATATTAGAAAAGGTTTTCACTCTTGAGAAAGCGAACTAAAGTTCTTCATGCGAAAATTCAGGATCGGACAAATACAACCCTATTCTTTTGAATATTATTTAGCTTTCCTGGATTTGTTTTCAGAAACAGAGAGGGTTTTGGTGACGCAGGGGGTAAGTATTGGATTATTTTTGCGTTTTTACGTCCTTTGTTTCATTTTGTCTTCTTGTTCCATTTAGTCCCCTTGTTCCATTTGCCTTCTTGTTCCATTTAATTACCTTGACCCATTAGTTCAATTTGTCTAATTATTACCGTTGTCTAATTTGTCCCCATTTCTCCATTTTGTTCATTTGTCTCCATTGTCCCATTTTGTCCCCATGCCCTCTTCGTTCTCATTCCCCCGATTTGTCCCACTTGTCCTCATTTGTCCCCCTTCACCCTTTTGAACTTTACACGCACTGCGATTGTTATTTAAAAACGGTACCAAGACCCTGTACTGACACTCCTTGCTACAGAACATCGAGAGTAATAAGTGACAATGTTTACCTTGAATAATTAGAAATAGCAAAAACATTGTATGTAATACGTCCTCTCGTAGACTTGATGAACTAATTTAGAGGACTTGTTACGTAAATAACTTTCTAATAGAACCCACTGGCGCATTCCCCTGCAGGTGGTGCTCGAGGACCTGAACAACCTGATGTTCGGCAACTTCATGGACCCCAACGCCATCGACGACGAGAAGCGATACGAGCAGGTGCCCTCCATGAAGAAGATGCAGGAGGTGGCGCAGGACGCCCTGGACGAGTACAACGCCACCCACAAGGCCAAGATGAGCATCGTGCTCTTTCGGTCAGTCGTTTTCATTCATTCATTAGTTTATATTTGCGGGCGGGACAGTGACGAGTTGTTAATCAGTAATTGTCAACCACAAAACAGTGATGAGCATAGTGTTTCCAGAATCGTCAATTATTTTGGTGTTTAATCCCGTTATTGTAGTGAATGTAATATCCCCGGGGACGCTGTTTCCCGTTCCCCGGAACATGAGATCCGGCGTCGAACAGCACGTTGCTTTATGGGTTATGAGGACGATGAGAGCAGAGCTGAGTAATCACGTGAATTTCATGTTACCGAGCGAAGGCACTTTAGAAAATTAATTTAGCTACCACGTGCGGTGAAGAAGGGCTAATGTTTTCGGTTCGGGCAGACGAGCCAGACGCGAGCGAGCGCCGCCACCCTAGAAAACTTTACCTGTACCCGCTGCAGCATCCAGCGAAGTTGCATGATAGTGTTGCGGGCCGGCAGGTACGCGCTGGAGCATCTGGCGAAGTTGCATGATAGTGTTGCGCCCCGGCAGGTACGCGCTGGAGCATCTGGCGAAGTTGCATGATAGTGTTGCGGGCCGGCAGGTACGCGCTGGAGCATCTGCGAAGTTGCATGATAGTGTTGCGGGCCGGCAGGTATGCGCTGGAGCATCTGGCGAAGTTGCATGATAGTGTTGCGGGCCGGCAGGTACGCGCTGGAGCATCTGGCGAAGTTGCATGATAGTGTTGCGGGCCTGCAGGTACGCGCTGCAGCATCTGGCGAAGTTGCATGATAGTGTTGCGGGCCGGCAGGTACGCGCTGGAGCATCTGGCGAAGTTGCATGATAATGTGGCGGGCCGGCAGGTATGCGCTGGAGCATCTGGCGAAGTTGCTTAATAGTGTTGCGGTCCGGCAGGTACGCGCTGGAGCATCTGGCGAAGTTGCTTAATAGTGTTGCGGTCCGGCAGGTACGCGCTGGAGCATCTGGCGAAGTTGCTTAATAGTGTTGCGGTCCGGCAGGTACGCGCTGGAGCATCTGGCGAAGTTGCATGATAGTGTTGCGGCCCGGCAGGTACGCGCTGCAGCATCTGGCGAAGTTGCATGATAGTGTTGCGGGCCTGCAGGTACGCGCTGCAGCATCTGGCGAAGTTGCATGATAGTGTTGCGGGCCGGCAGGTACGCGCTGGAGCATCTGGCGAAGTTGCATGATAGTGTTGCGCCCCGACAGGTACGCGCTGGAGCATCTGGCGAAGTTGCATGATAGTGTTGCGGGCCGGCAGGTACGCGCTGGAGCATCTGGCGAAGTTGCATGATAGTGTTGCGTCCCGACAGGTACGCGCTGGAGCATCTGGCGAAGTTGCATGATAGTGTTGCGCCCCGGCAGGTACGCGCTGGAGCATCTGGCGAAGTTGCATGATAGTGTTGCGGGCCGGCAGGTACGCGCTGGAGCATCTGGCGAAGTTGCATGATAGTGTTGCGGGCCTGCGGGTACGCGCTGCAGCATCTGGCGAAGTTGCATGATAGTGTTGCGGGCCGGCAGGTACGCGCTGGAGCATCTGGCGAAGTTGCATGATAGTGTTGCGGGCCTGCAGGTACGCGCTGCAGCATCTGGCGAAGTTGCATGATAGTGTTGCGGGCCTGCAGGTACGCGCTGCAGCATCTGGCGAAGTTGCATGATAGTGTTGCGGGACGGCAGGTACGCGCTGGAGCATCTGGCGAAGTTGCATGATAGTGTTGCGGGCCGGCAGGTACGCGCTGGAGCATCTGGCGAAGTTGCATGATAGTGTTGCGGGCCGGCAGGTACGCGCTGGAGCATCTGGCGAAGTTGCATGATAGTGTTGCGGGCCGGCAGGTATGCGCTGGAGCATCTGGCGAAGTTGCTTAATAGTGTTGCGGGCCGGCAGGTACGCGCTGGAGCATCTGGCGAAGTTGCATGATAGTGTTGCGGGCCGGCAGGTACGCGCTGGAGCATCTGGTGAAGTTGCATGATAGTGTTGCGCCCCTACAGGTACGCGCTGGAGCATCTGGCGAAGTTGCATGATAGTGTTGCGCCCCGGCAGGTACGCGCTGGAGCATCTGGCGAAGTTGCATGATAGTGTTGCGGGCCGGCAGGTACGCGCTGGAGCATCTGGCGAAGTTGCATGATAGTGTTGCGGGCCGGCAGGTATGCGCTGGAGCATCTGGCGAAGTTGCTTAATAGTGTTGCGGGCCGGCAGGTACGCGCTGGAGCATCTGTCGAAGTTGCATGATAGTGTTGCGGCCCGGCAGGTACGCGCTGCAGCATCTGGCGAAGTTGCATGATAGTGTTGCGCCCCGGCAGGTACGCGCTGGAGCATCTGGCGAAGTTGCATGATAGTGTTGCGGGCCGGCAGGTACGCGCTGGAGCACCTGTGCCGCATCTGCCGCGTGCTGACGGTGCCGTCGGGCAACGCGCTGCTGGTGGGCGTGGGCGGCTCCGGGCGGCAGTCGCTCTCCCGCCTCGCCACCTCCGTCACGGGCAACAGCTTCTTCCAGCCGGAGATCACCAAGACCTATTGTGAGCACACCTCTCTCGTTTTAACACCTACCTACCTACCTACCTACCTACCAAAGAGATACTTTTGTAATACTGCAGTGGAAATCGGCGACTTTTCGACAGAAAAACAAACCCTTATTATCGAGTCCTCGTATCGTAAGTGAACATTAAAGTGGATTATTCTTTTTAATTTCTCTCTACCGCTTACGCAGTAGCGAGAAAGTTAAGTAATGTTGCGCGAAAAAACAGCGTTATTTTTTTGCAGAAAACTCTTATTATAGGTCCCTGGTAATGAAAAAGTGAATAAATCCAATTAAAAAATTTAGTGATGAAAATCTTCTAACACGTGGTGTAGCCAGAATCCATGTTTTGTAGGTCTTTCATACCGGAAAATCGAATTACGGCAAAACGTGCAATTTACGTATTCCAGAAGAGAAGGAATGTCTAGTTCTTCCGCCCCATTGTGTGTCAAAGATTTATTGACTAGAGGATTGACGAAAAGAATTAATGATATAATAAATTGTGATTATTGAACAGGATTTTTTAGAAGATAACTTTATTTACTATAATAAACAATCACAAATTTTACTGGGATTTGCATTGTAATGTTATACGAAGTAATAGGACATATGTAGGTGGGGAAGTCTTTTTTCTGAAGCTATTTCGTACTTTTAGTAGGTAATAATTCCCTTAATTAAACATTAATTAAAAATTTGAAAACTTTTGATGGTGGATTTGTAAAACGCTAATGTTTAATGGGATGTTTGAGAGTTTTAAATTTTTTTTTTATTTGTATGCTTATAGAAGAGTATGTTTGTCCTCTGGGTACTATGAATTAGTTTTTACTTTGTCATACACGTACGTAGAGAAAGATATGTAATGCTGCGGAAAATAGATTTGGAGACTTCAACGTTTTTCAATTTTTTTTTAAATTTCCGTCCGTCCGTCCGTCCATCCGTCCGTCCGTCCCTGTGTAAACACTAACGCCTAAATTATTCATAGCATTTTTTTCCAAAACGGATATTCTCGAATCAATCTGGAGCTCGACTCGAAACTCCGTGATTTCGATAAGGCATTGTTTAAATTTTCGGTGTACTATTCCCCTTTGAAATATAATGATTTATGACTGTGAGAGTTCCACTGACCCCTATGAATCCGCGAAATGTACACCGCGCGCCGCGCGACTTCGTCAGACTTTCAGCGTGGAGCGCAGGTAGCGGTTTTGTACCCTTTGTGACTGCTCGGAACGAAATGTTGGAGCGAACAAATTACGAAGTTGTTGTTGAGAGCTATGCACCTACAGCGGGCACTGGCGCCGTGAAAATACCTCCACACATTACTAAATGCTGGGAAGACGTTGTTCCTTACTTTGTGGAGAAGGGACCTCCTGGGAAGACGTCTAGTAGTCCGTGGGCCGCTCCTCTTCTCCAGGTGTCGCTCTTTCCAATTGGGGGCTGGTGTGTGTGTGTGTGTGTAATTCAGCTTTGTCTCTCTCCGGAAGATGCAGATAAGGTAACCAGCAGTACACGAAAACGCCTCGCCAGCCACGTGCCGTCACGAACGTGTACGGGTTTGGAACGGCAGTAAGAAGTTAGCTCCGAGTTTTTTACAGTACTACCATTTCCTCCATCATTGGATTAGGTAGTTGGAATTTTGGTACAAAAGATATGGATTTGAATAATCAAAAAATAATTTCTATGAAATAGAAAACGTGTTGAGACCTTAATGCCTTCCCCGTGATATTTCCCACATCATAAATTTCACACATTTTCTTCTCAAAACTTCACGAATTATGTGTTACAATAGTATAGATAGAATAATTACCTCGTATCTACATCCTTTCTGGTGCGGTTTATAAAATATATTGAACTTGATATCAGGTCTTCCGCCTGATGAAACTCGAATGATGAAATAGACTGATTCCGTATAGTGAATGGATGAAGCGGTGTGTTGAGGTCGATAGAGATATCGAAACTCCAGCGCTGATTTTTTCATCACTGCATGTTGCTAGCAGTGTCGAACACTACGCAAGTCAGTTGATAATTTGATATGAGTGGGCAGCAAACGAGCTTCACGAATTTGAATACGTGAACAGTTAGAATATGGTATCGTGCTAAAAATAAGTGTATGTCTCTATGAGACCATATGGTCTCGCATGGCAATCAACATGATATAAGTAAATATCAAAAATAAAATTTTCTCAAAACAGTTCAAACTTTGTTCTTGAAACTTTTGCTGGGTGATAGTGCTAAATGTACTGTATTAGATGACATAAACTCCATTTCGATGTATTATCGTGTTCTTTTTTTTTTAATTTCACAAGTGTATATTTTCATATATTTCTCACATCGTTACAATTTGCATTAGCAGCGATTTATTTACGTTATTGCATTTATGAGTACATGTGCATCGAATGATGTCTTGTATTTTAAGGTAAAGGGTGCAATAAAAATGGTTCTTGGACTCTTAACAACTCATTTTATGTTCCTTATAACTTGAGTTCGTAACACAGTTACTGTGTTATTGTAAGAGGACCATGTGATAGAAAAACAATTTTCAATTTTTGTTTTCAGCCCTACAAACACACGCACACAGGGCTGAAACATTGCATGCAGTTCTACGAAGTAGTTTTTGCAGACCACAAACATCCTTCGTCCTCATACGTTATGTTCAGGTTTTAACGCCATGATAAAAAATGACAAATGAACAAATTCAGCTTTTCGCTGAGCGGCTAGTGAGACGCCTTGGGAACTCCTTGACATCTACTAGGTAATGTCCTCTCGCACAGAGGTGGAAATAACGTCACATACGTCGATGGCATTTCGTAGACCATGCAAAGATGTCAACAGGTTTTGATTAGTGCCACTGAGGCCAAATTAAATTTGCGCTCACCGACTCCTCTCGCAGTCAGCGGCCGCAGTGTTGGTAGTGGCCTCGCTCGCAATTATTCCAAATCGTGTGTAGAGCTCGACGTTCTGCAACAATCTTTCCTCCACAACGTTCACAGTGCTGAGCAACTGTTGGGACAACCAAAATTACTTTGTTACTTAAAATTACTTTGAAAATCCCTTGACGGATCAAGATTGTGACACCCATGGATAGACGTAAAAAGAACGTGACGTATTGAGGAGGCATTCGTCATTGAAATGCTACGATGACGATTGTTTTTGATTGTATGAATTCAGATGCGCAATGTAGATAGTGTCTTCGCTCGCAAGCGGTTATCCCGAACCACTGTGCCGGGAGAGATGGCTCAGAGCATCAACTGATGTCACTGCACTCCCTCTGACCGGGATGTTCGAGATTCGATTCTCGACGGTGGCAAGATTTTCGATATTAGCTTGTTAGCTTAGTCGAAATCAATCGCACACTAACATGCACTACACTACCACACATGCCGAGAGACCGGTCAGGAGCTTAGAACCTGTCCCGCCTAATGCGGGGCCCCCCTGGTGGGAGATATCTGCTTGGGGAAAACTCTCGCAAGCTGACGTCTAGTCCGGTGCCGGATCTCATCCAGCGGGGGGCGGGGAATACCGCCACCTACCGGGTTGAAGCGCGTTATAAGCTTCCTTGTAGTGCACTTGGAGGAGCAATGGACCGAAGCAATCAAGTGTTGCGCGTGTGCGCGGTTGGCAGCGCTGAGCGACTGGCGGGACGACCTGAAGGGCGTGCTGAAGGAGTCGGGCGGCGCCAACAGGGACACCACCTTCCTGCTGACGGAGGCGCAGGTGGAGACGGAGGCCTACCTGCAGGACGTGGACGCGCTGCTCAACTCCGGGGAGGTGCCCAACCTGTACGCGCTCGACGAGAAGCAGGAGATCCTCGAGGTACACTTCACCTCGAAATGTCACTCTCGCGCTCGCTCTGCGCGCCACCCGGTGCGAACTGAACGCACTGGCACGCTGTTGGGCTGCTGCTGCTGCTGAGCCCGGGCCCGATGCGCAGAAAAAGGGTCGGCAAACCAATTTCAGCTATGTCTCTTAATACATTAAGGTTCAGTAAAAGAAAGGTATGTATTGGAAGCATCGCCCCTACACCTCACTCCTATTCCTTTCGCTTTTGAGTGCTGTGTGCTGTAGGCCTACTTTCAAGCAAAGTTCACAGGCGTAATACTGTGTGTATTTGTTTCTAAGACAACCGTTCGCAGGTATTATGGTCTGAACATCAAGCTTCCTCCTTACCATCCCCATCTCAATATGGTAAATAATATAGTAAATATATTACCTGCTACCACCACGGAATTTATCCCCATCTCAATTCCATCTAATTAGTTTGGAGTTCCATTAAGAATCGTGTTGCTACCTGTCTCTCCCCGCATTGGTAGCCCTCTACGAGTTAAAGAAAATGCACGCCGAACATTATTTTATGAATATTGTCCAAATCAATGGTGAAAATTTTGTGAACACGTTAACATAATTGAAAAAGAAGACGAATATACGAAAACAGACATGACCACGAACCCAACAGTGAACAAAATTATTGTGTCTTTACATGATATTTCCTCCGAGGACAATGACGAAAGGGACAGTGATGACCAATAGCTGGCGGAGGGCGCGAATCGCGCGCGCGCCGAAGGCGAAGAAATCTGCCACGAGCGGCGAGGAACAGATTGGGCGGAGTTCCGCCTTCGGGGCCAACCGTTGATTCCACGGAATACCGCCCAATGGGCGGCGTTGGGCGACTTTTCAGATTACGATGAAAGTTTCAAAACACAACCACAACGTTCACAGTGAGTTTGATTTTTACTTCTTTACATGAAACAGTGTTTTTCATTAATCGTTTGTTAATTCATTCAAATTTACTTTGAGAAGTGAGTAATGCTATTTTTTAGACCGCTAGTATAGGGTGTGTTCTAAAAGTCATTGTGTCTTTGTCGTGCACAACATGAGTATTTATCACCTTGGCAGAACTTAAGAGTTAATTTTGGAACGCGCTATTTAAAATTAGTCATTTTTGGAAGTACGGTTTCACTAACAGCATTTTCCGTCAAGCCATATGGAATAAGCATGCTTATGCAGTAATGTCTGTGGTAATTTTTTTAAGAGATGGAGATGAGATAGGATACTAGGATGTAGCCAATATAGGAGCCAAACGAAAGACTTTTCGCTTAGTAGTACATAAAACTGACTTATCAGCTCACATGCTTACATTCCATATTTTTGTACCAATTTTATTTTTCAATAATTACAGAAATGTCCTCTCTAATAGTGGAAACTTTTCTCGGGAGAAACGAAGCGTTTGCAGACTCACAGCACGGTTTTAGAAATTCAAAATATACGGTTTCTGCCATTTTTTCTTTTCTTAAAGATGTTGCTTCATAAATGGGCCAAAATGAAGCACCCGTTGGAGTATTCTTAGATTTTTCGAAAGCTTTTGACGTTATTGATCATAACATCTTGCTATCAAAATTACCTTCTTATGGAATTCGTGATATCGCCCTAGTTTGGATTACCTCGTACCTTAATCATCAATCTCAAAGAATAGAAACACCGTACTGGCACGAAAGGACATTATTTACTTATATTTACATTTCTCTTCCAATTGAACATGGGGTTCCGTTTAAGGTTCGATCTGGGGTCCTATCTTCATTCTGTTATACATAAACGATATATCCTCATTTATTCAAAATGGAAGAACAGTTCTGTTTGCCGATGGCACGAATGTTCTTTGCAAAACAGAAACAATAAATAGTACGATTTCAGAAGTTTCAAATTGGTTTTGTAATATCAAATGAACAAAGAACGTTAACGAATGAAAAGTAGTTTCAATCCATTTTTGCGTTTCAAATCAGCAATAGCACGCTCCATTGAAAATAAACAATATTCAATTAGCTGATGTTAAGGGAACAACATTTCTAGGTCTTTCAATTCAAACATCAAATGAAATGTACATATAACAGAATTAAACACTAAATTAAGTTCATTGTATTACCAATTCAGAGTTATTTCAAATTGGCAACATAAGGCTTTGTAACACAGGCCTTAATATCTTAAAATCTTGAGTTGAGAAAATGTTTGAATGCATCGCGGCCTGGCGCATGCGCAGATGGTGCGGCTGGCGGCGCAGGGCGGCAACCGCAACCTGGACCTGAGCGGGCTGCGCGTCTTCAACTTCTTCGTGAACCGCTGCAAGGAGAAGCTGCACATCGTGCTCTGCTTCAGCCCCATTGGCGCGGCCTTCCGCAGCCGCCTGCGCCTCTACCCGTCGCTCGTCAACTGTTGCAACATCGACTGGTTCGAGGTAGGCACGTCCCCTCAAGCACCCATTGCTGGCCACTTTTCTTAAATAAAATAATTTTAAATTACAGTAGACTCGTTTGGAAAAATCTTTTGCGGGCGTAGGTTTTTCTCTGTAATTGAAGAAATACCATTTATTCATTTATTTTTATTTCTTAAATTCATAGAACATTTTTTGAGAATCTGATATTAAACGTAAAATTCTGATATTAAATCGAACATTCTGGGAAGTAATTGATACAAAATGTATCACTACCAGCAGTACTGGCTCCAGATCTGGGAGTTAAGTGACATGTAAGCTACGTTCGTATTATCACCATTTCCCTTCCAGTTTGTTTGAAAATCGCGCTTATTAAACATTTTGTATCACACACAACCACACACTATTGGTCAATAATTCACTTACGATATAGACACATATTCACACCAGAAAAAAGAAAAGTGTCTGCGTCATCTATATTTGGCTTTGCCAACTTATGAAAATGAAAATCAAACGGAAGACTACATTTAAAATTAAACGTTGTTTTTATAAAGCAACACTTCCTTCTTTCTCTTTTAACAATTTACAAAAAAATTTAAAGCTCTATTCCCATTTACAAGGAGTTATTGGTAACATATATAAGTAAAAAATAGTTGAGTATTTGACTAGCGACATGCACGTACATACTACTCTAATCCAGGCATGTCAAGTTTGCAGGGAAGGTAACTAGCTTACTGTGTTCAGAGTAACTGGCGCCAGATTTAAAAGTAAGGGTTCTACTGGCGAGATATTTAAAATTAATGGTTGTATTGTTAAATAAAAGTATTGGGGTGGTGACCAGCGTGGATACCTGTTCCCTGGCAGTTGGAAGAAGTCAGTTGATAGTTGTTTCCCCCAAATGTAGCTAAATTAATTTCCATTTTCTCTACTAAAGCAAAGTTCCATTAAAATGAAATAATTCATCTATCAAACTTCAAATTGTCAAAAGAGAATCAAATTAAACATTTTGAATCGAAAGTACCTTAGAGAAACTGCCTTTAGTTTTTACTTTAAGATTAGGAAGTTAAACTAGCGAAGATTCTTGTCTGTTAAAAGAACGTTGCGCCCATAAGCGAGACTTGTTAATTTATAGAAAATTATATAGTTAATCATTTATTTTGATTGTTGTTAAACTCTGTTGTTTTTAAAATCTTATGTTTTTAGTCAATAAGTATATTTTTTAATACTTAATCAGTTAATTGTATTTCGTGTAAATTTAATTATTGAAATAACTTGATTTATATTGCAAGTACAATTTTTCACGTACTAATTGTTTGCATTTTCAGGCACAATCATAAATTCTGTAAATACGAGAAAATTATTTTACAAATAAGAATAATATTTATTAATGATAAAATTATAACAACACATGAAAATATAAAATACAAATTTATTTGCATGTGTTGCTTGTAAGTTGTATAAATGCAAAGTGTTTTGTATAGATTTAATAATTCAAACGTCGGTTGTTTGATGGAACCAATCTAGCAAATATTTTCGTTTAAACTACTATTCCCCTTTCTAGATTTCGAGCGGCGTCAGAGGAATTGGCCCCTACTCGTGCCCAATGTAATGCCGTAAATGCGCTCTACCCGCCCTTGCTCCCTTTCATTCTATTACACGTTTTTGTCACGTGAGATGTTTTGTAAGGGGTGCAAATGTGTGCATTTATTTCTGTATTACTTGTTGCATTTATTACTGTAAATTATTATAAAATGTTGATATACTTTATCTAACGCATAATATATTCTGGACCATACACATTACAAAAACTGGAAGAATGTGAAATAATGTTGTCGATAAAGCAGAGCAATCTAGATGGCACTGACTACAATAGAGTTGTAATAATTATTACACACTTAAATTTGAATTAACGCAATTAGTATTGAAAACACATTGGAGCACACCTTGTCTAGATGAACGAACGTCGCCCGGGAAGTTGTTGTACTTGTTGTTCCTGTTGCTATTCCTGTTGTTGTTCTTCTTGTTCTTGTTTCTCTTGACAGAATTTTCAATTGTGGTTAATATCTCGGGTCGGGAGAATCAACCAAGTCTTCCTATTTTACCACATCGGATTTTTGATTATCTGTAGGGTACTCTATTTCCGGAACAATTGAGACCGATTATAAAATGGCTGCAGATATGGGTTGGTGAATGTGACATGTGTATTAAATATTTCAGTTATTACACGACTTTATTACCACGTTTATTATTTTTAAAACTTGGCAACAATATTTCCCTTGTTATCCGTGTACTCTGAACACGGGCAACACTGAGTATGGCATCTGCTAATAAAGGCGAATTCAACAACATGTGACCGACGTGTAATCGATTTCACAAAAAGGAGTGAATAAACAGCCACAGACTCTTCTTTGTAGGCTCTTCTTCAGAATTGTCGCAGTTTCCTTGCAAAAATTAATACCACACAGAAAATAAATAATTTACATAATAAGCAGATAGATTCACCACCATCATTATTTATATCTTCCCGTTTACGTACGTATATACGGAGTAATATACGTAGTATGGGGTAAAGTTATGTAATGCTGCGGAAAATGGATTTCGAGATTTCAACGGAAATACACGTTTGATACCAAAACTTAATAACTTTTTTTTTACAAAGTCCATCCGCCTGTCACTCTGAGAACACCACGAGCGCCAAAACCATACGTACGATTATTTCCAAAATGGATATTCCTCGGTAGATCATTTTCTCCAAATTTTTACTTTCTCGCCTAACGCATTAATGTTATGTAATCGTCCGCCAGAAAAGGCCGAAATGTCGACAGAAGAAACTCATTGCCGGCTTTTGGCAACAAAAAAGTAAATAAATCCTCTTGCAAAATTTAGAAGAAAATCCTCTTACTCGAGGTGTAGTAATAATCCATGTTTTGTTAATCTTCATACCGAAAAATCGTTTGACGACAAAATGTCCGTCTGCGGTCAACGCTAGCGCCTAAACCGTTCAGCCGATTTTCTTTAAAATTGATATTCCACAATCGATCTGAATGATCTCAAGACTAATGGCATTCCTTCTTTCCGTTTTTCGATACAGCCATTTAAATGGCCGCAACGGGTGTTCAAAGATCTCAACGCGCAAAAGGTTACGTCTCCTTTCCCCGAGACCTACGGACCATTTCTTTGGGCGTTCGTAATCACGAGAAAACACTCATTTCCCGTCATTTCTTGGCGTGGATAGTCATCGTCAACCAAACTTAAACAATCAGAACACCTAAGCGTTGTATGCAGAGCACCCAATACACGTTTCAACAATATTTATTAATAGTTTATTTAGTTGTTGAGGAATGCCCTTCTACGGAGTGTAGGCTGTTTGAGCGTGTTTCTGGTTTTCATTCGCTTTATATTCAGTTTCGAACTTACTTACGTTCTTCTATAATTATTTTTATAATAGTTACATATAATAATTACATGATAGTTTGTTATATTAGTGTAAATTGTTCTGGACAATCTTAAAGAATAATTTTTCTTTAATGTTTAATATTTCAAGTATTAAATTTGTAAATTAATTTTTCTCAAGTACACGATTTTAAACATTTTTACTTTCTCGCTACCACCACCGCGGTAGAAAGTTGTGTAATGCTGAATGAAAAAACGGCTGATTTTGGGAAGAAAAACTCTTCTTATAAGGCCCTGGTAACGAAAATGTAGATAAATCCAGATGCTAAAATTTAGGGGGGAGAAATCCACTAACACGTAAGGGTTAACGGGTAACACGTAAGGGTAACACGTAATCTGTTGTGTGGATCCTTGATACCGAAAACTCGATTGACGCAAAACGTCTCTCTCTCTTCGTCAGTGAACAACACTGGTATCTAAGACGTTCAGCCGATTTTCTCCAAAATTGATATTCTCCGGAACGATCTGGCTGATGTCGTTGCCTCTTGAATTTGAAATCGATATTTTAATTTTGGGGTGGTACTTTACCTAAAGACCCTGGGACATTTTCAAAATTTTCAAACAAATGGGTCGATCGTTTTTAACTAAATTATGATGTTGGATAGTGTAAATTACGTTTAAGAGAATGGTGCAGGTCTCGGTTCCTTAAAAACTCTGATTTTTCGAAAATTACAAAAATTCAAACTTTTTTCGGCGTTCTAAAATATTCAAGATAAATGTTCTTTCTCTTAATAAAATCCGTTATTTAAAAATAGGTTTTGAGTCAAGTCAATTACAATTTTGGGAAAATTTCCATATCTTTGACGTACTTTTGAGTAAAATGTAGGCAATTTTAAATTTTGTTTAAACAATTTTTTCTCAAAATCAGCTTTATCGTGTTTAATGGAATTTTGTTATTTTGAAAAACGTTTAAGAAATGGTGCAGGTTTCACGCGGGTTAAAAACTCTGAGATTTCGATAATTGAAAGAATTCAAAATTTGTTCGGCTTCTTCCTACAACAACAATTATGAAGATACAATTTTTTCTTAATGAAGTGCGTCATCAGAAACAGACATTCAAATTAGGTCGTGTTCAATTTTTCAAAAACATAAGTATTTTTTACGAACAGTGTTTTTTTGTCAAACAGGCAATGTTTATTTTCTTAATACCATCTTTTCTTAAAACCCGCTCATTTTTTTATTAAATTGAAACCTTAAGGTCGCTTACGAGAATGGTGCAGGTCTCATGTGCGTTGGAATGGCTGATTTTTTAAATCAGCGAAAATTTAAAACAAGAACAAATTTGTCGGTGTCTTCCTACAACTACAATTGTGGAGATACATTTTTTCTTAATTAGATGTGTTCATAAAAAAAAAGATCTTCGACGAATCTTAAACGTATTAGCGGTCATTGTTGCGTGTTGCAATACATTGTTGTAAGGCCTCACTGACAACAAAAGGCGATATATATATATATATATATATATATATATATATATATATATATATATATTTCACGATTCGTTTGTTAAAGAATGTTTTAAGTAGTGACTGAAGTGTATGAGAGTAATTGTCGTGTTATTAGCCATTAACATAGCCATTAACAATATCACGAGAAAGTACGTGCTGTTGCAGCACCACTTATAACAGCATAACATCTTTGATTATCATCTTGATCTAAAGACGAAACAACCAGAAAATCCTTGTCACCAGAGAAAAAGGAGATTATGAAAATTCCCTGTTTTGGCACTCACTCCTATATTTTTACTTTATCTGGACCATACTTCCAGAGTTTCACCAATAAAAATCTTAAATAATGTTAGTGAAGGAGGACACCCTGGTCTGAGATCCTTACTTTCTATAACACCTGATATTTCATTTCCTGTCTCAACATGACTCATAACGTTTTCATATAGAATCTATTCCATTTTTTAACGCAAGATATACTTTTACTGAGGGAATTCTAGCGAACAGCTGGTCTGATCGGTAATTTTAGGTGCTTTCTCCGATCATTACTAGGCAAATGCTGATGCAGTACCATAACAAACGGGCCACAGACCTCGCGTGATCACTCCTTCCTCTTCCTTGTCCTTCGTACCCCTTACATACACACATTTACATGCACCACACTTCCACACGTGGCAGGAGGTCAGTCTGGAGCTTAGAGTTTGTCCCAACTGATGCGGTGCCCGCTGGTGAGAGATACCTGGTTGAGGAAAACTATCGCAAGCTGACGTCTAGTCGTTATTTTCTCAAATCTACAGAAAATAATAACTAATACCCCCATAAGGCCTACTATCGTTCCTATCTTGTAAAGTCCGATCAATAGCTTTTAGTTCTTTGTACTGCATTGGGAGAGCAGTTTCACCATCGAGCGACAGAGTGCTGACAACAAAAAGCTGATGAAGCAAGTGCAATTGCAATCTTCGTTTCTTTTCTAATTTTCGACAAAATTAAATTAAAGAGGAATAATGTGCCTGTAACGATTGGTACATTAAAAACGGGAAGCGGCAATTTATAATACTGTCTAGTATCTTTTCCTACATTTACCTTTGCTTGAGATTTTATTTTGACTTTTCTATTATGCATCAAGTTGAAATGAATCGTGGTATTTCATTGATCAAATAATTATTTCTTCATATTAGACTGTTATATGATGCTGAGAATTCGGTCGGTAAGCACAATATGAGATTGAGCGTAATAACGCAATAAATTGTTTCAGTCAAATCGAAACTCTTTCATAGACACCTCCAACATGGCCGGGTGCTGCTCAGTTCTCTTTCAACTTCCGCGCGCGTTGGAATTAGAATGCAGAGACTTTGCTCCCTGATTCCAGAGCGTCCTGCTCCATAGCAATTCAACGTCTATTCCGGGAGTAGTTCCTGGAAGAGCGTCGCTGCTATCAGTTGGCCGCTCCGCGTTGCCGCCAGGGGGCAGCAGCCGACCTCGCCCCGCGCGCTATCTCGAGGTCAGGGGCCGCGGAGTCGCTTGTTTACACCAAGTGTCTGCAGATAACTTCGTAGCCCCTTTCATAATCCTCTTCATCGTGTAATTCTTTCCAACCATTATCACTTCTTATGAAGTTTGTAACATGCACTTACAAGAGCTTTTCATTTTCAGAAATATGATCATTCATTAGAACATTCAGGTAGTATGTCTGAAATGTTTAGCGTAATGTTTGCAAATAAGAAATAATTAATGTTTTTAAGAAATAAATTGAACGAACATCTTTACTGAAATTCAATTGAACATTATAGTTTGATAAATGTAACTGCATACTAACTTAGCAATTTACAAACAGTCAAGAATTTAGATGTGTTCTATCCCATTTTCCCACGTTTCCAAATTTTATAATTTAGTAGTGTTTATCTCTTCATATTGTATTTACACAAGTGTCAGCTTATATTTTCGAATCACAGCCAGTGGCGAAACGCGACCAAATCAAATGAGTTATCTTAGTATAACCCGACAAACCTTTTGGATTAAATTTTAATACAAATAAACAGAATGAAAAGGTTACACGGAATGAAATTAAAATTGAAAAGGAAACATCTTATTCCATTAAATATAAAACCATTTTTGTGGATAATGAAAACAGTATTATCAATGTTCGTCGCCGAACATTGGGAAAGCGGGTTCATATGAACTCATTCCTGCCTAAAATAAAATACTTTGTGTGAAGCAAATTGAGTTACGTCGCAGTATCATGGCAAGAACCTTGCACATTGTGGAGAGATAAAATATATGATTAAATAAGTGTAGTCTAACTTGAGAATAAAAACGTCAGGAAATTATATTTTAAATCTATGTATTAAAATAAATTGTAGTACAATGTTTTTTTAAACAGAAAGTTGTTACGTTTAGAGCATTGCTGTTTGCAAAGATTAGTGTCAAGATTGATTTTTTAATGCCATCTTAATTTACATTACAGTATTTATGTTACAATTCAATTTTGTTTTATTTAAAGCAAAAATTGATTTTTAGTAAGAAAATACTTGGAAAATATTTTATGCAGTTTTATTACAATATGGCCACAAGTGCAAAAAACGGTTAACTATTAAATAATTATATATTTCTCGGTCTTGGAATAATATTCACTAAGGGTACGTTTTAATCTGCCTAGTTTGAAAAGATCCAATTAGTTTGTCAGAAACAGAATTAACTACATTTTTTAAAACTTTAACTGCCAATATCTCGAAACTAAAGTTTGCACTTGTAGCCTTCTTATTCCCAAGACGTGATATATGCACTGTATGGAAAATCATATACCCCCGAAAATATTGTTTCATGATGCTCGGTTCTCATTCTACAAGACTATAGAATTAAGGCATTTTTTTCAAATTCTAGAACAATCTATGTTCACTCCTCACCGTGAACACACATTTAAAACTGTGCCTGCACATGTAATAGAAATGCTTTTATATTCACAAAGGACTGTGAGGTGTTACTGGGTAATGAATTTTTTTAAGCATTTGGTTTCTGTGCTATCTGTGGTTATCAACGGGGTCGGTATCGACCCCCTGGGATCTGCAGCCGAATATGAACCCGCAAATCATAAGTTGAATATAGATCCCATTACTTACAAAAAATTGTAAATTAATAAAAATTATAATTAATTTTCTTCTGATGTAGAGCAATAGAACATAAAACAATAAACTACAAACAAGATATGCGCCGTTAAGTAAGAAAATAAATTTCACAATTGAATCGGTTATTTTTATTACGCAGCATCGTTCCATGTGTATATCTCGTAAATATGATAAATAGAATAACCGTGAGGACACAGAAAAATATTGGTTTGGTTTTGATATTCTGTAAGTTATTGACTTGCGGGATATGTTTGTGTATGTATGTATACAGTGAGTGTGACTGGGATATTACTGACAGAGTGATTGGTTAAAAGAAATGTTCAATGTGGAAATACTCCTATGTGCTATCATAGAAACCTATTTCAAGCAACTGTGTCTGTCATATGAATCATGTTTACTGTAGATGACATTTCACTTCACATAATATTGTAATGAATGTGTCAAATTATAAACTGAACCTGCAATATGTATTTATTTTTATGTACAGGAAAAAATTCCTGATTATTTTTTGAAACCTCGGAAGTCATAAACTTTTAAATAAATCCAACGACTATTATACTATTGAAACAAGTAAATTACATGGTCTCCATAGCATTATCAATCAATATTTATGCATAAGAAATAAATAATAATAATAATAATAATAATAATAATAATAATAATAATAATAATAATAATAATAATAATAATAATAATAATAATAATTAGTGGTGCTACAAATGGCACTGAGTTTCACGTGTTAGTTTCCTATTTCTTTTGGTCTCGACAAGATTATCGGACTTGCCACATACGCTGCCATCAATCGCTACCCAAAGTATATTTTTTTGACATTTTCTCCCTTTTTCGCTTTCCTAAGAGTAGAACGGAAATATTAATTTAAGAATATTACAGAACAATAAAATCTCGTCCTAAATGGCAATTTTCATTAAAAATTTGGAGCAGATTTTATGAAAAATGGCGTTTAAGCGCTACTGAATTTTCGAAATTTGAAGCTTTTCTTCACAGAAAATTTTTGAGTTTTCGAACAACTTTAATAGAAGTCATTAAAACACTAAGTCACTAACTCACAAATAAAATAGTGTTTACAAATTGGTGGAAATATAAATATTAAGGGCGTGAGAGATGTTCCAAAACAATACTTTTGTGTAATTTTAGAAAAAAATATCCTAAAATGAGCTTAATGTCATATTGAACAGTACAATTAGCACTATCTTTGAAACTTTGAAGTAAAATTTAGAGCCATTTTTGAGAAGCTGGCGTTTGAGCGATACTGAAAATGCGAGATTTTGAGTTGGTTTTCACAGAAAATGGTTGAGTTTTTGAGAAACTTTGTATGTAGTTATTTCAAGCACATGTACTCATAATTATAATAATGTGAACAAATGTTAATATTAACGACGTGAGATACAAAAAAAAATTTTGGAATTTTTGAAGAAAGAAAAAAAGAATACAGCAAAAATACGTTTATGTCATCTCGTAGAGTATATTTTGCACAACAAACAACAACAAACTTAATTTGAAGGAAAACCTCTATCTTCAATTTTGTAGTTGTAGGAAGACGCCGAAAAAAATTCAAACTTTGGCAATTTTCATAAAATCGGAGTTCCGTGAAAATCTGACAAATGCTACCTTTATAAGAGTATTTTACTCTATTTTATAAGAAATTTAAAAAAAATCATGTAAAGTAATCCCAAATTTTGAAAAACGTTTTTCGAAATCGCGACGCCTTGAGTGGAGCCAGATCGACTGGGAAATATCCATTTATGAAAAAAAATACGTATGGTTTAGGTGCTGGTGATGTTCACAAGCGGACAGACAGATGGACTTTTCCCGTCAAATAATTGTTCGGTATCAAGAACTCAGAAAACAGGGATTCTGGCTACACTACGATTTAGAGGATTTTCTTCCAAATTTAGCAACAGGATTTATCCTCTTTTGCCCCGCAATCAATTTTTTTCTGCCGAAAATCTCACGTTTCTTCGCGCAGCATTACATCACTTTCCCTATATTACGTATATTTCTCCGTATATACGGGAAAGTAAAATCCACCAGTTCTCTGAGTTCTTAATTAAGAGTCTTTCTTGTTTTCTCACAACTTTGCAATTCCGGACTTGCGAGATTTTAAAACAAACCAATTCAATTAATATAAATTTAGGAGAATCAGAAGATAACGATGACGTCGAAGTATATAATACAACATAACATACATACTCTATACAACATACATGAAAGTACATTTTGCTTCCGTTTTTTTGCTCTAATAAGCGTTCATAACATTATGTATGAACAACGGAGCCCTTATATTTCCTCCCTTTCAACCATTCTATTTCTCTGCTCATCTTCCGCCGCGAAGGGTTGGGTTCAGCAGGCGATAGGAGGAGGAGATGGAAATGCTCAAACCTACTGACTCTCAGGAGCAAATAGGCATCATCGCCCAGAACATCTTAAATCCACATTCAAAAATATGCTTAAATCCCGCAGTCTTACACGTGTACACAGTGCCGTTATTAGAAAAGAACTTGCTTAATTTTATTCTTTTTCCGAGATCTGGGCTACGGAGAAAAGCAAACGTCACGGAACAGTACATTACTTTTGCCATTAGAGATCCATACGTCAATTAGTGTCAACTATACTTTGTGTTGCGCTGAACGCCATTACTCAACAAACATTATAAATAAAGGTGATAAAATTTATTCAAACTGCAATTGGGTATATATATATATATATATATATATATATATATATATATATATATATATATATATATATATATATGTAAAGAAAACATCGACACTCGCATCGGTGTCACCGTTTTCTTCGATTCAAATGTGCCGCGCTATCGACAGCTGACACCGTCCCGAGAGCCGCCTGATGACTGACTAGCAAGGCAGAAGATAAGAAGATCGCGTTGAGATCACACGTGTTTAAAAACGTGATTAAAAGTTAAAACATTACCTGAAGTAAAAACTTTAAATGTTGTTTTCTGTTTTTTTTACAGGTAATCTTCTTTTTTCATTTAACCATTGTAAATATTGTAAATAGTGAAACAAAATTATATCAAACTGTTTTTTTTACAGAAACGCAACTGAGTTTTTATTTCCAATTTTGGAGAACTATTTCCGTCCCATTATAAAACAACATTTTTGTTTTGGAAACTTCAAATGAAGATGGATAAACTACGATTCGACTTTATGATGAAAGGAGCAGGAGATGGAAAATCAACGGTATTATGCCTAACCTCAATTGGCACACCGGATGGCAGAACTTTTGCCTTACCAGATGAAATGCAAAACACACTTTTGCACAAAGATCTGACTGAAACACAAATGTTTGGTAAGATAAAAAATACACTCAAGAAAAGACATCAATTTCGAAAAGTCTGGATCACTTTGACAGAGAATTTAAAACAAGTATATTTGGACGACGAGGAAAATTTGCAATTTGAAAATTATTATTTAGAAGAGATTACAGAGAAAGAAGTGGAAAAACCTGCACAGGGTATTTCAAATGAAACAATTGAAAAGTTATTGAAAAAAATTTTAGATGATAAAAAGCAAAAATCTGAAGAAAAACCTTTGGGAAAATTGCTAATGATTTTATGATTGATAAATTTAATGCCAAAAACTCAAATGCATGTCAATGGATAAATGAGTTTGAGAAAGAATGTGAACGCTTTATGGTGGTAGAAGATCAGGAAAAAATTGAAGCTTTAAAATTTCTCCTAGAAAATGCAAGCGCAGACTGGTATACATGTATGATTTTGAAATATACAATAGAATCAGAATGGAGCGATTGGAAAAAGAACTTTATTGAAACTTTTGGAAATAAAGGCTGGTCTCCGATAAAGTATGCTTTTTCATTTAAGTATCAATCTGGGTCTTTGCTCGATTATGCTTTAAAAAAAGAAAAACTGCTGTTACAAATAAGAAAATCTATGGATACAGAAACTCTAATCGATCTTATAGCTATTGGTTTACCAGATTATGTGTTAAACAATATCGACAGAGAAATTTTACAAGAAACTCAAGATCTCTATAATGAAATAAGTAAGCTGGAACACCTGGTAAAAAAAAATACAACTGATTACAAAGGAAAAGTTTACCCCGACAATAAGTTAAAAAAACTTGAAGAAAAAAAACCATGCCGAATCTGTGAGAATGCAAAAAAAGGTAAACGTTTCCATCCTGAATCTAATTGTTGGTTTAAAGGAAAAAATGACAATAAGACTGAACCAATAAAATCTATAAACAACTCGGAACTGGAAGTGGATTTTAATCAAAACAATCCAAAAAACTAGAAATTCCACCATTAATAAAAATCGAGTTACTGTTGAATGACACTCTCAACATTTCGGGCATTTATGATTCAGGCTCGAATGTGTCATTAATAAACGCAAAATTATTAAAGTTAAAACAGAAAAACATGAATGATTTCCAAACAGTAAACTTGAAAACCATTAATGGTGCGAAAAAAACAAAAGGTATGATAACACTGAAAATAAAAATCTACAATATAGAGAAAGAAATGAACGTCTTTATTATAGACAACGAAAATTTCAATTACGAATTTTTAATAGGTCTGGATTGTATAAAAGAATTTAAACTGATCCAAAATGAGGATTTAAAAATAACTCAATATTATAATCCAAAAGAGAAAGAAGAAAAAAATAAAAATGAAAACATTCCTGATGTGCCAGGTGACTTGAGAGAAAAATTTCAAAATAACGGACAGGAAAGAAAAACAAATAATACCAATTCTAAGTATTTAGATGATGCAGAAAAAGAATATAAAGTCAATTTCAACGAGCATGTAAACACTGATGAATTCGAAATTATTGTAAATCATCTAGATGTAGATAAACAATTTGAGATTGACAAATTGATTGAAAAATATAAATCAGTATTTGCAAAAGATAAGTATGATATCGGCACTGTAAAAAATTATGAAGCACATATTGATTTGATAGTGGACAAGTATTGCTATAAACGTCCGTACAGATGTACGATTGAAGACAAAAGAGAAATTGAGAGCCAAATCGAAAAGCTACTAAAAAAAAACTTAATAGAAGAATCATATAGTCCGTTTGCCGCACCAGTAACTCTAGCATATAAAAAAGAAGATAATAAAAAATCAAGGTTATGCATTGACTTTAGAGAATTAAATAAAATCATTGTACCTCAATCACAACCCTTTCCACTGATTGAGGATCTTATGGTAAAAACAGTCAACTGCAAATACTTTACAACCTTAGATATTAATTCAGCTTTCTGGTCAATTCCATTGAAAATAGAAGATAGACAAAAAACCGCATTTGTAACGCAAGAAGGACATTTTCAATGGACCAGCCTCCCTTTTGGCTTAAAAACGGCACCGGCTATTTTTCAAAGGATTTTGAACAATATTTTGAGAAAATATGGTCTAACAAAGTTTGCAGTAAACTACATAGACGATATACTGGTCTTTTCAAGATCTTTTGATGAACACATAACACACATATCGATGATGTTAGAAGCAATAGAAAAAGAAGGCTTCAGAATAAAATTTTCAAAATGTTCTTTCGCAAAAGACTCAGCAAAATACTTAGGCCATATAATACAAGACAATTCTATAAGACCACTACAGGATTATCTAATTGCAATAAAACAATTCCCAACACCAAAAAACCAAAAAAATATACGCCAATTTCTTGGGAAAATTAATTATCATCATAAATTTGTCCCACACATTGCAATTATTTTAGATCCACTACATAATCTTTTGCGAAAAAATGTGAAATTTATATGGTCCAAGGAATGTCAAGAATCATTTGAAAAAATAAAAGCATTACTATGCTCAGAACCAATTTTGAAAATATTTGATCCAGAGTTACCAATCCATATTTACACTGATGCAAGTATCAAGGGAATCGGAGCAGTATTAAAACAAAAAGACAACAATGGAGATAGTAAGCCAGTGGCATATTTTTCAAAAAAATTGAGTGAAGCTCAGAAAAATAAAAAAGCAATTTACCTTGAGTGCTTGGCAATAAAAGAAGCCGTGAAATATTGGCAACATTGGCTTCTTGGAAGAGAGTTTTTAGTATATTCTGATCATAAACCCTTAGAAAATCTTAATATAAAAGCGAGAACAGATGAAGAACTTGGTGATTTGACATATTATTTGTCTCAATACAATTTCAAAGTCAAATACAATCCTGGAAAATTAAATCAAGAGGCAGACTGTTTGAGCCGGAATCCAGTTTTAGAACCTGATGAAAATTCAGATGACATATTAAAAATAGTAAACCTAGTAAACCTAGAGGAAATAAAGAATGATCAAAGAAAACACACAGAAGTTCAAAATAATAAGAATAAGCTGATATTAAAAAATGAAATTTATTATAAAAAATCAAAAAGAAGAGACAAAATTTTATTATCAGAAGAATTCAGTGAAGCATTAATAAGAAACGTACACAATACTTATTGTCACTTGGGAAGAACCCAGATGATAAATAAAATAACACCATTCTATACAGCGAAAAATTTGATTATAAACATTAAGAAGATTTGTGAAACTTGTGACATCTGCATAAAGAATAAATCACGAAAAAAATCGAAATTTGGATTAATGTCACACTTAGGACCAGCAACGTACCCATTTGAGATCATGTCTATAGACACCATAGGAGGATTCGGAGGATCCCGATCAACAAAAAAATACCTACACTTATTGGTCGACCATTTCACACGGTACGCTTATGTTTTAACATCAAAAAACCAAAACTCTGATGATTTCATAAAACTAATGGAGAATGTGACAGAAAACCATGATGTCCAAATGGTACTAACGGATCAATATCCAGGAATAAATTCCAAAAAATTCAAACAATTCTTGGAAAAGAAAAAAATAAGAATGATCTTCACTGCCGTAGATTCACCTTTCTCAAATGGTCTCAATGAAAGATTAAACCAGACCTTAGTGAATAAAATACGATGCACTATAAACGAAAATGACAAAAAGATTGCATGGACAACTATTGCGAAAAAAGCTGTGGAAAAATACAACGAAACAGAGCATACAGTGACAAAATTTGCACCAAAATATTTGTTAGAAGGTAGAAACATAAACATCCTACCACATGAATTAAAGGAAAAAACCACAACCGAAAATTTAGAAAGAGACAGAAAAATAGCACTTGAGAATACAAAAAAATCTCATAATGAAAACAAGAAACGATTTGACCTACACAGAAAACAAATTGAATTAAATGAGGGAGACCTCGTATATGTAGAAAATGGAAATAGTCTGAATAGAAAGAAATTAGATGAATTGCGAATTGGACCATATTCGATAACAAGAAAAATCTCTAACTCAATCTATGAAGTTGACACCGGACACAAGAAAAAAGAATCCAATCTCTATCACATAACGAAACTAACTCCACTTGTAGAGGATTATAAAAATTGAACAATTGCATGGGAATTGTTCACATCTAAAGAGGGGAGATGTAAAGAAAACATCGACACTCGCATCGGTGTCACCGTTTTCTTCGATTCAAATGTGCCGCGCTATCGACAGCTGACACCGTCCCGAGAGCCGCCTGATGACTGACTAGCAAGGCAGAAGATAAGAAGATCGCGTTGAGATCACACGTGTTTAAAAACGTGATTAAAAGTTAAAACATTACCTGAAGTAAAAACTTTAAATGTTGTTTTCTGTTTTTTTTACAGGTAATCTTTTTTCATTTAACCATTGTAAATATTGTAAATAGTGAAACAAAATTATATCAAACTGTTTTTTTTACAGAAACGCAACTGAGTTTTTATTTCCAATTTTGGAGAACTATTTCCGTCCCATTATATATATATATATATATATATTGAAACCCAGAATATGTGTTTCATTACACTAATTAAATCATTAGTGTAAGAATTCAATAGCTATTCTGGACTGCGCGGTGCGAGCACCGGGCGCTGCGAGCAGTGGGCAGCCGGCAACGGTCGCCGCCGCCACCGGTGCCCGCCGGGAGGCGAGCGTGAGAACGGCGGGTACAAGCGTGGCAGCGCGCACGTGCAAAAAGTTCGTTAGTTGGATTGAGGCGGCCGCCGCCGAAGGATGTGCCGACGTGCGGCCGGCGAAGGAGAGGTTAGCAGAGCGGCGACCAGTGCGGACGTGTAGCGAGGGCTCTCCGCTAGTGAATGGACGCATGTAATACGCGACATAGTTATGTGATTAGGAATCGCAAAGTAATGGACATGCAAACAGAACATTAAAAGTATCAGTATAGTAAAAGATTAGTGTTGGTAAAATAATTGACGTCGCTATTATTAGTTGGTGCGGAAGGAACATTCTTGAAAGCGTGCGGTACAGAACTGTGACCAGTATACGGAGTAGGCGGGGGTCGTGTAATTAAACCCACTAATGGACAGTGATTCGAGGAAGGTGCGCAGCCGAGGTATCAAGATCCAAATCGGGGGGAAGAATTGTTGGAGCATCAGCCGTGGATGATCACCACGCCATCTGCTGCCGACGGCCCGCAGCAGTAGCAGAGGTCGACAACCCTGTCGGCACGAGCGGCTCGACGAACCTCATAGGTATTCAAACGGGGCCCCGAAGGTATGAAAGTTGTATTTTACTCTTAATCTTGGTACCAAGGCGGAGTATAAAAACGGTGTCTGATTATGTAAATAGTAACTTTGATTTAGAATAAATCTTGTCATAATTGTATTTCTATGTATGAATAACTTCCCCAACGTTGCACCGATTTATCCTAAGACCCATTCACGTAAAAGACACCCTCTCTTAGTGTTATATTGCAGTGAAGATACCTGGCACCACCAGGTACGTCACAGCTGGCGCCCGAACAAGTGGATAACGTATAGTTAAGAAATGTGGCCTTAGGGAAGTTGGTGAAATGTTGGAAAATAATGTGCATGTAATTGATGTATAGTAGTGCAGGGTACAGATGAGAAGCAGGCAGTGAAGTGTATTATTGTAGACAACAAAAAGTAACAATACATGGGTTAGCAAAATATGCATAAGCCAAGTAAACATAATGAAATGTTGATAATTACAAAAATGTTGTTGCATAATTAATTACGGGCTGACATAGGCAATTATTTGTGAGCATCCAATATATAGTTAATATTGTAGTTACTGAGGTTATGAAGGCTATACATGTACATGTTACAAATAATATAATGTAATAGAATTCCAAATTTTGTAAGACATATTAATAAGATTTGAATGGCTTGGCAATTTTTTTTATAACATGGAAATCAAAGAAATGGGGAAGTAGTAATAATTCTTATGAGAATATAAAGGTGGTTAATAGTGTTGTACAAATTATGCACAAAATTGTTTTTTTGCTGGGAACATTCACGCAGTAGTGCATTATTTATTGGTGATGGTAAAGTGTGGGGAATTTATTAGAAAAGATACCAGGTTGGGAAATATATACCAGCAGTGTGAATGTTTGTTGTGAATATCTATATGATATCATTGAGGAAAATTCAGGGAGGAGATATGACATGCAAATGTGAATGATGATTATGTACATAATATAGCAATAAGTGCGTTGTAAAGTAATTTCAATTAACAAGGGATTTATTATAATCTGAAAGCATTTTTGTGTAATAGTATTAACGAGTCTATTAGCAGTGTATATGTGTTTCAATGGTAATAATATTATGTATTGTAAGGATTATGTTTATGCATTGGTAGGTGAGTGGAAATTTATATGGCTATTGAATTAGTGTTATTGTGTTTATGGTGGTGAGTGAGGCTTGTTCGGTATTAAGTAGCAATTGAAATAGGAGTGAATTAAACCATTCACGAAGAATATACAGGGGTTGTGGTGGATATAGTGCATTCATAGGTTAACTGTGGTATCGTCGGTAGGTGAGGTAAGTGGAAAATTTGTGCGGTATTTTAGTGTAGTGAGAATCGATCGGACAGCTCAAAGCAACAGAATGGAGGCGCAGAAGGTAGTGCTGGACCGGGAAGAAAAGGCGGATGAAGTAGGGGAAATAGATGGAGGAATCGATAACAGCAGGTCATCGGAAAGCAGGGATAGTGGCATTGGAAGCCGGTTAGATGATACGTCAGGGGACAGCTTCAATAGAGAAGTAGAAATCACATCAACACCGATGAACCAGGTAGCAGGAACTCCAAATCGGGGGGGTGGAGAAGATATGAATTTAGGCGTTATGCAGAAAATGATGGAGATGTGGGAGGAACGAAGTAGGAAGTTGGCTGAAGAACAGAATAGGAGGTTGATTGAAGAACTAAATGGGAAACTAGATGAACAGAAAATATCCACAGTGGAGCAGATTAGGAAGTCAGCTGAGGAGCAGAAAATATTCACAGAGGAGCAGAACAGGAAGTTAGCTAAAGAATTAAATAGGAAAGTAGAGGAACAGAATAAGGAATTGGCTGAAGAATTGAATGGGAGATTAGATGAACAGGATAGGAAATTCGAGGAACGGATCAGCAAATTACAAGAGGAATTAAGTGGGAGAATAGGACGCGCCGAAGAACAAATTGAGTTAACGAAGAATGAGATAACTAATATTGCGGAGCGGGTAGAAAGTCATGAGCAATGGACTGCCGAAGAATTAGGGAAACAGAAAAAGGAGTTAGAATCCCAAGTAATTAGTCTGGGGGGAGAATTAGAGAATAAGTTATGCCAGCAATTAGATGCTAAAACCGCTAAACAGGACGAGAAAATTGAAAGGATACAGTTAGTAGTCAAGGAAGAAATGCAGGAGAATAAGCGGGAATGCGAAGAAAAGGTTGTGTCATTACGAACAGAGATTGAACAAATAAAAGAATGCAAGGCATCCCCAATTGCAGCAAGCGGGACGGTACCATTTACCCCTCCAAGATCACTAAAATTTTCAGGAGACGGGAAAGAAAATCCATGTATATTTATGAAGGCAGCAGAACGACATCTAGATGTTATCAATACTTCGGAAAGGTGTAAAATACAATTATTATATTTAATGTTAGAAGGCAACGCAAGGATATGGGCCGATACATTTGATAAGTTTCCCGAATCAGTAAAGGCATTTAAAGATCGATTCCTTGAGCGGTATTGGAATGAGGAAATTCAAATTAATTTTAAAATCAGCTTAATGAATAATCATTACAACCAGTCAATGGGAAGTTTGCGGGAATACGCAACAAGGCGTATTATGGAATACAAAACGCTATCCCCACCGATGAGCGATCAGGAAATAATATGTGTACTGACAAGACAATTCCCAGTCACAGTGCAGAATCTTTTACGTAGTGTGCAGCACACCGATCTGGAAAGATTCCAGAATGTGTTAGGAGGGTACGACTTGACATTCGCAGGCGTACCAAAGAACAGAAATGAAGGAAATGTTAATATGGTTAGATCGGAACGTAACCAGGGGCAAGGGAATGATAGGAGCAATGATTACCAGAGAAACCAACGCGGAAGAGGGGGAGACGGATGGAGATCAGAGCCGGGGAACCAGAGACCGGACTGGAACAGATCTAATCCAAACCGTACGGAGACGCGAGGCGGGGGCGGGAATGCACCCGACCGACTAGCACAGCCTAGCACAAGTAGTGATCAAGGACACTATTTAAACTAATAGAGTCCGCGGTGATAGGTGGCCCCATTGCGGACGCGGAAATCGATGACGTAAACGCGGTCTCCATAAACGCTATGCAGACGGTAACTCACGATACCCAACCGTGGCGGAGATGTAAGAACTCAGCGGTCAGAATCAGGAAATGTCCCACGATAATGATAGAATGTGAAGGTATAATTAAAGAAGCTTTAGTAGACACAGGGTGCACGACTACAGTAGTATCAGAGGAAATGTATGAGGAGTTAAAAGCAACAGGAAAAGAGATAATGTGTTTGCCTATGAATAGGGCGTATGTGATTGGAGCCACTCAGAAGAAGTCAAGCCCCATCACAAAACAAATCATGTTTCGAGCCAAGATTGGCAACCAAGTATATGAGATGGTGGCCCTGGTAGTCAAAAAATTATTGTATTCGGTAATCATAGGGACGGATTTTCTGGTCGATCACAGAGCATTTATAGATCTAGAACGGCAAGTGGTGGAGCTGGGGAGCCAGGCGATAGGATTCGACTTGGGGATGGACGAAGAACACGAAGCATGTACGGGTGTAGTGGCTGACAATTCATTAGAAAAACGAAGCAAGATAATTGACGAATGGCATAGGAAGTCGATGGAAAGACTGGATAAGCATGGGGAAGAAATGAGAAGAATTACAGAAGAACGGAATAGGAAGCTCATCGGAATATGCGAAAAACCGTATGGGAAAGCGGAGGAACTGGATAGGAAAGATGAGGTGCTAAAATTTCAATTATACCATCAAGTAGATGCTAGGGTAGCGGCAGCAGACAGAAACGAGGGGATGACGAACCAAATCCATAAAGAAGTCAAGACAGCGGAGGGCAAAACGGTGGAGGTCCAAATCGAGGCCGAGGAGGATGTTTATAAAGTGAAAGTGAAAACGGAAGAGTTGAAGTTAATAATGGATGAAGAAGTGGACATGAAAATAGAAGAAATGGAGCATATAATAGAAGAAGAAATCGTGGAAAATACACGAGGGTGCGAAGAGAAAATAGTACACGAAGAGGTTAAACAGGAAGAAGACGAGAAAATGCCGCCAAGTGTCAAGTATGGGGTGACACCAATTATGCCTCCAAAGTCGATGAAATCTCTGGGAGATGGGACGGAAAACCCTAAGGTAGTTATGCGAGCAGAAGAACGGCACCTAGCATCAAACAACATATTGGAAGGATATAAGGTCCAGTTATTACACTCAATTTTAGAAGAGAACGCCAGGACGTGGGCAGAGAATTTTGGTATATTTCCGGAATTTTTAAAGGTATTTGAAGACAAGATTTCCGTACGAAAACGGAGCGAAGAAACTCAAATAAACATCAAGAGCGACCAGAGGAATAGCCATTACAACTACATCACGGGAAATAGTAGTGGATACAGAATGAAGAGCATTATGGAACCAACAACATTAGTTGCTCCTATAAAATATCAAGGAATTAGTTGCATGTTAACGCAACAGTATCCTGTCACCGTGCAGAGCTTACTGGGCAGAGCAGATCATACCGATTTAGGAAGGGGTTTGAAGATATTGGAGAGGTACGAAGTCACCTTTGCAGACGCCCCAAAGCATGGGAATGAAGGAGATGTAGGCAGGTCCAAAATGGAGCGAAGTCAGGGGCGAGGGAAGAATGATGGTATAGTCAACCATTGGTACAAACGTAGAAGAGGTCGTAGCTGGAAATGGGACGACACTTACCAAGATGTGCCCAACACGCTGGAAGCTATGTCCTACAACTGTGATTTAGGAAATCAATGTCAGCAAAATGGGGATGAACCGTCATACAAGAAACAAAACATAGTAGGACACCACAAGCTTCAAATCGGAAACCTGGTCAACATGTATGGAAAATAGTGAAGTGTAAATAGTGTAATATTAGTGTTAATACAAGTAATCACATGTTAATTCGATTCTAAGTTATAAGTGTATATAGGGCGTCGAGGAATATGCAAAAGAGTGCAACCATCGGCAGTGACGATGTTACTAGTGTGAATTTTGTCCAGAAGCGGGAAAAATTCAAAAAAAGAAAGGGGGGGGTGATGAAACCCAGAATATGTGTTTCATTACACTAATTAAATCATTAGTGTAAGAATTCAATAGCTATTCTGGACTGCGCGGTGCGAGCGCCGGGCGCTGCGAGCAGTGGGCAGCCGGCAACGGTCGCCGCCGCCACCGGTGCCCGCCGGGAGGCGAGCGTGAGAACGGCGGGTACAAGCGTGGCAGCGCGCACGTGCAAAAAGTTCGTTAGTTGGATTGAGGCGGCCGCCGCCGAAGGATGTGCCGACGTGCGGCCGGCGAAGGAGAGGTTAGCAGAGCGGCGACCAGTGCGGACGTGTAGCGAGGGCTCTCCGCTAGTGAATGGACGCATGTAATACGCGACATAGTTATGTGATTAGGAATCGCAAAGTAATGGACATGCAAACAGAACATTAAAAGTATCAGTATAGTAAAAGATTAGTGTTGGTAAAATAATTGACGTCGCTATTATTAGTTGGTGCGGAAGGAACATTCTTGAAAGCGTGCGGTACAGAACTGTGACCAGTATACGGAGTAGGCGGGGGTCGTGTAATTAAACCCACTAATGGACAGTGATTCGAGGAAGGTGCGCAGCCGAGGTATCAAGATCCAAATCGGGGGGAAGAATTGTTGGAGCATCAGCCGTGGATGATCACCACGCCATCTGCTGCCGACGGCCCGCAGCAGTAGCAGAGGTCGACAACCCTGTCGGCACGAGCGGCTCGACGAACCTCATAGGTATTCAAACGGGGCCCCGAAGGTATGAAAGTTGTATTTTACTCTTAATCTTGGTACCAAGGCGGAGTATAAAAACGGTGTCTGATTATGTAAATAGTAACTTTGATTTAGAATAAATCTTGTCATAATTGTATTTCTATGTATGAATAACTTCCCCAACGTTGCACCGATTTATCCTAAGACCCATTCACGTAAAAGACACCCTCTCTTAGTGTTATATTGCAGTGAAGATACCTGGCACCACCAGGTACGTCACAATATATATATATATACCCAATTGCAGTTTGAATATATATATATATAATATAGAATATATATATATATATATATATATATATATATATATATATAATTTAAGTATGCTATTGCCGAAATGGGTAGGTTTTTTTATTGCGGTCTTAGTGGTATGGTCATGTCCTGGTGCTTTTTTGCTAGGAAGGTAATTAATATTTTATTAAATTTCAATGAGAGAGGAGACCTATATATTGTTGTGTGGTCCGTATGGATACGTTTTGTTACTAGTGATTTTGTTATGTTTGGAGTGAAAGTTGGTGTTATGAACTACCGAAGTTGTTTTGAAATATTTGGTGTGTTCATCTGCTTTGTGAATTGATGTGAGGGCTTTACCGATGGGTGTAGTTCTAGGGGTCTTTGGTTTTTTCTTTAATATTTTCTTTGTGAATTGCCATATAGAGATATTGCTACTGTTTAGTGTGTTTATAACTTCATGGAATTGCTGGTTGTTGTAACTTTTTATGTCTTTTTACAATATAGGTGATATTAAGTTTTTCTTTATTTCAGGTGATCTGAGTTTATAGCACAGTCTTCTCATTTTGCTTTTAAATTTTATTGCGAATAATATGTCAGGCTGCAGTTTATTGTATTTTCTTTGTGCTTTGCCTGTAGTAGGAGTCTTGTGGGCTTCTAAAAAATGGATGTATTGACTAGGTCGATTAATGTTGTTACTGACTGGTCTATTTCGAGTGGTTTGTTAAATATTTTTATTGTGGGTTTTGATTGTTTTATTGTCTGTGTGTACTTTCTCCAGTTTATTTTACGTGTGTTACGTGTTGGTCTTGGAGCGTGTTGTGGTGTTAGTTGTGATGAGACAATAACAGGTCTGTGATCAAAATCTAATTCAAATATTAGTGATGTGTAGACATTATTGGTGTTCGTTATGCCAATGTCTTAGTATGTCAGGTTCGATCTAATGGAAACAACGTCGGTTCACTGGGGGATATAATTTTAAGATTCTGATTGTTTATTATTTGTGCCGTTTATTTTTTCCGTCTCTTATTTTTTTCGGAATCCCCAATTTCGGGATGTTTACTACGACTAATTTACTAATTTTGATATTATTCTTATCATTATCGTTATCGTTATGGTTATGGTTATTGTTATTGTCAATGTCAATGTTATTGTTATTACTCTTATTTGCCATGGTTGTTATTTAGGTATTCTGCCACCGAACTTTGAATGGTACTAATGATTGTAGGTATTAATGAATTTATGAAATTGATGAAACAAGTTGTGACGGAATTAATAATTGGAGAGACTGGGATTCTTTGATTGAGGCTGAGGTATGCGAGGTCTATGATGACTGCCGATCAGCGTATTTTATCTGGGAGGTGAGTGGGGAGGATTTGAGTTGGAGATGTGGGTGACATGTTCTGGTGAGCTGGTCTGTAATTGCCGGAAGTGGATTTGTGATTGATTTGGAGGAGGGGGAGGAGGCGAGGGGTTTGCATTTTTTTCTGATACAGCACTGAGTAGTGGCTAGTACAAAAAGCACTTTTGATAGGGTAGTTAGTTATTTTTTGTATGTCCGTAGTCTAAACACCGTTGAATAGGGCCGTCGTGTCTTTTGCGCTTCTCTGTAATCACTCGATAGTTTCATATTTGGTTTATTTGTAGTTCAGTTGCCAGAGTTTTAGCGATGTTGAATTCGGCTGCGTTCACTGGTATTGGTGTTGCTTCTTTTTGTGGCTCTGAGGGTGGTGCTGCTTAAGGTCTGCAAATATATGCTGTTCAGTTAGAGATTGATGTAGATTTTTTAACACAACGGAAACTTTTTATTAGTAGGGTCCTTGTATGGGTGGAATTTTCGTTCTTTGTGAATGAGGTACTTGATTTCTTTCCGGAAGTCTGTATAGTTGCATAATTATTTATATTTATTTAATTGTTCTTTATATTTGCTATGAAATTATTGGTAACATTGGTTTTGAGTTCTATTATTAACTGTTTGAGACAAGGTATTTGTGCTGCATATATAGGTGGAATGGTTTCCGTTATTGTTTGGTGGTCGGCCGAAGTTACCCTTACGTATTCAAAACGTTGTTTTGTAGCTGTTGGCCTAGTTTTTTGAGTACTGTGAATCGGTTTTTGATTTCAATGCCGTAAATGTAATCTTTATCCGTATTAGCTCTGGGATCGGAATTGAATCTTTTGGGGCGTTGAGGGTTTATATTGTCGCTGACCAACCTTTTTACCTGACCCTTTTCTGAGCGCTCGGGCCTTGTAGAGCTGGGTGGTTGGTCGGTGGCTGGTGCGAGGCTGGGTCGGCGGGTCGATGCAGATCTCCTTCTTCCGAGGTGTTTATTTGCACTAGATTCACTGTTGATTTCGTCAGAGAACCCTATCGACGAGGGATGGCGCGGCGGTTGATGAGTCAACGTCCATCGCGCTGCGCTGCTCGCGCTGAGCGGGTGCGGCTGCTCACGACCGCCGCTGAGCGAGGAATGTGGGCTACGCTCTCTCAACTTCTGATTCTTGGCAAGGAAGGAGGTCAGCAAATAAATCTCAGAAAATTAATGGTCATGTCAAATATCACAAAAGATAAAATTTATGTTGTTACAGAAAAAAATGTTTATGTGGTGGACGAATAAATATAGAATTAATGTCTTTCAATAATAACGCACAAAAAAGAAAAAGAATTGACCAGACGTATTTCCGCAGCATGGTCAAAATGTTGGGGATTAAAATTTATTATTTTGAACAAAGCCAACAGCTTGCGAATAAAGAGAGAAATCATAAATACTTGTGTACTTCCGGCGCTCACATACGGTTCACAAAAAGAAACAAATGCCATTAATGTCAGCCTCCGAAAAATGGAAAGAAAATTTTAAGTATTACCCTGTAAAGTAGAACTCGAAATGAAGATATAAGAAAGGCAACACAAATCAATGACGTTGAAACCGCTGTTCGACACCTGAAATGGCTTTGGGCAGGTCACACCAAGCAACTTCTCCATACCCGCTGGACACACCGAATTACCGCTTGGGATCCAAGACTTGGAAAGAGAAACGTAGGCAGAAGAAGAGGTGGTCGGGCGAACTGAAGGTGCTGTTTGGCAGCCAATGGTCTACCTCGGCAAAGGATCGTCATAAGTGGAAGACCATGACTAAATCCAACACAATGAACGTACTAAACTAGATTATTCAATTTCTCACTAACGTAAGTGACAACGCAGTAACTTGAAGTGTTAGCTAATTAGATTTAAGTAGTAAAATCAAAGTGAAGTATTAAATTTGACAGTGACAAAAAGAAGTGTGTCTTATTTTGTGTGTAAATGGCGTTTATATTTCCTTATTTTTGTATGCAAATAGCATATGTATAAGGAAGTTTCCGAACTGGGTGCTCGGGAATTCTACCATTGTGTAACCCACCCGACAATCAGAGGCTCTTGCCATCTACGATATTGTAACGGGCTATAATAATTAATAATAATAATAATAATAATAATAATAATAATAATAATAATAATAATAATAATAATAATAATAATATATAAATGTTTAATGATCTGTGTATGTCAATGCGCAAATGTGTTATTCAAGACTGTAATGTCTTCATTAGGTTCGGATTCAAACTCAATACTAATATGAGAGTGTTCTTAGGGCATTTTATGAATGTACAAACATGCGAATACACAAAAAGAGAACAAGACAAACAATAGACTGTGAATGAAGATGAGAATTTATATTGAGGGAAGGAAGTGTACAATACTAAAATAGTAGAATTTTTAATGTAAAATTTTAATAAATGTTTAATTATAGTAAAACTTGCTGTACCTTTACCATAATCCCAATATTCTTTGAAATGATCCGAGTATTCTTTGCAATGAAGAAACAGTAAATAATACAATATCAGGCTTTCAAATTGGTTCCGTAATAAGAAATTAATAGTAAACGAAGGTAAAACGGTATCAGTGCAGTTTTCCATTTGAAATAAAGAATGGTCCACTGCACTGATTATGAACGTCATTGATTGATGTTAAATGCACTGTAACAGATGACATACAATTATTTTCCATATTTTCTTGTTCTTTTAAAATTACACAAATTTATGGCTGAAAATCAGACAGTTCTAAGTCCATTTTACTAAAGTTTTCAAGAGAGCAATTTAAAATTTTTGTATGAATGGGTAAGAATGGAATGGGCTAGTTAGAATGAGTTTGTTGCATAATAATAGAAAGTAATGTTTACAATTCTGTTTCATGCTCACAGGGACATACAACACAATGAAGCAGACATCTCATTTTGTTATAAAATTGGACATCGAACAGTCTGGTTCTCAGCCATCGAAATGTACATTTTTTACATCTCTTTCACGTCGATAATGTATATTTACTTTACAGATGATATGTATACATTATTGCATTTTTCGAGTAAAGTGCTTCAAATTATTTCTTGATCATTTGTCAAAGTATGTCGAAATCTCAAAAGTTTTGTGAAAATGAGTTCAAAATCGCGCATTTTGAGAAACACTCAAATAACATTTTCTCAAAATTTTTTCAAAAGTTTTCAATGTAAATTTGCATAAAGGACTGCGTTTTACTCAACTGTAATATTCCTAAACATTTCAATTCTTCTATTATTCGTTTTAAAAACGTCCGTCCGTCTCTCTGTCTGTCTTTCTGTCCGTCCGTCCGTCTAGTGTACGTGAACAACCCTAGCGCCTAAATCATGCGTAGGATTTTTTCCAAATTGAAAAATTGAATTTTGAAGAATTGAAGTGAATTTTTCCATTTGACCTGAGTTGAAGTTCTGCTATCATTAACTGACTGGTTAGCTTTCTTAATCTGCATTACCGTTTTCCCTGCCCTCAACTGCTGCGATGTGCTAGTGGTAACTTCGTGGACTGTGGCTAATTTATTGACCTCCTCTAATGTTAGATTGTAATGACGTGATAGAGAGTTTTTGCAGATCGACACTAATACATAAGCGGAATAGGTTTTTGTCACGTGATGCCGGGAACGCCAAACACAGCCTCTGTAGCAAACATAAGCGTTAGTTGGGCCCGGTTCGGTAAGCTAAACTTTATAAACGTGCAAGGACGCATATGACTTCGTCGACGGTTATAATACTCTGTAGTTCCAAATATTGAAAATAACTGACAGCGCATGTTAAAATCAGAGGTATGTTGTTGTTTATTGGACATTGGCATCGCGATCGACTTATCCTGAGATAGAGGAGTCACAGTTTATTTTTGGCCAGTAGGTAGAAGCGGTACGAAATCGGATAGACAAAGCCATAAACGTTTTTAGATACACCGTCCTGATTGCGGCATTTTGTATGTATATTTAAACACCATTGGTTTTAATTTCACGAATGGAATAGTCACACTGATTTACAACACAGGAATATATTGCATCTATTCCCACCCTATCGCGTAGCCTACTTGTATCTATTCGATTGTATCTCTATTCTATTGTATTGTGTCTAAAAAAATTAATGAATAATGAATTAAATTTGTTAGACAGGAAAGTATTCCATCTATTCCCACCTTGCTGTGGAGCCTAAGTGAGTCTATTCTATTGTATCCCTTTTCTTACCCAACCTCTCTCTGTCTTGCTCCCACGTGGAAATATTCTGTGTTCCTCACTTTCTCACTAAAATATTTATATTTTTTAAAATTGGGTTTCCCGCCTCCAAACGTCTCGCACTTTATAACTAAAAATAATAAAAAAATCTAAACAAAAAATAAAATACATGTACTCACATTATTTTTGTAGACTTTTATGTATTATATCCATAATTTCAATCAGTTGCATAAATCTGCCGTCAGTGGAAAATTCTAAAACATCTCCATGCACGTCTTAATGGCAATATTTTTGAATAGTAGTCGCTGGTTAATCACAAGCTCTCTATCTCGTCACCAAGAATAATTCAGTATGGTATTAATGTCATCGAACTTTACTACTTAACTAGTGATGGTATTTCAAGTGCGTCAATTTGAATCGTTTTATAACTGAAATGGGTTCGTGTGGTAGGTGGTTAAGAAATATAAGTGAACGTATGTGGTTCACGTTGAATGATGGAGATATCTTTTTAACATTCATTTTAAATCGTTCATAGTTAAAATTTCGTGTTTATATATAAAAGTTCTGTCCTATTCTTAATTCTTTCAGCAGTCATTAACAGTCAATACAATAATACCACATCCCTTTTTTAGCATATAATTATTAAAATCAACTATTCTTTACGTGTTGAGCATGAGTTTCGCGCATCATTGGGCATATGATATTTTAAAAATGTTTTGAACTTCATACAGTTGTTAAAACTATAATTTTAAAATTAGAACCTTAAGAATTACATATACATGTCTAAAATGTGTGGAAATAAACAAATGGAAGTTTGCCCATATTATTGTGATGTTTGTGAATTTATTTGTGATCTGAACAACATCTTGGTTGATTGTCCTATGTGATTATTAGCTTGTAATATTTGTTAAACACGGGCATAATCCGTGTACTCGTGGTCAGGTTTTTTTAGCTCACCAAGTTGTACCTTCAGCTCTTAAACCTCAAGTGCAGCTCTAAAGCTTTTTATTACAACTTATTAAAAGTTATCAGTAAATGTTTTGGTTTTCTTTTTTTAAATGGTTGATGCGAGTTGGTCTCTTTCGTAAAATATCAACATTTGTGAACTAGTGTGATTATCATATAAGATTCTCACACTAGCCGAGTGGTATAATCCAGTAACACACAATAATATAACAATAATATAACACCGATGAACCTAACAGGAGATTTTACAAAGTGTTAAGGCATCAAAGTAGTCGTTAGCGTTTTGGGGAGAGCAATAAAGATCAAATAGGGCATGTCGACTGGCACGGCTTGAAATGCTCCGATGTTCCTGAAATACAAGGATAATAATTATGTTGTCAGTACATGCGGTCGTTAGCGCCTCTTTGCAAACACTAAATACAGTATGAACGAAATTATGTGTCACCTTACTTTGCGTTATTTCCTCGTATTTTTTACCAATTTCCGTGTGGGTTGCGTCAGTTGGGCCTCCGCGTTAAGTGCGCCTGTTTCCGTATGCATTCAAAGGAGCATACATCCGGAGGCTGGAAAGCGAGACGAATTCCTTAACTAAAGGTTAAGCGAATTCGAGACATCGCGGATTCCTGGTTGGGCGACTGTCTGGGAACCCCAGGACCTAGCAGTGCCCAGCACCTGGCTGAAGGGATAAAACGCACTCACTGACTGACTGCGGCGCGGCGTGACGAGACTTGACAAAACATAATGGAGTCACACTCCGTCAGCGCTCAATGGACAGGAAAGGTTCAAAGACGCGGTGTGTCAGCGAAGATGTAACAAATTGAGAGAGAAATGTCTATAATGCTCTGATATTTGAATTGCGACTAACAGCTCTATATGCGGCGGCGATGGTGTAACGGTTAGCGTTTCGGACTGTTGTACCCAAGTTGGCGGGTTCAAACCCGATCGAAGCCGTGGATTTTTCAGGGCGAAAAAGTCCTTCGTACGCCTTCCTTCGGAGGGGAAGTAAAGCCGGCTGCCCCATGTTAGTAGATTTACTTGCATGTAAAAGATCCTCAAGCCTAAATGACGCCTCTGAGCTAAATTCAAATCGCCTGATTCTCGCCCAAGAAATACCTCCTTTCTCTGCTAGTTGGTGAAAGGAGCGTAGCGAAATTTACGTGGTCAGACGGAAGAGCAGGCCTAATGGCCTGAGTCTCGCCACGTAAAATAAGGCATTAATTCAATTCAATTCAATTCAATTCAGCTCTTGACTCAGCAAAAATACTCTCTGCTCTGTGCAGAAACAATACGACGACCAGGTGATCCTCTGCTCGCATATCAACAATGCAACCAAAGGACGTTTTCTTATGAATTTTTTTTTTATTTCCGGAAGATTTCCGCGTCTAATGCACGTCGCTGAGAAGTACTATTGTAAATGTAGAATATTGCTTCGCGTATTTTATCTTTGGAATTAGACTTGGGGCTTTTGAAGAAAAATCAAAATGTCTCCAAGTACTCCACGTCGCGATACATGAAAATGCACGAGCATAGTTTGAATTTTTTTCAAGGAGTGCTTATAATAATTTACTGGAGGTTAGGCACCAACTTTAAATAAAATGCGAAATGAATGGAACACAAAGAGATGAGAATTGGATTCAGATACTTGAAGAACATATCATAGCCAATTTTTAATACATTTATAAAAATATTCAAAGACCTGCTTTTTCGCTAGTAATGAAAGAAAATATGTTCATTATATAAAAATATAAGACATTGGCTAAAACTTCTATTTACATTCATTTGTCTTAAAATTAATAGTGTGCTAAATGTGCGCTTATTACGTTACGTTGAGTTTCTCTTCAGAAATTGTTCCATGGATTTCTCTCTGGCGGGGTATCAGGTATGTGAAATGTGACATACCTACATGAAGGAAACTGAACAATTTGGTAAGCAACCTCGTTGTCCATTGTAATCTGTAATCTATTGTAATCTGCTCTAAAAAAACTACTTCATTTTTATAATGTACTATTTTTTTTAATTGAGTAGTTTTCGCATTATTTTTGCTTGAAATAAAGACTTTTCTTCAAAAGCGGCTTTATTTTTTTCATTCTTTTTCTCCTCGACTAGAGCAAATGACAAAAAGCATGTAGCATGTATATTTTTTTCTTAACTATGAATTGTCTAAAATTACAAAAATTAGAAATAATGCGCGAATATGTGCTCTTGTAGCCCGCAAAATCTATTCTGCTACTAGAAATCCGCAAAATTAAGAAAATGAGAAAAAATGTCTTTCAGATGCCGACATGTCGCGACATGTGGTAGCTGAGGAGATGATCAAAACAAAATCGAAAAGCTAGCCTAGTCGAAACAGAATAGGAAACTAACTATACTTCAATTTATCTCACTACTCTACTACTTCTATACACTGATTTATCATATTAAACGTCACTACTTTATATGTGATCCAAGCTCCCGATTGGATGACATAGCAACAGCTGATTTACGTCAACGGACTATATATGTCGAAGTATAGTACCAGAGTCTGTGCCATTCCGTAGCATTACTAGTTCTTATTTAATTTTATTTAATTTATTTTTATGATTTAAATGCGGCCAGTGAGCACGAGAATGTACTAATTAGCGGTAGATTTTTATACGATGGTCAGTTCTCCTTTTAGAAAATAGTTTTGTGATAGGGGAAGCATAGACGTTTGTGAATCTTGGCATGCGAAGCAGCGTGTTTGTGAATGGGGTGAAGTGGGGTGAATGACTACTGTGTGTGTGGGTTTTCAAAAATCATTTGTTCCCCGCCCTAGAGATGGTTAGATTAAGAAAGACATTGGACAGATTTTATTCGCCTATACCGTGGTGAAATTTATGAATGGATCTGCCAAGTTAGTAAGCTCAATAACGAGGCCGAGTTGTCATGCTGAGCCAGTCCATAGAGCTAGATTATTGTCGACATTGTGGTTCCAATACGTTATATTCGGAAAGTGATGATATTTAGTCTCAAACAAGGATGTTTCAAAAAATAATTGATGAAACTATCTGAAAAAATTGTGGCAGCTCATCGGAAGACTATCGGTGACATCGGAGAATTTTGTTCGGAGCTATTAAATGTGAATAATTTAGAGTTAATTTAGAGTGAAATCAAATTGTTTAGATCTGTATGTATTTATATGCCGCATGTAGCTTTGCTAACGTTATTTGTAAAATTAACTTACAGTTTTATGGCGGGGTGCTATGGAATAACTGTGTAGCGTCAAAGAATATTAGTTTAATGCTAGTCAATATGTCTTGAAGTTTAGCCTCCCGTTACAAACCGTTTTTTTATAATATGAAGAGTTTTAACCAATTAAACGGTTCTTTAACGCTCCACACGTTTACATTTTTTCTAAAAATTAATATTTACTTCTCTGAATAATTTTCACTTACAACAATCTGCTATAATTTCTGGAAAACGTCCACGAAACAGCTATGCTCAGTTCTGCTATTGCTCAGAACGAGAATGGAAGTTTCGAAAGATACGAAAGGTTAACCATAGATTATTGGTAAGACAATTACTATTATTGTTATCAATACTCTTTTTTCATAACACACGTATTAAGAATTTTACTACATGATATACGATATATAATTAATAAACAACAGTTTATTTGGCTCAACTTGTAAAAAGTTTTTTGTAGGCTATTGACGACCTTTTGGGCACATGAGCGAAAATTTTATTTTAATTCTTTAAGATTCGGGCTCTGAATACTTATGAACCTTTGGAGAAGATGGAGAAGTTTGAAAATAGTGATAAATTGCTAAATTAAATTTTCATAACGCCTCCTGATAACAAAAGGAACAAGACCTCGTGTGGTTCTGGGGACAAAGACTGTAACGATCCAGATAGACTCAGTAGACCATGGTAGGCAGTCATAGCAGTACGTTTCGCAAATATTTTGTACATTGTTTCCACTTCCATGTTTGATAATTAAAATTTAAATATTAGCTATACATACATATAGCTATACATATATACAAATATTACTATACAAATATTAGCTATACATACATACATACATACAGAACATATTGTCTAGGACATGTGCGTGGGTGCTGATTTGTCCGAAATGGAGATAACACTGTTTTAACACCTCTACTGACATTGTCATCCAGGGAAATTTTTTGAACTGGTTTTCAATGATGACATAGTGAATCATATGATAAAACAGTTATGTATGCTCATTCAAAAAATGGTACAATGGAACTAGGACGCGATGAATTTATACCTTTATTTCCATTAGGTGTCTTAGTGGGTATGTGTCAGTTCCACGACGCCGTATGCTTTCGGAAAAAATCTGAAGACACTCAAAATTTACTTGTAACAAAATCAATGTGAAAAAATCGATTTGAGGATATACCCGTATTTGGCTATCTCCATGTTCATGAAAACTCTTACCAGACGCCAAATGATACGTTGGCCAAAGTAAGACTATTGACTCATTTATTGAAGACTTTCATCCGGTACGTACGTGTAGAACAATGAATTTCAATTGATGAATCCACGATACAATATTTTGGACATCATGAATGTAAAGAGTTTATCGTCCTCACGCAAACAGCTGTTCAGTCTATGTGTGCATCTGTAAATACAAAACACAATAAGTTTTATGGGTATTATTCATTGAAAATTTTATAGCAGCGGTAGAGGTCAAATATACCGAAAATAAGCACTTAATTAAATCATAATTCTAGAAAACAAATATTGATGTCAGTATCAAGAAAAAATGTTAGAACAACAAAATTAAAACTAACACATGGATGTTCTCTATTACGACTGCCATCCTCGATGAGTTGATGGCAGGAAAACATAGAAACTTCGTTTAATAGTCCGCATCGCGAAAGACTGTAATTAGAAAGAGATAGTTTACAGTATTTACTGACCATGCGTTGCAACAGTTACCAATTTTTGATTTTATCATATATGTTATTGTGAGAAGCAAGTTCAGAGCCAGCACGTGCTAATAACATGATTTCAATTGGGTGTGGACGCTTCGTGACCCTTATTATCCAGGAGATGACCCTGCCTGACCCAAGCAAGAGAGAAGGCGTGTTTTTGCAACGATAGCACAGATATGGAACAACATTTGCCACTTAAGCTTGCTATATAATCCGGCTAGCGCACCAGACAACAAGCACACTATGGCAGGGCAACGGGTGTTACTGCTGCTTCTTTTGGCAACATCGATGTCCTCATCTCTCGCTCTACAGCCAAGGTGCTCAGCAGGGAAGGAGCTCGCCCTATCCATGTCGTTCGCCACGAACGCCACAGGGCATCGCGTCGTGAGCGCCAACATTGAGCAGCCGCTGGGGAGTCCCGGGTGGCTGTTGGAAGTTGAAGTCAAGACATCTGGTTGTGGCCCCGGCGACGTCCCACGGCGGTCGCTGTCCTTCACGCTCAACGGGCCCCCGGAGGAGGGTCTTTGGGCCCCCTCGCCAGCGCCCTCCGTGCCCACTACGCCATCCACGCCCTCCACGCCCTCCACGCCCTTGCCGCCCTCTCCCTCCACGCCTCGGCCCGCGCCCCCGGGCTACCTCACGCTGACCGGCCTGGGGCACTACCGCGCGCCGCCTGACGCCAAGGACTGGGCTGCAGCGCGCGACTTCTGCCGGAAGGAGGGCGGGGGACTTCTGACGCCGACGTCACAGCGCGAGGTGGAGTACCTGCTCGCGTACTTCGCTCTGAATGCCACCGGCGCCGACTACAACGAAGGTTTTTGGCACAGCGCCAATGACATCGAGCAGAATGGCAAGTTTGTCACTGATGACGGGGTGTCCCTGGAGAACACAGGATTTGCTGTCTTTAAAAATGGAAGCCCCTTGAATTCTACTTCGAAAAATTGCCTTGCGATTCGCCGCGAAGGTTCGTTAGAAGAAGTTACTTGCTCTTATAAACGCCCATTTATCTGCAAAGTACCTGTATGAACTCAATTTTCATCTTCTTTCTCTTCTTTTTCGCATTAATCATGAGTAACCGTTACTGTTTTACTATCAGAGTTGATGTCTACTAATATTTTACATGCACTGAATTTGTTTTCTTTCATAGTTGGCCTGTTAATAAAATGCCACTAGCCGGTCCGGATGGCCGAGATCGATAAGGCAGTAGTGCTGTAGTGATCTAGGACCGAAGAATCGCGGTTCCGAGTCCCGCCTCGGGCATGGTATTATGTTCGTTCTTTCACACACCCCTATCATCACATCGTGTCATCCTCATAGTTACCAGACCGATAATGCAATAGTGGTCGCTAATGACCAAGTAATTGATGCGACCTGAAATAACAAAAAAAATGCCACTAGAATGAACATCCTAAGAGACAATAGAGTGGCATTAAGGAAAATGTAAATAAAATACCACGTTAAGGAATTAACAAAGATTATAAAATGAGTGTATACAAACCTAGTTCTTCTTGAAATCCCATTCTGATCATACCTTCCTCCTGCTTGTCAAATGTAACTTGGAATAATCTCTTTTCCTATTCTTCCTAACAACGTATTGTTTTGTGGAAGCAACTACGTAACATTAGCAATTTATTATATTATTGAGGATCTTTGAATCATGAAACCGAAATGGGATTATACGTTAGTATATGAAAAGATGTGAATGTTTAAATAAGCAATTTAAAATGTAAAATACAAATGAAAATATCGGAAAATATATTACTACTTACACGAATTTGTTTCAATTTTAAACATTCAGGCTTCTTTTTTTCCAGCTTGTGAAAGACCATAAGCAACCCATATCCTCAATAAATAATTTACGAATAAGATAATATAATTTAATATTATTGAAGTTTATTTGAAACAAATAGTTGTATTGAATAGAAATATAGTGTACAACAATACAAAGAAACGGAAATATATTTTAAATTATTAAGTTTTTGTTTCCCTATGCCCAAAATATACAAATATCTTCTTTCTGGAAAATAGAAACTACTTTTGTTGCTCAGACTTGATTTTACTTATATTTTTACCTGTAATTCTTGCATCTGGAAAATGGAACGGGAACATTTGTGCTCTCGTGGCTCAGTAGCGAAGTCACTCGTCTTTCGCCACTGAGGTTCGGGGTTCGATTCCCATTGAATTCCCGTACATGTGAAATTAGTCATGACAAAACGAGTTTGCCTGCTTCACAGGAGCTAGCCCAAACCCCGTCAAGCATCCTAAACCTTACCCTATCCTTATTCCTTCCCAATTTTGGGCGATGGGTAGATAATGCGAGCGCGAAGGCGCTACCTGTCGGCGATTCCCTGACTTGAATATGACTGACGTGACTTGAGAACACAGCGGCCCCAGGGCGCTTATTAACGGACGATTACTCCAGTGCGCTCAACGCTCCTTATGAAGTTAGGAGACGCGTTGCGTCGATATAGATGCAACAAATTCAGAAAAATGGAAATTCAAATCTGATGATAGAAATGAAATATTACGACGTGTGTCACTCTGGTAAATACGATTTCCCTTTTTCCTTCCATTGTTGACTGAAGATGTTCAGAAGTGTTACATTAATTTAAAACTAGTAGTACATACTTTCTCGCATTAATAGATACACAGCCAGATGTTAATTAAATTTTAATAACAAGAATTAACTACATATCCGAAAAATGTTATTTTTGAAAGACACTTGAAATAAAGTAACAGAATGTATCAATGAAACAATATATTATCAGAACATAAATTAAAAATATAATATATTGTAACGTCAACAGTAGCCTAACCAACAAATCAACGAAACTCTAACGGATTCAAAGACACTTAACTTCACACAAAGCAATCCAGGCAGGACATTTTGTCAAATTGAGATGCTAAAATGTAATTTGAACCAAATGATTTGGTTTGAATGAAGCGAAGATGTGGTACGATGTAGAATTCAAACATAACGTGGACTTCTATAAAATTAATAATAAAGTAATAACTACATTAATATTAAAGGCAAACGACAAAAACCCCGAAAAATACAACACAAGCGCAAGAATATGTTTTTTTTTAAATCTAAGGTGTTCAGTTAATTCGATTCTGGCCTTTTGGAATTAATTGCAAATGAACTACAACGGGACAGCTTTTATACTTGAACCCTTTTCTATGCTACTGGCGAGGACATTAGATTTCTTTCAAAGAAGAAAACGCCTATTGGATGTCACTTTTGGTACTTTTACCATTTCTCAGTTCCAATTCAAATGTGTCTGCTCTAGAGAAAGTTTGATTAAAAACGATTGAGCTAGTTTTAATTTTCCAATTCCTTAGGGAATTTTGTGGATGGTGGTCAATGAGGAGGTCAAGTGGCCTTGTTGGGACAGTCTATAGAACTAAAATGTCGACGTTGAAATAACGGACATCGTCAAACCGACGTTGTTCGTTAATTTTTGTAGTAGAGCTGTTAAGAGTCAAACAGGTGTGTTTCAAAATTGGACATGAAAGTGGAGAATAGTGACAGCCCATCGGAAGATAAAAAAGTTGTTTTGACTTATTGAACGTGAATTTTTAGTGTGAATACACCGTGAAACATATATGGTATAGGTCTGTAGGAACTGGCACGGGAAATATAGATTTGTAAAGGATGTTTTGTAAAATTAAGTCTTGTCTTGAGTCGGGACAAGAGCAAAGAATCTTCGGTTAACTCTCAGCACACCAACCGAGGTACATGTGTTCCCAAATCTCACTTTTTTCTTATCGTACATGTTGCGATTATTATGAGGTATTGAAATTTCGTTACATTACCCAAAATACTTCAATTGACAATAACGTATTAAGGAATGCCATTGTTTTTGAGATGTTTTACGAGTACTAACTAAAACAAGCACTGGGCTGCATTTGTTCCTCGCTTGGTACTCCGTGTCATGCATTTTGATTCCTATGAATAATTTTGATTAATTCTTCTTTTGATTAATTCTTCTTGGCTTTGCAAGCCAATATTTTTATTCAAATGAAATTGGAATAATTGAAACGCCTGTAAGTATCACGTTACGCATTTGAACCAACGCGGCAGACTATTTGTACTAGTGAATAAATGTTTCTATTTCGTGTATTCTGATTTCCAAAGGACATTGGGGAGGCAGCCTATAACAGGCAGAATGTTGTAAAAAGGGAAAATTTATGTTGAACCTCGTGCAAACGCATCCAAAATTGACTTGAAGAGAGAGTGGAAAAACTAAGCACTGACCGAAAACACAATACGGAGTGCAGAGAAAAGTTTGCTTGGCGAGGAAGCAGCGAGGAGCTCTCCACTTCCTGAATGTTCTTCATCAGCATAAGTTGGAAGATGCGCGCTATGCGCGAGAAACAGAAAGAGAACGTGTAGGACAAGATGATTTAAGTGTTCGTCATATACGTGGAATAAAAAATATGACAATAATAACGTAATTTAAAATAATAACGTATGCATCAATACCCTAAAATAGGGATAATCTTAACAGAGGTATTTAATGAAGTGGCGTGGTAAACTAATAGAGAAATATAGTTACTAAAGTTTATTAATACTATTAAATTTGCACTTTGCTACATATGAACTGATCAAAATAATCAAAATTCCCATAAGAGAGTCAGTTATATCCTATTCAAAAACAAACTTGCATAATATTCGTGTGGGCTACACGTGTACCTTCATAACTTGGTTTGCGGAGGGTTAATAGCGCTTATCGCGCAAGGTGAATAAACAGAAAGACTTCGATTACGAAATCCACTGTCCTTGCCCTGCAACAATTACCATCATGGATGTTATCATTGTTATTACGAGAAGCAAGTTCAAATCTATGACGCGAAATCAACATGACATCAATCAGTCGCGAAAGGTTCGTGACCCTCACAACCCGGAGATGACCCTTCCTGATGCAATGCAAGGGAGAGGGCGTGATTTTGAAACGACAGAACAGATACGGAGTGACATCTGCCTCCAAAGCTCGCTATATATTGCGGCTGGTGCACCAGACAACAAGCACAAAATGGCTGGGCAGCGGGTGTTACTGCTGCTTCTTTTGGCAACGTCCATGTCCTCATCTCTTGCTCTACAGCCAAAGTGCTCAGCAGGGAAGGAGCTCGCCCTATCCTTGTCGTTCGCCACGAACGCCACAGGGCATCGCGCCGTGAGCGCCAACATTGAGCAGCCGCTGGGGAGTCCCGGGTGGCTGCTGGAAGTTGAAGTCAAGACATCTGGTTGTAGCCCGGACGACGTCCCACGGCGGTCGCTGTCCTTCACGCTCAACGGGCCCCCGGAGGAGGGTCTTTGGGCCCCCTCGCCAGCGCCCTCCGTGCCCACTACGCTCTCCACGCCCTCCACCCCCTCCACGCCCTCCACGCCCTCTAAGCCCTCCACCACCTCCACGCCCTTGTCGCCCTCTCCCACGCCTCGGCCCGCGCCGCCGGGCTACCTCACGCTGCCCGGCCTGGGGCACTACCGCGCGCCGCCCGAGGCCAAGGACTGGGCTGCAGCGCGCGACTTCTGCCGGAGGGAGGGCGGGGGACTTCTGACGCCGACGTCACAGCGCGAGGTGGAGCTGCTGTTCCAACATTTCTCACCGAACGCCATTGGTGCATATATCAGAGATGGTTTTTGGCACAGCGCCAACGACATCGGGCAGGAGGGCAAGTTCGTCACCGCGGACGGGGTGCCCCTGGAGGACACAGGATTTGCAGCCTTCGCACCTGGAAACCCCTGGAATTCCACAGTGTACAATTGCCTTGTGATTCTCACGACTAAAGAATTAAGCGATGTGAATTGTTCTAGTAAACGATCATTTATTTGCAAAGTTCCTCTATGAACTTTTAATCTAGTTCTCCTTTACAAGAGTCATATGAAAACCTTTCTACTGCACAATTTATGTTCAATGTATGCTATATTAATGTTTTACACGCACCGCATTTGTTTTCATTTATAGCTTAACTGATAATGAAATACCACTAGAATTGACATCAAACAAAACACCACACATTTGAATCAAAGAAAATGTAAAGAAAATATTATTATAAAGAATATATAAAGAATATAAAACAATAAAAACCTTGTTCTTTCTTAGCTCACAGTGTATCTTCTTTCCGCATGGAAAATCTTGCTTGGAATTCGCAATTTTCCTACTAACAACTTTACCAACCTTTACTAACAACATATTGTTTTGTAGAATTTATGCAAAATAGTAGCAATGTAAATCATTATAGCAAATCTTCAAGACCTCAAAATAATACATTGTGATATAATACGCTGGGATTGTCGAGTTTGTCGGTTTGAAATGCAAATATACATTGAAACCTTTTTTCCTTTGTTGACTATTTTTTATTACGAAATCAATTTTGAAATTTCTGAAATCGTACTATTTATTGTTTCTTTTTTGCGAAGAAAATTCGTGTCATCGGCAGACAGAACAGCTGTTCCATTTTGAATAAATGAGGGTGTATCGTTTATGTATAACAGAAAGAAGATAGGCCCAAGGTGGAACCTTGCGGAACCTCACATTCAATTGGAAGAGAAATGGAAATATAAGTAAATAATGTCCTTTACTGTCCTAACGAGGTTATCCAGTCTAGGGCAACCATGTTGAAGCCATGTTGGCAAGTAGGTCTCCCTACTTGCTTATTAACACATTTCTCTCCTTGTGCGAAATGTTCATATATGGCAATCGGTAGATTAATACGTTTCCTCCTTGTGCGAGGTATCCATGTTGGTTAATGAGAAGGCGTAACTGCTTCCCCGCTTTACGAAGAATCCATGTTTGTAAATAAATAAATGAAATTATTTCCTCTATGTGGCCAGATATATTACTTTTGCTGACGCTCAACCTCTACTGTGTGTCCCTAAATTTGTTGGTTAACCCGATGGTTCACTCCCTGTGCGAAGAAAGCAAAACAATTAGGTTGAAGAACCCTCCCTGTAGCCAAGAAGGTGTGTAGCCAAGTCTGGTGGTAAATGTCCTCTCCCCCTAGTGCAAAGTATTCACGTTTGTCAACCAGAAAGCTTTTTCTCCCTGTGCAGATGTGGCCTGAGAACGCGCTCGACCTCGTGGCGCAGAAGTACATGGCAGACCTGAACCTCCCTCAGGAGGACAAACTGGCCTGCATGGACGCGCTCAAGTATTTCCACGTGTCAGCCAGGTGCGTCTTCTTCTTAAAGGTTTTCTATGAAATTAATTTTCTTGTCTTTATTTCCTAAAAGGGCAAGTTTGAAGTTGTCACTAAAGTCAGTAATGTGGGTATTCAAATGGGTGGCAAAGGTAGAGATGTCTAAATTTAATTACCAACTTTTACGATTTCCATTAATTTTTCCTGAAATTTCCCTTCCTCTTTGTCCTACATAAACATAAACTTTGGCACCTTATTGTCAGATTGTCTTAAGTTCCCTTGGTTACAATTGTCATTGCGATGAAGATTGTTGGTTAAAGTACGGCACCCCCTTTGAGAAGCGTAGGAGAGAAGGAATGGCGAGGGACGGAGGGGGAGGAGGAGAAGGGGAGTCTTCTTAAGCCCTCCCTCAAATTACGCAAAGCGCTCTGATAAAAATGAATCAAACTTAGGGATACGCGATTTTAATGGCTCGCCCTTCGTATACTTGCCCCCGGCGCATTGTAATGCCAATTCACTTTCAAAGGCAAGTTTTCTCGCCCGGATCCAAGTCACGACAAGGCTCGAGACGTCGGCCGTGTTCACCATAAACGTGCTTCAGTCTATCCATAATTTCCAATTCACTTTTATAAGAAAGCATTTTTCAAAAAAGCTTCCAGAATTGAAACTGCGCAGTTACGAACACATTGTGAAGAAAGCACGATACACCCTTTGTTTATTACACCACACCACACCACACCACCACAATCGCAGCACTATTTCGTAATGGAGCTCCGAAAAAATACTAGAGTGAAGTTGCCTCTTCTGAAGTTGCCTTCTAATGACGTCACGTTCGTGACCAATTACGAACGCCTCGTCCATTCATCGTGGTTTTCCCCCCGCGCGGCGTGAAGTGCCGGTTTAGTCGTCTTCCTTAAGTTGTACCGTATACTTGACTTTAGCCCGATTGTTAATGGTGATAGAAATTTACCGTCAGGAAATGAAACACGATATACTACGGGTGAAGTCATGTACTACTGTCATTTCGTACTGTGATACCTCTGGTGAGTGTGCACCCACGCACTGTTCAGTGCAACTTCTGCGCGTCCCCGCTTCTGAGAGGTTAGCATCCCCTGTATTATTTTGGTGCGTATGTACAACACACAGTGGTTTATTACAGACAAGTGTGTAGTTTACTCACGATGGCTTATGGCCCTGATATTCACCATGACCACAATAAAAAATAATTTTAAAAAAATCACAGGGGAAAAGATGATGGGGAAAGGCAAGATACCTTCACTGACTATTTACAATCACAATATAATTGCACCCACATAAATACACTTTCTAAAAAAAGTAAAGAAACGCACAAGCTGAGGAATGCCCAATAATAGGCAAAAGAAATTGTACAAAACAATAAATAAAACCCTAAATATATTCAATATGATATTCAATAGTACAATCTAAAATTTTATGAAAAATTATCCGATGAGGAAGCAAAAATCTTTTGCTTTAAAATTCACTCTGCTTTCACAACAAGTTACACAGCTCAATCTGTAAATTGTGGTAAAATCGAGATAGTTTGCATACTTTGCTCTTGTAATCTCAAAGAAAAAACAAACTAAAATTATACAATCTAATATTCAATTATATAAAGCTGGAAAAGATTATACAAGATTTTGTTTCAAATGAAGTTATTAATACTTTTTCTTTACACTAATTTGAGCTCCTAATGAAACGGAGTACAGATCCTATCTAGCGTAGTGAATTTCCCATTTAGAGATATAATAAGTTTTCCTGTTGAATGTTGCTCTGGCCTTCGTTCTAATTCTCTCCCTCTTCGAATCCGCGAGGCAGGTCAGTGCGCGGCGTGGTCCTGCACTACCTGCCGAACGCAGCAGTGGTATTTTCCTCCTCCGAATATTTTGGAATGCAATTTGATGAGAAGTCTCACTTCAGGGTGGAACGAACTGCAACACTTGCTTTTATCGAAGGCTTAATACTTTTAGCGGGCACTAGCACGTTGGAAATACCTCCGCACGGAACAAATGCAAGAAGAATGTTACGTCTTTTAATGAATCCAGGGGGCGATCGGTGTGGGCGACGAATTCTTCTCTGTGAAGAATCCCAGAATCCCTTCTGTCTAGGGACTTCAGTTTATCGGGAGTTGTTACATCCTTTTTCTCCTCTGCGGGGATAACGCAGCTTCAGCGGCTCTCACTTTAAGATGCGGCACAACGAGGCAGCGATGCACATACCGGAGTACACACTTTTACCACGTGCCAGCTCAAACACGTATGTGTTTCGAGATCCAGACGTGAAATTGTTCCAATGTAATATTTTGACAGTACCATTTCCATTGACGTTTAAATAAGGTAAATGGAAGTTATGTTATAAAATCCAAAGTAGAATAATAGATAAGAACAAAAAAAGAAGCCTGCAAAGGAGAAAATATGGCATGAGAATGAGGCATTACTCGTGCTTTACCTTTCGCACTGCAAATTTGATATATTTTTCTCTAAAATTTTTGAATAGTTCACAAAATGAAATAGTGCTGTTGGAAGAATAGTTTCCTGATTGAATGAGCCTTTTTGATGTGATATAAAAATGGAGGGCACTTGATTCCCTACGCACTTCCGCAGGCTGCTTGCTCGCTCCTAGCAGACAAATTCTCTCCTCACGTTTGCTTACGTACAATGAAGCCATTCAACGCATGTCAATCGTTCAGGTGACGAGTAACTTACTACTTGAGTCATTTCATATCTGAACGCCGTTTTTTTCAAAGTGGTCAGTAGCCATTTTGTAGCTCAGTTTGGTTGAAAAGTGAAATATCTCGCGTGATCTCTCCCAGTACAGTATATTGACGCGACTTCTGATTGACTCATGAAGCGGTAATAATGGTGAAATAAATTATTTCACTTGTTACTATATGTAGCTTTTTCCAATTTTCATTTAGTAGACAACAGATTGGAATGCCATGTGTTGAAGTTTAATGATTTCCTCATCAAAATAAAATGAACATTTTTGAGAAAACTGATTGAACAATTTGTATTTTAAACTTGGGCTACATTTGTACTCGCGCAATGATTTGCGTTAAAAAATCGCACGCCAGTACAAGTTACGTACTGCAGATTCATGAGCAAAACCCCCATCTCGATCAGATTTTTCGTACTTATGCCCTGATCCATTGAGCAAAAGCTAAAATGTCCCCTTATTTTCTACCTGGATATTAATGTAGCTTCGCTCTGCGCATGTTTTGCTAGTAGTGATAGTAGAAGAGCCGGGGACGTGAATTTCTATTTTCTAAAACAACAAATCTTTAGTTCGTTCAAGAACTGAGTGACTGAGTGCTGCTGGTTGTATTTGTCATGAATATTTAGATGCGTTTTTTTCAAACACATCCTTCATGTTTTTATAGTTAACGTGGAATTCGTCACGTCTCCATGAAATTCTCTTTCTTTAGTGTTCTCATTTATAAAGATAGGGGACTATAAATTTAAATTTAGCTGTAATTGACTAGGCCCCGGTAGAAACAACTGCACGTTGGCGTGGTCCGAATGTGACCAATTCGTGACACAAAATGGCGAGCAGTGCAGGTTGACGGCTGTGCTGCAGGCTGATGTCGGACCGCTTCTTCCTGGAGACGCGGCGGCGCACGTACGTGACGTCACCAGGGTACCTGGAGCTGATCAGCTCCTTCAGCAAGCTCATCACGGAGAAGCAGGAGGAGCTGGTGGAGGCGCGCAACCGGTACATCGGCGGCCTCGAGAAACTCGCGTTCGCCGCCAAGCAGGTGCGCACGCCCCCCCCCCCCCCCCACACACACACACTCGCATTCCGAGCGATGTGCAGAATGGGTATTCACGATTCGCGTGCTAAAAAAGACCGGGAGAGACGGCTCAGTAAATTCATTTGATGTCATTTGAAGCACTTTCACTCACAATACAGTAGTGTTTACAAATTTGTAGAAATGTGAATATTAACGGCGTCAGAGATATTTCAAATAAATTACATTTGTGTAATTTTTGAAAAAAACAAAATATACTCCTAAATGAAATTTATGTCTTATTACAGAGTGTCATTAAATTTTTAATGACGGATATTGATCCGCTCGAAAAGTTTGAAAAAAATTTGGAGCCGTTTTTGAGAAAATGGCGTTTGTGCGTTACTGAAAATACGGAATTTTGCGCTAGTTTGCACAGAAAACGGTTTGCGAGAAACTTCATAAGACATTATTTAAAGCACATGTACTCATAAATACTATAATGTGAATAAAAGTGTCGCAAATATAAATATTAACGACATGAGAGACAAGTTAAAAAAATTAAATTTTTGGAAAGACAAAAGAATAGAGCAATATGACGATAAGTCATCTTATCAAAGTACAATTCGCACTATTCCTTCGATAAGTGTAATGAAAAAATTGGGTGCAATTATTGAGATAATCTTGTTTTTGTATTTTTAAGTATAAAATTACAAGTATTGCACGAAATATTGCGCGCAAACTACTAAAAGTTTCCAAAAATGTACATAACTTAAAGGAAAGAAGTAATTGTGGACAACAAATTTAATTTTGTCAGTTGTAGGTAGACGACGAAAAAATCAAACTTGTGCAATTATGAGAGTTAACCGTAAAAATAGAAGCTATGCCACCTTTATAAGCGTATTTTTCTCTATTCTTACAGGAAAGTTAAAGAAACAATTTGGGTCGGTTTATGAGAAAATTTGGAAATGTCCGGGGAGGTTCATGGAAAGTACCCCCTATTTTAAAGAAATGTTTTCAAAACCTCAAAGCTTCGACTCGAGCTAGAGGGACAAGGATTTCTTCAATTTGGAAAAAATCCTACGGATAGTTAGGCGCTAGTGGTGTTCACAGACGGAGGACAGACAGAAGGACGTTTTGAAAATCGGTATCAGGGGACTCCAAAACGTGTAGTGCAGCAGTACGTAGCTTTCCCTCTACGGACGTGCTCCGGCGGAGGTCCGCGGGCGAGGGTGGTGCGGTGGCGCAGGTGACGGAGCTGCAAGTGGAGCTGTCGGAGCTGCAGCCGAAGCTGGAGAAGGCGGCGGCGGAGACGAACCGCATGGTGGAGACCATCGACCAGGAGACGGTGATGGTGCAGCGCGCGTCGGAGCAGGTGCGCCAGGACGAGGTGGTGGCCAACCAGCAGGCGGAGGCGGCCGGCGCGCTCAAGAGCGACTGCGAGAGGGACCTCGCCGCCGCCATGCCCGCGCTCAACGGTACTCGTACCGCTCACACGCGACGCTCAACGGCTCAACCTATACGTTTTTCTGTTGACGCATAGTGTCCCGCTTTCAACGGTAGACTCAGTCTGAACCTTTGCCTTTTAACGCACTGTGTCCAGACAAAGATTAATAGATGTTTGTAGGCGCGTCAACTGCTACGCCCATTCGTCCAGTTAGTGTAGTGAATGTTTTATCCTAGGGCACAGGTCGTTGAAAACTTGTACCGACTGCCGACCTACGAGACCCTTCGTGCTGTTCCTGTTGCTCCCATCGTCATATAGTCAATTCACGACTTTACCTTTTACTTTATCGCACTTACTTCATAGGAAGATAAAGTTATATAGTCGTGCGCCGGAACATGGCAAATTTTCACGTAATTTGATCTTGAAATTAATGCAATTAAAAAAACCTTTTCTCAACAACAAAAAAACACTCAATTATTTTTGTAATTTTTTTCTCCATGGATAGGATAAGCGTAAACGCTAGGACGCTTAAAGAATGGAGCGGGTCTCATTATCATTGAACTCTAATTTTTTGGAATTTTCATATTTAGAAATAATGCGAGAAAGTATGAGCTGTTGTAGCACCATTAGTTTCTATAAACACACTGTTGACAGCTCGCAAGGACATAGCCACAGATGGTACTTATCTTTAATAATGCATTCCAAATAAAATTAAACTATCAGTTTATGTTATTAGAATAAAATTAAATTACAAAATGCTTACTAAATTTTCATTAAACTTAATTTTATGAAGTTACTTTAATATAATGTACATTAAATATATTACTAGCGTTAATTCAAGTGTCACCTGTGTTTTTGAAGCCGACGCCGCCCTCCATACGAATTGAAATGTATTGTTTCGTGCGTGGCAGATGCGCTGTCCGCGTTGAACACCTTAAAGCCCGCCGACATCAGTCTGGTGAAGTCCATGAAGAACCCGCCCGAGACGGTGAAGCTGGTCATGGCGGCGGTGTGCGTCATGAAGGGAGTGAAGCCAGACAAAGTGGTGGATAAGGACTCCGGGAAGAAGGCGAGTTCATTTTGTACTTTCTCGCCATTACGAAGTAGAGGAAGTGATGTAATCCTGCACCGGAAAAGCGGCGAATATTCGGCAAAAAAAAGCTCTTAGTTGCCTGGGTCTGGTAACGAAAAAGTGGATAAATTCGGTTTCTAAATGTTCCTATAACTTGTAGTCAGAACCCATGTTTTGTGGGTCCTTGATACAGAACAATCAGTTGACGGCAACACGTCTGCCTGTCCGTCTGTGGTCAATGCTACCGCCTTAAGCGATCAACCAATTTTCTCCAAAGTTGATATTCCCCGATTGATCTGAATGAACTCGAGGCTTTGGGAGTTTGAATTTTGAGAGTACTTTACATAAAGCAACCATTTACGTTTTGAAGAGTTGGCGTGAGTTGGGTCCCATGTGGCGTACTAGTATGAGTGACGGCGAGTTAACTCTGAGGATCTGAGTTCGGGTCTCTGAGCGGAAAATCAAATTTCAGGATGAACTAACTTTTGCAGGTTTATGTAGTAGTACAATATCGTTCCTCTGATGCCTCAAATACCGTTGGTTTCTCTTGTACTTCTTATCCATTTAGTAAAAGACAAGGTGTGTCTTGAGGTTTTTCGCTAGGAATTTGTGAAACCGTCTATTTGAGGCTAGTTCCTTGCTTGAACGTGCTCTGCGCTTGACTCGTCTTGGGTATTTATGATGACGTCACGCGCGTGTAATATTAGTTTTTAATTTTCGGGGCTTCGGGTCTGGGAGGTCGAAAACAAGGGGTTTTATTAGTGCTTAGGTACATACAACATACTCAAAGAAAATGTTTTTATGACCATTTCCCCAGGTAACCTCCTTTTTCTGTGCCTATTGACTGGACTAACGTTCTGCCAATATGTGCAGCCAGTTTCGAGTCTAGTACATCCGCAAGAAAACTTTATTCTTTTATGTTGCATCATTTCCAATAATTAATTAATGTTGAAATCTACTAGACTATCTTAATACTTAGGTTTAAAATAGATTAACATGTGTTTTTAAATAAATATTGTAATGAAATATTTTTTTATTCAGACATATGAACACGTCTTTTCATTCAAAGACGCGAAACAAATTTTTATCCATCCCGATTGGAATATTATTCATGACACAAAAATGTTAATGTATTTAAACTTTTGAGTCTCTATAAAAATGTATATATTTATTTAAGTTCTCTGTCCTTAAAAGATGTAACTTCGTTGAAAGAGTTATAATCGTTTTACATTACTCTGCTACTTCACCATTTTGCAACATGAATAAAATCTCAAAAAATCGATTCACTATCAATTTAATCTACGTAAATTCGTTCCAATACCATAGAAAAAGAAGACAATCGCTTCTGTGTTGGCAGGTGATGGACTACTGGGGCCCCAGCAAGAGGATCCTGGGCGACATGTACTTCTTGCAGTCGCTCAAGGACTACGACAAAGACAACATCCCGGAGGAGGTGATGAAGAAGATCCGCACGGAGTTCATCCCCAACAAGGACTTCAAGCCGCAGATCGTGGCGAAGGCGTCGAGCGCGGCCGAGGGGCTCTGCAAGTGGATCATCGCCATGGACCTCTACGACGTCGTCGCCAAGGTCGCCCTCTTAAGATGCCTTGCATCCATTATGGGATCTCTTTTTGCGGACGTCTGAGACATAGGCCGTCGATGACCTCATTGATTGGTGGCATGCATCAGAGTCAATGTTCTTATTAATTTGCGTTCTTTTACTTGATATTACAAAGTGTTTACAATGAACAGTTTGAATATGTAAGTAGAAATAAATAAAAATATTGCTTATCGCTTCCGCGACGACAGCTAGGACCCATGATACATGTTGTTGGGGAAAAAAATCTTGGTTGGTGCGCAGCTGGCGAAAATATTCTTTATTATCCAAGTGGGCTTAAAGCAGGGGTTGCCAACCGGGTTGATGTTATTTTAAAGGGTTGAGTGCGCACTGCAGAGTGAGCACCAATGCTTGCTCCGAACGCATCGCGGTCAGTGGTCGCCCGGCTAGTGTAGTGCACGTAAGTGCAAGTGTGTGTAAGGGCGGAGGATAGGACAAAGAAAGGGAAGAAAAGATCGTGTGCGGACCTTGATCTGTTCGTTAGAGTTCTGCAACGTCATTCGCCTGATGTTGATGGAAGGAACTAGGGTAAACTACGGCTGCCAGAAGTCTCCTCCAGAGGCTGAATTGGCCTTACCTGCGTTGCCAGCGACGGGAATCCGCCTGTGTTGTAAGGCCCCTTCCCGCGTCGTCACTGCACCGCGGCAGGTAACAAAGCATTGGTTTAAATGGGAGTCTTCCCTCGTGCGTCGAATTTGGTCTGCCGAGGTATTCGGCGGCGGACCCTTGCGTTCAGGCCCCCGCTAGCAAAGCGGCGAACCGTCCCCCGCCGAACCCTTCCCCTTCCCCTTCCCCTTCCCCTTCCACGGCGCACGGCAGTGGCGACGTCGGAAATGACCCGTAGGGCTGCAACTACCCTGAGCTGATGGCGACTAGGGATGCGTCATCAATGTCGATGTTTTTAAAACGACGCTTTTTTTAACATCCATGTTTTGTGAACGACGTTTTGCCTTTTTTGATGTTTTGTTTCTGAATAGAAAATTCTCAAGTTCACGATACTGTACAAGTGAACATATAAAATAATAACTGATGATAACACCATTAGTTTATATGTTGGACCGAAAGGAATGATGTTTGTTCTAGCTTCCTCGACAAAACTCCCTCGCCCGACGTGACCTCCATGCCATTGTATTTCCATTCTACATATTTATTTCGCACATTGAGATGTGATCAACGAATACGCTGTGGGCGTAGTGCTTGCCCCTTCTTCTCGTGCCCTTATTCATAAACACGCCCATCATGTCAAATTAATGCCTGCGCGGCGCGCAGGAGGTGGCCCCGAAGCGCGCCAAGCTGGAGGCGGCGGAGCGGGAGCTGGCGGCGACGGAGGCGCTGCTCAACGAGAAGCGGTCGCAGCTGCGCGCGCTGGAGGAGCGCCTGGCCGACCTCACGGAGCAGCTGGAGGAGGCGGAGGAGCGGCGCCAGCAGCTGGAGGCCGACGTGGAGGACCTCAAGAACAAGCTCATCCGCGCAGAGAAGATCATCGGTGCGCGAGTATTCCTTTCTCACGCCCAGGGGCTCGGGTGGCCAACAATAAATTGTCTTATACAACAACAAAATTTAATCAAAAACAAAGGGAGCAGTTTTTTGAAAATTTGGAAAATGTCCCAGAGGTTTCATGTACACTCCAGTATTAAAATATCGGTTTCAAACTCAAGGGGCCGCGACTTCAACCAGATGGAATGCAGAATATCAATTTTGGAGAAAATCAGCTAAATGGTTTAACACATGCGGGCAGGCAGACGGAACAGACGAATAGACGGACAGACAGACACACGTTGTGGCGTCATTCGATTTTTTAGTAAGAAGGATCCTCGAAACATGTATTCTGTCTACCCCATGTTTTAGAGATTTCCCTCCCCCCTCAATTTAGCAACTCGATTTATCCACTTTCATTACCAGGGTCCTGAAATATGAGTTTTTCTTGTGAAAATTCGCCGATTTTATGCGTACGTTAAATAACTTTTCTCTAGTTCGTGGCGAGAAAGTAAAAACTTAAATTTGGGATTTGAAAAACTACATCAGCTTACTTTATTAAAAGTCATAGTTTCATTTTTTAATCATAAAAAATAAAATTTTCATTGGCATTTGTTAAACAATATATCCTTAGATTAATAAAATCAAGGTTTTGTTTTCAATAATTTAAAAATTGGTTTGAATTTTCACAAACCGTATCTGCATGGATTAATAAAATCGTTGTTTCATTTTATGGGAAAGTGTTTAGGCGTGGAAATTTTAAAACTAAATTTCGGTTTTGGATTTGGTATTTTATGATAAATTATAGTTGCGTTTATTTCATTTCGAGATTTCGTTTTTTTATGTAAAAGCGTTTGAGCATCGAATAATAAAAGTAATAATATTTGGCTTGTTATCACAAACAATATCTCGTTTGAATCATAAAAACCATGTTTCGCTTTTTTATGTCAAAGCGTTTAATCATTGACTAATAAGAAATTTAAATTTCGGGTATAGAATTTGAAATTTTATGATAAACCATATTTGCTTCAATTAATAAAATCGAGATTTAATTTTTTATGTGGAGGCATGCCGACATCAAATAATTAAAAAAAAATTTATATCCATTTCTGTTTTGGTTTCACTTTTAATTTTGTAGTTGATTTTTCCAATCCGCGCAGGGAATATAATATTTTGGATTGACTGCCGCGACCTGTCATGCACTGATACAATGATCAGGTCGGCACGCCGGTGACGTAGGTACTGAAATGAAGGCACTAAGAGGTTGCAAGTGAAGTTGCAGTTAATGAGAAATTTGTTTTTCTGTTTTCACTACGAAAAACCTCTGTTTCTGTGGAAAATTTTGATATTTTGATTTTTTCTGAATCAGTTTATAAAATATTTAATTTTAGTTTACGGTTTGGTTTCATAAACATGTTCGAATTTAGTTTCAGTTCAGCAATTTGAATTTTTGCTCATTCGCGCAGAGAATATAGTCGACTGCCATGGCCTGTCATTCTTTGAAATAACGATCATACGTTTAAAGCCTCTATCTGCCTACGCAATCAAGGTATTAAAACCTTTCAAATATCAATCCCAATAACGAATTATTCAGTTGTTAGTATTTAATAAGGAAATGCATCTATTTCGGTTAAGAAAACATTAAGATTTGGGTTTCTGTTGTGTTTCTCCATAGGTTAATAACATATTTAAATTTCAGTTATTGGTTTGTTTTAGTAAAAACTTTCGGTCACGGTTTCAGTTTTGGAATTTGATTTATTTTCAAATCGCGGAAAATACTTAAGTTGTTTCTTGAGAGTTTGTCGGCTCGATGGAAAAAATCCTCATCTACATAACATTTAACACTTAACTAAACACAATAAATGTTAAATACCGGATGAGTCAAAACATGAGTGGTGCAAAAACAGCACGTACTTTCTCGGATTAGAAATAAGTTTGTGTTGCCTCACATTGCACCCATTTCATTGCTTGTTGAACGTGATATGCGGAAACTAATTATTTTACAGCCAATACATCAACACAAATACGACTATTCACAGCTGCGTTCCATTTAATAAAAAACATTTTGCTCAATAACGAGAAGTAATTCAATGAATTTCAAACTGCCGTGTCGCGACGTTGGCATTGTATTGCTACCTGATATCTCATAGAGGACTGATCGACGAAAATATCTTAAAGATTTCAACAAAAGGGCGGAAAATTCGAATTTTCAATTTGAAGAGAGAATCATAACTGGACCATTCCCTAATTTGCTTTCAAGATGTCTCCTGGGATACATATGACGAAGTATTGTAACATTTGTTTGTATGACATAGATTCTAGAGAACATTAAAGACCATGTGTTCATTTTGCGCTATTGTCGAGCACCCCAAACGCGCGCGTCACGCATCGCCCTAGGCACAGCTGCAAGCGATTCGGCCACCATGCTGCGACCTCCCTCCGGGCGCAATGCGGCTCTGGCCCTGAGGAAGGTCGCGCCGTGACGCGGGACCTTGGGCGCGAGGGCAGTGGCGCATGCGCATCGGCCACCATGCTGCGACCTCCCTCCGGGCGCAATGCGGCTCTGGCCCTGAGGAAGGTCGCGCCGTGACGGGGGACCTTGGGCGCGAGGGCAGTGGCGCATGCGCATCGGCCACCATGCTGCGACCTCCCTCCGGGCGCAATGCGGCTCTGGCCCTGAGGAAGGTCGCGCCGTGACGCGGGACCTTGGGCGCGAGGGCAGTGGCGCATGCGCATCGGCAACCATGCTGCGACCTCCCTCCGGGCGCAATGCGGCTCTGGCCCTGAGGAAGGTCGCGCCGTGACGCGGGACCTTGGGCGCGAGGGCAGTGGCGCATGCGCATCGGCCACCATGCTGCGACCTCCCTCCGGGCGCAATGCGGCTCTGGCCCTGAGGAAGGTCGCGCCGTGACGCGGGACCTTGGGCGCGAGGGCAGTGGCGCATGCGCATCGGCCACCATGCTGCGACCTCCCTCCGGGCGCAATGCGGCTCTGGCCCTGAGGAAGGTCGCGCCGTGACGCGGGACCTTGGGCGCGAGGGCAGTGGCGCATGCGCATCGGCCACCATGCTGCGACCTCCCTCCGGGCGCAATGCGGCTCTGGCCCTGAGGAAGGTCGCACCGTGACGCGGGACCTTGGGCGCGAGGGCAGTGGCGCATGCGCATGCGCAGGCGGGCTGGGCGGCGAGCGCACGCGCTGGACCCAGCAGGCTGAGCGGCTGCAGGACGAGTTCGACAACGTGGCCGGCGACATCCTGCTGTCGTGCGGCATGATCGCCTACCTGGGGCCCTTCTCCGCCTCCTACAGGTCTCTCCACACCCCGCCCCGCCACGCCCCGCCCCGCATCTTTATACAATAGTATTCATTTTGTTACGATTATGTGAAGGGTTAGGATCCATTTTTTGACCGACAATTTCTTGTAATGTTAATTTATTCTATATTCATGCGCAACACTTTCGAGGATTGTTGTCCCCATCATCAGGCTGTAAGATTGAATTTTGAAATTCCCTAGTACAAATTTAAAAATTTTAACATTAATTTTAAATATTTTGCAGCCTGATGATGGGGACAATAACCCTTGAAACTGTTGCGCATGAATATAGAATAAATTAACATTACAAGAAATTGTCGGTCAAAAAAATGGATCCTAACCCTTGACATTATCATGAATGATTACGTCAGATTAAAATAGGTGGAAAAAATAAAGTATTGATTTTGTGTTGACAATATTTCTATTTAATGACAAAACCTATTACATGTTAAATGAAGGCCGACGTTTCTTCATAACATAGCAATGTATTGAACAAGTATATTATACTAAGATAAGTGATGCAAATATAGCCAGTGCAGGTAATATGGCCAAGTAGCGGCTTTGGTGGTAGCTGAAACTATTTTGGATTGATTGTGCTATCATGCAGTCTGGGAGAGTATAAGAAGTACAGTAGTATACAGAATATAACACCTACGAGATTTGGTGACTCAGGAGTTTTTATTGTCAAGAACACGCTGAAGGCGCTCTCTCCTTATAACTTCTTATCAACTCTCGCGATATTGTTTTAAAAAATAATTTATTTCAAGCCGTATTTTTGTAAGATTGCACTGTAAGAAGTAGAAGTTTTAAGTGATAAATAAATAAAGATATTGTCAGGTATCAATACTTTTTATTCAGCTTATGATCGTTTCGATCGCATAGCGATCATCCTCAGAGCTAAAATTTGAAATACAAATATTATTAACAGGTTGTAGTTATTGTATGCAAGACACTGTATGCAACTACAACCTGTTAATAATATTTGTATTTCAAATTTTATCTCTGAGGATGATCGTTATGCGATCGAAACGATCATAAGCCGAATAAAAAGTATTGATACCTGGCAATATCTTTATTTATTTATCATAATAAAAAGGTATCTACCTCACCAGCGATCTAATTAATTAAAGAAGTGTTAAGTGTAATTTGTATTAAATATTAGTATAGTTAGCCTTAGTTCCATGGAACAAGTTATTTTGGCAATGGCCATAAAACCTGCATGTGAGCATATTACCTTTAAATTAAAAATTATTTTAATTAAATTATTTTTGTAAAATAAAAAAAAATCCTGAATCCCTTTTTTGTGATATAGCTAGTTTAACTTGAAGCAAAAGTGTTATATTTTAATCATGTTGCTGTTAATTTGGCCAAATGTTCATATACATAAACAGCAAAATATGAGGCGTTTAACGTGGCTATATTACTTTCACATACCTTACAACCTAAAATCCACTCCATCCGCTTCCGTCTAAAACCCGGGCAGAAGCGGATGCGGAAGCGGACGTTTCTGTACTGTTGCGGTGGCTCAGGGCATCAATTGGCTCCACTGCACTGCCTGGCCCCGGGTGGAGGCCGCTGTTTGGAGGAGAATCCAGGCGGTCGGCTGCACTGATCAGTATTTTCTGTAGTTGCTCCGATCAACGCCAGGCGAATGCCGCAGGAGTACCCTAAGAAACGGGCCACGGACCTAGCGCGATCTTTCCTCTTCCTTATCCTTTCTTATTCTCTCTCTCTCTCTCCCTCACACACACACACACACACACACACACACAGACACACTTCAGTGCGCTACACTACCGCTACACATGACGAAAGTCCAGTCGCCAAGGGCTTGGCGCGTGTCCCGAGTGGCGCGGTGCCCCGTTGGAGGAGACACCCGTAGCAGAGGTCGCGTGCGCAGGCAGGAGTGCATCGAGGACTGGCACAAGTTCACGCTGCAGCGCGGGATCCCCTGCTCCGCCGTCTTCTCGTTCCGCAAGGTGCTCGGCTCCGACATCACCATCCAGAACTGGAACATCTGCGGCCTCCCGCGCGACTCCTTCTCCGTGGACAACGGCGTCATCGTGGAGCGCACCAGCCGGTGAGCAGCGCCGGTGACCTTTGCACTTAAAGACTATTCACAAACGCAAAATATCCTCAACGTGTTTCGCTGGGTTATGCATTGAACGCCCTGATACCACGTGTGATTCCATCTCCCCTCCCCGTTTCAGAGTTGTCGGGCAAAGATCTTCGACGTGGAAGTCATATGTGGATCTCCCGAGTAATGAAAATGTGGCTCGCAACCGCATTAAAAGTGTTAGTTGTGGCCCTTGAGGCCTTCAACGTCGGACGTCCGTGCATCAGAGCAGCAGGCGGGGATTGCATGGGGGGAATTCCACGAATCGGGGGAAAATGGTGTCGACTTGCGGGAACGACGCGTGATCTTTCCTTTCTCTTTCTTGCTGTATCCTCATCCCTTACTCATACACACTTGCATTCATATGCACTACACTCATACTCGGAATAACGGGAGCTTGCAGCTTGTCCCGGTCGGGTAGTGAGAGATACCACGTTGAGGATATCCTAGCAAGCGGACGTGTAGGTCGGTACCGCATCTCGTCAGCAACGAGTAAGATTACCGCCACCTTACGATATTACAAGCGTGCACTACACTTAGGAGAAAACGACGTTATTCGTCGACGCGCCTGGTACAGAGTGGGTGCGGTGCCGCAGGTGGTCGCTGATGGTGGACCCGCAGAGCCAGGCCAACAAGTGGGTGAAGAGCCTGGAGAAGGAGAACCACCTGCTGTGCATCAAGTTCTCGCACTCGGACTACATGAAGACGATGGAGAAGGCGGTGCGCGAGGGGCGGCCCGTGCTGCTGGAGAACGTCCTGGAGGACCTGGAGGCGCCGCTCGACCCCATCCTCTTCAAGCAGACCTTCTCGCAGGGTCTGTGGCCCTCTGCTACTCAAGAAGTTTTTTTGTTGAGATAGTGACTTTATAAAATGCTTAATTAGTTTTATTTTTGTTTGTAAACATTGTGATTAATAATAATATTTACATATAATTGTCACCTTCCCGTCGAAGGTTGACGGGAAGGTGCCAATTAGTTATACATACAAAAAGCGAGATAATTGCGCTGATGAAAACTGCTCAGAGGATTGGTTGTCTCGGTAGCTTAGGGCTAGGCGTAAACTTTCCCGGGTTCGGGTCCCGGTCGGAACAACGAATTTTCTGTACAAATTTAATTAATTTTATGTAAAAATTTATATTTTATGTAATAATGAGTTATATCTTAATAATTTTTTAAAATGTTATAACTATTTTTATGACTACAGCAGATGGGATTAACAAATGATTAATAATAAATCACGTATAAGATAAAAACTAAAAATGAATCGAACTCACTGTCAACGTCGTTATCGTTACTATTTTTAAAAAAATTTACCGCAATTGGAAAACCGACCCAAAACCACATGTTTTGATGCATTTTCGCCCGTTGGCCGGTATTCCGCGAAATCAGTTGTTTGTTTTTTTGAGAGGGAGCCGTTTTCCAATCTCAAAAGCGTAATTGTGCCCAATCTGGCAACCCTGGCCACGGACACCCAGTTTTATTTATTACAATTTGGATATGCATTTCTTGTTTCTAAAAGTTTGTTGAAAATTGTACGTGGGTATAGACAAGGCGCCATAGACAGCGATTTTGTCAAGTAAGTCTGTAATCTTTTAATTACTTCTCATTCTGTCTTAGCTGAGCTATAATTAAAAGCGTTGTCATTGCCAACAATATTGTTTATTACAGGAGCAGCTTTTGATGGCTTAGCAATCATTAGCAGGAAACTATTTGTTGAACTAAATATTGTTGGCAATGACAATGCCTTGAATTTTTTAATTTTAACCCTAGGACAACCCGAGGCGTCATTTAGACTCCTAACTTGCATAATGTCTCTGTAGCTTCTTTGTTTTTGAAGATAGAATTTTGTGATTTCGTGATTAAAGGTATTTACAGTCTGTTAAACCTGAATATCTAAGAAACATAGTAAGAAAAATAATAGAATTTACTTACGGCGACTCCTATTACGCCGACCCATAATATTTCAGCAAAGATTATAATTATATAATAAATTATAGATAATGCTTTCATAAAGTATCAAATTATATAAATAAAAATCCATTATTAGATAGTCCATGGATAACATTATTTTGATTGCGGTAGAATTCTTAGCAAATGTGTGAATTCCAGTCAAAGACAACAGTTTTTTCAGATGAGGTGAGATGTTTTTGTTGCATTTTTTGCATCTGCTTATGATTCTTCAACTGATCATGATATAATCTAAGAACACACCGACCTATAAACACACAATAACTCTATAAAATGTAAATATATTTATTGCCATTCTATGTTAATGATCATTAGCAACAATGTATCTCTAATTATGGAAAGTTCTCTTACAAACAGTTTAAAAATATAGAACTGGTAACACAAATGAAATTCACTTACTTCCAACAATTTTGCCACCCATGATGTAACTAAGATGTGGATGATACCCCATGTCGCTTTTCAGTAAATATGTCCATGCCATAGTAACTTTTTCATATGTTGCATTTTGATCCTCACTTCAAGGTGACAAGAATAATAGCACGAAACTTCTACAAATTATACTTTGACTGTTTAAACTTCCAACTGAGCATTTACCGTGCAGAGAAATCCGGGTTCGATTGTATGCTGGGGTAGTGAATTCTTTGAATAGCCCAAACAACATATCGTACTTGTATACCTCATTGTCACACCATGTGCGTCAACCTCCCAAATAACTGCTCGTCAAGAGAATGAATGATGTGCACCCCTGCTCAGGGAGGTACCTGTTCATCTCCTTGGGCGATAACGTGGTGGAGTACAACCCCACCTTCCGGTTCTACATGACGTCCAAGATGCGCAATCCCCACTACCTGCCGGAGATCTGCAACAAGGTGACGGTGGTCAACTTCGCGCTCACAGTCGACGGCCTGGAGGACCAACTGCTGGGCATCGTGGTCGCCAAGGAGAGGTACGTTTCCACATTTTGGTCGCCACGGAGAGCCAACCCGAAAACATGTTGGCGTTTTTAGTTTTTCCAGCATACATACATATGCACGGAGTAATATACATAGTATGGGAAAAGTTATGTAATGCTGCGTAAAATCAATTTCAAGATTTAAACAGAAATACACGTTTTGGGGTCCCATGATACCGGAAAAGTTTTTTGTTTTCAAAGCGTCCGTCCGTCTGTCTGGTGTATGTGAACAAACACTAGCGCTTAAACCAGGATTTTTCCAAATTGAAGAAACCCCTATCAATTTTGCCTGAGTCAAAGCTCTGTGAGTTTGAAAATAATTCATTAATTTTTGGGGGGTACTTTGCATGAAATCCCTGGGACATTAAAAAAATTCTCAAAAATGGCTCCATTTTTTCCCCTTAAATTTGTTCTAAGACTGTAGTAAAACACACTTTTAAAGGTGTCATAGGTCCTATTTTCATGGTTAACTCTTAATTTTTGAAAGTTTAAATTTTTGCGGGGTCTTCCTACAACTACAAAATTAAAGATAGAGATTTTTTATTCAAATAAAATTTGTTCTCCAGAATTAGTTCATTCATTAAGATCAAGAATTTTTTAAAACTTTTAGTAGTTTTTGCGCAATATTGTGTGCAATTTGTGCAATTTTAAAAAATTACAAAGGCTCTGCATTTTCAGAGGCGCTCAAACGCCATTTTTTCAAATACGGCTCCCATTTCTTTCTTTAAACATTTCGTAGGGATTGTGTTAAAATTACACAATTGCAAATTTTTTTAAACATCTCTCACGTCGTTGATATTTCCATTTCCAGCAATTTGTAAACACCATTGCATTTGTGACTGCAAGTGCTTGAAAGGACTTCAAATGACGTTTTTCGCTAACTTAAACATTTTCTGTGAAAAAGAAATTCAAATTTCGAATTTATAGTAGCATTTAAATGCCAATTATTAAAAAAAGGCTCCAAGTTTTTCAACGAAAATTGCCATTTTGGACGAGGTTTTACTGTTTTTTAAAACTCGTAAAATAATATTTTCGCTCTACAATTAAGAAAGCGAAAAATTAAGAAAATGTCCAAAAAATTATTTTGGACGGTCATAGATGGCAGCTGGCAGATTCAAGTATCTAGCCGTAACCAAAGGAAATAGAAAACTAACATGGGAAAGTCTGTGCCATTCTGTAGCACCACTAGTTTAACATAACTTGCTGTATCTTCAAAATAAATGAAATTCGAATATGTGATATCAAAATATCTGAGTTTTAAAATCTCTAATGTTTATTTACATGACGTAAACACAATTAAGTTTTTTTTCATCGGTCCGTGTATTTGGCCTACGTGATCTCTATTGATTTAACCCGTATCTCCATTAAATAATCCATAAATGTAATTTCACTGTCTGTGCTTGTCGTCTAGAGTTCATAGAAAAATTTAGTTATTAAAGTTATCTTTCTCCATGTTGTAGCGGCTCAAAGTCGATTTCTTCACGTTGAGGGATAATAGCCAAAATATATAGCTGATTTGTCTTTGTTAATAGTTTTTATTACAGTTGTGCGAATATTTTCTTATCAATTCTTGCCCAAAACGCTCCTTCTGTACATAGAACTCAATTTGTACAATATATGGCTTGTGGTAGGACCCCAGGATTGAGAAAATGTGCTAAATTAATAAATGAAACACAGTTAATAAACGTGCGTTAATAAATGAAAAAATGCCAAATTATAATAACCCAAACCAGTTGTTATTATTGTAAGACCTAAGTGACTGAACGTCAATAAAGAAACAATATTTTTCAAATCAAATTCAAAATTAGCATCAATACCAGATATAAATACAGTGATAGTGAACTTCTGGGGACTAAAATTTTTGGTTCATTATATTAGAGGTTCACTATATCCGAGGAAGTCAAAATTAAATAGAATGTCTCCACAATAATTAACTTTATTATCTTGTTGAACAGAAAATATATTCAGAGCCCGAACTGAAAATTTCAATATCTTTATTTTTCTTTTAAGAAGTCAATGGTTTTCAATTGTTTGCTTCGTTCATTTTTCATTACTTATTTCTCTAGATCTTTCTACGGAGTTCGTGCCCACGCCATACTTGATCCTGCATTGACCACTGTATCAAAGTATCGTAATGCAGTCTTGAAACCCTTTAATGCCTCGTGCACTGTTGACCGCCCTCCTCTTCGAGGTTTCTTTTACTCGCCTAATACGAGTAACGTACGGAATTATTTTGGTAGCGACATGGCGCAAGCGGCTAATGAAACTAATTCCTTTTCCGCGTGGCAAGGTGGGTACCGGGAGGCTGTGGGGCTGCGGCAGTCGCGCGGTTCTTGTCGCCTACGTAGAATACAAGGCGCTTTGACCCGCGGAAAATCACGTAATATCAAGGTTGAAACTGAGTGTCATCAGAAAGGTCCCCATTACGGATCCGCTACGTTCACCTCGGAGAAGACTTATTGGATTATTACCTTCGGACGATATTTTTTTCAAGCTGTCCAATGTTGGAATTTGTGGTCCTGAAGCGCTTTTCGAGGCGGCAAGTAAATTCCAGGTAGTTGTATTTACAATACCTGAGGTTCAATTTAACCGAATTTCAGGTTCACTATAACTGAATCTTCTTGTGCTTATTTGTAATGTTAGTGAAACGGGACCAGTGACTTAAGTTCATTATAACCAAGGGTTCACTATATCCGATTTAACTACAACCGGAGTTGACCGTTGTTGTTAAACAACCAATACTTTCCCCCGTATCACGTCACACACAGTTTTTAATTTTTTTGACGTTAAATGAAAATATAAGTAAGTGCGTAAATAAATAAATAAATAAATGTAAAAGTAAATAAATGAACAAATAAATGTCAGCAATGAACCGTTTCAGGCCGGACCTGGAGCGCAACCGGCAGCGGCTGATAGTGGAGGGCGCGCAGAACAAGGCTGGCCTCAAGCAGGTGGAGGACAGCATCCTCATCACGCTGTCCGAGTCCTCGGGCAACATCCTGGAAGACGAGAAGGCCGTCAAAGTGCTCGACTCCTCCAAGGTGCGCGACACACCCTACGTAGACGACATGTCAGTTTTTCTCCTGCGTCGTCATGACGGAAGGCTTCTTTCACTTCTTTTCGGCATTAATCGTGCCAATTAATCGTCATGGAATTTGTTCGTTCGCGTCGGCAAATTTACATCTTGATGCGGCAAATTTCTGTCTACTCCGCTGTTGTCAGTACCTGGAGGTGCTGGAATGATTACTTCTGCTACGCGATGCAATCTTGAGACGTAACATTCCTTTCGCCCGTATTGGCTGGAATCAGTACCTAAACGTTATGGAATTTCCTCTTCTGCCTAGAGGTACAATCTAGAGACTGCTTGTTCGTTTTGCTACCATTCGTGGATATTCGCACCCCTAGAAGTTGTGGGTCTATAATTTTGCGGCGGCTGCCGCCCGGGACAGCACGTAATTGCACTTCCGTTCGCGGTCAATAGTATCTCAACGTCAGCGTACTTCCCTTTCTTCGGCTGGGCGTTGCCTGGAGGCAGAGGGTGCCGAAAGGAGCGCACTGAACGTTGGCGCTGTATTAAGGCACTAACCCTACTCCAACTGAAATTTTCTTACGAAAAAGCTTACACTGAAAAGTGTCGGCTACACAGGTAGTATATGACATTTAAAAATGTACAGGCAAATGGAAGATACCTTAGACATATCAGACTAAATGTACTATGTTATAAATTGCGGGTGAAAATCACAAAGGTACGAATGGACTTGAAATCAAGTAAATTCTTAAAGGAACGAAAGAAATTCAAACATTCAACCTTATAATAACATAAAGAAGTGTTAAGTAGTACTTCTCTTTACGACCATTTATGAACAAAAATGTTTCAAATTGTCTTTGCATATTACGACTTCGTGGTGAGCATCAAAAGAGGCTTGGTACATAGTTGGTACACTTGGTTGTTATAACATTATTTCTCTTAGATTGCTTTCTTAAGTATATTCAAAGTTTTGACTTTTTAGACTTATTCTGTAATCTACATAATTACATGATTCATAAATTTAAATACAGCATAAAAATATCTTAAATTTGTATTTATTAAACCTGGTGTAAGTACCGCTGCAGACAATAAAATCATTTATTGAAAAAAGATAAGCATTAAGTATTTTTCTAGGTAATTTCTAGGTAATTTTCTAAGTATTCTTCTAAATACCAGTGAAAAAGTGTGAGTGCATTTTACAAATGGTTACTGCATACAAGATGTGAATATTATTAGTACGGGTATTCTAGTGTGTATGAAAACGACTTTTTGGTATCATTTTACTTTTGGAAATGCTTTTTAATAGTTTGGGCTTAATGCAGCTGTAGCAGTTCTTGCGAAGAGCCTCGTTTGATGGCGTGGGTGGTCGTCTGTTAGGAACCTTCTGAGCCTTACATTCCTGCCACAAGAAGTGACGAAGACCGTTTGAAACGTCAATTATTAAATCTGCACCAGTTGTAGTACCACTCAACAAACGTTCCTAGAGGTTGGCCTCTGTATTGATGTAGTTTAAGTAGTTAAACTTGAAGTTCTAAACAAAAACAGGTGACTTTTTCATGACTTTCCTTCAGTGAATCTCCTTTTCAAAGGTTTCACTTCCATTAGGGTTCTTTCTAATCTTCCCCTAGTTCGCTATAATTTGGGTTTTACCTAGTTGATATCATATGGAATATGTAGTTGATATCAAATCAAGATGCCTACACTCAGGCGTGCATTCTCTATCGAAGAGGAGTCAAATACCCTCCCAACAACCCAGAGTCCTTGGTAACCGACGGTTCATGCCGATTTTCCCCACAAGTGTACTTTTTCCGTCGTTGCCCCCATCGCCACTTCTGCCCGCAGGCGCTGGCGATGGAGATCCAGGCGAAGGAGGAGGCGGCGAAGGTGACGGCCAAGGAGATCGAGGAGTTCCGCACCAACTACCGCCCGCTGGCGCGCTACTCCGCCGTGCTCTACTACTGCGTCACCGACCTCCCCAACGTGGACCCCATGTACCAGTACTCGCTGGCCTGGTTCATCAACCTCTACATCAGCTCCATCGACAAGTGGTACTCGCGCACCGCCAGCCTTCGCGCTCACTCTGCCGCATGGGGGCCCCGTGAACTCCCACCAGCCTTAGCGCTGACTCTGCCACATGGGGACCCCGTGAACTCCCACCAGCCTTATCGCTGACTCTGCCACATGGGGGCCCCGTGAACTCCCACCAGCCTTAGCGCTGACTCTGCCACATGGGGGCCCCGTGAACTCCCACCAGCCTTAGCGCTGACTCTGCCACATGGGGGCCCCGTGAACTCCCACCAGCCTTATCGCTGACTCTGCCACATGGGGGCCCCGTGAACTCCCACCAGCCTTAGCGCTGACTCTGCCACATGGGGGCCCCGTGAACTCCCACCAGCCTTAGCGCTGACTCTGCCACATGGGGGCCCCGTGAACTCCCACCAGCCTTATCGCTGACTCTGCCACATGGGGGCCCCGTGAACTCCCACCAGCCTTAGCGCTGACTCTGCCACACGGGGGCCCCGTAAACTCCCACCAGCCTTAGCGCTGACTCTGCCACATGGGGGCCCCGTGAACTCCCACCAGCCTTAGCGCTGACTCTGCCACATGGGGGCCCCGTGAACTCCCAGCAGCCTTAGCGCTCACTCTGCCACATGGGGGCCCCGTGAACTCCCAGCAGCCTTCGCGCTGACTCTGCCACATGGGGACCCCGTGAACTCCCACCAGCCTTAGCGCTGACTCTGCCACATGGGGGTCCCATGAACTGCCACCAGCCTTAGCCCTCACTCTGCCACATGGGGGCCCCGTGAACTCCCAGCAGCCTTAGCGCTCACTCTGCCACATGGGGGCCCCGTGAACTCCCAGCAGCCTTAGCGCTGACTCTGCCACATGGGGGTCCCATGAACTGCCACCAGCCTTAGCGCTCACTCTGCCACATGGGGGCCCCGTGAACTCCCAGCAGCCTTAGCGCTCACTCTGCCACATGGGGGCCCCGTGAACTCCCACCAGCCTTAGCGCTGACTCTGCCACATGGGGGTCCCATGAACTGCCACCAGCCTTAGCGCTGACTCTGCCACATGGGGGCCCCGTGAACTCCCAGCAGCCTTAGCGCTGACTCTGCCACATGGGGGCCCCGTGAACTCCCACCAGCCTTAGCACTGACTCTGCCACATGGGGGTCCCATGAACTGCCACCAGCCTTAGCGCTCACTCTGCCACATGGGGGCCCCGTGAACTCCCACCAGCCTTAGCACTGACTCTGCCACATGGGGGTCCCATGAACTGCCACCAGCCTTAGCGCTCACTCTGCCACATGGGGGCCCCGTGAACTCCCACCAGCCTTAGCGCTGACTCTGCCACATGGGGTCCCATGAACTCCCACCAGCCTTAGCCCTGACTCTGCCACATGGGGGCCCCGTGAACTCCCAGCAGCCTTCGCGCTGACTCTGCCCGGGAGGTCCTAGGATTCCACGAAGGCGGATTTTCGACATCCTTATAACTGTATTATTACTTAACTATCAAAATCGAATTCCGCTGTTGGCTAAAGAAGAAATGTTGCAGCCATCTGGTGAGATCAAAGGTTTTTCATTGTTTCTCCAATCAATTCCAGGCGAAAGCCTGGTGGTACCCTAATAAGCCAACTCGCGATCTTTCCTTCTTTTCCTTTCTTTGTCGTATCCTTTTCTCTTGTATACACACCCTTACACTAACATACACTACACAACCATCCAGCATTCAGGAGCTTAGATCTCTTCGGCTGGGGTGGTGCCTCTTTAGGGAGAACTGTCGGGGAAGGGGAATCTTCAGAAGCCGAGGCCACTGTCGGCGCCGGACCTCACCATCAAGCGAGGGACGGAATCACCGACACCTCCCTGAGTAAAACATTCACTACACACACGGAAGTAATGGCCATAGCAGTTCACCTGCCCTCAAACATGAATTAATTTTTTTTACCCTGGTTGTACAGAACATCAGCTCCACTCACAGCTTTACATTACTTACACACACCCTTCCACCCAACAATTACGCCATGTACTCCACGGCCTTGATCACCAACCTTTACATCAGCACCAACTTCATTATATTTTAGAGACAGGAAATATTCGCTCAGACATTTTAACAATAAAATAATTGTTCGATATGAATAACTTACAAAACGTGAATTCTAACAACACTTCTTATATGAAGAAATACTGTACTACCTGAAGGAGCAAAAACTTTTACCTTTTGGTTTTAAGGATCCACATAACGTCGACGATTCGCCACTTTTTCCGGTATCACGTCATCATTCTTGCTACGTAAAAGACATCGAACTATCATGTCCTTTTTACACAACAGTATAACAATTGATGTTATTACCATTAGTTTGGTATAATTTAACATTCTTTTTTATTGCAGTTAGTTTCTATTTATTTTATATTGTTACATGAAGTGCGCCATAGAATGTATTTTTTTAGAGTCTGCAACTGCAATTTGGATATTAATGCAATCATTAAAAATAATATGAGAAAGTGTTTTAGCACTACTAGTTTTACTTTCTCGCTTCCACTCACGCAGTAGAGACCACATTATGTTATGCATCGTGAAAAAACAGTGAATTTTTAACAAAATAACTTTTATTGCAGAGCCATGGTAACGAGAGGATAAGCTTGCTTCAGTTGCTAAATTTAGAAAAAAATCGTCAAACACTTGCTGTAGCCAGAATGAGGGTTGGGTTGCCGGATGTTTCGTACAAACATCCTCTGTTAGATGGATGTAAATCCACCCAATTCCGCGCAATAAGAAAAATTTAATTGAATTTGCATTAATATAATTGTATTAGAAGGTGTTTTGAGATAGTTACCCTAACGAAAGTTTGATTAGTTTTTTTGTTTGTGAACATTGTAATTAATACTAATATTTATGTAAAAACGTATACCTTTTGTTATATCTTAATTATAAAAAAAATAGTGATGACTCTTCTTATGACTATAGCAGATGTGAGGAATATTTTAAGGGATAAAATAATTTCCCCCATTTTCACTCTCCTTTCATCTCTTAAATATCCACTAAAAAATATTACCACATAAATGCTTACATATGCATGCTTATACCTTATGGCTTAACGGAAAATGCTGGCAGTGAAACTGTACTTGCAAAAACTTCACTTATTTTAAAGAGTGTGCTCTAATATTAACTCCAAGAACTGCCAATGTGATATATTCTCATGTAAGAGTGTAATAATAGAGCACACCCTCTACTAGAGATCTAAAAACTCACATTTCTCACTTATGAAAGTAAATTTGAACTAATTAACAAATTATTAACGTCGTAGTATTTTTTTTCAAAAATTTCGTCGTAATCTGAAAATCTGCCCATAACCACACGTTTTGATGCATTTCCGCTCGTTGGGCAGTATTCCGCAAATCAACTTTTGTCCCGCGAGAGAGGGCCATTTTCTAGCCCAAAAAGCGGAATTTCGCCCAATCTGGTAACTCTGGCCAGAATCCATGTTTTGTGAGACCTTCATACCGAAAAATCAATTGATGGCAAAACGTCTGTCTGTCTATGAACAACGCTAGTAGCTAAACTGTTCAGCCGATTTTCTCCAAAAATGTTTCCCCTCCAAAATTGATTGATCTGGCTGATGTTGCTACTCCTTGAATTTGAAATTGATATTTTAATTTTGGGTGGTACTTCACAAGAACCCCCTGGAACATTTTTAGATTTTTTTAAATGGCTTCAATTTGTTTGTTTACATTTTGTTGCTGAATTGTGCAAAGAACGTTTAAGAAGAGAATAGTGTAGGTCTCATGACATTAAAAATACTGATTTTTCGATAATTTCAAAAATTCAAAAATTTTTTGGCCACTTCGTACAACTACAGTTACAAAAATTGAGATATTTTCCCTTAATAAAATCTCTTCCATGAAGATAGATTTTGAAATTAGGTCATGTACAATTTTGCAAAAATTTGAGTACTTTTCACGTAATTTTTCGTGAAAGTACGAACAAGAAGGTACGTGCTGTTTCAGCACCACTAGGATTGTTTGTATGTTTTACCGTACTGATTTGCTTTCAGCCACACGTCCACTCGGCAACTTCAGCAGCGACTGGCGGCCCTCAAGGACGCATTTTGCTACAATCTATACTCCAACGTATGCCGCTCAATTTTCGAGAAGGACAAACTGCTTTTTTCGTTCATCCAGTGCGCGATGATTCAGATGTAAGTAGGGATGTTTTGTTCTAAAAGGATGATCGCCTCAAATTCTATTTATCTTAGATAGAATAATGAGGATAATTTTATAAAAAAAACGAAAAAAATATTAAATAAGGTTTAACTTGAAAAACAATTATAACTATTCTTTTGCCAATTTAATGATTTTTATTAGAGCCTTGAAATGTCGTTAACTGCAATTAAGTATTGTAGTATTGAACATAGTGTAGTTTAACTAAGCCATAACGTATTAACCATATAGGAGTACACACCAAGTGTTTCGAACCTTTGTTACGAATGATCCCAAAGGGACTGCTTTTACAGAATGCAGGAAGTACTTCAGAGAGAAAATTAACATTTTTTTCCTAATGCTGACTTACTCATCACGTTTATGAAAAAATATTGTAAAATATGTTTATAGAAGAATGGTTTTCCATCGACGGTGCACATATATACTGTATCGAGCTCAATCTTTAGCTAGAGGCACTTCATTGAAAATTTGATGATTCATAATCTCTATTCACTCTAACTATATTATCAAATACTATTATATTGATAGAAAATTGTGTTTATTGATGCAGATATTTATGGATATTGTGAGTTCCAAATGATGGTAATGAGAGTGATAATAGTGGTCTTAAGAGTGGTGGCGGTGGTGATGGCAGAGGAGGTGGTGATTGCAGTGACCAAGTGGAGGTGCGAGCGGTGGCGGTGATGTTGCAGGGCGGAGGGGCAGATGGCGCGCGACTCGCTCATGTTCTTCCTGACGGGGGGCGTGGGCCTGGAGAACACGCTGGCCAACCCTGCCCCGGACTGGCTGCCCGACAAGTCGTGGGACGAGGCTTGCCGCCTCAACGACCTGCCCGTCTTCAAAGGTGTCTCTGCGGTGCCTCTGATCTAGATACATAGGTCGAATTCAACCGCTGTCTGCAGGAGAATCCTAGCGGCCGGCTGCTCTGATCGGTAGTCCTACGTGGTTTCTCCGACTAACACCAGGCGAATAACGAAGAAGTACCGTAACAAACAGGCTACGGACCGCGCACGATCTTTCCTTCCTCTTCCTTGGCCTGTCCTCACATAGTCCGCCTTAGTCGGACTTACACTCACATGCACTACTCTACCACACATGCCGGGAGATGAGCGGGAGCTCCTGGGAGCTTAGGGCTTGTGCCTGCCGGCGCGGTGCAGCGCTGGTGGGTGATACCTAGTGGAGGAAAATCCCCGCAAGCCTTCGTCATTGTGCGCCGGATCTGGCCATGCAGTGGGGGAAGATCACCGCCACTTACCGCAATAAAGCATTTACTACACGTACGGGACTAATGATCTTAGCAGCTGACGCGCACGGAAGCACTAATCAATGATGATGATGATGATGATGATGATAATAATAATAGCAATAAAGAAATTCGTGCAACTATGAATCACTGAATTCAAACGTGACGCATCTATCCCTTCATCCCCGTACGCATCACGATCAGATTATTAATGGGTTGATCGTTTGGTTTCCGGTAGTGTGAACTGCTATGGTAGTGTACGTTTTATTGCGCAATTGGTGGTGTTGCTCCCTCGCTGGATGGTCAACTGAGCTCCCGCCCGCTCTAGTGGCGTGTGTGGTAGTAAAGGTCGTTGGCGTAAGGTGCGTTAGTGTAAGGAAGGGATAATAATAGCGATGTGGCCCAAGTTTATTATAAATGGCCACACGCCACTTTCCAAATCAAAACCTGATACAATCCAAAAGCGCCGAATAACTGAGATGTGCTAGACGTGAACCAAGTAGTCAATATGCCAGTAGAAGTGCAAAAATAGTGCTAGGTCTTTAAAAAAATCTCTCGGCCAGGGCATCGCTCGCGGAGAGTCACAGTGTGAGGCGAGTGCCGAGCCTTCTCAGCAGCGCCGCCGCTCCGCCCCGCCGCGGGGCGAGCCTCCTCTCGCCGGTGACCAGCCTTTTTGCTTATTTTTTTATTACGTACTTCTCTGATACAGCGTACCTTGCTACTTGCAGAATTGTTTGATATATGCACAGAATACTGCACAAAAAATAAAGAGGGTGATGCAAATAGGTTTCTCAATGGAAAGAAAATCAGGGGGAGGTGTTTAGGTGCCTGTGGTTTGTGACATGAGTCCGGTAATTGGGCTTATGATGTGAGGGTAGAATTAGAGTTACGGAGGGCGGAATTTATGTATTGGGAATCTGGAGGGGATGCTGTTTAGATGAGGATGAGTGATTTTTCCTAATGAGAATGACGTTTGAAAAGGAAGGTTATGGAGGTGGTTGAAAAATCTTCCGGAGAGGCGGGCGATGTGCTGGGCTACTGGAGGGCATTTTAGACCATTGTGAATTTGTACATTTAAAATGTACCACGGGGCGTTTAAGGCCGTGCGGAGGTCGTTTCGCATAATTTGACCGCGCTGGCGCGTGGCGCGCGGCGCGCGGCGCAGGCTTCCGGGAGCACCTGCAGGCGCAGCTGGGCGCGTGGGAGGCGTTCGCCGAGGGCACGGAGCCGCACCTGACGCCGCTGCCGGCGCCGTGGGGCGCGCGCCTCTCCTCCTTCGAGCGCATGCTGGTGCTGCGCGTCATGCGCCCCGACAAGGTGACGCAGCTGCGCAAAGCATTGCAGCATGTGAAGTTGTGAATACCTTGACGAGTTTTGATGAATCACTGTTAATATACGTTCATCATATCCAGTAGATTCGTTGTCAGACATCTTAGAAAACCAACAGCGGGAAAGAAAACGAGCAAAGCAGCGCAAGCCGTCTGCAGAATTGCGTCTAACGCTCGCGAGTGGGTGCACGCCCACGCCTGCCCAAGCGATCCGTTCCGCAACCCGACAGTCGCGACGCAGCGAAAATAGGACGAGTTGCAACTTTGTAATTACTGCGAGTGTTTGGACGCAAGTGTGTGCAATTGTATTGGGAACAATGAGGTCTATTTTTACGACAGAAAAATTGCGCGATATGAAACCGCTAGTGGAGGCCTAGCCTAAGGGACAGTTCACAAATTCTGTGGCCACGGGGTAAGTCAAAGTTTAGCAAAATTGGGTTAAGTACTGAAACTTCAAGTTAAGTATCTATATTTTATTTAATAAAAAACTACGGAATTCAAAAGTTGCCTCCTTCACGCCAAAAATGCGTTGGGAACTACAGCTTCATAGCACTCATCAACACCCGCTCAATAATCTAACCCTTGCGTTCTCCAAACGAATAATTTTGACTTAAGCACCACAGACAGAATTTCGTGAGGCGATTTTTTCGACTCCCCCTGCGAATTTGTGTGCATGCGCATTTTTAATGTAAATACGTTAATTTGTGATTGATTGCATTGGGAATTTTTTAAATACCGTAATTTACTTGATTATATTGTAGACTCGATATGACTTGTGTTTAGAAAATAGAGTGACTGAATAACAAGTGTCTAAGAAAAGTATCGCGTGCCTTACACTAGAATATATTAATAGCATCAAATGTTTGTAGGTTCTATTCAATAAATCGTTCAAATGCGCAAAAAATTCAGTTTTGTTGAAAATGATAGCGGGGACCTAAACGACGACATAACCCATGAACGCGGTCCAACATTTATGAATAGCATTGAATCCCTTGCATGAACGCTGGCCAGCTCCGCTCGCTGGCCGCCGCCTCCGCTCGCCTCGTCCGGGCGGTGGACGCCAAGCGCGCGGATAATGCAATTGCCAGTGATAGGCGGTTGGCGGCAAAGGCGAAAGCTTCTGTCTTATCTGTCGTCAATGAACAACTACAACTTTCCACATGTATTTACACTTCTTTCGCCCTCCTCTAAAATAGCACCTTGTGTTTACGCAGTTATGGCCTCCCTTTTTAATGTTTATTACACCACGTGCACTTCGTTGTATGCACTTCTAACGAGAATTGGCCAGGAAACATGGTAAAGTAGACGAATTTCTCACTGTTTAGATGTCATGTGCGGTTTCATTGCCTAATGATTCCTTATGGGTCTATCCAACGTACTTTTAAAACAGTTCCGTACTCGCTAACAAGTGCAACTCACAACCACCCAAAAATTCACACAAAGTTCACGAATGCTTGTAATTATTAATTTGTTAGCTAGTTTAATGAATATACCTCCACTGTTCAAACTTCTAAAATACTCACAAACGATTACTTTGAAGATTGTATTGCCATGAATTAGCAGCATGAGAGTTTCCTCTTCTAGTAATACATCCCACTTCTTCGCCTCCAGGTCGCATCAGGTTCAACTCCCGCAATCGATTTTGCGATTGACATCTGTTTCTCTCTGTCAGCCAATTACATTATGTAGAAAGCGGACATGGAACGTTGCAACATTAATTAGTTGTTTCGAAAAAACGCTCTTAAGACATTTTTATGTTTATTTTGTGCAATAAACTCAGTGGATATTCCCAAAGGTTGTGCCAGCTGTTAGGTTTCGAATGCACAACCGTCATGCTATCTATGAACGAACGAGCACTAGTTCTAGTTCACTGGCAACTATCAGTTCAATCGAAAAGGTTTTAAAAGAAATGTAATATTTAAAAATGTTGAATTAAAATAATGAATATTGTTTGCTTGTTAGTAGTACACATTATTTTATGATTTACTCTTTTAATACTGATTTCAGCATATTTAACATTTGAGTTGTAGTCATGTAGGAATAGTCATCTTGTTTCCTAACTTCATTTCGTTCTTTCCATTCCTTCATTACGTTCAGTTCGTTCTTTCTCTTTAATGCATTCGCTTTCTTAATATTTCAATCCTTTCATTAGTTTCCTTCATTTCTCCGTTGAATTCACTCGGTTTTCTTTCTTCAATTTCTGCCCTTTGTACTTTATTTACTTTACTGATTTTTTTTTTTTTTTCATTTTATTTACATTATTTATTTTGTTATATTTTATTTGTCACTAGAGGACACAGAAATGCCTCTTGCAATTACTTCACCCGTAACTGGTCACGTGTTTGCTAATATAATGCGGTGGTAGTGCGAGCGTAAATTTTAAGACAATAGTATTTTTTTCAAATTTCTGTCAACCCATTGCTGGCAAAAAAGTCTGCGTTCTTGGTATTTCTTGCATATATTTTTAGTGATGCATTCCTTTAACCACTGTTTAATTTGCACGCGATATTCAGTTTTTGTAACGCTTTATTCTGGGTAAGTGCATAGTGTCGTAAACTTATGCAGCGCGTTCCTGATCTTCTAAAATTGCATCATAATAAATTAGGCTAAAGCCTAATCAAAATTGGGTGTAAAATGTCGAGAAAAAGAATTCATGTGAATGAAACACCGAATATTCCACAAGAGCTGTCTGATCAGCAGGAATATCCTGAATTAGATAGTGATAGTTACTTGAGTATTGAAAATACACGAGCATCAGCACGATGCTGCATCCAAACAAGAACTTATTGATACTAAATGCGAATATTTATCAACGGATATGTCTTTTGATAGTAAATACTAATGCTCAAAATGTAAACACTAATGCTCACTAATTGACAGTATGGCGTGACAGAGCAGTTTCAGAAACAAAAGCTCTTAATATAGCGAGATTTGGTTCTCTATCTGGTTTTAAACGAGATTTCAAATTCACTTTGCGTTCGGAAATTATGGTATTTCTAGGTTTAGCTGACATTAAGGTAACATTCTTAGATATTATAATGCGGCATAAAATTGTATTGTTCTTCAATTTCTCTGTTTCATTCAATAGTAATTGAATAACGTAAAATTTACGACACGCGCCTGCACCAGGCCACGCGCGGAGGTGAAATTTACCACGCGCGGAGGTGAATCACGTTTTACGCTACGATCTGAAAACATTTTAATAGATAAAGACTTTCTCGCGAGTGTATTTCCGTCTCTCGCACGTGTCATTCCGTCTCTCTCCCCATCTCTTTCTGTCTCCTGTGTCTATTTCTTTCTCTCTCTGCGCCTCTGTATTCCTGTCTCCGTCTCTCCCGTGGGAAATTTCACAATCGCAGGGGCAGAATATGCAACGAGGTCACGCTTAATACACACGAGTATGGCGGGTTTGCGTAGAACTTCTGTTCAGGGGCACTGGGGACAGCACGAAGGCATAAAATTATCTTCAAAAACGCCCCCATTTCTCGTCTTCGTGCGACAGACATACGCACATTCCCATTGTAGTATGCATATATTTTTTGCGCAAGTCTAAGCGTTAAGTTCGCAAGGTTTTATCTCGTTCGCATGAACGCTAAGGCATCGTAAAAAATACAAACAAACATTACAGAGGAGATATATTTTACCTTTGATTTTCTTGAGAGTTAAACTAGAAGAATAATTTATTAGCTGCACAGTGAGATGTTCATTTATCACGCAGTATTACAAATTTTAATATAAATATTTTGGTAAGTAAGTATAATGTAAATAAAAGGTAAAACCTTTTTTGGTAAAAGTATAATGTAAGTACCTTTACGCAATATATAGCACACGAACCCCATTTTGGTAATGTATAAAAAACTGCCATTAATTTTTTTTCATTTTGTAATCTCTTATTTTGTGTCTTTTGTTATTTTGGTCAAATTTGTTCATTTTCTTTTTTTATTTCATTTCATTCGTTTCGTTCACCTCTTTTACATTGTTTCTGTCCATTTCGACACTTTTGTCCATTACCTCTTTCGTTCTCGTAGCCTTTTATTACTACATTTAGTTTTGTTCATTTCGTCATAATAGTTAATTTTCTTTATTTACTTTAGTTGTTTCGTTCACTAAACTAAATTTTCCTTTTGTTGACACATTTTCTTCTCTCTTTTCGTCTTTCATTTCGTTCACTACCTGCGGGTATATTTCATTCGGTCCGTTCATTATGTCATTTTTGTTCATTTTATATTTTCTTCAATTCGTTATTTTCTTTCAATTCTTTCATTTTGTTCGTTTAGTACATTCTTTCATTGCGTTCCCCATTTGCGCTGGTGCAGCTGGTGTCCTCGGTGCGGCTGTTCGTGGAGGAGCAGATGGGGCCGCGCTACGTGAAGCCGCCGGCCTTCGACATCGAGAAGTCGTACGACGACTCGGACTCGCTGTGCCCGCTCATCTTCATCCTGTCGCCCGGCGCCGACCCCATGGCCGCGCTGCTCAAGTTCTCGGAGCGCATGGGCGTCTCCTCGCAGTTCTCCTCCATCTCGCTCGGCCAGGGGCAGGTACAGCGATCACAACTTTTCAAAATTAAAGGAATGTAATATATTTTTATTTCTGCGTTAAATATATTACCTTCCTTATATGTATTTTATTTCGTATTTTTTTACTATCATAAATTCATCACGGCCGTCAACATTGGAAGCATTCGAATGTAAATTCGAACCGCAATGCTCCCCATTTTGCGAACTGACAGGGTGTCAAGCGAACACAGGAAATTCGAATTTACTATTTCGATTTTTGTCCAGTTTTCTAAAATACAGAGAGTACACCGAAAATGAAACCAACCTCTTTTTCTTTACAGTTCTCATAGAAAAAAATTAGGGGTTGTTTCTGAGGAAGTAACAGATTAACATTTTTGGAAGTTTCACGCATATTTACGCACAAAATGCTCATATTTTCGAAGCATTGAACATAACCTTATTTGAGGATCTGTTTATGATGAACACAATTTATTAAGAATAAATATATATCTTCATAAATGTAGTTGGAAGAAGCAGGAAAGATTCATCTTGGGCAGCTCTCCGTACTCAGACGTTTGTGACATTTATTCTGGGACACCCTGCATTCTAATGCTTTGTGAATGTGGAGTTGCCAACCAATTTAATGTATGTTTAACTTCGACATATGAAATGTCCTACCAAATGTCGGGAGGCGCACGTGGCGATCTTCAAGGTCGAGAAGTGGCCTGCGCGTGTGTGTGCTTGAGTTGGCAGCGCTGCGTGCGCAGGGCCCCATCGCCGAGCGGATGGTGAAGACGGCGCAGGAGGAGGGCGGGTGGGTGTGCCTGCAGAACTGCCACCTGGCCGTCAGCTGGCTGCCGCGCCTCGAGTTCCTCTGGGAGAACTTCGACCCGCGCCGCACGCACCGCAACTTCCGCCTCTGGCTCACCAGCTACCCCTCCGACAAGGTACCAGCCCCCCTCTACTCGCTCGCTTGATTCCTTGCTGTTTCCGAGCACATCAACAGCTATGATGATAATTAGTCCCGTAAGTGTAGTGAATGTATTCCCCGCTGGCAGGTAAGTTCCGACCTACAGGTCGGCTTGCGTGGATCGCCCTTCAGGTGTCTCCCATCCGTGGACTACCGCCCCAGCCATGACAAGCTATATACTGGTGAAGTGCATGGAGGAGTAAGTACAAAGGGAGCCGTTAAGACTAGGAAAAGAAGGAAAAGCCATACCCGCCATCGTCGAGACTCGAGCCGTAAGACTTCCCGGTCTGACTTACTGCAGAAGCTACGGTAACGCTGGCTCTGCACTATTGGTATCAGCCCTTCCTTTACAACTTCACGATTGTGCATCGCTGTTGTTTTTTATTTCCTGAATATTGAGTAGGATCATCAATCTTGAGTAGAATCATTGAGTAGTATTCATCTACATTGTATGTAGGCTCGATATCGATACAAATTTATAAACTATATGCGCCCTTGCAGAATCATTTCAAGGGTAGACGAAATTTTAATGCATCAAGAACGTCAGAATCCATGGAATAAGCGCAGCATAGCAACGTACTAAAACACATATAGGCATGCCGTGCCGGATGTAAAAAACACATGTATAGTATTGTCGAGGAACGGCACGACCTGGAGGCATTTACATGGAATTGATGAGGGGATGGCGTTGAAAATTTAGGTCAACCGAGGAGAATCAAATTATCTTTCTCACGGAAGCAGGCAAGTCGTTCAGATGGTGATGAACATTACGACATAGTAATTTTGCCGTAGTCAACTTGTGTTGAGGGTGAATGTTTGAATATTTCATAATAGTATTGGCTAATCTGTATTGTTAATTTGGGTATAAGTGGGTAAAAGTTTGCATTTTCAATGGTAGATAATATTTGTTGTAGTGTGGGAATTTTGCATCTTAAATATTTTGACTTCGTGTTCGTAGACGTAGATGAGAATAATTCCGTAGTGGGGAATTAGGAATTGTTAATTGAAAGGAAATACCAGTCGCGAATAGGGTTTGCACCCGAAGCCCAGCGAGGGAAAGTCGCGCCGCGATAAAATTAAAGCACACTTAGGAATTTCCGAATAGCGGACTGAATAATTAGAAACAGTCGGGAAATACTCAAAGTTTACAGAAACAATAGGCTCATAAACTACACCACAGGAGGTCCCCTTTTTGGAGAAGGAGGCGGCATCAAAGTACCTGAGAAAACATTCCGTAAGCTTAGGAATTTTATTAAAGCCGTACGGTTAAACCTTGCATGCAAATATAACTTTAAAAGGCGACTGTTTTGTTTGATTATGTGAATAAGGTGTTAGCTAAGTTCAGTAAACATACGTTATGGGTCACCTTCATTTGAAAATTGGTATTTGCACCCTTATGTAAGAACGTAAAAGTGAAAAGTTGAATATAATGTTGATTCATTCTTTAGCATTACTCACAGTTCTGTTTCTTCCCTATTCACTTGACATTCTTCAAGTTTAATAAGTTACAAGGCAATACTGTTCGTTAGTTTTCGCAAATTTATTTTTTTAAATACATTAATTCGAATCTAAATTGAAATAAATATGTAGCGCGATTTACTTGGTAGTTCAATTGTTCTCTTAAAGATATCGACAGTGTTGTCAACGTCGTGAAATAAAATTAGCCAATTTTTCCTAAAAATATTTTTGGGTACAGGTGTTTAATCAATGCCACCTACATGGATCGATTTAGTAGGCGTTGGTTAAATTCCCAGCATTACCACTACGATTGCAGCGCCAAAACACGAAAAAACACGTTTTTTGAAAATGCCCTTAAACCTTCTTGTCGGATCGGAAAGCAAATGCTCAGTTCCCCATGAGGTGACCGAGAAGCGTCGAATGACAGCTCACACGTCTCGATTGGTGCGCGGGAAGGGGTCTAGCCCGAGTGACGGAAGCGCACACATACGCCCACTCGGAATTTTACTCAAATACTGTATAGGGTTGAAGAAAGGAATGACTGTGTTGCAGTTCCCGACGTCCATCCTGCAGTTCGGCGTGAAGATGACGAACGAGCCGCCGACGGGGCTGCAGCAGAACATCATGCGCTCGTACCTGAGCGAGCCGCTGCGCGAGCCCGAGTTCTACAGCGGCTGCCCCAACAACCCTGTGGAGTACGCGCGCCTGCTCTACGGCCTGTGCTTCTTCCACGCGGTGGTGCAGGAGCGCCGCAAGTACGGCGCCATCGGATGGAACATCCCCTACGGCTTCAACGAGTCCGACCTGCAGATCTCGCTGCAGCAGCTGCAGGTGCGCCACGCGCTCACTTGCCATCGGGACACGATGGCGAGCATGTCGGCATGCGGGGTTTTCCTCAATCAGGCACCGCCCCAGCCGGGACACGCTCTAAGCTCCCGACATGTGTGGTAGGGTAGGGTATGTTAGTGGAAGGGGTGAGGATGGGACAAGGAAGATGTAGGAAAGAACGTGGTCCGTGGCCGGTATGTTAGGGTTCTGCTCCGGCATACGCCTGAGGTTGATCGGGGAAACCACGAAAAACTGCAGATTGGGGTCGTCGGCGCTAGAACTCTCCTCCATACAGAGACTGAGCTCTACCGAACTGTGTAACTAGTACCGCAAATCCTGTTATGGTTGGAAGGACCTCCCGGGCGGAGGCGCTGGCGTCCTGCACAGTAGTAGAAGCTCAACCGTCGCGAGGTAGAGGGTGTATTTTCTTCTACTAACTGGGGATTTATTTATTACTACCATCTAATTTCTACACTTCGAATTTTTTTTCAACAATATCCTATTCGTTCGTCACGGTATATCCACCTTGAGAAAAATTATTTTCAAACGGAATTTGCGAAAAAATAGTTATGTTTAATTATTTACTTGGATTTAAGAATTCTACCTATAATTATGAGATTAAAGAAATCCATCTTTGAAACAAACAAAATGCTATATTTAGCTGTTTGTTCTGGTATAAAACATGCATACAACACTTCTATTATTACTATTATTATTATTATTATTATTATTATTATTATTATTATTATTATTATATAGTTTTCCAAAATTTCACGCTCGTCCGGAGTTTTCAGATGTAACCCAAGGACAGAAGGCCTACACATAGGGTGAGTCAGATGGTGAGAAATTCTTTCTTCAATGCACTTAGGTTCCTCTTCAATGACTAAGAGAAAGAACCTTACGCACAATATTGGTAGTCACCAGTAACACGACCTTCTGAATGGTTCTGATGTGCTATTTATTTATATAGAGTTTCTCTTTCACAATCCTCCAATAATTCCATAATACTCTGCTTCTCTAGAGGACGCTGCTTTGACGGCAAAAAATGACTTCCATTTTCTCCAAAGATAGAGGTGCTCCAGTCACTGTATGTAGTAAATTCTAACTCGTTGGTTGGGATGTAGTTCCTTTGCCAACGTGTTGCCCATATAACGTTCGTCGTATTGCTACAATCTTCAGTCTGAATTCAGTGACTATAGTCTGCCGCTAGGTAGGTTTCCAGCGGCCGGCGGCTCTGATCGGTATTTTTCCGTGTTTTCTCGGATCAATGTCAGGCGAATGCCGAAAGTATTTTCTAACAAACGAACTAGGAACCGCGCAAGATATTTCCTTCCTCTTCCTTGTCTTCTCACCTTACCCGCACACTTACACTTGCATGCACTACACTGCCACTCATATTGGGAGCTTCGGACCTGTTGCAGCTGCGGCGGTGCCCTGCTGGGGGCAGAAACTAGAAGGGAAACACGCAAGGCGTATACAAGTGCTCCGGATCTCAGCACCCAGCGCTGGGGGACCATAACATTCACTACACTTACGTGACAATTGACCAAAGCACTTGAAGAGCTGGGAAACACCGATCAGTCAATAACACGTGCCAGCTGGGTCGACGTCAGTCGCTGTCTGCATTCTAGCGGCCAGCTGCTCTGATCGGTAGTTTTCCGTGGTTTCTTCGATCAATACCAGGCGAATGCCAGAGCAGTACCCAATAAACGGGCCACAGATTGAGCGCGATCTATCCTTCCTCTATCTTGACCTATCCCCTCCCGTTATCTACACACACTTACACTAACATACTCTACTCTACCATACATGTGAGGAAACCAGACGTGAGCTTCGATCGGGTCCTGGCTGGGGCGAGCCATACGGGAATAACCCCGCAAACCGACTTATGCCGGATCTCGGTATTCCCTGGGGGAAGATCTCCGACAACTTCCGCAATGACAAAAACGTGCACTACACTTACGGGACGAACGACATTCGCCCTTGATGCGCCCGGGTTCGCTAATCAATCCATTAGCCAATGAGTCAATAAACAAAGTTGTCAGCTCGCACGAAAGCCGCGTCAGCAGCTGCGACCGTGCGCGTGGGCGCAGATGTTCATCAGCGAGTCGGACGGCGTGCCCTACCCGGCCATCCAGTACATGTGCGGGGAGTGCAACTACGGCGGCCGCGTGACGGACGACTGGGACCGGCGCTCGCTCACCACCATCCTCCTCGTCTTCATCAACCCCAAGGTACTGCATCGCGCACGCGGGGAGCCACGAACAACTCTCAGCGGAACTCTACTACTTCATTCACAAACTTCTCTTACCACCCCTTGTGCTAAGGAGGAGTCTTATCATATCAGAACTTACCAAAAAGTACCATTCTCATCACAAGTTTCTGCGGATAACAGCGTATTGCCTTTGATTTATCTATCAGTGTGGCAACAGGAGCTTATTACTCCCTAAGAAAACTGGTCCTCTCTCTACAACGGACATATGAGATGCCCTTCTATTGATTGTGAACGCAGTTCAGGAAGAATCCTTTTCTATTGAATATGCGACCATGTCCAATAAAAGCTACATTGCAAAAAAATCAAAAATTTAAATCTTTCCTTTTTTAGAAAAGGATGGTATCATTAGAGTAGGTGGTAGACTGAGACATTCTTTATTGCCCCAAGAGGCAAAACACCAAATTATTCTCCCTCGCTAACTTGCTTTTGCAAGAGCCCTCGTTACCATGATTCACCTAACTTACTTGCATGCGGGCTGTCAATGGACGGTGACAATTGGCAGATAAATATGTTGGAGGCCTGCAATTCGAAGAATAGTAAATGGTGTAATTCATTTGTATTAGATGGCGGGCAAGCCAGCCTCGCAAACAATGCGAGGTCTTCCTGCTTCCTACGCTGAACTACGCAGTGAAAACCTTGGGAGTTTACCTCAGTGAACTACTGCGAACTATTTCTAACAAAACCAGTCATTGGTATGTGCATGGCACGTTGTAAATCTTGGATCGTGGTATTCGTCTGTCACGCCACAAGGGCGGTCCACTTAGACATAGTGGAGAACCTGACCCCAAACGAATTTGTAGCGGCTCTGAAAAGATTCGAGTCCCGCAGGGGCTACCACAGAATTATTTATTGCGATAATGCCAAAACATTTGTGAAAGCAGAAAACTAGTTCACTGAGCTATCAAAGATTTTTAACACACAGCAGAAACAGTCAATTCTCTAAAGTTTCCTCGCTATACATGAAGGAGAATGTCATTTCTGCCCATCACGATCTCCATTTCATAATGGTCAGGCAGAGGTGGCTGTAGGCTCCTTAAAAAACCAAAATACCTCTCTTGGTCAAAATTGTATTTCACTTTCGAATTGCCTGACCCTCACGAAGAAAAGTGTATATCCCCTGTGGCTAAATTAAAAAAAAAATTTCTAACACATGGGGTAACTATAATCCTTGCTTGGTTGGTCCTTGATACCGAAAAATCGATTAACGGCAAAACGTATGTCTGTCCGTCTGTGGTCAACACTTGCCTAAATCGTTCAGTCGATTTTCTTCAAAATTGAAATTACTCAATCTATCTGAATCATCTCGAGGTTTTGGGAGTTTCAAACGGATATTTTGATTTTTGAGGATACCTCACATGAAGACTCAAAAAAATTTCAAAATTTTCTCCAAAAGCTGTTTGATCGAATTTTTTATCAAAATTTGTCTTCAGATAGAGTAAAAAACGCTCACGAGAATGGTGGTAATATAATGTTTGTTAAATCAGATTTTTTGACAATTGAAAAAGCGCAATTTTTTGGGCGTTTTCCTTCTACTCTAATATTGAAGATACAGATTTTTCTTGACTAAAATCTGTCCCTTAAAGACGTATTATTAAATAAGTTCATGTTCAATTTTCCGAAAATATGAATAGCTTCCCTGTAAATATAGGCATTTGTTCTCAAAAACCGCTGCATTTTTTTAAAAATTTTGCTCTTTGTATGTAAAAAGGATGATAAAAAACTATACATAGTGCTAGTCCTATTTTCGTATATTACGTATTTTGGATATTAATTTGATGAATCGGTTGTTGCAGAAAATTATTAAAAATTCGAGAAACGTTTGAAACGAAAAATCATTTGAAGCAATTCTACCCATGGTATCAAATTAGTTGTTCTTGTACCATGGTATTCCTAACGATTCGAGAATATTATTACTTTACACTTTTACGAAGGTTCTTGTCAGGCGGCGCATTTGTAGCGTGTCGGTGAGTTAACTCTGAGGTTCTGAGTACGGGACTTGGAGTTGAAATAAATTATTGCTGGTTGAAAACACTTTTGCGAGTTTATGTAAAGGTATGATATAGCGGAGCAGTTAGAAACGATGCGTATGTGCTTTTGTAGCCCCATTAGTTGCCATTGCTGATATGCTTGTTGCCGTTGGCGCTGTTGTTGGTGTCAAGGTGGGCAGCGACGCGAGCTACCTCTTCTGCGACGAGGAGGGCGCGCGCTTCGGCCTGCCTCCGCGCATCAAGTACTCTGACGTCATCAACTTCATAGAGGTCAGGCTGAGGTGCAAATATACATTTCCCCTCCAAATCCAGAAAGGGGTGTACACGCGCAAGCTGAAGCGGCGATAGGGGCTTCATACGAAAATATGTTTGCCATATTTGTTGTACCAAACAACCCACATTTGAATTGAGCGTATATTCGTTACTATTGATTACTATTTCATGTTTACTTTCCTTTTAAATTATGCCATGTAAAAACATTTTTACAAAGAAGCAGAAATGTGGTTGAAGCGAATTCTTTCCTTGTTTTCGTTTTCTGTTGTGCTAAAAATAATTCTCTTATTTTGTTGCATTTAGCAATAACGTGAAATAAATTCACAAGTCTCTATACGTTAACAATTCTCGCTTACGGACGGACACTGTCAAGAATGTTTGTTTCTTAAACGCCTTAATTCGAACGTAGAAAGTTAATGCTATTATATCACTTAAATAAACACGATTACAAAATCAAGATACTATCGATTCAAAATGTTTAATTTTTCTCTCAATTCAGAGGTTGAAATTTGCCTGATGAATTATTTCATTTTAATAGATATAATAATTTCACTTCTTTGATTTCAAGAGAAAATGTGAGTTATTATAGTGACAATAGCTCCTTTTTTAAATTTGGATTGCTAGGTGTAGAGTTTTAATTGCTATTAAGTGCTATTAGCAGAGAGGTAATGAGCGATTTTTGGTAGAATTAATGAAGTGCATGCATGCGCGTTGGCAGGCGCTGCCCGCAGAGCCCCCGCCGGCGGCCTACGGGCTGCACATGAACGCGGGCGTGATCCGCGCGCTCGGCGAGGCCAACAGCTTCTGCGACACGATGTTGCTGGTGGTGGGCGAGGGCGGCGGCGGCGGCGGCGACACGGCCGCCATGCTCAGCGACATCTGCACCGGCATCCTCAACAAGGTGCATTCCCCCCCCCCTCTCTCTCGTTCTCTATCCCTATTACTCTTACTCTCTCCGCCTTCAGCATTAATTCATTTTGTCAAGATTTTACTGTGTTACACACTTTCTTTTGCGTTCACTAAAAGTTCTGAAACGATTGTCAAATGAATGCGTGTAAATCAGTTCATAAAGATAATTGTAAAAGAGAAAATTCAGTGAATACTCGGGAAAAAATTCATTTTAATTTCTTTATTCCAAGGAACTTTCAGATAAGCACAGAATAATTACAGAACCAACATTTTCATTGCAGTTGCCCCCCAACTTCAACATTGAAGAAGCCAATAAGAAATACCCTGTCGTCTACGAAGAATCAATGAACACAGTGCTGGTGCAAGAGATGCAGCGATTCAACAAACTGTTGACGGTATGCTACAGTTGCTTTTTATTTCTTTCCTTTCCTCCGCTATATTTTACTTTCTAGCTTTAGAATGTTTACGAAGTAAAGAAAAGAAGTGCCTCTATTTAATGGCCTCGTGATTTGTAACGGAGTGAGGCTTAGGAACAATAACAATTCCATTGAAGGTTACCTTCCGTGTAATTCAATAAGAGGCTTATTATCAGTAGTTTTGAAGGTAGTACGACGTTTTGAGACCTCTTTTATGCTTATCATCCAGAACGTACACATTGTAATTCTTATCACTGAAATTTAACCTCTTTACTCGTATATCACTGTGTCATATATTAGCCCGTACTCATACAATACATACTGTAAAACTGGATGTGGCTTATGAGTAGCTTGACCTTCCCTCTCCAGGTATCTAGCCCAGCGAGGCAGCACCCCAGCCAGGACAAACTCATCTCCGTATATACGTGTCGTAGTGTAGTGTATGAGTGTGTAAGGGGGGAGGATAGGACAAGGAAGAGGATGGGAAGATCGCGTGGCCACTTTGTTAGGGTGCTGCTACATTCGTATATTGCTGATTCGAGAAAAATAGTGATTGTGAACGTAACTTACAAGGCTGAGGAGGTTTCACCTAGGCGCAAATGCAAATGTATATGAGCTGCCCACCAAACGAAGGCAACTGTCACATGTTTAACTGCGTTTCAAAATGTCCCGACGAATGTCCACTGGCAAATTGTGATCAACCTTCCTTCATTCTCTCAATCTCTGCGAAGTTGAGAAATGCTACATTTATCGCGAAACACATGTTGCAACATATCATAAAATTCTGAAAATGTTTTCCCATAAGAGATCGAGTAGCTGCAAAACACCAATGCAAAATCGTTGACTTCCAATGAAAATAGCAATGTCAGAAATGTGTAAAATCAGATTACCGATTCAGATTATAATAGCAGATTCCGCCCACCCCACGTGTTCAATAATAGGTCATGATCTCCGTTTATCGCCTTCAGATTAATTGATTAATTTATTAGTGGTATCAATGGTACAAGTACGCAATAGCTGCTAATATACGCACGTACGTCTCATACGTGTAGTGCATGCTTTTATCGCCGGAGATCGTGGTGATCTTCCCGCGCTGGCTAGCTAGATCCGGCGCCTTCGTAAACATCGGCTTATGGTGTTTTTCCTATCCAGATATCTCTCACCAGCGGGGAGTCGCCTTGCCCGGACAACTCCAAGCGCCTAGCGAGTCTCCCAACAAGTGTAGAAGAGTAGTGCATGTGTGTATGTGTGTGTGTGTAAGTAAAGAGAGAGGCTGCACAAGGAAGCTGAAGGAAAGATCGCGCGCTATCCGCGACACGATTCTTAGGGCACTGCTCCAGCATGGCAACCACAGCTGGTGGCAACCACATAAGACAAGCGATGAGATCAGCCGGCGTCTAGATTTCTCCTCCAGACAGAGACTCAATTCGATCTATTTACAGAACTAGTGTGGAAAGTGCTGCCCCCAGCGTCGCCGGAAGTGAAACCCTCGGTGCCCCTGGTGAGGTGGGTGTGGTGCGCAGGTGATTCGCTCGTCGCTGGAGCTGCTGGGCAAGGCGCTGGTGGGGATGGTGGTGATGACGCCGGATCTGGACGCGGTGGCGACGGCGTTGGGCGTGGGCAAGGTGCCGGGCATGTGGGCCAAGGCCTCCTACCCGTCGCTCAAGCCCCTCGGCGGCTACATCAGCGACTTCCTCGAGCGCATGAACGTCTTCACGGTACCTCTCACGCACAAACACGAAATAACATTCCTGTACATGCCACGCGGAAACAAATGCAATTTCTCTAACGCTTCAAGGTCTTCGCGGTACCTTCCACGTGCATTTATATATAGCGACATCCTCAAACGCGAAACCACAGCAAGCAAACCCTCCTGAGTGCATGAACGTCTTCGCTGTACTTACCACGGGGAACTACAGAACACTTCTCTGAGAACATGAATGTCTTCATGTACCAGGCAGAAACTCAAAATATGATTCCTCTAACACATGAATGCCTTCGTGGTCCTAAGAGTCTTCACTCCGGCATCCTCGTGCTCCTGAACGTCTTAACGGTACCTGCCACCCGGAAATTCATAAGTAGTATAAGTAGGAATAAACTGAATAGTATTAATAACTTCACGGTTCCTAAATTGGAGAACGCGCCTTTCTCAAGCGTATGAATGTTTTCGCTTTGTTTACTACGCGAAACTTCAAAATGCAACGTTATAAAATCCTGCTACACTGACAAGACGTTTTCTCTGTCGAATTTTTTCTTCTCTCAGACTCTGAAAACATTGTAAATGAAAAGAGTAATTTGTGTTGCAGACGTGGTATAACAAAGGCAAGCCCACGACCTTCTGGCTATCGGGCTTCTACTTCACTCAGGCGTTCCTCACGGGCGCCATGCAGAACTTCGCCCGCAAGCACATGCTGGCCATCAACACACTCACCTATGACTTCGAGGTTGGTGGGGTCTGCTCTCTAAGGTCTACTTCTAAATTAATAATAGTGGCAGTGAGAGATTTCAAAACAATGTTGTTTCACCACCTAATATAGTGATTTACAAAATTTAAAAACTATTCAATTGTTTGAGCAATTTTATCTCTCTGATTGTCTAATCTCCAGAAGGGCGAAACGAATTTCGATTAACTTTCAACCGAAAAGGAACTTTACACTAGAACGGAGTATTTTGTCCGACTAATACCCAAATCTCCGAAAGATAATGTACACTCTAGGACGGAGTATTTTGTCGCGGCTAATCCCCAAAACAACTAGCCCTACTTTGGATGAGGTGAAAACGCCTTTCACTGAAATAGAATTTGTATCTCAGGACTGATTATTTTTTCACGCTGATCCCCAAAACAACTAGCCCTACTTTGGATGGGGTGAAAACGACAATCACTGAAATATAATTAGCATCTCACGGGCCGTCCATAAATTACGTAAAGCAAGTTTGGAGTATTTTGAAATCCCCCTCCTCAACAGTAAAGCACACGTAATGTGTGCTAGAATTGCCCCAAAATAATAACGCAAAATTCTGCAGAACTTTGTTTTCGACACAGAAGCTACAAGCTCTGAGGATGATCGCTACGCGTTCGACATTTCATTAGGAAAATTTTTTTTTTGATGCCTGGCAAGACCTTTAATTTACTATATTTAACTCTTAAAATAACTTTTATTGGAAGGAAAAATCTCTATCTTCAATTTTGTAGTTGTAGGAAGACGTCCCATAATAGTCACACATTTGCGATTTTCAGAAAAAATTTCAGAGTTAACCGTGAAAACCTGATCTATACCACCTTTACAAGTTTATTTTACTCTATTCTTACATCAAAAAAATATTTAGAACCATTATTGAGAAAATTTTTAAAATGTCCCAGGGGCTTTATGTAAAGTTACTCCAAATTTTAAAGAATGCTTTTCAAAATCTCAGTGCTCTAACTCGAGCTAGATCGACAGGGGTTTCATCAATTTGGAAAAAATCCTACCTATGGTTTAGAAGCTAGTGTTGTTCACAGACGGAAGCTGATGTTGGTCTAAATTACATATTGATAAGTAGTGGTGCTACACAATGGCACAGACTTTCCCGTTTTAGTTTTTTATTTCATTTCGTCTCGGCTAGCTACTCGAATTTTTCTTCTTTCCTGCCTTTTTCAAGAACATTGTTGGCCACCCTACGCAAAACCTAAATTGCCGCGGGATACGCCTCGATCAAATGGATCGACATTGGCTAGCTAGGACATAATTGAGGCGATAGCTAGAAGAAGAGCTTGTATTCCAAACCTATGTTTTGAGAAAAACGCATTGCAAGTTCTCGGACATAGCATTCTACACACTGGTCTATTTAATTGCAAATTACATATTATTTTAATATATTACAATTATTTGTAAACTTAATTTCATTTAGAACATAATTAAATTTTCTTTAATTTTAAAACATGCACCGTAAAGCAAAAATTGCGTTAGAGGCCCTTTTTCTGAAGAACACGTTACACTTATTCTTGAAATGGAGTTAATTATAAATATTATTAAATTGTAATTTCCTTTTATTTATAAACTGCTAATACAAATCCTAATGTTGTATATTACCTACTTTTTAACCTTACAGTTCATCTTGTGAGCTATTAAATTCGAACTCACTTTTATTAACATTTCCAGTAGAAACTTCTTGAGGAGTAAACTCTTCAAAAACGTTTTGGTAAATGTTTGGGTCTCATCCTTTAAGTGCCCATGTAAGTTCCAAACATCAGTATCTTTTGCCGTATAAAGTGGAATTCGAATGTGAGATTAAAGTGAAATATTAGAGGAACTCTCATGTAACGAATATTACTCTACCAACCTAACGAATAGATATGAAATCTTGAAACTTTGCTTGGATATAGATTAACGTGCGCACGATTCATTTCTGCATTCTTCGGAAAAAGGACTCATAGCCGTATGTGCCCAAAGGCACTTTTAACTTAATACGCCATAATTTTCTTTCACGACTTTGGCAACACCGATGTTCACATATTTAAGTGAACAATTGAATTGCCAATAAATTGCGCTGCAGTTTGATATCAATTTAGATTTTCGTATTGCTATCGTTATTGCAGTATTGCCTCGGAACGTATTAAACTTGAAGAATATCAAGTGAATATGGAGAAAACAAAACTGTAATGCTAGAGAATAAATAAACGTTATGTTAGACTTTGCATTTTTACAAATAGCGTTTTTCAAATGAATGTGATGCACAACTTATTCCTATTAAACTTAACACTTTGTTTACATAAACATGCACACCAGCGGTCACCTTTTAATGTTAGATTCGCATACAAAATAATTATTATAGTCATTGCAGAAGTACAAGTGAACATAAATTAGATTGAGTCTGTAAACTTTTAAAATCTTCAGAAATAAGGGGAGAAGAATACGGAATTTTTAAGGAAATCCGGGGAAGAATCAAATGTAGTTGTGAAAGATGTTGCTACAGCATGTTCGGAACTAATTGGGAAGATCTGCTTTATTTGCATTCAGCATTTGTGCTAATTCAAATGAGCTATGTGCCTTTTTGTGCATGTTGGCAGAAAAGCTTTAAAACGTAGCTGTACTAAAGTTTAATTATTAGCATCAAAACCTGCAAGTATTTGTTACGGCGATTATAATTTCGAAATTGCAATGAAACCAGTTCATATCCCATAGGTGACGCACAAGGCTATTGTGTGTTGTGAACTTCTGAAGTTTAGTATAATATTATGAGCTACTACGATTCATTGGTAAGTCATTGTCGCCACATTTTGCTAGTTTTAAATTAAATGCCTTTCAGTTATCTAGTCTTGGTAAAAAGTACACTAAAATCAGTATTAGTGTATTTTAGCCATTGCTTCGCTTTGGGAGGAGCAGCGCTTCCTCCAGGCATAAAAAGCATCCATCCAAATTACCTTGCATTAAACTTACTTGACAATAGTCAAGAATTCAGAAGATTGTGCAGATTTCATCCCCTGGACCTCTTAAATAGGTTCGATCATTAATAAACAAAATGTATATTGTACTGTTATAGTAATTGCACTGTAACTAAGTAAAACAGCTTAAATTTATATATATATATATATATATATATATATATATATATATATATATATATAAACATAATTACGTTCATGATTGCCAGTGTATTTATATATTGTCTGTTGTTTTTCTGTCTTGATCATATTTGTCCTATGTTATATTTGTGATTTATACCATTTATTTGATCATTACTGAAAATGAATTCACGAAGGACTGAGAATGCCCAGTTCCTTCACATGCCATTGTAACTTTGCTAAAAGATTTGCCTATTGTTCAGATGAACAAATTGCAAATAAAAATAAATAAATAAAAAAAGCATTAGAAAGGCGCGAGCCGAGGCCGTGCGCTGCTGCGCGCAGGTGCTGCGCATGGAGGCGACGGCGAAGGTGAGCCACCCGCCCATGGACGGCGTCTACGTCTTCGGCTGCTTCCTGGACGGCGCGCGCTGGGACCGCGGCACGTGAGTAGCCCCCCCCCCCTCCCCCTCGCTTCCAGGGCGCTAGGTACAGAAGAAGACGGCCCCAGAGAGCACGCAAAACGTTTGCGCCCCTTCTTTAATTCTAATTTACGACAAACAGATTTCGAATATTTTCGTCTAAAAAACTTTTAACTCACAATAAATTATTACAATAGTTATAGTATTTAAAGTCGTAGCAACATATTAAAACGTATTAGACTATGAAGATACGTAGGTCTTTCCTACACAAAAAGTGTAGTAATATTATCATTAACATTTAATACAAGTATCGTTGCCAATTTTTTTCTCAATTTTAAACTTGTAAATTAATATATGATTTTTATTGAGAATCCATAATCAAGGATTGACGGTCCAAAGTTCGAAATTTCCAAATTTTCTAATTCTTCAGTGGAATAAAACTTGAATTTTGGATCTTACACGGCGCTGGCAATGTGACAGATTAGTTGAGACGTCCTACTTTCAAAAAAATATTATCACGACGCCGGATCTCGCTATACAGCGGGGGAAAATCACCGCCACCTCCCAAGGAAAAAACATGCACTACACTTGTGAGACTAAAGATCTCCATAGTACACGGTCTCATCCGCAGGCAGCCTGTGAGTGCCTGTGACTCCGGAGAACAAAAGCGAGTTGTCGAGCGCTCACTCGCGTGCGCAGGATGCAGCTGGAGGAGCAGCTGCCGAAGCAGCTGCGCGACCCGATGCCCCTGGTGTGGGTGAAGCCCGTGGAGTCGTCGGCGCTGGACGAGAGGGGCCGCTTCGTCTGCCCTCTGTACAAGACATCTGAGCGGCGCGGCACCCTCTCCACCACGGGCCACTCCACCAACTACGTGTTGCCCTTCCTCCTGGAGACGGGGCTGCCCCCCTCGCACTGGGTGCAGCGCGGCGCGGCGCTCCTTCTCGGCCTCGACGACTGAATCAATAAACCTCTGCACACCCACCGCTCTACGCTCATTTACTTAGTACTAAGGCTAGCACCGGGCCCATCCACTCACTTAAGTGCTGTCCTTGCTCCAGGAAACGTGGAAGGCTCCGAAACCGCATATCGATAATGTGTCGTTGAATTTTTCGTACGCTTACATTTGTTGGTATCCCAGCTTTGAAATATGCAGCACTTTGCCGATTTCGCTTCTGTCACGTGTAATGTTTCTCCTTATTCGTCGTAGGTCCCGTTCTTGCACGATATTTTTGCGACTGCATCGACGAGTTACCGGATTCCCGATATTCATGGTACGCGCGTGAAATGGTCGTACGGGAAAATCTAAATTTCATGTCGACGTCGGAGAGACTACGCTCTCTCTCAATATACATCAGCGCGATACCGCTCCATGCGGTACAAGCTCTAAGCTCCCGCCGGTCTCCTGACATGTGTGGTAGTGCAGTTCGTATATGTGTGAATGTGTGTAACGGGTGAGGATAGGTCGAGGAAGGAAAAGGAAAGATCTTTTGCGGTCCGTGGCTTGTTTGTTACGATACTGTTCCGGCATTCGCCTGGTATTGATCGGAGAAATTACGGAAAACTACCGGCCAGAGTAGCTGGCTGCTAGAATACGTCTTCAGACAGCAACTTAAGTTGATCTACTTGAGAATATAGCGTCGCAAATACTACTGACCGTTGGGACCTCGAACGTCTCAGTCAGAGGGACATCAGCTGACCCGTCTCTACCGGTCGCCTCAAAGGAGCTAATGATGGCTAGGAGAGGAAATGGCAATGGAAGGGCAATTTACGAAAATAATGGACGAAAGGAAACGGTGCAACACACATGTAATCATCCATTCTGTGGCGAGTGACAACCACACGACTTTTCCTACTGAGAATAATAAATCGCCTCGGATCATGCAGTTTATATTTTCTAACGCACCCAAGTACACATTCAATCAGATCCATCAGAATATTAATTTTCGAAATATTGCTGAGCATCGTGAATAAGCGTGTTTTGTACTCAATACGTAGTTGCTTGAAACATAACTTTTAGTGGCGAAGACTGAAGATTTTCCTGAAAATGTATTTCCATCGAAAATATGGAGTTCCATATTTTTCATTGTTTCAAAACTTTCTTTACATGAAGAAGTAAAATATTTATGCTTCATACCAGAAAACAAACATTATTACTATCAATAAAATTTACAAACACAACCAACAAGCGGCATTAAACACATGGTGCCCTCCATTACGTCAACCATCCTCCATGTGGTGATGGCTGGAAAACAACGAAGCTGCGATTAAATGCGTTTTATGCAAAATTGGTTAAAAAGACAGACATTAATCACATTCATTGTCATTACAGACAACCCGACTTTATGTCGCAACACCTACTAATATATGGTGATAAGTGGTGAACCATGTGGTGATCTCTGCAAAACAATTTTGTAACACTTCGGTAATTACTGAATTTTAGTTCAAAATTATAAAAGCAAAAAACATAGATAATAGTGTTCAATTCTTTACAGAAACCCGATGTTACATCGTAACAGTTACCAATATAGAATCATATATCTTTTGTTAAAAGACGCAAATTCAGAGCCAGAACGAGATACGAACATGACATCAATCAATCATGAGGGGTTCGTGAACCTCACAACCCGGAGATGACCCTTCCTGATGCAATGCAAGGGAGAGGGCGTGTTTTTGAAACGACAGTGCAGATACGGAGTGACATCTGCCTCCAAAGCCCGCTATATAATCCGGCAAGCGCACCAGACAACAAGCACACTATGGCAGGGCAACGGGTGTTACTGCTGCTTCTTTTGGCAACGTCGCTGTCGACGTCTCTCGCTGCACAGCCAATGTGCTCGTCTGGGAAGGAGCTCGCCCTATCCTTGTCGTTCGCTACGAACGCCACAGGGCATCGCGCCGTGAGCGCCAACATTGAGCAGCCGCTGGGGAGTCCCGGGTGCCTGTTGGATGTGGAAGTGAGGACATCAGGATGCGGGCCCGACGACGTCCCATGGCGGTCGCTGTCCTTCACGCTCAACGGGCCACCGGAGGAGGGGTTTCTAGCCCCCTCGCCAGCGCCCTCCGTGCCCACTACGCCATCCACGCCCTCCACGCCCGCCACGCCCTCCACCACCTCCACGCCCTTGTCGCCCTCTCCCTCCACGCCTCGGGCCGCGCCGCCGGGCTACCTCACGCTGCCCGGCCTGGGGCACTACCGCTCGCCGCCCGAGGCCAAGGACTGGGCTGCAGCGCGCGACCTCTGCCGGGAGGAGGGCGGGGGACTGGTGGCGCCGACGTCCCGGCGAGAGGTGGAGCTGCTGTTCCAACATTTCTCACCGAACGCCACCGGCCAGACTTACGCCAACCGTTTTTGGCACAGCGCCAACGACATCGAGCAGGAGGGCAAGTTCGTCACCGCGGACGGGGTGCCCCTGGAGGACACAGGCTTTGCAGTCTTCGCACCTGGAGAACCCTCAATTTCTATATTGAGGAATTGCCTCGTCATTTCCACAAAGGCTTTATTACTTAACGTTGCTTGTTCTTTTAATTACTATTTTATCTGTAAAGTGTCTCTATGAGTTTCATTTTTATCTTCTTCGTCAATACAAGGATCATTTCTACAAGTTATAACATATAGTCAACTTTAAAGAATATCATTGTTATAAAACTAGTTGTATACTTCAGTGCATAAATTATAGAAATATTTATTTAAGTGGTGATGTATTACACTTTTGTCTTCCCTGAACGCAATTTCATTATATTATGTTGTGAACTCTGATTAAGTGGCTTGCCGTAAGGTAACTTCACGTCGCAACGGCACCTGTTAGGGCTACAGGCCGCCCATCTGAATGTCCCGTACTGGCTCACTTTAGCGTTCATTCGCTGTTTGTTGCGCTGTGCGAAGTTGGGCCACGGCGCGTTCATGCCTGTCCAGCGCGTCCGGGGCTCGGAAGTGTACTCGCTCCGGTGGAGGCGTTTTGTGCTATCGCAGCAGGGCTCCAGCCCCGGCAGCGTCAATGCTTCTGTTTCCGAGGGTGCCATACCAAGAAGTTTCAGTTTAGATGATCAAAATGTACTCATTAGTTGCATTCACCTTATTTCATCATTAAGGTGTAAACGTTTGTTCACTTTTGCTCCTGTTAATCAATTTTATAGGCTTTGCTTTGTTGGTTTGTACGAATAGTAATTTTAAGCTTTAGAATTAAGAATTTATTCACAATTCACCGCTAGGGCCCGGCATGCATTTTGTATATAGTAATTTTATAATTGTTTTGTTTTCAATTTTCTTTCTTATACCGTTAGTCTTATTTTAATATTTGCAAGATGAATTATCACTTACGATTTATTTTCATTTATTAAATAAATATTTCAGCCAATACCACTTCTTCATTTATCAATCGACCGATCCAATCATTTCCTCGTACGAGGTGGTCCTCCAGCTCTTTATTTTAGTAGCCCTCTGACCACATCGTTGAGGTACCGAAGGCCGATATGTGTGTGTGCTGTGAGTCAATAGTAGAAGCCACCGCGGTGTTGGATCATCATCTTACGTGGCGCCGTGTGAGAGGTGGGTACCAGGTGAGTACCGTAACTGGACGCGCTCGCACGTCGCGGACGCGCGGTGCGATCACACGTTTTATAACCTCAAAATTGGAGATAACGATTGTTACCTTAAACAAAGGGTGTTGTAAAAAATCAGCTTTTTAAATACGGTCATGCATAATTTTTTGAACAAATAGATTTCGCGTATTTTATGTTTGAAATTTATGCAATTTCTAAAACAAATATTTTTCTCAAAAAGCTCAGCAAATTTTTCATTAAATTTTCTCCCTTTGCAACAAAGGAGGGAAAAATAAATTCTGTTAGTCCCGATGTCGGCGAATTCTCCGTGTTTTTGAAAATTGCAAATATTGCTTGTTGGTAAAAGTTTAGTTGAGACAATTTCCTTTTTAAACGTAAGGTATCTAACAGTCGATATCTACCCGTGCATGGTATGTAAGCTCCCGAGGAAGGTAAGAAAGAGGAAAGTGAAAAGCTCTATAATACCTCTCAGAAATACTGAATATGACCAACAGAAATGACTTTATGTGCGGATCGTAATGTACCGAATCGGAAATATCCCAATTGCGAAAATCAAGGATAAATGACACTTAATGAAAATGGGAAATAACATAGACATTTTGCCACATTCAACAACTTGAGAATAACAAATACTTATTATTGTCATAAATATGTGCCCAAGTTTACTTGGACAGGAAAAGAGTTCCGATCTATTATTGAACACGTCATTGCCAACAAGAAACTTGCCTCATCTATAAGACACACGAGCTCATAGAGATCCGAAAATTGGAATAGATAACTATTTAGTGCAAACAGTTCTTAATATTCGTGAAATATGGTCCCATAAGAAGTGAAATTTTTAAGAGGAATCCAAGAACACTTAAAAAACATTTTCTGAAAGAGGAAAGTATAACGAAATTAAACTCCTCGCGTCTCTGGAAAAATTTACAGGCAAAACCATTACGTAGAGACGTTGGTAAAATATCAAGAAAGTTATGTGTCAATCAGCGTCGGAAATACTAGGTATAAGACACAAATGTAAAAATAATAGTAAAAGCCCAAGAAATGGAATGAGAAAATGCAAGTTCATGTGAATGATTTGAAAGAAGTTTATTTCAAATATTTGGTGGCCAACACATTAAAATTTCGGTGAGATTATTTAGAGTATATTGAGAAATTAGTAAACTAAACATGAAATAATTATATGAGTCGTCATTGCCAACAGTATTGTTTATTACAATAGCCATACAGCAGAAAACTGTGTCTTCCATACAGCAGAAAACTGATGTTGATGGGTAAGTCATCAAAAGATGCTATTGTATTAAACAATATATTTGGCAATGATGATTCATATAATCATTACACTAAATGCCAACGACAACTCACCACAATACCAATAAATTTAAAAAAGGAAAGTTGGGATAACTACATCTGAAACAAATAACGCGATGTACACGGTGGCAAAAAATGGCCTACAAAATGAAGCAACATTTAAATAAATAAAGAGAGAGAGAGAGAGAGAGAGAGACGCTAGAATCTCCAACGTAAGTGAAGTCGAATGGTTAAGGTACTATAAATCTGATGGATAGGTTCAGGTGATGAATTCGCACTTACAGACCAACGAGAGACCGAACGAGGAAACTCAATTGAGCCAAAAGAACTAGAAGGGGCACTTTAAAGTTTCAAGAACAAAAAGCACCCGGCATAGATGGAATCAGAAATTTTTAAATATGCATCAATAGAAATTAAAGAAATATTTCTATATCTTTTAAATGTTTGCTGGACTTCATGTAAAGGACCAGAAGAATAGAAAGTGGGTATTCCTCATTTTCAAGAACGGTAAACGAAAAAATGGCTTATGTGAGCAATCATTATTTGAAGTGCAAAATAGTTGCAGAAAACACAAGTGTACAAGTGTCATAATTTAACTACCTCCGAAATATGAGAACCGCTAACATCTCTTATAGCGACAAGAATGACATTAAAAAAATCTCAATAAATTTAAGGAAATATGTGGAACAATTCAAGAAATCTTAAGAACAAAGTAAGAAAAGACACAAATGAAATTTTACAATGTGATGGCGGTTCCTATATTTGAATATGGTTGCGAAAATTGGAACATGAATTGCTCCGAGAGAAGGAAAATTGAGGCTCCTAAAAAGAGATTTCTAAGATCTTTTGCAGTTTGAAATGTAACTCTTTGAATTTTTCAAAAATACAGAACATTCGCCAAAGTGTGACTAGCACAATATTTGTACCGTCCCTTGTTACACAAGATGTGAAAATATTTGAAGCGGTTTTCTGAGAAAATATTTGGCATGAATTTCAAACGCAAATTACGGAAAGACTTACTTTTTTAAACAAATTTTTGCATGACCTTTTCTAAAGAGCTGATATTTTAGAGCAGATTTTGTTTCAGGCAAAATTATCTTTCTTCAATTTTGTAGTTTTCTATTATTTTTTATGATTTTCAAAAATACAGAAAATTAGATTATTACGCAATTTAACTAACATTAAAACATGAAGAATGATATTTCAAGAGTAACTGTTGATTCACAAGACCCTACAGAATTTACTACATTACGATGCAGTTTAAGAAAATTTGATTGTCATTCCTAAGACATCTGGATGATATTGGGCTTTAGGTAGGACCCTCCTATTGTGGCTTAAAATATATTTTTTGACGTTTGCTCCATATTCGGTTTTGGTAGACATGAAATACGACTGTAAGAATATTAGAGAAGAATATCTGGTTATATATATGAAAATATACATTGAAAAATTTGATCTCGTTTTTTAGAAAATATCGTTTGAGTGTTCCTGAAAATGTGCAATTTTGAGCTCATTTTGAACTCATAGAAAACTTTTCAATTTTTCGTAAATTTCATAGAATATCATTTGGTAAATAAAGATATTGTCTGGTATCAATACTTTTATTCAGCTTATGATCGTTTCAATCGCATAGCGATCATCCTTAGAGCTAAAATTTGAAATACAAATATTATTAACAGGTTGTAGTTATTGTATGCAAGACACTGTATGCAACTAATTAGCGATCTAATTAATAAGAATATCATTTGAAAAAATTGTACTCACAAAGGCAACAAAGCCCAAAAACCTGAAAGGTTAATATTAATTAAGAAAGAGGCATTTAAAAAAAATGCATTGGTGTAATTCACAAATAATGAGTGCACCAAAATGGTGTTTACGTATTGTTATTCAGTGCGTTCGCCACTATCACAAACAGTAACTTTCCTCTTGTTTTTGAGTGTGCAGATGTTTATCAATATCCGATTAAAACTCTGAATAAGATAAAACACAAACAAAAACATCTTACTTTATTTAATATATATTTAATAAATTGCCTTCTATTATAGTATAGCACCTTTTATGTTTTCTAACGCTGCTCTGTGACATTCACGAATACACATTTCAAGTAGATCAACACGAACTACAAAATTTACGGCGCGTTAAAATCCACAATGCAGAAGAATCTTCATTTTGGAACGAAAGGATAGTTACTCCCAAAGAACTTTATTTTTTCTGGTTCTTCGCGTTCCGGTTCTTGTTCGGCCTCCACTGGGCATTGCATCTCCGCGATGAACTGCTTGAGCAGGCGCAGCCTCTGGGCCAGCCGGTTCATCGCGATGACCTGTCGCCCCGCTTGGATGAACCGGCACAGCGGGTGGAAGCGCGTGAACCACGAGTAGCAAGGGGCGCTCTTCTGGATCTTGCTCTCAGGCGCCTGGAACGACAAGGAGGCTGCCATTACCCTGCGAATGAAAGCTAGTGCTGCTAGAAGAGCACATATTTCCTTGCCGTATTTTCACGAATAATACGTGGAAAGTATTCAAATTTTCAACTTGTACACGACCTTATTTCAAAATGTATCTTAAAGGAACAAATTTAATTCGGGGAAAAAGCCTTTAATATATTAGTCGTAGGAATATTCCGAAAAAATGTTGACCTTTTGCAATTTTCGAACAATCAGAGTATTCAATGAATGGGACCTTCACCGAGTTCTTCATACTATCCAATAACACAATTTAATCAAAAACTTTGGAGCCATATTTTTCAAAATATCCTAAGGGCGTCATGTAAAGTACCTTCTAAAATTAAAATATCGGTTTAAAATTCAAGGGGCGGTGACATCAGTCAGAACGACAAGGGACAATCAGTTTTGGAGAAAATCAGCTGAATGGTAAAGAAGCAGGCGTTGTTCACACGCGAACGGTCAGACGTTTTGCCGTCAATCGATTTTTCTATATCAAGGAACCACAAAACATGGGTCCTGGCTATACCACGTATTAGAAGATTTTTTCTGAATTTAGTAACTGCCTTTATTCATTTTTTGTTGCCAGAACTCTGTAAAAAGAGCTTTTCTGTCGAGAATTCGCCGGTTTTCGCGCAGAATTACGTAAATTTCTCTCTATTCCATGGCGAGAAAGTAATAGAACGTACCGAGTGTCGTGCAACAGTAAAAATACTGCTGAACAAAGCCACACAAAATGGTTTTCCAAAAAGTATCACGCACAGTGCTAAAGAACAACTAATAACATATTATTTTATAGCATTACACAGAATTAAACGTGTTAACCGTCAACGCTGGGTGATGACCTTTGCACACGGATGGTTTCCGTCTGGGAGACTGGATAGGTGGGCATGGTACGCTCTCGACTAATGCTCTTTGTTGTTATCTTTGTCAAACTAGTAAATATGGGAAATATGCTTTCACAGACTTCTAGACAATGAAGCAGGCTTTATTTTCTTATGCGTACGAGTAATAATTATGAGATCTATTTATAGGAAGTCCTATTGATATACAAATTAAAAGATTCTTCTCAGCTCGAAAAAGGCGTCCTGTAACGAGAACGATCTGGTTGTGAAATTACACGCCTTTTGGAAGAAAATGTATAATTCGCCGAACAGCGAGGTGAACGATTCAGTCCTGAAATTCATGGTTGATTATCATGAATTTTGTTTTGACAAAAATACGTTCCGAGAATTCACGTAACGAGTCGAATGTATAACAATACTGATACAAAAACGCCATTTTGGATGAACACGTTGAAAAAACGTTATGCAATACGCTAATAACAATGTATCTGTAACAATCTATCTATAACAATGTATAGCATACGATACGTATCACGCTTAGGTCTGCGGAAAATTGTTCGGCATGAGCCAGGTAAGACGCGGCAAACGCTGAAGAGTAAAGGAACACTGCAACAACAGAATATATTTTTAACAATACTCAGCACAACACTTCGTTCCGTACCGAGAATATGAAAGAAGTTGCAGTTCTTTAATGAAACTCGTGAAAAGCAAATATTTAATGGCAAGGAGCCTTCCTTGGAACTTGTCGCATGGCATCTGCTGTGCCGTAAGAGGGCACGTGACTGAGGATCGAAATTCAGTCGCCATGTGCACAACGAAAACAGGTGGAATAACATAATTTATTTCTCAGTAAAAACAGAAACTTACGCAATGTCTTGGGATTTTTCTCGTGTTCCTGGGTTTCCGAGTTCTAACAAAACCACAGAGACATCTCTCGTGGCCTATAGACTGAATAATGTTTTTTCAACTTCTGGGTAAAATGCAAATTAATAGTGTCCGAATGTGGTATATTTTTTACACTTTCACCTAAAACTTCACAAATAAACTCAAATTTGAAGGCTAATATAGATAATTACTTACACTAGTGATTTATACATACGTGCGGTATGTATTATTTAATGTAATCTATTAGAAATACATTATGTTTCGTAATTAAATGAGTGGTGCTACAGAATGGCACAGACGTTCCCATATTCCTTTTCTGTGTCTTGTGGTCTCAACTAGCTGATCGGACTTGCCATATACTCCTGCCAGCTACGATCTATGGCCGCTCAAAGAACTTTTTTTGAAATTTTCTTAATTTTCGGTTTCCTGGTACAATCGAAATATTATTTTAAGGATATTTAAGAACAAAATCTTCGTCCTAATCAAACTCACAAATTCAAAAGTTTTTATAAATTTCTGTAAATGTGCATATTAAAGCATATTAAATCTTAAACAAAATTACATTTGTGTAATTTTTTAAAAAACAACAAAAAATACCACAAAATTACAACTATCCCCATTAAAAGTTTAAAGGAAAAGTTTGGAGACTTTTTTTTAAAATCTTGTTTTTGTAATTTTATAAAATTACACATATTGTACGCAATATTGCGCGAAAACTACTAAAGGTTGTAACAAATATACATGACTTAAATATAAGAACCGACATCTGGTGTCAGGTGTGGAGATGGAAATCTGGGCTCCGAAAGGGAACACGGGTTCGAACCCCTCCGTGGGTAGGCCGTCAGCAGCAAAACGAGAGGGGGCGCGCGGCTCAAGGGTGGTGCCTTTTACGAGGGCGGCCTGCGACCCAGAACGCAGGGGCTGTTTCAGCTACCTGGTCCCCTCGCATTGAACTAGGTCGCAGCTCGCCCGACCACAGCATCACCCAAAATCAGAAGTCGAAAGAATAACGTTGCCACATTTAGGTGGTCGAGGTGTTGTGGACATCAACAGTCCCTACATATAAAATATCTACGAGAATACTTTCAAAGGAAGCAGTCATCTAAAATACATCGTGCTGTCTGTTTTGCAGATAGATCCACACCGTTGAGGTTGCGACATCAAGAATACAACGGAAATGATTCTACAAAACAACAAAAACTAGAAATGTGGATGAGCAAGCCTTTGCATAGAAAGCATATGTACGCAATTCGTCTGCACATTATGAAACACTGCATTTACACAAAATGGTACAAGAACTCATTCGAGAAATGAATTTGAAAAAAACTCGTCTCTTTATGCAAAATATTGTGGGTTGTGTGAATGCTGATGAGGTGTTATTGCCATAATTTATGGATGAAACAATGAAACTCATCTTCGTCAACTTTCAATTAACAATTTAAGTTGAAAAATTACTTAAGATATCAAGTTGGATTCGTCAATTCAACTTGACGGAAATCTGAGTTTGTTTACATCAGAAATGACTCATTCTTAACGTACTGTAAAGTATTTTACCTGTTCAGGGGTTTTAATAATCCTCTGTTTTATAGCCACGAGTTGATCGCTTTTGAAGACTGTATCATCGCATGTTAACGTTCTCAGCTTCTGCAAAAGGAAGAGACAGCACATTTCAATACCGTCGAAAAAAGTTGAGCAGTAATGGCCTCGGTAGATAGCACCTAAATCCTAAATCACACGAATATTTCATTTTCGTGATACCACATGGAATATTAAATTGCACTTTGTTTAACCGGTTGGTCGTTATAACGATACTAAATACGCTTGTGAGAAGCACTCAGCTCTTTGTGTCTATGATCCCCAAACCGATCAGTTTTTTCGTCCAGTTTCTCTTGATTCATGGAACCAATGCTTTGATGGACCCTTTTCCTGAATTGAAACTGAATTAATGTCTTATTTTACGTGGTGAGACTCGGGCCATCAGGGCCGCTCTTCCGTCTGACCACACAAATTTTGCTACGCTCCTTTCACCAACTAGCAGAGAAAGGAGGTATTTCTTGGGTGACGAACAGGCGATTTGAATTTTGCTTAGAGGCGTCGTTTAGGCTTGAGAATCTTTTACATGCAGTAACTACTAGTACATGGGACAGTCGGCTTTACTTCCCCTCCGAAGGAAGGCTTACGAAGGATTTTTTCGCCCTTCAGAATCAGGTTTGAACCCGACAACTTGGGTAACTTTATAACGGTTCGATACGCTAACCGTTACACCATTGCCGCGCGCTGCTTCTGGACATAAATGTAACTTCTCTATCGAAACACGTTTTCTTTATCTTAGTGGGAAATATTCGAGTAGTTATACAAATACACTTTCTCCATGATCTCGCGGTAGTATGTAGATTCCTTCCCGCAAGGCATAAGAGGAAATAATATCTGTAGGTATTTGTTTTGCAAATAGTTGTAAATACACAAGAACAAATATTTTTCATCACTTCAGAAAGCTCCCGTTTCTCTAGAATATCCGGCAGGACAATATATGGATGTATTAGAAGTAATTAGTGTTTGTGTGTAAGCGACGTCTGGGCACGGATGAAGAAGAAAAGATACAACATGAAGTTACTGCTCTGGCGTTCTCCTGGTGTTGATTGGAGACTGATGGAAACCTACAGAACAAACCAATCGGGCACAGAGAGTGACTGAATTTAACGAACTACTCTTAGTCGTGTTCTCCACAGCCAGGACTCGAACCCTAGGAATTCTCGGTGATGAACGTTGCAGAAGTCAGAATTATGCAGCTACAAATCTATCTCAAACCGGAAGATAATTATTATTTACCATGTACTCAATCCAATCCTTCTCGTAGTTAAATGGGGACTCTTCGTTGCCTGTCATGCCAAAATTTGTAACGTCACTGCGTAGGAGTGTATTTTTAGCTCTGTTTTTAATGTCAGTTACTTTTTTCTGAAATATTTCTTCGTTGACTTTTTTGTGCTCTGCATCTTCTTCTTCGGTTCTTCCTAGAGGACCTGAAATACACACGGGAAAGCATGTTGGATCCTTTTTCGGAAATAACTTAAGTTCAAGTAAAATACTTTTGTCTTATAATGAATGCAATAACTATAGCATACTATTGAATAAAATGTATAGTTCACCTCCTAAATATTTTCGGGTGAAATTCTATCTTTTCAACCGCACAAACGAACTTGGACACCCTTCAGTTCCGGGAAGGGAGGCGTTGACCAATCGCTAGTCAGAAGCTTATTGTCTGTGACTGGCGCAAAATCCCACGGGATGGGAAAGAAGCTGCCCCTGGAGGCGGGGCATCGATGGTTTACGTAAGAGGCGAAAACATATCATCTCTCGGAAACATTTCGCCTGCGCGTTCCCCATGGCGGAAAAATATTTCTAAGCGGATCTCTTCTATGTTTTCGGTCGAGTATTGGTGTTAATAGACCAGTGAATAATATGCACTTTAGCAACAATTATACTAACATGTAGCAATGAATTTGCAACTCCTACCAAAACTGCTGTTTTCAAACATTTAATTCAGAATTTGTGAACCCACCCCGAACACTTTAGCGCACATTTTGGAATTGTTTATCAAATTATTAATTGTTGCAAAATTGTTAATTTGCGATTTTCTGTTCTGGGACATCGGCTGATTCTCCTCGCTTTAGAGTGGGAAAATTTTGAAACTGTTTATACATTCGCAACTGTTGCAAATGTTTTTATCTCCTCTAAATCCCCTTTAAATAGCATACATTTTCTGAAAAGTAGGAAAATTTGAACTAACCACTTACTCACTGTGCATACAGATATAGTGAACATTTTCTGGACTTGTTTGTTTTGCGATGGTTCCAGTGGAGAAAAAGTTAACATTCCTTATTTCGAAAAACTGTTTCAATAATGACTACGTTCCTATTTTTCCAAATTCACATGTGATCTGTACATTGGCATATAAATTAATATAAAATTGAAACATGATTATGTTGAAAATGATTGATAAGAAGAGTAGATTGATAGACAGATTTATTCTACAAATAATTAACAATCACTTTTGGCAGATTTCATAATAATAATAATAATAATAATAATAATAATAATAATAATAATAATAATAATATAAAAATGCAATAATAACAATCATTATAAATTACTTACAACAAATAATCCTAAGCATAAGAAATAAAAACACATGCGAACCACAGAAACAGAACTATTGCATCAATTATGGGTACGTTATTGTTTTTTGTCGTTTCACAGTTCACTGCACTTCACTACACTAAGCCACTTGCCATACTCGATGCATTTCACTTCTTTTTTCTTACCCGATTCTTTCATTGAACATTTCACTGAACCCAACACTACACTGGAGGGCACTACTCTTAACTATGACTCTCTACGCACCGCACTTAACTATAAGTATATATCTTATTCCAAAAATCAAATACAAACTAGATAATATTGTTAATCTAAACAAAATCATATTCGATCTAACTTATTTCTAAATATATTTACAGTGAGAGAAAATGTTTTAAAGACTGTCGAGGGTAAGCTGTGCCAATCTTTTATCGTTTTATTTATAAATGAGTGTTTTTAATGTTTCGTTCGATTTTGTGAGGATGATGGATAGTGAATTCGTGTGGATTCGTGGATATCTGCCATAGTGGATTCGTGATTCTGCTCTGAATTTCATGAATGCCGGTTCTTCTATAGGAGCTTTAAACAGAGCACAGAGCCTGGTCTTTCTTCTACGCGTTTCTAAAGATTTCCAAGACAAATCTATCAATGTGCTTTGTTTGCCGATGATAATTTTTCTTTATATTTCATATACCCAAATATATAATTAAGAAAGCAGCAACAATACGCAAAACAAGCGTCATAATATCACTTTTAAACAATTGGAAACTGGGTACTTAACGCGAATAAAAATGAACATATGCAGCCGATCCGGTGGCCGAAATCGTTAAGGCAGTGGTGGCGTAGTCATCTGGGACCTAAGGACCGTGTTTTTTTTCTGTTTTTGTTGTTTTTTTTCTTTATTTATTAGGGCCGCATGAACTAGGTCATGAGTGACCATATGGTTTGCACAAATATTAACAATCTCTGAAGTAATCAAATATTACAAGATGGTGTAAAAACACATGATATAAGTACAAGTATTACATAATGGTAGAAAAACACATTATGTACAAGTATTATAATAATTACACATTATTAAACATTATTTTACAAGCAAAAATATGTACAAATATTATTACATTAATATATGATCTCAATGTAATGGCTTAATTTTTAGGTACTTAGTAATCAACTTGTTAAGAAAGAATAAACAAAAAATAAATTTGTTATAAACATCATATTCCTAGAAAATTGTATTGGTATTTTCGTTAATATACAGCGTATTTTAATTTTATTATTCCTAACCACTTTTCTACGAATTTACAATGCTATAAGCATCTATACATGTAGTGAGAAATTCCCTATTTGGTCTTATTGAAATGAATAAATGAAATTGAGTATCTGAGCCAAAGTAACTTATCCATTGTTAATGATAATTTAGAGTAAACAACCATAATGTATTTTAGAATAATTAACTTCAGTTCCTTTTAACATAATTGAGTTGCATAATTTAATAAGCAATAATTTAAGCATAATTTAATTGCAAGTAGTAGTATACCATTAGTAGGTGTCTTGTGAGTAACCTTTTATTGGTTTAATTTTTTCCCAGTTTTCTGACATGTTGGAGGGATGATTTGTTGAGAAGATGAATTGTATCCATGAAGCTCTTTTATTTTCTTTTAATGTTCTTCTTGCACATGCTCTTGATTTTTACATTCAATATGGTTATCGATAGTTGAATGTCATTTGTATTTTGTGAGCATTTGCACATTCTTCATTCCACCATGAAAGTTGTTTTCTTCTTGGTTTCCCTGTAGTTTTTGGAATAATTTCATTAGCAGTGTTTAATATTAAATTTGTCAAATCTCAATTTTTTCAATAGCATTAAATGAGTAGTTGTGGTTATCCAGTATGACTGCATTAATTTTTGTTGTTACTATTCTTTTGTATTTGTTAAAATCAGCTTTATCAAATTTCTATCTATTGGAATAATGTGTATTGTCACGTGTTAAGGAATTTTTATTCTACGTAATTATGTTTGGGAAATAATCACTGCCATATAGGACATCCGCCGTTATCGAGTTCCAGTGATAAGCACTTGATGACGATCATATGGTCAAATCAATAGCATTAAGAGTTCTAGATGAATTGTCAAGATGGGTAGGAAGATTATTATTAAGGAGTACTAAATTTGTGTCATCTCAAATTTCATTATTATTTTCCCTCTTTTGTCTTCTTTGCTTGAACCCCATATATAGATTGTTGAAGTCACCTAAGAGAAGAAATGGAATACTGCAGATGTTAACTGATTTATTTTGTAGGTAAATTTCGACTGCAATGCATTCAAGGGTTGAGTTGAAGGTATTCTCTTGTGTTGCTGAAAACTTTCTTGAATAAATAGTTACTCCTCCACTCGCTACATCTGCATTGGTTATATATGTGTGTGTGTGTGAATTATAGGTTTTAATGTTGTATTTACCCTTCTTTGTAATTTGTGTCTTGCAGACAAATCACATCTGGGTTGTATTTGATAATTATATCGCGGGTTTCAGTCCCGCCTCAGGCATGGTTATATTTGCGTTCGTCCTTTCACCCTCCATCATCATATCATATCTTCACTGTTACCGTACCGTTAAATCCAATAGTGGTCGCTAATGACCTACATGTTGATACGATCTTACATAAGAAAACAAATTAAAATATTTTCTTATTAATGGGAGAAAATATGAATTTGGATGGAAATCCGGTCTCTAGTTGAATACACACTTACATACTGCATGTACATATAGCACTTGGAAACCATGGATTTTTTAAGGGTGAAACCAACGTACTCATTCCTTCTTTTTTTTTTTTTTTTTATTTTATTTTCTGCATAATTTACAATCTGTTCCTATCGGAACAATAAGTAAATGGTGGCAATAGATACATTTCTGACGTGAACGTTTTATGACATTGAAAAATTTCATTTACAAAATCGGTATGGCAGATCTAAAATATTCTCTCTCCTCAGTCTATACACATGCTCACTGTTATCTAGAAGGTTTGTTGAGAGGTGATTTGGGTGGTTGTTCAATCTTCTTTGGTATGCTAGGCTCTTCGTGGCGATTACTTCCTCCAGCGGGACGATGTTGAGGTCTCTGTATATCGTCTTGTTTGTCACGTACCATGGTGCGTTGCGTTCCTTCTAAGAGGAAGTTGAGTGTCCCATGTAGTACATTTATGGCATAAAAAAGATCCTTAAGTATAAAGGAAGCCTCTGAGCTTAATTACAGTCGCTTGTATCGTCGTTCGAATGATACATTCTTTCTCAATTAGATGACGAAATGAGCGCAGCGAAATTGCTTAGTCAGGCGGAAGAGTAGTTCTGATGCCCTGTGTCTCGCGACGTAAAATAAGGCATCACTGACTCTGAATGGAAAAATACATGCTTACCTAGAAGAATAGGGTGGGGTAGAGGTTTTGCGAAATCCTTCTGCAGCCACCAAGGTTTGTCTGGCGCAGTGGGTGGCACGACCGCAACCTGTAAAGGCCTCTTCTGCACTTGCGTGCTAGGCTTCTGTTCAGCCTCGAGTTTTGTGTACAGTTTATTCCTCTTTTTCACCTCTTTTTCGCACTGCTTCAGAAAGACAACTTTCTTGTTGCTAATATTTTGAAGTTGCTCTCTGGAAAATGGATTTTTTTGTTCAAAGATTTATTTTTTTCCAAACAGTAGCTGCCTCCACCTCTACCTATTAACATATTCAGATCATTAACAGATCTGAAAGCAAAGGCATTATATAAAGTCTAGAAATTAGAAATAATATAATTGAATATAAAGTCTAGATTAGTAAAGTGAATCACTTTGGTAACCTTCCACATCGATTATGCGATTATTTACGCTAGTGTTACCATTTCAGATTAAAACAAAAATGTTATAAAAATCAATTATAACACAGTAGACTGTTGATTATTCTGATTAATAGGAGCCAGATCCCTTTTGGATTATCAAATTGGCCGTATTTTCAGATAAAATCTATAAAAGGGCCATTGGATATCTTCTTCATCAAAAAGACTTGCTATAATTGTTCATAATATTCTCTCTGATGGTTACAGAAATTAAGAGTATTAATAAAACAATTAGAGTAAATTTCACGAAATTGATTACGGACATAAATGTACTATTGTACTATTGATTAGTGTTGCATGCATAGACTGTCTTACATGTCTTATAAGGTCTATTGTAGGTACGGTAAATGAAGGCTTAATTCAAAATATAACATGTAGCATAAATTATTAGGTCGTGTCGCTTTTAAATAAAATGTGCACACAGTATTCATGTATTTTTTCTACCAAATTCAAATCAGGATTACCGACTGTTCGGTTATTTGAAGACGGAAGTAAATACTTTCTAATATATAATTTTTTATTACTGACGTACATGAATGGTGGAGGGTGACAATATCCAGTAACATTAACAACTGAGAAATCTTTGTAACGCGCTGGTGTCAAAACCATCATTGACATTGTCATTGTTGAATACGATGTGGGGCAATACGTCACTTCTATACAAGCTGGTTCGTTGACATTATCACCTGAAATAAATCATTAAAATATTTTATAAGGAGTCTAGAAGCATACACATGTTAATAGTTTAATTAAAGCTATTTTAGCACTTCTTTAATTTTAATTATATTGTAAAAATATTAGAACTAAAAGTAACTTGTAAAAACATTTCTGTCAAAAACTTTGAAAACAAATTATTGTAATTTTATAAAATATTTAAAAAAATATTTTATAGACATTTTATTGAAGTAACCATTTGTAACCCATAAATTTGAATATACTATATTTTTTAAGTAAAAAAATTGTCTTATTCAATATTGACGTTATACGTTGATAACAGTAATGGCATTTTTTAGCCTTGATCTGTCTTTTAAATGTTTAAATTAAATGTTCACCTGTGTATTAAATGATACCGTAATGTACTGTTTATATATCCAAGGATGTAGATATTTTACTAACATCTCAATTAACGACAAATTCAAAAAATAAGCAATTCCTAAATATTTTGTAAAATATTACTAATAAAATGCATTTTTTAAAATTCTTATTTAATCAAGAAAATATAAAGAATAAAACGCTCGTGGGCTAAATAACATGTTCAACTTTTATTTTTTCAATTATGGTTCAAAACTTGTTTAATTAGTCTAAATCGGGAGAGAATGGTGTACTCTATGCAGTAAAATTGGGAGAATCCAAGAATGTTTATAACAATTCATTAATTTTACAATTATATTTAATATATTACTGTTAACATTGCGGAGGAAGATTATTTTTAATTAATGTTAAGTAAATTATTAATATTACCCTTGAAAACTTGCACCATTACGTCAATATGAGGTTGAAGAATTGTAACATTAATTATTTCATTTTCTTTTGTATCTGAAGAAATCATTATTTTCCGACTGACACTGAAATGAGAATATTTTGATAGCCACTCATTATTTGTGTAATTATATAAAATAATAATGTAATAGGCAAGAATTCTCTCTTAGTATGATTTTGAACGTCTACATTTTATTAATTTATTACACGTTCAAATTTTGACCATATTAATTTACAGACTTTTATATATGATACAAATTAAACAGAGACAGAATTAATTACAATTTAAAATATTATTACCCACAAATATATTAGTACGAGATAAATGACAAGAAAATTGACATATATAATGTTGACTCTTTGAATGTGAAATAAGAACTTACCTCTCACACAGCGGCACCAGGCCAAAGTCAATTGTATTGGGCACTTTATAATCATCTTGGACTTCTGGTTCTGATAATACTATTGGAACCTTTAAATTTTCTTGACCAAAACAATGTATTTTCAACCACGCCCTTTCGTTGGGCGACACCTCAGAGGGGGGAACATTTAACGATATTTCAACTGGCAAAAATAGTCCAGGAGCTATGGATTCCTGCGCAAACATTCGTGTATTACCATGATAGTCATCTAAGTATTGAAAGAGGAATTCTTTAAGCTCCGAAGCACATTCAACATCCTTTGATTAATTATTTAGTGTTTTATTGGGCGCGATGGCTGTTATACACATTAGTAATGTAAGTGTAGTGGCTGTTATATCGCAGGAGATAGCGGTGTTCCATCTCAGAGCGTGAGATTCGGCGCCGGCCTACATGGCGACTTGTAGGAGTTTCCCTCTCAAGGTATTTCCCCAGCAGGACTGGGCTCCAGCAGGGAAACCTCTAATCTCCCTGCATGTGAGATGCATGTACTTGTAAGGGGAGAGGAGAGGTCAAGGCTGAAGAAGAAAATATTGCCAGCGATCTGTTGCCCGTTTGGCATTGTACTTTTCCAGCATTCGTCTGGTGTTAATTGCAGAAACCACGGAAAACTACCGATCAGCACTCGTCCGTTAGAATTCTCCTTCCGATAGCGGCAGGACTTGATCTACCTCTGAATCTCTGTCGCTACTCAAACCCTAGGACCTCCCGGTCAGAGGCTTCGCGCTGACGTCAACCAGTGAGGTGCCAGATTCCTTGAGCAACCTCAGCCGGCACCGCCACAAGAACAAGATGAAAGAACTAAAGGCATTCAGGCCAAAACAGACAAGATTACAGCGGACAGCAATTCCATGGAAGAAAAATAACCTCAAGGAGGAAGTTTGTTTAGAGAGTTTTCATAGAACGTCATGGTATAGTGGCACTGGAGTCGGTTTACAATATGTAGCTAGCAGGCAACTGCCCATGGAAAGAAGCACAACCCGGACATTTTATTACAGTCCATTCAGTCCCTGGCACGCAAAGGTCTCCTGAAGATTCAGGAACAGCTGCAGAGCTGTTCATCAGCCACTTCAGCCACTTCTGATGCAAAAGGTTGGTAACATTTTATGAAATCCTTGAGCACAGTCTACGCATAGGCTATCATCGAGGTTTTAATATCAGTTCTCTGGATGATTTCCATTGTTTCATATACATGTGTACTTATAATGGCTGTGAGAGTGTGTTCGGTAGTTTATAACTTAAAAGTGTAATACCTCCAGAAAAAGGGAAGGCTTGGTATAGTTTTATGTTGAAATGTAGAAACATTAAAATGCCAATGGAACCGATGGTACTCTTTTGTTTTTTATGTTTTGTATGTTGGTTAGCAAGCAATAAAAGAATACACGGCTTTTTCGTTGTGTGTAAAACGTGTTTAAAGACGACTTTGTCTTTATAATATTGTGTAACCAGATAATAGAAAATTCTAAATTTCAAAACAGGTTATAGGCCCAGTCAGCGCAAAATGCTTCCGGTAATATTGTTTAAAATATTCTACAAAATATATTAAGAATTCGATATGAGTTCAAGAACACGAAGAATCATGACGTCAGAAGATACTTAATTGAACAATGGAACAAAATTTAAGAACTCCGATTCCTTCCAGCTTTGGGACTTTGAGATACAGATTTTGTGCAAAGCAAAGTAGGTATGGGAAGTAGTTTGTGGTGTTAATCTGTTGGGTGAGTGTGGCAGTGATGAACATAAAAACTGTGACATACCGAGGAGGATGCCGAGGTACAGTATTATATTGTAAGAACCATTGATAAAATGGTAAAAAATCAAATCTTGACATGTGACACTTCGAAAGAAATGTATGACACACTGAAAGCAATATACAGAAGAGATACCACCCAGCTTAAACAACAGTTGCTGATGGATTTCCATGGGTTCACGAGTGATAAAACCAAATATATGAAGTTGAACATTAGTAATCTTGTAATATATTGTAAATTATTTACTTCTTACCAGAACAATATAGATATTATTACAGTGCATGGGAATCTACTCCCACCTCCGACAAGGTCATTGAAAATCTTGTGGTAAAAGTCAGTTTTGAAGAAGAGTACAAATCATCAAGTAATAAGGAAGAACCAAATGCTGCTTTTGTTGCTCTAAAAAAGACTTCAAATCCAAATAATTCAAAAACAAAGCCACACATTGCGTGCTATAAGTGTGGTGAGGTAAGTCACATAAGTCAAAGTGCTTTAAGAACAAATATTGTAAAGCTTGTGAAAAGGCAATCACAATGACGATAAGTGCTTCAAAAAAATCGAAACAACAAGCAGTTCCTTCCCTGTAGTTATTACAAAAAACAAATCACTCCTCTGAAAAATATTACTTTAAAGAGCATCATAAAGGAAGATAATAGTAGCCTTTTTTTGCAGAATTGGATCAATGTGCTTACCAACCTAACAACAAAGTAGAAAATTCCTCATACATGTGTGAAGTGTTGTTTGGATAAAACTAAAAGATAATACTTTTGTAGTGAACAGTAGTTGTACATCACACATAAACAGGCAAAAAGAATTAATCAACACAAAATGTTTCTAATGTGCAAGATTGGTATGACTGAAAAATTATCTGGTAATGTTGAAACACATAAGGTGAATTTCAAGCATGTGTCCTATGTTACTTAGCTCACAAGAAACTTGTCAGTAAATGCTATTACAGAAAATGATGGGGAAGTACGGTTCAAAAATGCTGAAGTGTTGATATTGAATGATGACACAATTGTTCTGCAAGAACATTAAACTGCGTGTGGACTATTTGTTGTTGGTATGAGTCGTCAAAGTGAAGAAAAATCCCTGTTTACTCAACATGATGAGAAATATATGAAATGGCATCGAAGATTGGGTCATATTAGTTTTGCGAAACTGAAGAAACTACCAATTTTGTGTACAGGTTTACTACTTAATCTCATGAAGAGGAAAACTAATGTGTGTGAAACCTTGTTGACAAACTTACAATAAATCCGTTTGATGCAATTCGACAGAAAGCTCAAAGACCATTGGAAATAATTCATACCGATCTGTGATAAATACAATCCAACTACGTTTGACAAGAAGACTTATTTCATGGTGTTTGTAGATGATTATACACATTTTGTTAAAGTTTACCTCCTTGAATCTAAGGATAAAGCAGAAAAGTTCCATGGGAATATATTGCTGACTCAGCAAATGGATAATGGTGGTGAATTCCATTCAAATAATTTTAAGTAGTGGTATAAGCAGAAAGGTATATAATTGGATTACTCCATTCCTCATTCTCCACAGTTAAATTGTACGGCAGAGATAATGAACTACACCCTGAGAAATAAAATGAGAGCTTTACATGAAGATGCTAGTTTTCATAGTGAAATGAGGGGTACTGCAGTACTGACTGTTGCTTATCTCCAAAACAGATGTCCTACAGTAGCTGCAGATACTACACCTGCTGAGAAGTGGTATAAGAAGAAACCTGATTTGTCCCTCCTTCAAATTTATGGTCAATGATTTATACCAAGAATATAGGTCCTCTCAAGAAACTGGATCCTAGCGCCAAAAGAGGAAATTTTGTGGAATACTGAAACAACGGCTTTATAATCTGGGATGAAAACTAGTCAATTGTATTCTCAATAGATATTATTGAGGCAGCGAAATATTGCTTAGATGAAGTCATCTCCCAAGTGGGAGAGCATTAGCAGAAACTGCAACGAGAAGTTGTGTGCATCGCCTTCTGTGTTCATATCAGACGAGAGAGTTCTGGATACATAATTTACAAAGAAGATTACTTTGTCGAAAGAATCAACGAGTATTGAAGGAATTATCGTGGTTACCTCTGTCTGGACGGAAATAAACGTTTTTTTTACGAATTTCATGCCATTCATGCTTTCTGCTTTTTCGCTCTGCGTTTCAGAGCGCTGGTTCAAATAAACTACACGATAATTGCTTGCTGCCAACGAACCGCCAACATTGAATGCGCCCCATTGTTTAGCTCCTCGACACGATCGCCACAAAAATAGTCGCGGTTCCTCTGATTTTCAAATAATGTGAACTCGTCGCGTCTGATGTGGAAAAAAATGGACTCCAGAAAATCTAACGATGGGCAACTCTTTAGTCGCGGCTGTCCAGGAGGTGGAGAAACGTATTAGTGATTTTCCGAAGCAGCTGAAATAGACTGCAAAGAGCTCTGTTCAAAAATGAGTGTTTCGTCAATTGGGAAAGAATTTGCACGGAATTGAGCAAGATCTCCGAGGCGGGAAGTTTGAAATGTGTGATATTTTCTTCTAAAATGCCTTCAAAGAGCAGTGAAATGGTCGTTGTCAGCAAAAGGCAGGTCTGGACTATGAATACATTCTAAATATACATTCACTAAGAATGCTGCTAGCAATTGCTGCCTCTGAAAACTTGAAAATAACTACCTCTGATATTAAATCTACTTTTCTCTATGGCCATTTGAAAGAAGAAATTTACATGCGTCTGCCAAATTATTTTGATGTTATTGGTAAAATTTTCAGATTGTGGAAGTCTTTGTATGGTCTCAAATAGGCTCCTCATCAATGGTTCAAACAACTTACAGAATTTCTTAAATCCGGAGGTCTTGCTCAACTACAAACAGATCAATGTGTGTTCAAATCAACAAATTTTAACAATAAACTTTTAATGCAATTTTTAGTATACTGACTATTCGTAAGATTTCGTTAGAAGATGTTTCGGAAAGAAACATCGTGTCGAAACATTTTTGGAAAGGTAATGATGTTGAATTTTGCGGTTTTAGTCCCTTCGTGAGATCTGCCAGAATTCTAGAAAAGTGTTACTTGAAGAGATTTGCCACTTTTCCGGATTACTGGCTTTTCTTTCATTATCCGTTAAAACAACATTCTCTACTAAGTAACGAGATGATGTGGTCGTATTTTTTACGATATTCCACATTGTTTTAGTTTTGTTCATAGCGTTCAAAATATCCTGATTATTTTTCATTATTTTTGCCTGAACTATTACTTTCCTTAAAATTCTTTTGTATTATAGGAAGTTGACATGAAAACTGGGTGATACGTTACGTTTATAAATAAAGTAAAGTGTACGTTTGTTTTTACACGATGTTCCAATACCTTGTGCGATCCAAGTATTTTTTTTTTTCGTGAAATATTTAATTTTATGTTTTTGGGAGAAAAGCATTCGTTAAAGTGAAATGAAAATTTTGAGAAAAATATATAATATTTTGCATTTGTGCTAACAGCGTTAAAAGCTGTGTCCCATGAGTCCTTCAGCAAGTACTCCGTAAATAATTTTAACTTTAGTGAATGATATGCACATGCGTGTATATTTTGTGACAGTGTTCATGTTATTTGTAATTGTAAGAATTTGTGCATCATGGTCACTGTAACCTAGATTAGTAGTTTTTATTTCATATCTAGTTGTGGTTTTGTTAATTATAATTTGATCTATTGCTTTTTGTGATGTAAATGTATTCCGTGTAGGTACATTCACTGTAATATCTGAATTAAAAGAATACAGTAAATTGAAAATTGTTTTTTTCGTGGATTCGCTCAGAAAATCAATATATATAACCACATATAACAATGGATTTAAAAGATAGATTACTAATTTTGTTCAGAGTTATCTCTAGATTTCTTACGAAAATTAAATTATCGAAAGGTCGCTTTGTTGGAGGTCTGTAGATGCAAAGTAAGATAGTTCTGAGCGTAGTTAAGATGTACGACTTATTTCAAAAACTTTTTCAGCTGCATATCAATTGAATTCTGACAAGAATATAGAATTAATATAATTTCTTACGTAAATACACGAACCTCTGTACGTAGAGTCTTTATTTGTTTCTCTCACTCTACAATACGATCCTGCAAGGTAAAACCTAGGAATTTGGAGTGTGTTTAGATCATTATGAGACAACCAATCCATGTGGTTGTTGGAATTGTTATTGGTGAAGATAGTATACAAGTTCAAAAACTCCTCAAGAAAATGAGTGTGTATTTTGAAAACGTACATTCAATTGAAATATTTTGAAAACGTACAAAAGTACAATCTACCTAGTACTTATTTAGGTATGCAAATTTGTCAAAATCAAGATGGGGTATTCAGTAATCAAGCATGATATACTGAACAAGTCATAATATGGAAACAGCTAAATTATCGAGAACTCATATTGCAAATCAAAAAAATATAATACGTAAGAAACTCTTATGGCCTAATTTTATCAACAAGCAGTTGGAAGCCTCCTATGTTTGTCAACGAAGACCCGTCCAGATATCAGCTTTGCAGTTAAGTAAGCAGATACACAAGATAACCTACCAAACAGAATGTTGTGAAAATTAAAAGAACTCTGAGATATATTAAGGGTTCTATCAATGATGGTATTCACTACTCAAATAACTATGCACACACAATTGATGCATATTGTGACTCTGACCATGATGGAGACAGAAAAGCACTACTGGATGTTCTCTATTGTACCAATGGTCCAAAAGCCTGATGTTCAGGCAAGCAATCTGTGGTTGCACAATCTTCTACAAAAAACTGAATATACAGCTGCTGCTCAGTGGTATAAAGAAACTTAAGTGTGTCAAATCTGTGCTTGAAGAACGTTTTTCCAAGAAAATCAATGTCAATTTCTATGTCAATAACCAAAGTTGTATTAAAATGGTGAAAGCTGGGTATAATAATTAACTCGTTAATACTCATATTCATGTTTAGTATCATTTCAGCAAAGATGAATAAAGAAAGGATGGTTCAAGATTGTATTACCCAACTAATCAAAAAATGTGGCTGATAGTCTTACAAAGCCATTGCAACCAATTAAATACGAAACTCTTAAAAATATGCTCATACACTGTATTGGTTCCTAGTTTTCAATAACTATGTTAATATTGTAATTTTAAATATTATTTTTCAGTGTTGTATGTAGGACTATTCAATTTGTTTGTCATTCCGTACCCTTCAATCTTTGTATGTTGGTTATGTGTTGTAAACAAATGAAATCAAAACATCATATTGTTTGAGGAGGGCTTTGAAAAGTACAAACATTAAAATGCAAATGTTTAACGTTGGTACCGATGATATTCTTTTGTTTTTGTTATGTTTTGTATGTTGGTACTAGCAAGCAATAAAAGAATGCACGGCTTTTTCTTCGTGTGTAAAACGTGTTTAAAAACGGTGTTGTCTTTATACTCTTGTGCAACCAGATAATAGAAAAACTAAATTTCAAAACATTTTACTGAGCTCATGAACAATTTAGCAAAGTCTAAACACTATGGAAAGCAGTTAAAATAAGGAAAAATATTATTTAACATTTAAAGCTTAAATATACACCGATAATAGTTTAGAACAACATATCTCTGTTCATATTCGTTTTTAACCTCCTTTAAATTATATGAAAAATGTAGATTTTGTTGTTTCCAACCAATTGAAGGATTATTTATCCCTATTAATAGAATAATTGTTTCTCTTCAACCAAGTGATAGATTAATATAATTTTGTTTTCCAATTATAATTAATCGATTACAAATTGAAAGAGGTTTGTCGTCACTGCCCATTGGTATGGGAATGTTAATTCAAGTGAACAGTATACCTGTACAAGACAACAACGCAGGGCGTCATTCACCTCTGGAGATCCAGGGATCTTGGGTAGAAGTCAGGGAAGTAGCATCCAACTTATAGATGAGAGAAAGAAGTATAAGGGAAAGAGCAATGACAATGCTGTTAGTTCTTTACACAATTAATTAGTGCTGGAGTTTAAATACTACAACACTTACTGGTTAAATAGTGATTTCGTCGTTTTAAACTTCAGCATTTTTCGAAATTATCATGTTTTGTATGCTTCTGAAAAACAGCGTAATTGTGAAATGATAACTTTAACCATAATACCTAGCCCAAATACCTGGTTTTTAAATTTTGCATTAAATACGTCGTTCTGTAGAGGGAGAACAAAACATTTCTGACTCTGCAGTGTGTGGTTGATTATTTTGACAGTTTCGTGTGGTTTAACATCTGGACGTAATTGAAGTACGACTTTTGAAGGTTCGATACGAAACAGCTTGTTCTTACTCTTATGTTCAAATTTTTCTGAAAAAAAGGTAAGGACACTTTTATTAGTACATTATTCAAGTTGATAAGACCATTATTTGTGTACATAAAGTAAACAGTAAACATTAAAATGATCACTTTTAAGGCATGGAGCCAAACTCTATAATCATGTATAGTTAAAAAAATCAAGTGCACATCATTTATGATCAGTTGTAAAATATTAAATTTAATTGAATTTCAAAGCAAACAAATGTTTAATTTTTACATACCATGAGCGTAACATGTCAGATAGAACAAATCATCCTTAATGCCAGTTCTACATTCATCTAAACGAGCCATTGTAAGTTATTTTGATAAAATGTACACCCACATAATACTCAGCAATATAAATTGGACACTAAGAAACATTAGAGAATATTTGCTAATATGAAGCCACAAATACATTTCTATTCTCTCGATAACTTTTCCAATTACTATTTTTTCTTCTCATGTATTCTCTGAAACTATAAACGTCTTATCTATAAACCTTATCTGAAAAGAAAAAGACGTTCATGAATCAAGAGTTTGCACTACCAAACTGACAAAACGAACATCTTTGGAATAAACAAAAAAGAAGTAATTTTGTTTCTGATTGTCGCACGCTTGAAAATTAAATACACAATAAATGAAACAAAAATAAACTTAATATTTACAATACAGTGGAAAAATATTTTTAAAAAGTTTCAAAGAACGTTGTTACAATATACTGAATATTCTAATATACAGGTCAATAAGCACAAGATTTTAAATATTATTTTGAGGATATGTGTAAACAGAAATTCAATCACTCCATTTTACATCAATATTACATTTATATTCAAGGTTCCTGGTGGTAATCAACATAATGCATAGGTAAATACTTTGTCAAGAAATATTGGATTCGCTTAAATGTTTTAAGATGTAGCAGACAGTCCTAATAATAAATACTACTTACGAATCTTAATAATAAATAATTTTTCACTAAGTGTTGGCGGTCTTGGTATTAGAATTACTCCACAGAATAACTAGTGGAGCTAAAATATCACGTACTTTCTCCTCCCTATTTTCACGCAAAATTAAGCAAAAAAACAAAATTTCAAAAAATTGTCCTTGACCTTATTTTAAAATCTATATTTAAGGAACATATTTCATTAAGGGAAAAATCTCTTTCTTTAAAATTTTCGTTACAGGAAGACTTCTAAAAAATTTTGAACGTTTGTAATTTTCATAACATCAGGTTTTTTTAATGAACACGAGACCTGCACCATTCTCTTAAGGCTAAATGTACCGACACTAGTACAATTTGTGGCCACCACGTGGCAGCACCAAAATAAGTAAAATTTACTTTACCGATAACGTCTGAACCAATGGTCCGATTTTCGATCTGTAAACGGCATTTGACGCCTTTCTAAAATAGAATTTACGCTACGATGACCATTTTCCAAGTCATGAGATTAGAAGGCAACAATCTCCTTTTCGTTTTTCGAGATGACGGCAGAGATTTTTTTGTTGGTGGTGTTGTAAGCGATTCTGATGCCAAAGCAACGTTGGAATTCTGATTTTCGTTGTGATTATTGGAGGATCTAAAATATTATTGAAAGAAATGTTTACAAACACCCAATTTATTAGCCATTTTGTACATGAATTATAGTGCAGTATACTCCTCTATAAATCGAAGTTTTTAGTACCTGAGATAGTACAATCTAAAAGCCACTTTCACACTTTGCGATCTCAACAAATTACTTTTGACGTTGAAAACCTGAAAAGAGTTCCCACTAGTGTAACGATTTTTGACGCCTTATCTTTCGCAAGGCGGCAGTTTGACAATAATCTCTCTTGAATAGTCAGGGAAATTCAATTACATTGCACAAATAAATATACTTCCAAAACTTTAATAAACCACATATTTAAATATTACTGTCATGTGTCGTACGTAAGAGGTTGAACTAAAGAATTCGCGATGACCTACAGTGTCAGTATTCGGCATATTGACGTGTTTTGCAATTTGCCGCCTACGCGAGCAGTCGAGGAAATAGTATATCTGCTTTGACAACATTGTATAAGGTTCAATATCACTTCATCTGATATAGAATGTTTCTTGTTCTGAGAAGACATGAACTCAATGAGTGACATGTTTGCTTCTTGTTCGTAACACAAGTGTATAGCGTATTCATTTTAATTTGGTTTCTGCCTTTTGGTGGGACGGTATAGCTTCTGTTCGTAGTGAAGGCCAAACAATACACAGTTAAGCTGGGAAAATTATACGTCTAGTTATTAAGAAATGTGACGAAGAAAATAATTCGGGCGTTCTTCATCACACGCTGCATAACAGCAATTTTCGGGTAGTAAACTATACTGAAGTGTCTTTTCGAACTGTGATATTAATTAAAAAAGAATTTGAAGCCGGAGGGGCTGCCTTGAGTACTCCCGTAAGAAAAGGCCATATTGTGAAGATAAAAAAATTCCACATTGATGGTATTCACTTATTGCTTATTTGTTTTCCTTATTTTCGTATGATGTTTTCATTTTTGTCTATGGCTACTTGGCGTAATATATTTGGGACAGCTAGTAGTTGCAGATTAGGCGGGGGCAGGGAGGGTAGCTTCCAAGAACACCGAGCGCATTCCTCAGCCTCGCAATCAAGTCAGCTCATAAGAATGAAGTGGCTCGTGAATGAACAGACGCAGTAGACACGCGGACGTGGAGACACGAGGAAGTGTAGGGCGTAAAAGGGCACCAAGTAAGCGAGCCAATCAGTGAACTTGGTGTGAGCATTCGCCACGTTGTCTATTTGCGAACCACTGTCACAGTGCCATATCGGACTTGGAAATCCCGGGCCCCCTCCCCCACGGCCACTTTACCCGAGTCCAGGCTCGTTCGTGCCCTAGTCCCTGCCCTAGTCCTTTGCGGCAGGTGGCGATGAAAGACCAACCGCCCGATGCATTCTACAATCGACAGACTGAATCAGACCCTCAGAGAAAATTCAAGATTTTCTCTTTGAAATATAAAGAAGTTTCACAAAATCTTGGAAACACAGACATCGAAGTGAAGATTCGATGGATTATATAGTACGATATAAGCAACGGAGTCCTTATATTTCTTTCTTTTTAAACATTATATTTCTCTGCAAAGAAAGCAAATGACCAGACGAAAGTCAGAAAACTCTACGGGGATTCCAGCCCAGAACAAGACAAGATAAAGAAAAGTTTATTCAAGAAAAAAAGCGAAGAAGTGGAAGAACATAACAACAAATAGAGATCTTAAGATATTTTCCAGGTCATCCGAAATATGACCACGGAGTGTAAACCAACAATGGCGAATGTTAAGAACAAGAACGACAAAATAAATACAACAAAAGAAGAGATCACGAAAAGATGGGAAGAATACGAAGAAGTTATATGATAAAGACTTACAAATAGAGTAGTGTATAAATATAGATGTTTACGAATAAGAACCTGAAATGAATTGGGCGACAAAACAACTGAAAAATGGGAAGTCCCCGGCTGTAGATAATATTCCAATCGAACGAAGATACAGGGGAAGAAATCTTGGCGAAACTAACACAATTATGCAATGTGATCTGGAAAAGAGAAGAGTGACCAACAGATCAGCATGTCACTATACTTTTTCTGTTACAGAAGGGAGACAGCATGAATACCGTGTGATTCAGTCAATCGGCAAAAGTCATCCCTCGGAAAAGGAAAAAAAATAAGATTTTAAAAATGTTGTTGATGTAAGCATATACTTTCTTAAGATTTTCAAAAACAATTCACATTGAAAGAAACCTCATTTTCTATCTCCACTGGAAAGTTGTGTAGATTACATTACGTCGCGTAAGCGTTAGTGTAAAGCATATTCTAAGATCATACTCACAGAAAAAGATTTCCTTCGTTTTTAAACGCGTTTGAAAGTTCCATATTATTTATATCACTGTGTCCGATATGTCACGAAAGAGTCTAACTGGTTTTGCATGCTGCAATTTCTACAAATAACTTTTTCTAGAAAATCCACATTTTATAAAACAAGGAAAATGGAAGGGAAAACACGCTCCAAATGCAAGCAAACATCTAGGAGTTATCCAATTGCATCATTACCCTTTATTCATTTACGTAGTCTGTATGAAATGACTCACCAGGAATTATGTATTCCCTTCAAAATTATACAAATATAACATATTTATTTTATATCAATATAACTTACCAAGTAAGCTGGGATAAGTCATTATTCATACTATTTTATTTCAATGCTTGTTACGGCGTTGGAGTCAGGATACAGCTCGCCAGACTGCTATTTTACCACCTTTTTTAAATTTGGAAGTCGTAGGCTTCCGCGGCCATGGGCATACCAGCCATGGTATGCATGGGCATACCAGCCCTGTATGTATGGGCATACCAGCCCTGAGGATGATCACGACAAAATGGTCGAAACGTCGGCAAGACAGCCTTCGACGCGACGGCACCCAGACAGCCAAGATCATGCATTTTTTTAAAATTTGTCCGAAAGTACGAAAACATTTTTAAAATTAGCTTCGGCTATTTTACTTGGGAAAAGAGATTCACCAGATGAACTCTTTAAAGCAGATAAACGTCGTTTTGAGATCAAAAATAGAGTTGTAGGATAAAAGAGCTCGTGGGTATACTCCGCTCATTTTTTTCGGTACTTGACAACGGAAGATCTTAGAGCAAGGTTGTGTGATAACAGAAGACCTTAGAAGTAAAATATATCTAAAATAAGATGTGAGGAGATCAAATAATGCTGATATTTACACAATTAGTTCCTTTTTTAAAAAAAAATAGTTCCAAATCGGAATCGATATTTTGAGTAATGCCTCAAACAATTTTAAGATGGTATTCGAAGGAAGACAGAAATATGTGAAAAAGATAGTTATGTACTACTATTACAGACCGTTTACCTCGGTCTGTAATAGTGGTATAAAATCTCTAATTTGATATCCGTGGAAAAAGATTGAGATGCAAAGTGACGAACGCATAAACCGAGTGTGTGGCTTGCGTGTACCGCAAGTCTCGCCTCCTCCGTCGGGGCTGGCCGCACGCCGCCGGGCCTGGCCGCGACGCGCCGCCGCGCTGACAGAGGGCCCACAACAAACGGATGGGTGACGCAATGGCGCAGAAGGGGAAGGGGGGGCGAGGTGTTTTCGTAAATTTCACTTTACGACGCTCCTATTCGTCCGATTTGCATGATTGTCACGGCGTTGGATTCAGGAAGCATGTCGCCATCGCGCTATAAGCCCACGTTTTGTAATTTGTTCTCGGAAGTTTGAGAACTAATTTCAAATTCGCGTTTTTGCTAGATTTTTGGAAAAAGGTCATCGTAGCGTAAATTCTATTTTAAAAAGGCGTCAAATGCCGTTTACAGATCGAAAATCGGACCATTTGTTCAGACGTAATCAGTAAAGTAAATACCCCTGTGATAGTGCTGCGATCTATTGAATTTTCCTACAAGTATTTTTCGGTGCATTTAGCCTTAAACGTCCTTCACACTATCCAGCAACAGAATTTAATAAAAAACGATGGAGCCATTTTTTTAAATTTGGAAAATGACCTACGAACGTCATTTAAAGTAGCCCCAAAAAATAAAATATCGATTTCAAATTGGAGGGGCTTTGACATCAGCCAGATCGATTAGGGAATATCAATTTTGGAAAAAATCAGCTGAACTTTTCAGTCGCTAGCGTTGTTCACAGACGTTTTGCGACAGTCATTCGATTTTTCGACAAGAACCCACAAAACATGGTCTCTGGCTACACCACGTGATAAAGAATTTTTTTAAATTTAGCAACTGAATTTATTCAGGTTTTCGTTACCAGAGCCTGTAATAAGAATTTTTCTGCCAAAAATTCTCCGTTCTTTTTCGCACAGCATTATTAAAAAACAAAATAATCTCTCTCTTCATTGTCTGACTAGCTTCCATTACGTGGGAAGTAATGATACACGATCATTTCAGTTTTTTTCAAAAACATTTTAAAATACACTTCGAATGGAAGTGATAACATATTAGGCTGAATTCTTTGCGTGATTTATTTTTTAATAAAATTATAAACGAAATGCATTAACCAATCTCTAGGGTTGCCACAAAGATTACAATGGAATTCACGACATACGAAATATGTTTCAAAGCAAATTGCTTATTTTTATGCAACTAAATAGTACATCAAGTGAATCGCATAACAAGGAAATAGTATATCAAGTAAACATTTAAAGAATATATCAAGATAAATTACATTGCTCCATTTCAAGAACAATATGGTAACACTCTTTTTCTAGAACGAATTTCCCTGACTTTTCCAGGTTAGTCAGACCATTTCCATTAAGTTTCCATTTGTGATGTACAAGTATCAGGATATTTAAATTAAATATTACGTAAAATATGACTTTGCTTGATATTAAAACACAACGACTGAGCCCTTTTCTTCTTTGTATTTCAGAAACGTTTTTGTTAGCTCTCAGATTGCACCGTTAAAGGACCAAATCATATTTTCTTATTAAATAAAAATTGTGCAAAAAATAACAAAATATTCAAGTTATTTGAAGAAGAATTCTTAGAGCTATACCACAGAATAAGACCCATCTTAAAAGATATTGTATTATATTATCTCACTTTTCCATATCAATGAGTTCCATCGATTCTTTTCCCATTTTTCCAAATCGATGAAATTCCCTAACTTTTCCCTGTCTTCCAGAAAGTGGCCACCCTAAAGAAAATAGTTTCACTGCTGAAAAATAATTTAAATTCGCCAAACAGGGTGAACTCTCGAACCAGACAGATTTGCCAGATGATCGGTGAGCAGACGTGTTGCCAGATGTTCAGTGTAGGAAATTGCCGCTTGCATTCCCTTGTGTTGCGCATAGTGTTCGGATGTTGCTCACAGGTATCCCCAACACGCATTCTTTTAGGTTTGTGAGTAATTATAACAAGGGTATTCTGGACTTTTGGCGGAAACAGAAATATCTGTCGGGGCACATGCTAGTATTTAGGACATATCCCGGTTTTACAGGACGTGTGGCCACCATATCTATCGCATGTCTGCCATATGTACAAAGCATTAAAATCAATTTTATGTTTTCGCCTTACTAAGAATGTAGTAAAGAAAAGGTTTGTAATCTCGGAAATCGGCAAATGTTTGATAAAAAAACTTATTGTCGGGCCGTGATAACAAAACTATTGATAAATTATTGTTCGGGACAAAACTTAGAATGCCTCGTGCATACATATGCTTGCGTGTAGGCTTAGCCATGTAGCCGTGCATCTTGGGCATAATATTATTAAATTAACAAGAAAGGTTTTATTATTTTAAAACTATTAAATTTGTTATGCATACTCTTGTCACTGGTTTCATCCAGGCGTGTACTAATGATTTAATTTGTTTTATGTATTTCAATTATTCATTCTAGCACCTTCATTTTATGTATTTCAATTATTATTCTTCTTGGCCACATCGCTTTTTGCGGCGATGTCGCAACAATCACACGACGTTTCAAGGAAATTATGACGCGACCAATTCGCCCAATATTTTAAGTATTAAATACTCTCTCAGTAATTCTAAACTGAAAGAGCCTATCACATACTTTCTTTAATTCAAAAACATTGCAATTTATAATTCCAAATTAACATCCGTTTAACTACACTCTCATTGGCCTAATCGGGAAAAACCTGCGAACAATGCTCGCTCTTCCACGCCGCTCACGGCCCACCTCGGTTGAGCTACAACTTTCGAGAGGGAAGGACGTGTCTGTGCCTTTCTCTTGCTCACTCATTATTTTCATCATGAGCGTGTATGACAGTCATGAATATGCTTTGCCATGAATTGTTTCGTGTGCTTAAAAGCCTAAGGGCCTGTTTAACCGGTGCCTGATAAAGTTCCAAATACTACCGACAGAAAACGTGCGTGATATTTATTTTGCGTTTCACCAATTTCTTTCTTGTTAAAATATCTGAATGATATCTTTCTGATAAATGATCTGGCAGCGGCAGCGAAGCACTTTTGTGTCAAAAGCGCTATGTGAGCGCGAATTCGATTGTGTTTTGGTAATGAGTGTCAGTTTTTTCTCCTTCATTTGTTGTTATTTTGTGTTGCAGTTTACTTCAGCGTGAGCTGTGTGTGAGTTCGGTGTAAAAGTTTGTATTATTGCGTCGTACTTTGTGTGTGTAGTTCTTGTTTTCATTTAAGGCAAGACCTTTTTTTAACAATCTCTCTTATAAAACTAATGTTGATATGTTCAATGCACGGAAGTAATTTTATTTCTTCAACATTTATCAATAATAGGTATTTGCAACAAAACCTCTTAGGAACTTGTTTGTAGAAAAGCTTGTCTACTTTAGTTTTGCATTGAGCATAAGTATCGGCAGGATTGAAAGTTATGAATATATATGCAGTAAACATATAAAAACACCTTAAAACGTATCCCCACGCACACTCACACACTTCGGGATTTTTATTATAATGTACAGCGGACCTCGTAAAATAAGGCATCAATTCAATTCAGCAGATAACAATCATGCCATGTTTCAAAACTCCGGGATATTCTTCACTCGATTTGTCTAATTTGACAGGACTATGTGCCATCTCTGCACCCTCCCGAGGAAAACTCAATTAATTCGACTTGCCTTATCTAATAATAATTGGGTTTCATACGCTGTGCTCAGTTGCGCCGGCCGAACGTTACTCACCGCACCTATTTATCTTGCCGTCATTGCTGCATCCAGCCTCTTTAACTTACGTTTACTGTAAGCACTTTCATGGATGCAAGTGTCTCAAGAAAGAATCATCAATACTACAAGGGTCTCAAGAAACCTTGACTAAAACTCGTTACGTAACTATCTATGTATCGTAATTTTCTAAGAACTCCAAGCATTTGAAGTCATGTATTACGTGACATGTATATGTTTTAAAAGTATTATTAAACTGTCTCTATAGCCGATCAGATGGCCGAGATCGCTAAGGCAGTAGTGCCGGAGTGGTTTCGGACCAGAAGATCGCGGGTTCGAGTCCCGCCTCGGGCATGGGTGTATTTGTGTATGTCTGTATGTGTTGTCCTTTCACCCCCATTATCATCATATCATCATTTCATTTTCCATACCCCCAGGGCTAACAACCATGGGGGATAAAAATCGGATCCAGCTAAAAATGCTGGTCCCCCCAAAAAGTTGTTGCAAGCACCTGCTACCGCGATAATAAATAAAAACTGAGCCACGGTAAATGCAGGATGCTTGCATGCGTGGTCCTAGTCGGCCGATTAACGAAAAAAAACTGTCTCCATATTTATCTCTTCTCTTCTTTACTACATCAATGTAGTTGCAGCCAAACATAATTTCATTATTGAATGATGAGGCTTCTTCCACTAGGTCTCTTACTCTGCAGGTGATTTGGGAGCTTTAAAATCGGTACCAAACCTTAACCGGTTAGCCCTTAATAAAAGGTGTTTTTTTTTCAAGTGATACGAAGGTCACCACCGAATTTTCCTCAATCAGAATGATAATCTTTTAAGACAGACTGGGGAAGAAACGCCGCTTTCCCGCACAGAAGTTTCTTGACGAATCCTCTTCTTTTGTAACGTCTAGAAGATTGTGCTTATAAATTCGAAGAATCGAAGATAATTCTAAGTACTGTGGAAAAATTATTTTTTCCTATTCAAAAGAAGAAAATCGGAAAATTGATAATTAACGGAATTGGGATACAAATTGCGACAGGTTTGAATTGAGCGCCGTCGTATGGTCGCGCCCGATTTTAAGCCGTCTGAATTCTAAATTACTCGCCGTTTGCAAATTACGCTAAATACCTTCTGGGTCTTTAAGAGCGCTCCGAGTCTTGGAAATAGGTATAACATGCCGGAGATATACAGGCTGCGATGAAATTGAAAAAATTCAAAAAGCAAATCTACTGGAATCTATGTATCCAACGCGAAATGATGAAGGATCTATTTATTGCTAATATTATAAGGCAGTTACTGGTAGTTTTTACAACTTGAAATGACTTACCTGAGCATTATTGTCCTTTGGTAAAAAGCGACCAAAGATAATTGACATGTGTATTGTTCATTGTAAAGCCGAAATAAATTATCATCAAAGTAAGTGAATTGTTTCTGTCAGATTTTACAGTACGGTTGTTATTACACTTACAATTTAGTTAGAATTTAATTGGGGAATATTTAGAGTAGTGAATTAATTTTCAATAAATTAAAACTTTTTTCACAACAATAAATGTATTTGTAAGGTTCTGTGGTAAAAAATGATTTTGACGAAAACGCAATTAAAAGTTTGTAGCAGGAGCTTTTAATACCAATTGATATGCTAACATACATGTTTCTGTAATAATGAACTCTTTGACAAAGTATATATTAAATTATTCTTTTACATATATTTTACACGGTATCAAAAGAGTATTGTCAAAGCTCCTTCGTTCTAAAATAAAGAAAATGGATGGGACAGATGTGTCGAGATCTCCGGAAACAGGGGTTTATGGCCCTTTACCAGGACATTCAATTTCCAATATAGGTTAATTTTCAAGAAACTGAAAATTTTTTTTCTACAAGGACCGAAATTCCAAAAGACGTCACCAAAACAAAGTTTGATGTAAAAAGTTAAATTTTCTGCTTGGAAATCTGGACTGTTCAAGTAGTCACTAATGCTATGGTGCGTAATTGAATACCGTATATTCTTACTTGAAATAATACAAATATTTGATTTAATTAAGCATAATTAATCATGTCATTACTAAATAAACGTTATCACCGCTGTCCCCTTTAATCATAGAAGAGGTGGTGGCAAATAAAACGGTGGGTGTTCAAACTCAAATTAATGCGAATATAGAAGTCCCAATCATTCTTCTTGAGATTTCGATTCGCCTGAATCGCTATCAGCAGAGCTTTCTAACAACTTCTCCTTGATGAAGGCCATGGTGTCCCTCATGGCCTTGTAGAGAAGGGACCTGGCGCGCGCGATGTCCTTCTTGTCGCCCCGCCTGGCTCGGAGGATGGTGAAGACGCACGCCGTGTGGTACTCGAAGCTGCCGGGCTCCAGCGGCATCACCGTGAGGTGGTGCTCCACCTCCTGCAGGATCTTGAGCAGCCCCTCCGAGGCGTCGGCGGCCGCGCTCTTGGCCGCGTCCAGGCGCTCCCGCAGCTCGTCGATCATGATGGACGTGTCGTCGGCCTCGGGCAGGCGCAGCGCCGCCGTCAGCAGCTGCTCCTCGTGCTCCCACGCGCTCTGGTTGTCCTGCAGGTCCACTTCGGGGAACACCGCGTGGATGGCTCGCTTGATGGCCACGTACACCGCCTCTTTGAACGGCTTGAAGTACTTGACGGGCGGGCGCGAGTCCTTGATTTTGGCGAAGCACGGCCGCACCAGGAACAGGTTGCCCGAGTCGAGGGGCTTCCCGGATAAATCTTTGGTAAATGTGGCTAGTAAGTCCTTGGTGTGTCCTTCGGCGGCCGCTTCCATAGGTTCCAGTTCTTCGATTATTTTAGCCACGAGCTCCTTGTACTGCTTCTTGAAAGGGACCTGCCCCAGCATCTGAAGGATGGGCCACTCTTTGTCGATGACGATTGCGTCGTCCAAATCCACGTAGGGGAAGACGTTCTCGATGCACTTTTTCACGGCGTCGTAAAATATATTTTTGGCCGTTAGGCTCGCCAAGCGGGATATGTCCTGGAAGCGCAAGTTCATGTACATGTCGTCGAAGATGTAGAGCGCGTGATCGATGTCCGTGGGCTCGACGAAGAGCTCGACCACCACGTCGTGAATCGCCTTCTGCACCTCGGGACTGTCCTCGATCGTCTCGTAGCGCGATTCCATTTCATTTCGGATCTCGTCATACAGCACGAACACGTCGTCGTCGTACGGTATCTTTTGCAGCATGAGCAGCGTGGGCCGCTCCTTGTCCATGGAGCAGTTGGCCTCGCGGATGTCTGTGCGCGGGAAGACGAGCCCCATGCACTTGCGCACGGCGTCGTTGAGATATATGCGCGCGTACACGTTGTCCTCTTTGGAGACGCTCAGCTGCTTGAGCTCGGACAGCGCCTGCTGGAGGCGCTCGCGCAGCTCCGGCGCATCCTCCTCCTCCAGCTGCGAGAGCGCGCTCAGCACCAGCAGCAGCGCCTTCTTGTGGCCCTTGGTCACCTTCTCCAACGCCATCGTCGCCTTCACCTCTTCCTGGATTTTGGCGTTCAGCTGGGCGGCGTACTCCGTGTCGGGCATCTACAACACCAATAATAATAATAAATAAATAATAAAAAGAAGCCGATCCGGGTAGCCAAGAACGCTGAGGCAGTAGTGCCTTGGCGGTCTCGGACCGACCGATTGCGGGTTCGAGTCCCGCCTCAGGCTTGGTTGTGTTTGTGTGTGTCTCTGCACGTTTTTCTCTGCCCATTTCATCCTTCATCATCTTTATCATTTCACCTCATGCCTCAGAGATAACATCCTTTGGTCTATAAATGAATTTAGCATGAAAATGCTCATGATAAAAAGTCTCATGCAGCTAAACTCGATAAATATGACTCTGCCCTGGCGGTTTGCACGGTCGCCCTGGCGGTTCAGGGGGTCCCAAGATGGCCAATTTGCGACAAATACTAATAATAAAAATACTAATTCCATTCCACATTCATGTCAATTAGATATCCTAAACATATACAAAATACATAAAATGTAAGACCTTTCTTCGCCACATGATGGAGAACTGGAGCATAGTTTTGCACCTGTCAACTAAACATTAGTCTGTAATCTCCAGACCCATCTACATTAGAAGAGGTATCTTTCAAGGCGTATCCATTAATTGCCAATGGTATCCATCAAGAGGTATCCATTAAGTGCACTATGGTTCTGCTTGGCATTGAACCCCCTCTGTAGCACATCATACGGATACAAACTAACCACACGATCAAACGAATATTACATTATCGACTATCTATTGTGCATGGATTTTGGGTGCAATATATACAAAATTGAAAGAACAGCTGCACAAAATGTTTGTCATTACCTCCAAATTTAGCTGCGAAAAACGTACGGAATTTGTTTATGATAAATGCAAATCTGTTCGTTTTGTAAAAGGAAAAATTGTCTCTTCCAAAGAATATTGTAACCTGATGAGATCATTGAAGATCCCAACCAGTACAAATATACAGGAATCCTCAGCTAAAAGGAATTGATCACATAAAAGTAAAAAAAAATTGAAACATAACTTTTTACAGAAAATCAAAAGTATACTAAGAACTCAACTCTATAATAGAAACAAGGTAAAAACAATAAATACTTTTGTAATTGCATTACTTATTATTTTCATCTCATTTACAGGTCACCTACAGGTTTGGAAAACTTGTCAAGAATTATCAGAACGATATTAACAAAATACCGTATGAGATACTCCAAAGCGGTAATAGAGGGTGCCACTCTTCCTACATTCCTTAAAGGAACGGACATAATAGACGTACCATTTTAGCGTCTACATAAAATCGTCTCACTTGCGTAGCAGTTGCATAACCTGCGAACCATCCGTGCATAAGGCGTTTTCTAAAATCAGTGGAAAAAGTCACAGATATAACTCCGTTGTATGGAATTTGTCACTACACGTTCATTGGCCAAATACAATCATTTCCGACCCCTATACGAGCCCTAAAAGTTGGTATCGTTTATTCTGAGACAAGCCGTAGAGGGGAAATAATGAAAGGCGATGAAGTAGTTTGATTAACTACAAGTTATTCCCGGTACGCCAAGTACTAAGGCCATTGCCCCCCTAAGCGTAGTTATGTTTTGATCCCGGGAGGTTGCCGTGATCTTCCCCCGCTGGATGGGGAGATCTAGCGCCGACCTGCAACTGCTTTGGAGGATTTTCCCCCACATCTCCCACCTCTAAGCTCCCGCCCGGTCCCGCGGCATGTGCGGTGGTGTTGTGCATGTTAGTGAAAGTAGTAAGGAAGGGCGATGCCTTGGCGAGCATGGCGAGCGTCGTCTCGTCGGGGTTGAAGTGGCACTCCTCGTCCTCCAGCGCCACGCCGGGCACCACGGCGCGGATGGCGGCCTTGAGGCAGAACTTGAGCACGCAGAGCACGCGCAGCGCCGCCTCCTTGGTGGGCGCCTCCGAGTGGATCAGCTTGAACACGTAGCTCATGTTCTTCTTCTTGCGCGCCGACTCGCGCGGCAGGCTGCGCAGCTTCTCCACGATCTGGCTGAGCATCTCGGCCACCTCCGGCGGGTCGCTCGTCTTCGTCTCCCACGCCTCGAGCACGGCGCACAGCTCCTCGAACAGCGGCACGCACTCCTGCGGGTCCACGAACTTGAGGAAGCCTAAGATGTAAGTCTCTGCGTTCTTCACTTCCTCGTCGTCGCACATGATCAGCTCGGGGTAGTGCACGCTTATCGAGTAGCGGCAGGCGTCTTCCAGGAGCTTCAGCACGCACACGGCGTCCGACTTGAAGAGCTTCTTGCCCTTGACGGCGTCCACGAGGTCGGCGAACGTGTTCTTGGCGTCGCTGCTCTTGTTCTCCACCTGCTCCAGCCGCATGATGACCTCGGGCAGCTCGGCCTGCACGCCCTCCGAGAACAGCTCCGTCTTGTTCTTCTCGGTGAGCTCCTCGATCACGTCCTCGAAGAGCTGCGTCGTGTCCTTGTCGGAGGGCACCTTGTCCAGCAGCGCCATGATGACGGCCGCGGGCTCCAGCAGCTGCACCACGTCCTGCACGTCCAGGTCCGGGAAGGCGAAGGCGAGGGCGCGGTGCACCACGTCGAACACCACGCACTGCGCCTGCAAGCCACACGCATTCCTTTATCCACTTATATATTCTCTACTCCACACATTCATTTATTTGTTTGTTTATTCATTCATTAAATTATTCACTTATCTTCAAAAAGTGAACACTGTAAGTAACGTGAATGGGATAGTATACTGGATACCCGTTTTCATCATTTCAGAAATTCAACAATCACTCTTTTATTACACCTACTCAAATTTTCAATAAAGGTACTTAGAGCCTTTATTCATAATTTGCATCGGCAAAAGAGCTACCAACGAGTATTTGAATCTCCCATCACCCTCTCTTCCATCCGTTTCCCTCTCTTATCTCTCTTTCCCTCTCCTCTCTTCCATTCCTATCTTTCCCTCTCCTCTCTCACATCTCACTCTCTCCCCCCACTTCTCCTTCTACCTCTCTCTCCTTTTTCCCCTTCCCTCTCCTCTCTCCTCATCACTCACTTTCTCCCTTTCTCTCTCTCTCTCTCTTTCTCGTGAGCGCGCACGATTTCATTGTCGGTGCGGGTTGCGGGATTCATGTGCGGGTTGATACAAAGTGAGTCTAAATTTCTGAGTTTGTACTTTGGATTAGCGGATTAAACCTTGTCAAGTGTTTGTGTTTGCGCTTTCGTTTCTTGGACGATTCACTTCCTTGATGAATTGATGCTTTAGGGTTGTGTCACTAGCTATGATCGTTAGCTCCGTAAGTGTAGTACATGTAATATCCCAGGAGGTGGCAGTGTTGTTGCCTCACATACAATTTTTGACTATACGTTCTACTAAACTTCTTCCTGCTGGGTGTTAGAGTATCACGTAACAACGAGGATATTGTTTTTTTAGACACGAGCAACAAGTACAGCATTTCTAGTCACGTAATCTACCCTTGTTGCCAACACCTTGAAATTAATAAATGAAAAGGATCGTATCACCTGAACGCATTTGATACCAAAAATCCCCTCATTAAAAGTATCCAGACAGTGTAGTGATCGCAGTGAACAATCAAAAGCATAGGACTGAAATCTGGAAAAAGCGCACAGCGCTCGTGGTAGGGCAGTGAAGCGCGGCCACGTCTCTTCTGCCAGGCACGGAGTAGACTGGAAGCCTTGGTGCTCAGAGTGAGAAGTGGCGGAGTATACTTCTACTTGAACCGAATGTGTGGGAGCATTCCTGGAAGTAGGATGCGACATCGATGGCGATGTTTTTGTAGAATCCGCAAATTTGTAAACATCTATGTATTAATTCCGATGTTTTTTAACATTGATGTTTTGTGATAATGAAAATGTGCAATTACGAAGCACCTGATTGTAACTGTTCATGTGTTGAAACCAAAGGAACGCTGTGAGTACTACCTTCATCGTACAAACTCTCTCGCCCGAGATGACCTCCATGCCCTTGTGTTTCCTCTTTCTTCATATTCATTTCGCCCATTAAGATATGGTCACCAAATGCGCTGCGAGAGTAACTCTTCTCAAATCCTTATTTGGTGAATTGATCAACATGTACACTGTCAAATTAAATTTTGTTGCACACGCCTTAAATGCTAAATGTTACTAGAGCAGCTGGCAAGCGTTGATGTTGAGAAACAAGGAAGCTAACCTGGAAGAGGGCCTTGGCGTCGGGGCCGGCGCGCGCGAGCGTCTGCAGCAGCGCGTCGAAGTGGCGCTGCAGCGCGGGCGCGTCGGGCAGCGAGGGCGCGTGCGCGTCCGCGTCCGCCGCCGCCGCCGCCGCCTCCACCAGGCGCCGCGTCGCCTCGCCGTCCACGCCCGCCTCGCGCGTCTCCAGCAGGATCTTCACCTGCCGCGCACGCGCGCAACGAGCTGCACTCAGGGCGGCGGGAGCCCTCGTTCTAGGCTGCTATTTCCCACGCTTGCTGCGATACCTGCGTCGAACTCCCGTCGCCCCGTCTAGACGAGAATTATTCTAGCGGACGGTAGTTTTCCCTGGTTTATCCGCCCAGTACCAGGCGAATGTCGGAGCAGTACCCTAACATCGTGCGCGTTCTTTCCTTCCTCTCCCTTGACCTATCCTCACTCCTTACTTACCTACACACTTAAATGCACAACACTGCTATTTGCAAGCAGCCAGTTGCTAGAATTCCCAAACCATCGTCGAGGCTCGAAGCTCACATCCTCCCGGTCTGATTGGCTGGAGAGCCAGCGGCAATGCTGATTCCGATCTAAACTCGGACGCATGACAGAGATATAGACAAGTAGACGTAGGGAAAGGGGAGAGAGTGAACAGAAAGCGAGGGTGTTGCTGATACCCATGTAAGGGTACAGTGAAGGGACAGAAGAAGAGAGGGATAATCAGAAAAAGATAGAGAATGAGGCACAAGAAGATATAGAGAGACGTGAGATATAGAAGTGATATTGGAGGTAAGAGGCGATCATTACACTTCGTATTGTGAATTGTAAGTTGTTGAATTGAAGGCATTGTGAATTGTAATTATTTTCGACCAAACAATTGGATTGCAATTATGTAAAGATCTCAAAGTGTGTGTTGCGCGTATTACTATTAACACGATTATTCTTAAAGAGCGCGAGGGTGTACCTCGTCGAGCAGCTCGACGGCGGCGCTGGCGGGCGCGTCGGGCGGGAGCCGCGCCAGCAGCAGCGCCACGGCCTGGTCGGGCGGCAGCATGCCCATCTCGCTCACCGGGAACGACGTCTCCGCCACCACGCCGATGGCGCGCTGTCAAGCACACCACACAACAGCATTAAGCAAGCAGCAGGATGCAAGAACACCGCCAATGCGCTGCACGCGCCAGTGCGTCGCAGTATTAGAGGAAATTTTAATTGCATTTCTTTCAAATATTACATCTTGTTCACCTTCATCGCGTTATTTTTGGTTGGTTGCTATGGAAAATTGTCATTTTGTACCACTTTCAAAATGTTTCTCAACACTCCATGCATTCTGGCGGCCAGCGTCTGGTCTGGCTTTTCAAACAAAGTACCCATGCTGTCATCATGTGGTTTGGGACGCAAAATGATGCTGCGGAGATCGGTGTAGCGGACTTTAGCTCCCACAAAACGTCCGTTGCTTCGGTTTAATCGGCCCAATACCGTTTATAATTTCGAAGGCGCCTCGGCCCAGTAACGCTGGGAAGCGTCCCCGTGAAACTCGGGGCCTCTTCGCACAGCCACTGCCAGCATCACTGATCGTGGGGAAAGAAGGGTTTATGAGCCCCCGCTGTAGGCGTCGGCGACCACATGGCAGTCGATATCAAAACAACTGAGCTCAGTAGCGCTTCCGAGAGGCCCAATGCAAACGGTGCCAGAATACGTCTGCGCTGCTTGTTGTGGGAGTGCGCCGCTACTCGACACAGCAGCGCCAATGTTCCGCTCAAGTCATAGCTCCATTGATAACAATACTAAGCAGAAGAATGTCTCAGAAGCGCTGCTGAATTGCTCCGTGAGAATGCCTAAATTTAAAGCAACGCTTCGCCAGCAGAAGCAATCTTTATTGGCGAGAGAGACCTTGAGGGCGTCGTGGAAGACGCGGCGCGCCGCCGCCAGGTCGCGCTCGTCGCCCGCGCGCTCGCGGCAGCGCCTGAAGACGGCGCGGAAGACGTTGGGCGCGCGCTCGTGCGTCTGCAGGGAGCGCAGGTCGTGCAGCGCGTCCTCCAGCACCTCGGCCACGTGCGGCCGCCCCTGCTCCGCCTCCGCCCGCGCCTGCTCCTGCGAGCACACGCGCGCAACCACTCAACTCGTACGCCCCCGCTCACACGCCCGTAGTGCATGCTTCTCATCGCGGGAGCTGGCGGTCATCTTCCACCGCCTTTGCTAAAGAGTGTAATTTACAACCGCGACAAGCTCTAAGCTCCTTCTGCTCTCCCAATGTGTATCGTAGTATAGTGTTTCTAAGTGTGTGTGTGTGTGTGTAATTAAGGGGTGAGGATACGAAATGGAAGAGAAAGGAAAGATCGCTCGCGGACTATGACCTGTTTGTTAGCGGCATTGGCGTTCACCTAGTGTTGAATGGAGAAGCGACGGAAAACTACCGATCAGAGCAGCCGGCCGCTGAAATTCTGCTCCTGCCACCGTCAGGGCTCGAACCATAGGTCAGAGACCCTGCAGTGACATAAATAGATGCCCTGAGCCACCTAAGCCGGTTCAGTGATTCGTCTGTTGTGGTCTCTAGTTCTTACGGGACTAGGCCGCACAACAGAAGCCAGTGATCGAGAACGGCAACGGGGACACGCGCTGCATGCGCTTCGTCAATGGGAAGGACGTAGCGCGTTGGATCTGTAGCGGCAGATTCCGAAGCCAATGCACTTCTAACTACGTTGCTGTGTTCACTCTTTCATTGGATTGTTGAGAGTAGAAAAAACGCAAAAACTAATACGAACTGAAAACGGAAAATACAAGCAATCAAAATTTTATAAAAAAACAACAAATCTAATGTATTGGAAGGAAAAGAAAAAAAGTAATATTTGGGGGAATTTTAATTATAAGTACTAATATGAATAGAAAAATAATTAAAATATAATTACTAAAAATAAATAAAACAAATCATCACTGACAAACAAAACGCGTCTCAAACGGTAACCACGCTGTAACCTTAAAATCGCACTACACTCTCTACTTCGCTCCAGACTAGAGGCACGCGCTCGGTCCGCGAAGTGGGCCGCCATTTGTCGCACTTTCATCGGGTGTTCCATTTAAGGTTTGACTGAATTGAAGGACCTGAAAAATGTTGTTACCTTAACATCAGTCAATGGCACACCATTCATTCTCAGTGAAGTGCAGAGCTTCTTATTTGAAATGGAGAACTGCACTGAAACAGTTTTCTTTTCATTAATTATTAATTTGTTATTACGGAACCAATTTGAAGTATCTAATTTTGTACTATTTACGGTTTCTTTATTGCAAAGAATATTCGTATCATCCGCAAAGAGAACTGTTCTTCCGTTTCTAATCGTCGAGGGAATATCGTTTACGTATAGTAGGAAGAGAATAGGACCTAAAATTGATCCCTGCGGGACCATGCAATTGGAAAAGAATCAGAAAGGTGTGTACGTAATGTTCCATTACTCCAGTATTTCTAGTCTCTGAGATCGTTGTTTAAGGTACGAACATAACCAATCTAGAGCAATACCACGAATTCCATGCGAAGGTAATTTTGAAAGTAAAATGTTATGATCAATGATGTCAAAAGCTTTTGAAACATCTAAAAATATTCCAATATGAATCAGGCGACATCTTTAAGAAAAGAAAATATGGCTGTTCTGGTAGATGTTGATTTTCGAAACCCATGTTGGCAATCTAAAAACGCGTCGTGTTTACTAAGTAATGTTTCCATTCGTATGTAAAAAAGTCTCTCTAATATTTTTGAAAAAGAGAAGTTGACCGATAATTTTAGATTTTAATTTTTGATTTCTTTTTTGAAAAGCAGATTAATCTTAGCTGTTTTCAAAATATCTGAAAAAAATCCTGTGCCTAAGGATACATTAAATATGTGAGGTAACTTCAGATTCGTATTAAGCGGCCGAAAACCTACACCACAATATGTTTTAGGAAACTCTGTAATGACTGGGCTAATAATAATGCCAAAAAGTTCGTGTTTTTGTAACATCACTAGTTTATTTAGCGTATGCATGCTCATGAAAATACATTTTGAATGCATATACAATACTTTTTCCTGTGTTTTTTATTCTCTGGAACTAAGAGTTGTTCGAAAACGCATCATAAAGTAATTTCTAAATTTGTAAATTTTATTACTTAGGGTTGAACTACTGACAGCCGAATAAATCATGCCCTTAGATTCGCGTTATGGGGGAAGCATTTACACGCCCTACGCTACATGCCAGGAGACCAGTTGAGAGTTCAGAGATTGTCCCGGGTGAGGCTGTGCCGCGCTGGATGCCGCACTTTCATTGGCCGCTCGTGCACATTTGAATTTATTTCGATTGCGAGGAAGAGTAGAAATTTCTTACTTTTAGAAATGAAACGAATATGCATAAATTTAACTAATACAGTATTTACAGAATATAATACAGAAAAACAAGAATAATTTCACAAAAGCCTACCTTGATTACATTTGAAGTAAGCCAAAAATTTTTAATACCATAATCAGCTATTAAAACTTAAGCATAGAAGTGTGTTTGTGGGTTCTAAATTAAATTTATTACCTTCCTTCAAGTTTATTTTTTACTTAAGATTATTATCTACATCATACTAGCGTCATGGCCAACAACAATGGAATGAATGTCAAGAATTTTGAGACCTTATATCTCTTGTGAACTGGTAACGCCTGAAATAAAGCACGCCAAATTCGAATTTACATTTTTTCAATTTTCGAAAACGCAGAGTGATCGAAAATAAGACCATTACTACTATCCCTACAGATCTTTTCTACATGCGAGAAAAAAATTAAAGACAAAAACCGTTTCTGAGCCAATTGTTTAATATTGTTTTAAAAGCGCCTATGTTTCACACAAAATTACGCAACAAATATTTCGAATATTTTAGAAATATTTTCGAAAAGTTTAAAAATGATCATATTTACAGTCGTCTCTGATGAACACCTTTCTTCTAGGAAAAAAATATTCAATATTTTAGTTGTAGGAAGACCCCGAAAAAATTGAACTTTTGCAATTTTCGAAAAATTAGGTATATCAACGAAAATGAGACCTGCATCTTTCTCTTAAAAACGTCCTTCACACAATCCAGCAACAAAATTTAGTCAAGCATTGGAGCCATTTTGTGGTGGATGGTGGATTTTGTGGTGTGGTGGAATGCGGTGGATGCTCGATGAGCCTCCGTCTCCTCATCCCACCCCTCTCTCCAGCGCCCGGCCCGCCTGCCTCATACCTCATACGCTGGCTGCCCTAAGGCAACGCCATCTTCAATTAACAGCTATATCGTGACGTCATCACGAGTGTTCAAGCGCCCCGGCAAGGAAGCAAGTACTTCGGTCTGCCTGGTTATACACAAAGAATGAACACAGAAGCTTTTGCTAACAAATATTAAAAAATGGAAATTTAATTAAACACTCCTCGTTTAGTGTATAATCAACGAACCCTACATTTTAAGACACGCGTAAATGACACAATCATATCGAATGCATTAATCAACATTCAATCATGTAAGTACATTTTCTAAAAAAATCTGCTTCTTTGGACAGTTCGGTGTGAAATTGCGTATACTTTGCATCTTTACTCTTCATGGTAAGGGTTGGGATTAATAATGCTGTCCACTCAAGATTTGATAAACAACTATTTACCCAATAAACGTTATATCTAGGAAGAGGATTTTATGCCCTAAAAATCTTGAAATATGCAATTAAAATTAACAATATTTCATTTCCTGTATAAACCTTTCTTGATAAACTTCAGGAGAAACATTCTTGGAATGAAAAAATATATTTTCTGCAAAAATAACATAATCTACCTTACTTTTCAGAAGAAATAATTTAAGTAATTACTCACCTTAGTATGTCTTGTTGCATTTCTGCATCTATGATATTCTTCGAATGTTTGATCATATTCATAAAATGTTTCAATTACATGACTGTATTAACCACTCACTTGGTGTTAGACAGGGATAAGCCAATATTCTCTCTCTCTCATTTCAGATGGAAAATGTTGCTTGCAAACTTTAAAAAGTTATTTAAATATAATCGACTTTTAGAATATCATTTAAAGGAAGAAATACTTCTGGAATCCTCACTCATAACATGTCCTTCTTCCCTACAAATTGCTCTGAGCTATTCTCCTTCTCAGGGGAAAGAAAAAGTAAATGTTGGGCCAATCGGATACGTTGCCCTTACAGTTAGAGACACAACATTTTTGCATTGGACTCTGAAAACAAGATAATACTGTTTTACTATTTGAATATAAAATGAAACTGAAAATAATTAAAGCGATGTACTTATCTATGAAATAAAGCTTATGAAAAATTCGTTTTGCAAGGAACCGAGTTAGGTTAGGTTTCTGCAACTATAAATGTTATAGTACAAACAATTATAATTTAAACATTAATTCACACGCTAGCATCATCTAGTCATATTATTTTATAAAAAAGTAATGTATGTACTCGTCAGTTATTGCTCCTAATTCTCGATAATAGTGTATGCTGTACGTAATTGAAAGTTCTAAAAAAGAACAGGAATCTAAACTAACTTAGCACTTCCACAGAAATGGGTATCATCCAAGCCCTCAGAGATATGAGAAGAAATTTTCGAAGCAGTCAGTAGACATAGAGCGAAAACATTAGCACAAGCTCGCACTAAATCGCAAAAACTCACAACCCACTACACTGAATACATACTTCTGGGACCACAACTTGTACACTCGTAATGACGTCATGACACCAGCCGGCATGGTGCACAGGCTTTCCCTTTCTGGAGGGCGTTGCCTAAGGCAACGGGAGGCCTGGCTGTGTTGGCAGAAGCCCTACCTCCAAGTAGTAAATGACGTCCTCGATGAGCACCCGCGCCTCCGTCTCCTCATCCAGCGTCTCCAGCACCTGCAAACACACGCACGCGCACGCGCACTCACAATCTGTAGCATATAATAGGATGGTTTACATTGCAAACACGGTAACATTTATTCTGAGACACCTGTAAGAAATATTTAATGAAACGAATCGTTATATCAAACGTATATCTTTCAATAGGTTTTTTTTTACCCACGTTGTGTAATTAGAAGATGGATGCAGAACCTCTTTTTATTGCTGTTTGTTGACCAATCACAGAGACATTTACAGTTGAGAATTAAGCGTTGGCCATTGTTCTGTTAAACATTTCGTTGGTTTGTGTATATTACTGTGCGAAAACAACCCGTGGGGTGGTGACGGTTAACCGCACGTACCCTAGCCCGTTTCTTAAACTCAGAAGACTCCCAGGACATCCTAAGCCCTCTGTGAGGTCTGCAGCAGCTATTATCAGAGAACAAATAATGACAGATGAACTTTGATGACGTTTCTTTAATAAAATGAGTTCAAATTAAACTCGTGTACTCTATTTTTGTAGTTATTCTTTGCTGGAACTCTCAGGTAGTCGTTGAATCTTGCATGCCTGCTGCCAGTGACCGTTCGTTGTAAAAGGTAAACTTATAAGTGATATTAGTGTAGACAAAATAATGAATGGAACTCGATGTAATGGGCATTAATACACTTTGTGTTAATAATGTTAACGCTACTTGCTCGTTCCTCGTTTGTAACGTATTATCACTTCATCAGCTCCTCCTCATTACATCATAATACTTTTATTATATATGACAGCCCCTGTAATATTTATTTCAGATTAAAATATATCTATTAACACGATTAAAAATCTGAACTGAACACCCACAGTTCAGATTGTGAACTTCCCACAGAGAATGGTGAGATGCGGCGCCGACCTACACATCACTTGCGGGGACTTCCCTAACCAGGTATCTCCCACAAGCGGGGCTTTGCCAAGCTTCCCAGCCTTGCCAAGCTCTAAACTCCTAAAATTTTTGGCCCAAATATGAGTGAGAGTGTTTGTTAGAATGGCATTGCGTTGCGCACCTGCAGGATGGCGTCCTCGGTGGCGAGGAAGAACTGCTTGCCGTAGACGTAGCCGATGCACTTGCGCAGGACGTCGTAGGTGATGAGGCGCGCGCTGACGGCCGCCTCCACGCCGGCCTCCTTGGCCTTGAGGCGGCCCAGCGCGAAGCGGAACAGGTGGCGCACGTCGGCGGGGCCGCTCGGCATGCCCTGCGCCCGCGCCCACCGCCCACCTCAGCCCTCGCCACCGCTCCCTCCCCCTCTCTCTCGTGTTGTTTGGACCTAGTACCAGCTAGAAACTCGTACTGTGGTCACTTTTTCAACTAATTTCGACGAACACAATTCAAGACCTAAATCAACTGCATTATTACACGTAGAAGTATGTATCGTTAAATACATCTTGTGTTCTACTCTCTACTTCAAAATTAATCAGTTGGTTTTATGTACTCTCTGGCTTGTGAGTTGCAATTTGTTATTTTTTAGGTTAAATATTTATACTACTAGTATTAATAATAATACACAATAGTGGCAGTTTTTGTGAGTGTAATTAGCCTATAATTATTGTATAAGTAGTTTTGTAATAGCTTTAATTTTTGATTGTGGGTCAGCTGACTTTATTACGAATTGTATAAAGCTGCCTGAACATTGATTTTTGAGAAAACAACAAGAACCTAATATTTTGGGATGGAGTATGTAATTAGTCTAAAATTATGAGTTAGTTTTTCTTTGTGTTCTTCTATAGAGTGTCAGCCAGCTTTACGGACATGACTCCCGGGGTGTAACGGCTAGCGTTTTGGGCTATTATATTCAATTTCGCGTATTCAAATCCGATCAAAGCCGTGGATTTTTTAAAGATGAAAAAATGTTTCGGTTAAAGCAACGATATTATTTTTTCTTCGGCCTGCCTTCGGAGGGGAAGTAAAGCCGTAAGCATCATGTCGTAGGTTTACAGAATGCAAAAGATGTAGAAGATTAAGCCTAAAAAAGCCTTCGAGCTAAACTGAAATTGCCTTAAGCCGCCCTAATCATTTCTTTATTCACGGCTCGGTAAATGTGTGTGGACAATCGTGTTAAGGAAAGAAGAAAAAAAAGTCTATTGCACAAAGAATTGCAAAATGATAGAAGCCAAATTTAAGTGGCTAGGTGGGAGTGCACGCCGCATAGTCTGAGCAAGACCTTGCAAAAATACGTCCTAATAGTTTACGTTATGAATATTAACAAGAAGTCAACAAATAAATATACATTTTATATTTTGCAGATATAAAAAATTATTTATAAGAAAACACCAAGTTGGGTAGCCACTACGGAGAGAAAGACCCTCACCAGAAAAGTCGTGGGTGTGCTTCTGGCCTCTGACGCACCAGGAAAGTCTCTCCGCAGTGGCACCAGGGGCTGGTGAGAGAGCTAGCAAGAGAAATTATGTTGATAGCGCGATCTGCAGCTTGCGTGAAATGAAAACGTAAATTGGGTACTCATCACAATCATAATAGTTCACATGGAAGTGTAGTCTCATTTACGTGTTTTTCCAGGGATCTGACTGCAACGAAAATCAATGCGATTTTTAATAAGAATCTTTAATTCGGCTCGGTGCGGAGAGACTTTCCTGGCTCACGCTAGTATTGTACTCTTCATCCCACTCTCCATTCAGCCATCACAGTAAAAACTTAAACGATAACGTATATCTCAAAACTACGAGCAATTGCTCTATATTTTGAAAAACTGTACATGAAGTAATTTCAAGATCTAATAGTACAGTAGCCTGCTAAGGAAATAGAAAAGAGGAAATATTAGGGAATATAATAACAATAAAATAATAAAAAGAGATAAGGAAATGTTGCCACAATAATATTTGTCAAAACATTACATTCTAAGTCTAATGATCCTTCTCGAATATTTGCTTCATCGGAAAGTAATGGCCAAATAGTACTCGTATATGTTATTTCGTGTTTGAAGAAAAATGTGTGTTTTCAGATGATAGCTGAGAGGCAACCCACTTTGATCAAGTTCTAAAGACGCGACGAGAAAGCGATTCAAAGCTCTGAGGAGGATGAGTCAGCCTTTGCTCCACTCGCGTGTTACGCGACCAAATTCTCAGGCGGAGAAAAGCGGAACCTTTGTTAATGAAATTGTACACAACGAGGGAGAACTCTCTATCGCATCTCTTTCAACTACATCAATGCGACACAGTCGTGTCAGTGAGTGAGCTCATATGGCGACATGGGCTAGGCCAAGGAGGCCACAAGGATCGTGTCTGGTGGTGGGCACGTCAGCACGATTACAATTCAATTTCATAACGTGTACATGCGGACGACCGTGTGACGGGACAAACCAAACTTAATGTTGGCTGGAGATAGCTCCATTGGTCCATCTCAAATCAACGCATGTAATATAATTTGTTGTATGTTTCATTGAAAAAAGTTTGTGCAATAGACGTCTTTTTCTTTTGTCTTTTAAAAATGCCCGAGCTATCAAGAGCTACAATAGCATACTTTTTGGTGTTGTTGGAAAATATTACATCCTGGGAAGAGGAATGCAAAGGGAAAAGAATGGAAACTGAGGGGGGAGAGAGAGGGAAGTATTTAAGCATTGAGGAAATGCGGCTATGGAAATAGAAAGAAGAAGGAAAGAACGTTATGGAGTTTACAGGTACTGAAAAACGATAAGAAATTGTTATAATTTGAAATGGAATGATAATGGAAAATATTACATTTTATTCTTAACGAAGTTTATAAGAGTATCGTACTTTGAGGCATCACAAGGGGTCTACAGAATAAAATGGGTTTGTAAAAAAAGATTAATTGCTAGATTGAGGTTGGGAAACGTGTTTGAAGAGAATAGGTATTACACGAAAATAGAATAAATATTATGCAGAATGTATGGGAATGAAAAAGGAGATTGACCTCATGAAATGTGGTAACCCTAACATAATATAATTAACCTGTACCTTTTGCCCAATAACACTTCAGCCATCAATTGAAGAAAGCAAATGATATATTTACACGATAACTACTCCTATTTTGAAATAGCTGTACCTAAAATGATGAATATATTGTACTGAGAAAGAAATATGTAGCTTCAATTTTGAACTTATACGACAGGTACGAAAAAGTTAAGGTAAGCAATTTCTCAAATTTCAGAGGTTTTACAGAAATGCAGACTTGCTTCATTCTATACTCGTAATTTTTCTCTCTTACAGCGAAAATGCAATTAAATAAATAAAGTGGAGGCATTTTTGTGAAAATTTCGAAAATGTCTGAGGAGCAAGATATGAATACCACTAAAAATTAAAAGATTCACCTTCTCGCTTCATGTACATGTGTCTCACACTAAAGGTTACTTTTTAAAGATGAAGTGGGGACGAGAAAGATCACGTTTTGCCACTGAACAAAAGATGGGGAGTATTCTGTTATTGAGTGTGATATTTGCTCTATATGCCTATTGCCGATGTACGTGATATTTGACTCTAAAAGTAATGCATCCTAGTGAGCGCAGACGTAGTACATTAAACTTGAATGCATCGAGAAAACGAGACCTCCAGAGCTCCTGATGCATGGAGTTTCCTCACATTCAGGAGCCAAGGTCAACTACAAATTTCCCACTACATGTTGATTGGCTTTTTACAATAATCAATTACACAACTATCCCAATACAATCTAGGCAAAGCACCCGTAAACGCCACCAGAGTAAAAAATATTTTTCCCAAACAAGTTTCTCACATACAATTTGCAAATTTGGAAGATTCTTTGTGAGGCGTTTAGTGAGTTTCCTCTTCCTAAGAAATAATTGTGAGGAAGTAAGTTTAGTTTTTTTAAATAGATTGTAATCATCAAAACATGTGAAAAGGTGTGTACTGTTAAACGGAACCATATATCACATTCAAAATAGTAATATTAAAAAATAACATGTTGATTGGCAAAAATTAATCATTCATTTTCTACCCCTTACCATGCTCTAGAACTTTGTCGAGTTTATTCTGAGACACTTGTGGATAAAGTGAGGAGACGGGTGAGTTTGATTGATTAATTAGTGAATCCGGGCGCGTCAACTTCTGAAGTCATTAATCCCGTAAAGGCAGTGAATGTTTCCGTAGCTGGAGGTGGCGGAAACCTTGAACCGCTGGCTGGTGAAGACAGGGTACCGGCCTACGTCAGCTTGCGGGGATTTTCCTCAACCAGGTATCTCCCACCAGCAGGGCACTGCCCCAGTCGGGAAAGCTCTAAGCTCCAGACCGGATTCTCGGCGTGTGTGGTAGTGTAGTGCGTGTAAGCTTAACTGTGTGTGTGTGTGTAAGTAAGCGGTGAGGAGGGCACGGAAGAGGAAGGAAGGTTCGTGGCACGTTCGTTAGGGTACTGCTGCGGCATTTGCGTGGCTGTGTAGCTAGAGCCTAAACCGCTGACTGTGACTCGTGGCGTGCCTGGATGTCGTGCTCCAGGTCGAGCAGCGCCTCCCGCATGGGCTCGGGGTCCTCGGCGTGGGCCAGGCGCTGCGCCAGCAGCTCCGCGAACTCCTCCAGGATGGACTCGGCGGCCGTCGTGGGCGGGATCTGCGCACAGCCACGAGCGCACTCGCTCCTCTCGTTGCTCTTCCGCCAGGCCCTGTTGCTCACGCGCGTGCGAGAGGTCCACTAGAGACCTTTTGACGAGCTACTGCTCTCAGAGTTACCAGATGCTTCGTACACACATCCGCCGTTAGATGGATGTATATCAGCCCAATTCCGTCTAACAAGAAAAATTCAACCTTCCAAGTGGGAATTTGAATTTGCATTAAAATAACTATTACAAGGCTTTTTGAGATGTGACCCAAATAAATGCTTGATTTTCTTGTTTGTGAACCTTGTAATTAATACTAATATTAATGTAAAATGTTATACATTTCGTTATATCTTAATATTTAAAAATTAGTGATTATTACTCTTACGACTACAGCAGACGAGAGGAATACTTTAAGGGATAAAATAAATTCCCCCATTTACCCATTTTCTCTCTCCTGTTCCTCTGAAACAAAAATCCGAGCTTAAAAATATTAGCACAGAAATTCTAACATACGCATGCTTATTCCCTATGGCTTAACGGAAAATGCTGGCAGTAAAACTATTCTTCAAAAAGATGATCAATTTTAAATGACGTGTTCTACAATTAACCCCAAGTACTACCACGTGATACTACTACGATATACTCATGTTGTGCACGACACAGACGCTTTGACTTTTAAAACACACTCTATACTAGAGGTCTAAAAACTAACATTATTCACTTATCGTAGTAAATTTGAACAAATTTAGAAATGATTAATGAAAATTCACCTATAATGTAAAGAAACTAAAAAATCAAAGTCACAGTCAACGATGTAGTTGTTTTTTGAAAATTTTATCGTAATCCAAAAACCAGCTCCAAACCGCTCGTTTTGACGCATTTTCGCCCGTTAGGCAATATTCCGCGAAATCAATCTTTGTCAGGAGAGAGAGAGCCGTTTTCCAGCCTAAAAAGCGGCAATAGGCCCATTCCGGCAACTCTGACTGCTCTTTCTCATCCAGAAAGCGCTCCAGGAGAAGATCCTCTTAGAGAGTACTAATGCATCAGCTTTTCAGACCTTGTTAGCATTCGGTCGTGCTAAATGAACTAAAATACCACGACTGCAAGGGAAGGGGAGTAGGTCCAGCTGCACGTCCAGGACCCCGCTCCACAGGAGAGCTCCCTCTCAGGACCAATCCTCAGAGACATGACCCATTCCGTTAGTATTTTGGAGCGCAAAACATCACAGCAGCAGCACAACAGCAACTTGTTGAGCTGCACCACCCTTTCGCCCAGCTATGGCTCCAGGGGCAGGTCCTAACGGAGACCGCTCTTGGCGGCATCTTCCCAATTCCTCTTAGCATTCGGGCGTACGAGATCAAAGGTACGGTCTTATTTTATCTTGCAACCCGTGTCTACGAGCACCTGTCCTTGTTTCGGCAATTTAGCGAACTGTGAAATGCCTACGTATCTCTTCTACTTTTAGCGTCCCTCCGGCAGTCATATGCCCTCAGATTTCGTGGTGGCGGAATGAGGCTACTGTGGTTCCAAGGAGGGCTTATTCTCTCTTCTTATTCTCTCCTTGGGCAGTCATCCTTCTAAATCCGCACTTTTAGAAAAGCAGAATCTCAAAAATTTCCATTTTAAGAAACGATAATATTTACATTATCTTTAATTAATTATTTTCAACCATTATTAATTTACAACTTATCACTATTTTACAAGATTGGTATTAATTTTATTAAGATATCATTTATTTAATTTCCAGGCATCAAGCCGTCGAGGTGTTCTGGAATTGTGAGTGCCTACAAATATTATTATTATTATTATTATTTGCTTATCGGTCATATATCGCCTTGTTATCTTCCGACCTCCAGATATATTTATCTTAGAGAGATCAGCGTCTGTCATTGTGAGGGACAGTATTTCGGCTGTATCACTTGATTAGGCAAGGCTGTTACGACTTGAATTATGAAATGATAGGGGTGATGATGAGAGATGAAGGGCAAACACAAATACGACCATGCTTACTCAGGACTCGAACCCGCAGCCTCCTCGGCGCAGACGACGGCGCAACTGCGTACACCACGGGGCTGGCTTATTATTGTTTTTATTATTACTATTATTGTTATTAATATTATTATTGTTATTATTATTAATATTATTATTGTTATTATTATTATTTCAATAACAAAAACAAATAATGAAAAGCTTAGATTGTTTCACGACATATCTTTCTGATTTTTTGGGGCTGGATTTTATTAAATAATACTTTAACGTTGCAATTAACAAACTATTATCAGTCGTAACTTCCCTCCATATCTTCAATACAACAGTTTGTTTGCAGAGCATACTGAACTGAAACGCAGAAACAGATGTCTTCGTTGCTCGCTCATGTCCCAGTTCATCTCTACCCTGATCTGCCTCGTCCGCCATGAGTTTTGAATGGAAAGAAAAGTTGCTGTAGGTTATCGCCTGGAGCTCGCCTCCACTGCCGTCCCAGCATGCTAGCCAATGGCGGCAGATATAGCTATACCAGAGATGGTAGGAAAGCGGGTTACCTTGTTGATGAGCTTCTCGAGCTCCTCGTCGAGCACGCGCTCCAGGGGCACGTCCTCCTGCGAGGCGATGGGCACGCGGCGCAGCAGGTCCTGCAGCACCTGCTCCACCGAGGGCCAGCGCGCCGCCTCGGCCAGCGACGCCCGCTCGCCCACGAGCTGCTCGGCGTCGCGGGGCTCCATGTACAGGAACATGGCCTCCTCGTCCTCCTCCTCGTCGCTCGACACCTCGGGCAGCTTCTCCTTCTCGGCGGCCAGCTGGCGCAGGCGGCGCAGCTCGGCCTCCAGGCGGCTGGGCGAGCACACCGGCGGCGGCGGCTTGCCCTGCGCGCAGCGCCGGCGCGTCGCATGCGGGACATGCTTTATTGCGGAAGGTGCCTAGATACGGCCATGAACCAGTGGGCTACTGCCCCAGCCGGGTCAAGCTCTAAGTTCTTCACCGATATCCCGGCATATGTGGTAGTGAAGTGCACGTTACTGTAAATGTGTGCAAGTAAGGGGTGAGAATACGACAAGGAAGAAGATGTTAAAGATCGCACGCGGACCGTAGCCAGTTCGTTAGGGTACTGCCCCGGCATTCGCCTGGTGTTGATCAAAGAAACCACGGGGAACTACCCATCAGAGCAGCCGGCCGCTAGAATTCTACGCCAGACAGCGACTAAATTTGAATTAGCTACCTAGCTTGAGCCGAAAATTATCGAGCCGCGATGGTGGCATAAGTTTGGAACTCGTTATATTATTATTATTATTATTATTATTATTATTATTATAGCAAACGAAGATCCCATTAAGGACAAGGGCCCTCTGCCGTTTTGCAGGGAATACTGAATGAAATGATAGGGTAATGATGAGGGGTGAAAGGACAAGAATGATGGTGGGAAGTGGAAAGTGGGGTGGTGAAAAGGAGATCGTGGGTTTCTTGAACCATCCCAGAGTTCGCCCGATTGACCGAGGGAAACCACGAAACGGTCAGGACAGCCGGCCCAGGGATCGAACCCGGACCTTCCGATTATGAAGTCAGCGCGCTACTTCACTCGGAGCTCGTTACATAGGAAAGTCTAATTCTGAGTACTTCTACTGGACGGCTGCTCTGACCAGTAGCTTTCTGTGGTTTCACCGATCGACACCAGGCGAATGCCGGAGTAATACCCTGCCAAATGGGCCGTTCCTCACATTTACTCTTACGTGGGCTGCACTAGCACACATGCCGGGAGACCAGTCGGGAGCTTGAAGCCTTGAAGGAAGACCGCCCTCTACTCGGTTGCGCCAAAGCAATTGCCCTCGCCTTTGAAAGAAACACCGTGGTACCTTGTAGCTGAGAGCCCTGATCTCCCCGCGCAGCACTTCCATCTGGCTCGCTTGGTTCTTCACCACCCGCCTCAGGCGCCGCAGCTCCTCCGAGTACGCCAGCAGGTCCTTGAAGGTGAACGGCTGCAACGGCGACAACGTTTTCTTTCCCACCGTCCTATAAAAACGACTCTAAGCATCGTTTAGCGTACATGATGTTCATTTATTAACAATATGTAATTAAAACGAAATCCGACATGCATTGACCAATGTATTACAGTAAGTTTTTGAAGGTTTTTATTAAAATATTATAAGTTTTTGAAATATGACAAAGACATTTATGTAGGCGGATGGTCTTGGCTGTCCGGGTAACGCTATGTCTCAGGCTATTATGCTGACGTTTTGACCATCTTGTCGTGATCTTCGTAAGGTCTGGTCTGGAGGAAGACAGCGACAAGAGGACGAAACGTTGACAGCCCATGACGCGGCGTCACCGGGACAGCCAAGAGCACTCACAAGACTCCGGCCGCAGAAGCCTAAGATTCAATTTCTGAAGGTGCCTGCTGTTCGTCCTGCCAGGACATACTAATAACTATGTCTTTTTTTCTAAAGAACTAATTCGATAATCACTGCGTTCCTCCGAATGCTCTACTTTCACATATGCTAAAGTAAGGTTCCACGTGCATATGGGCAAACCTCACTGTAAGAGAGTGTCAAAGTTCATATGGAACGATTATGCATAGCGCCGGTTTTGAATTGTTTTGTAAACATTCAATAAACGTTGAATGCGAAAATATCTCTTAGGACTAAGATAGAAGAGTAGAAAAGGCGCTGAGGCCCGGCGTTGCCCGCTCAGTGATACGCGACTGTCAAACGGCCTCCTCTTCTAAAGGTCAATATTCCGGAATCATCATTGATTGCATTTAAATGTGGTACAGCTATTCTCCAACCGATTTTTAAAAATAAAGGGGATGCGAATTGCCCACAAAATTATCGCGGAATTAGTCTTTTGCCAGCGCTGAGCAAACTGTACTGTAAAATACACAACGGGCGACCAAGTGAATGGGCGGAAAAGTACAGTAAAATATCAGAATTGCAAGCAGGCTTTATGAGAGGCTTTGTGACAACCGACAATATATTTGTGTTAGATACCCTAGTAAAACAGGCGCTGGCGCGTAAACGGGGCCACTTATATTGCAGTTTTGTGGATTTTGAAAAGGCTTTTGACTCTATTAATAAGGATGCTTTATGGCGAAAACTAAATGAGCTAGGCGTCTCACGTAAAGTTTTAAAAGTGTTGCAGAGCATGTATAAGGAAGTAAATTTCTGCGTCAGGTGCGTTGACGGAAGTACAACGCAAAAAATAAAATCGACAGTAGGAGTAAGACAGGGGTGTCCTCTTTCACCACTGCTGTTTATCTTGTTTATAAATGATTTATTGACGTGAGTACAGGAAGCGGATACAGCGGCTCCGGTAATTGATGGCTTGAAAATTCCCGGACTACTATATGCTGATGATTTAGTCTTATGTTCGGAGACGATTGAGGGCTTACAGAAGAGTTTAAATATTCTAGAACGGTATAGTGAGACATGGGGACTAAAAGTAAATATTCAAAAAACGAAAGTAGTGGTCTTCAAAAATGGGTTTATCTGGGGTAGCAAAGAGAAATGGTACTACGCTAGGGAAGAAATTGACCGCGTCAAAACATTTACATATCCTGGTGCAAAATTTTCCATGAATGGGGGATGGAATAATCACATATTGACGGCTCACAGCAAAGGAAGAATTGCGCTCAAAGAAATCGTTTGCGCAGTGCGCAGGGTTCCGGAATTGCCGGTAAAAGTGTGCGATACAATGTTCAAATCGTTAGTTCTCCCAGCTATGAACTATGGGGCAGAAATCTGGGGAGTGGATAGGATAGATCGACTAGAAAGCATCGAAACATATTATTTCAAATTAATTCTAGGAGTTTCTAGATGCGCAGCAAATGCCGGAGTCTTAAGAGAGGTCGGTAGTATAGGAATTTGGAGAGATTTTAAAATGAAACCTATTAAACCTTGGATTAAATTAGAATATGAACAGGCTGACACACTTATACATAGGTGCTTTAGAGTGCAATGGCAGGGAAGCGACCATCGCCACTGGGCGTACAAAATTAAACGGCTCCTTGACCGCGCAGTGTTGGGAGACGTCTCTCCGGAAATGGTGGGAGATAGGGGAACCCGTGAGATAGAACGGCTGATTTCCAATAGACTTGCGGATATTAAAAGGCAAGAGATCTGGGCAGCAACGGTTGAAAAACGTTCGCTAGTAGCTCAAATCCATGCGAGTCCGTTATGGGGTTGCGAAAGTTACGTTCATACTCTCGGAAAGGACGCAAGAGGGGGATACACTTGGTTCAGGGTTGGGGGATGGATGCAGCGTAGACTGAAGGACGCAAGTGGTAATGGCATCTGTGTGCTTTGCGGTGATAGGGAAGACTGGATCCACATCCTCTTAATTTGCTGTGCAACCGAATCATGGAGAAGAAAATGGATGGGAATGGGAAATTACTACTTCCTAAACAGGAACGTAACGCTCGCCCAAAACATTTTAGGTGATAAAAGGTCTAAATTTATGAAAGAATTAGGAACATTTTTAAGAAAGGTTCGGACCATTAGGGAAACTGAAATTAGGGAGTGGGAAAACAGCACCGGTTAGCTTAAGCGGAGCCTCGACTGAAGAGGAATAAATAAGTCAATAAGCTAACAATAAGTAAGTTAATCAGTAATTTTATGTTAAGTTAGTAAACAGTTAAGAAATAAGTCATAAGTCGTAGTCAATTGGTAAGTAACAGGTCAATATAATAAATAAAATAAAACTGGCATAGTAATAAGCACATTAGGGGGGAAGGTAAGGGGGGATCGAAAATATAAGGGCAGAGGCGTTGGTGCGGACGATCTTCTGTGGCGCTGTTTGATTTCAGGTGCTGAGGAGGCCAAGCACTGGAAGGAGACGGCGGGACGCCCGCGCCAGAAAATAAATAGTTACAATAAACGTCGGATAGATTAGTAGGTACTCGGCTTCTGACGGCAGGTTTTTCCCCCTTCAGGGTTTTTTTCCTGAGCCGAACCTTATGGTCTCTTTTCCACGGCTTTGATGCGATGGAGAGACCATTTGGGGTGAATACCAGAATTCGAAAGATTAGAACACGAAAGGATGTAGGTATTGTAATGGCTTAAAGGCCTTCGGCCTAGCCACATAGGATCAAGTAAGCTAATTTGTTTGTAATAATTACCTATTAAATAAATAAATAATAAATTTAAATGTGGTACGTACCTTCGTCTTGTCTTCAAGTGGCATAAGTCTGCTCAGATTCGACTTCTCCTGAGTAAGAATAGTGAGTATGTTCATCTTCTCAGAGTTGTTTCTACATAAATCTGTCAATACAGATTCTTGTTTCCTTCTTTCTGCCTGAAAACAGTCAAACTCTTCGTTAACAGATAAAGTACACCTACTTTTCTCGGAGGATATCCTGTGAAGTGGTCAGTTAGAGCAATTGCATCGTGGGGAGGCAACATTAACAATTGTAATGACGTCTCCATACGGCACTTTCCATCTATTTTCATTCGCTATAGCCTATATCTAGGGGCCCAGTGCCTTCACCCGTGATGTCCCATCCCCTTTCCCTTCAGCCCCGTTGGAATGCAAGTCCGCGATGCACAGTGAGCATTGAACATTTAGTCTCAAGGAACGTCTCTATGTGGGGAATGCTGTGTATGCCGAGATATGCCACATGAGCGCCCTGGCTGGCTACTTGTTCTCGCAATGAAGGACACAGCCCTTTTCCCTTTACCCACTTTCCTTTCCCTGCCCTGCTCCTAACATGTCCTTTATGTAATAAAACTACTTACACAACGTACTATTATTTACAAGAGAATAAAAGGAACGTTATTGTTGTCAGGGACAACTAAATAAATGATGCTAGTCAAAGGTATAATGGATAAAAGTTTAAATTACCTTCAACATGGATACAAGTCGGTGAAATTCCTCTTTAATGTCATGTAGTGTGGTTCTCAACTGCACTATAAGTCTCTGCAAGACTACATCTTCCAAGTCTTCTACGTTCACCACACTTCCAAATTTCTTTATTAATGTCAGGTCGATAATCTTTTTCAACTCCTTTATCTCCTTTCTCATATGTTTACAATCGATGTGCATCCTCAAGTGATGTTGTTTGTAACGCCTATTACAAAATACAAAACTTGAATAATAAAAAACTATATAAACATAAATCAAATTGCGAAATCATGAAGCCTGTGACAACGTGTAATCCATATATCGTTTAATAATAATTAAAATTACAATTTAGGTGCTATCATTAGATTATTCCTTATTTTTCTTTAGATTACGTGTATGTGATGGGTAATATGCTTTAAGTACAAACTTAAAAAACTGCTTATTCATTATTTATTGCATGCATAACGTGTGTCACTGCAACAATACTTCGATTTCTTTCGGTGGCCTCTGGCATTTGGCCTATGGCATTAGGTCCTGTCTTATAAAATGAAGCTTTTGAGTTAACTCACGAACGTCCTTCTCAACGAGTCTCGTGGCCTCAGAGTTTTGCTTACCGCTGTTATAAAGATATAGATGCACTAGGAGCATGCATCACATGTGTGTCTTAAATCCATTATAACAATATTCTTGTACGAGTACAATACTACGTAGGTAGGAGCAGAAGTTATGGTAAGTATATCAAATCGCACAATTTAATATGTAGCGTGAAAGAAATGCTTTTCTAATGTGTATTCGGTGCCTTCCAATGTGTGTGTGTTGATTAGCACAGAAATCAGTTGTCCAACTAGCGCCGTGCGAGATGAATGTAACGTGTTTCGAGCAACGCTCTTACATCAAGACAGCGCGCTCCCTGGGCGAAATGCCGAGAATGTCGCAGATAATTGGTGGGAGCTGCTGCAAATACTGCCTTTCCATACCAAAGTCGCGAGATGGGTAGGACAGTTTCTTTGAGGAAGCGACCAGCAACGCACGTGACGATCTCGGTAAATGTCCGTGCACATAGGTCATACCTTGTCCTTTCACGTGTATACTTCACATTTTGAAACCCGTGTTCGAATTCAAAACATAAAAAATAAAACAAACATAGTTGCCATGACTTATACTCCAACCATCATGTTTAAATTCAATTAGTTAATTGTGAATTGAATGGAGATTCTTCTGATTTGTAATGCCTTCTTCTGGTTTGCAATTGCTATTTTTCTGTACACGACGATACTACTTTAAGATCACGGGTGAAACGTATCAACAAGTTACTAGTAGTAATATTATATTGTTCATAGAGAAAATTAAATACTTTAATTTTATTATGGAACATTATTTCGATCTCCAGTTCAATTTAATTTTTTTAGTTAGATTTCGAGTGAATACTCCTTTATCCGCATCCATAAATATCCATACAATAGAAGGTTCAAAAAGTTCTCATTTTGGCCTCTAGGTAAAAAGTTTTCTACTGGTGTTAGGCAGGTACAAGACTGTTTTGAGTGAGCCAAAATTTGTATCTTTCAAACACCAGTGGATAATGAGATTCCTACCAATCAGAGGCAATCACATGTTCATCTTCGTTATACGAGATATGCCATCGATGCTTCCTACATTACCGCAGAAGATTGTAACATTTATCCCGAGCCACAATGCAAGTGGAGCGGCCCTGCCAATTCTAATTCATTCTTTATTAGGTGGCTCACGGCCACAGAAGGTCCTCTGATCGGGAAGTCGTAGGGTTCGAGTCCCGACGGTTACAGAAGCTTCAACACAAGCTAGATACTCGTAGCTAGGTCAAATTCTGGCCCTGCCCGAAGGAGAATTCCAGTGGCCGGCTGCTTTGATGGGTAGTTTCCCGTGTTTTCTTTGATCAACACCAGGCGAATGCCGGGGTAGTTTTCAGTGGTTTCTGCGATCTATACCTGTCGATTGTCGGAGCAGTACTCTAATGAAACGGGCGGCACGCCATCTTTCCATCCTCTTTCTTATCCTATCTTCACTCCTTACATACACAAACTTACGTGCACTAAACTACCACACATACCTGGAAACGAGTCGTGAGCTTGTCCCGCCTGAGGCGGTTTCAGGCTGGTGGGAGATACATGATTAGGGAAAACATCGGAAGTCGAGAGGTAGGGCGGCGGCGGATCGCGCCATCTAGCGGGGAAGTTCACTCCCGCAAGAAAAAATGCACTACCCTCAGGGAAGGAATGAACTTATCATGAGTTGGTTCACCTGAACTTGTTCTCCTGCATGAGCGTCTCCTTGTGCAGCTCGCCCACGCGCGCCTGCAGGCGGCCCAGCATGGCCCTGGAGAAGACGAGCTTGTCGCCCATGTGCTCCAGGTCAGCGCTGGAGTCCTCGAAGTAGCGCAGCTGGCTGGCCTTGAGAGCCACCACGCACATCACCTCGTTCAGCCGGTGCTGCTTCTCGCGCTGCAGTCAAACGAATGCTACTTTGATAGAAACTAACAAAATTAGCGCCGTTGCCCGGACTCTCTTCCAATACAATCCTTGTGAAAGAGCAAAAGATCTATTTTATGTAAACCATGGTGATTAACATTATTTTCAATGGGATTATTTCACATTTAATAAAATACTATCATTTTCCTTCATGTTAATTTACAGTACAGTGCTATTATATTTTTTCTTTCGCACCGTTACTAGCCTCTGGCGGAATTTATTAGGAACCACATGCTCTTAGTGTGAGGAACAAAATAATAATCATGGTGCATCTACCAACATTATTTAAATTATTAATTTTCCGCATTTATATTATATTAACCTTTACCGAACTTCGCAAGGACACTGCGACAAGCGTGAAGAAGAGTCTATAAATCTACATATCTTTTCACACTCCACTTTTTGTGGTTTTGATGTCTGTTACATGTCGTTCAATTCACTTTTATTGGTATAAAATAGAAAACTTGCGACAGAACTGAAGGGTTCATTAAAGAACCAAACTTGTCCAAAATGAGATATTTTGAGACTTAACCAAGTTAATCCATACAAAAATTGATTGCGGGTCCTGGTAACGAAACGGTGGATAAATTCCGTACTGACTAAATTTAGAAAAAAACACTCTATCTCGTGGTGTAGGCATAATTCATGCTTCGTGGGTTCTTGAAACCGAAAAATAGAATGACGGCAAACGTCTATCCGTCCGTTTGTAAACAACGCTTACGTCTAAACTGATCTGCCGATTTTCTCCAAAATGGATAGTCCTCAATCAATCCGGCTGATGCCACGTCCCCTTTGATTTTTAAATCGATATTTTAACCTTGGGGTGTATACTTTACATAAAGCCACAGGGACATTTTCAAAAAAACAAACAAAAAAAGTATCCATCGCTTTTACAGAGCTGAGACAGATACATAGCTGACCTGGAGCATGATATGTACGGGCGCCATATAATGAGCTATGAAGAAATGCAAGCAATAGCAATGCAAATAGAGAGGGAAATATATATTAAATATTGGAATTGTGAAACCTGACTAATTCTTCTCTTATTATAATCGATTATGAACAGAACCTGGTCATTGAAACAAAGAATACCCCTTAGAAACAGAAATGGAAATTGATGAAATAGAATATGAGGAACTGGAAGATGCTTTAAATAAAAATTAAAAATTAGAAAAGCGAGTGGAGGCGATGGCATTAGAGGCGAAATGATCAAATATGACTAATAAAAGTTAAAGAAACGGCTCTTACACTTTCTCAATCTACGTTTGAAAAAAGTGCTCATACCGCAAGAGTGGAAAATTGCAGTACAAACCCTATCTTTAAGAAAGGAGGCCGGTCGTTTTGTTAAAATTATCGAGCAATAAGTCTTTTAAATGTTACTTAAAAGGTCTATTGTAAAATAATCGCATCCAGAGTACGTATTATTGCAGAGAAAATGAATTCAGGAAGGAAAGGCCTTGCTCCAATAATATCTTCATTGTCAAGCTGATCATTGAGAAACATAGAGCATTTAATAAAAGAACACACATGCTCTTTATAGTTCACTCTAAAGCGTTTGACTCAGTAAACAGAAATACACTATTTAATGTATTGCATCGTAAAGGTCTCCCACCACAGCTAATGTCGACCATTAGGGACATCTATTATAACTAAGAAATTTGTATCAAAGGCCAAGAGAATAAGAAAGATAAAAGACAAGGAGTAAGACGAGGATGTAGTCTATCCCCAATTCTTTTTAATTTATATTTAGGAGAAGCATTAAATATGTGGGTATCCAGTCTAAAATCTTATAGTCATGACAGGGGAAAAAAAGACACCTAATGACCGTATTATTCGTGAATTCATAATAGCAAATGATGAATATATCCTCCAGAAAGCACTCTTTGAATTCCAAAAGGTAACTGAAATGTACAATCTCTACATATTCTCTACAAAAACAATAGTCATAGCCTATGAAGGGATGGAAGCGATTAGATCCAAATTAGTTGTATATAATTCTCCTAAAGAGCAAGTTTCGTTTCAATTTCTTGGGATACAAAATGTCATACAGAGGGTAAATAGATATACAGGGGAAAATGAAAAACTAAATCGTATGAACGGAACAATACTGAGAACCCTAAAAAAGAAAGTCAGAATGTACACTATGATTAAATTCTATATTGTATTAGGTATCCCAACATGATTATATGGAAGTGAAAATTTTATAATGACCAAAAAAAAGAGTATTCAATTTCTGTATCTAATGTCCCGATGCACATATGTTTCTATTACACAATAGACAATATTCTCTGGAACACATATATAATTCAACAATATGTAGTTAAAAATAGATGGTAGAGAATCCAGAGCTTAAGTAAACTTGTGCAAGTTTTCCTCCTCTTGCACATCATGTACAGTTTTGTTTTTCCTGCAGCACTGCGTTTTCTACGATTAATGAAATAAAATAAAAAATAAAACAAAGTCAGAGTTTAAAAAGGAACATGTGACAATTCGACTATCGATTTCCCCTTCCTCTTGGAATTCGATTAATTTTTCGAAACAATGCTCTTATAAACTACACTGAACACAATATAGTGCCCTCAAAGAAGTTCTTCAACCAACCTGAAATGCCAGTAGTTCGTTCTTCTGCGTACCCAATGTTTTTTCCAGAATTTTTATGGACTTCCCCTTGAGCTCTATCTCCTTCTTCAAGTTGTCGATTGATTTCTTCTCCTCCATTTCCTTTATTTCAAGTTGGTGCCTGGAAGTGAATAATGCCTCATTTAACACGTGTTGTATAATCATTTTGTTAAGTAACATGCCCATCCTAATAACATTATTTGAAGTCACATTAAAATAATATTGTCAATGTATAAACAATATTATAGTATTATAGTATTGACGGAACAAAAATTAATAAAAAGTGAAAAAAGGAAATGTTTTTGGATAAAACAATTTCCTCAATATAAATATCACATAAACGCAAATTAAAACATTGTGTAGATACGTAAATAGATACGTACTTATAATACGTGATATTATGTTCTACATTTTCTCTAAACAGACATTGTTTGATTCAGATGTTAAATTAACATTTTTTGTATGGGAACGGAAGTAGTCCATGTCATTGAGATAGATATGTTCAATGCTGCAAAGTACATCATCGGCCGCGTATACATAAAAAGGTCAATTTTAGTTATATAATTAGTTTCATCAAATTACTGTTATATAACTAAAAAGACCACATTATAGACAGTGCAGTGAACTAGGGAATTTGGGAAGGTGATTCCTAGTACTATGTGGATTTCAAGGCAGTAGGTTCCAATCTGTCAAAAGCATGAATGTTTTAAGTAATTCGTAGTGTGGGAGGCATTCCGAATCCCTCTCTTGTTACATATACATCCCAACCCTTCCATAATGTATTGGCCTCTCTGGTACGTGTGCGCGAGATGAGTGTAATATCTGTACGTGTAATTGAGGAACAGACTCCCTACACCCGTAACAATGGTACAAGCACAATGGCAAAATTTAGAGGACAGAAATGGTACAGGACAGATACGGGTTATTCGATGTTCGGTGAGTGTTCTTTACTGCAAGTGTCTCCAATGTAGGTATCAGAAGAGGCCCTGGTAGGTCTTCAAGTCCCCGTTAGATGGCAACTAGGGAGAGGGTGATGCAAAACCGCAAAGCTAACACCGATTCAAATCACAGAACCCGAACTTATCCGAGAAAGTTTGTTCCATTTTGTAGTTTTAGATAACTAGATTTTCCTCCATCTCTGTTTAGGTACGAAGTTACTGTTTCATTGTTTACAACTTTTATTATTAGTCTTTCTTAACTCCAAGTGATAGTTATCGGATGTTTTAAAATACTACGAAACCGTCAGCATGCGCGATCGTGCTGCTCAGAAAGACTTGGCAATTTCATTTTAATGTCCGTCGATGAAGACAATTGCTGTGCTCTCGGAACAATGAACTGAACGTGGGAGGCAGCTCCTGCGAGGTGTAGGTGTCACTAAATGAGGTGACATAGCGACCACGTCGAAAATCCGAATGACGGACGTTTTCTGATAAAGCAATGACGCAATCAGAGGCAGGGAAAACGGGGGAACCCAGCAAACGTCTACGGAGAACCCGCTTTCTCCATGACGAATGTCACGTGTGCGCGATTGGATTGAAAGACAGGCACCCCAAAGTGGAGAGTGAGCGGTTCAACAATGGCATCCAAAGGACGAGAGGAGAAACGGGCATTATAGAACACGAGATGATTTAACCTCATTACTATGAACGTGTGATAAGAAATCTCACTTAACGTAGTTACAAATGTGAAACGTTTGACAAGGCGCCACTGCTAGGTTGACAGCACTTTCTCCACTGGTGTCCGATAGGTTCACGAAAGATCATAGAACGATCTGCCCTGGGACAATAGTATTTTGTTTCCACCGTTCAGATCTCACTGTGTGAGAACCGCATCACCATTGCCATGAAAACATCAAACCTCTTCGCGGACAAATGGAGAATTTTGTATTAAGTCGAAAATATCATATGTAACTCCGTTAAACGCGATTTTCCAGCACGTGCTTTGTAAAAACTAATCCTTCGTTCCTCTACACATCCTCGAACTTACAGTAACATTAATTCTGAACCAATGAGTATATTGGAACGCGGACATCTGTTAATTATTTTGTGTTCGCGGGTCAACCGATCTGGGCTTCCGTCCCGTAAGTGCAGTGCATGTTACATCTCGGAAGAAAGTGGTGTTGCCACCAGTAAAAATGTGATATCCGGCACCAACCTGCACGTCGGCTCGCGAGGATGTCCCCTTTAAAGGTATGTCCGCAACACCCCGCCCAGCCAGAACTAGTTCAGCGCTCTAGACTGTACTCCCATGTGCGATAGTATAGTGCATGTGAGTGTAAGTCGTCACGTATAGGATAAGGAAATACTTAAGCTATATTAAGTTACTTTTGATAAGGAAATGCTTACGCACTTTTCGTATTCATAAACGATTCTTAACGATTCTCGCAATATCTCGTGGGCAAGACCGTATTGGTCACTTTTTTATAGCCACTTGTATCCAGCCTGACATGTTCCATCAAGCTGGCAGTGAACTAGTCATATGCTTGCGTCCGTGAGCATCCGTGGGGTAACATAACCTTCAGTTTCTTAAATGGTGGTGGTATCTTAAACAGTGTCTTAAATAGCGGTGAAACTCAAATTTAAAGCTGGTTTAGCCACCAACGTTACCAAAACGTGTGCAAAAGTCTTAGTAAAACTACATAGTTTCTTAAATTCTTGAGAGTTGCGCATTTTCAACGGATTTTGCATGTCACGTAAATGTCGCTTATTGCTAAGCGCCACAATAAAAATCCATGTAGTCCTCGTCCATTTCCATATCTTTCCAATTACCACTATTTTCAACGCACCAAGAGAGAGTTCACATATAACTATAAGGTATTCCTTGTGTGCGCGGATAAGTTGCCACTATGAAGTGAAAAACGCTGTAAGAAACTCCTTAAGATTTACCTTATTATAAGCGATGACTTTGAGAGGATAGGACAAGGAAGGGGGAGGCAATATTGCGCGCGCTCCGTGACCTGTTTATTAGGGCGACATTCGCATGATATTAATAGGATAAAAAACTACTGACTAGAGCAATTGGAATTGTGTTGGGTGGTACCTCTCGTTGCGCATGACGAAGGTCATGTCGTAGAGCGCCCTGTCCAGGTCGGGGGGGCAGATGCTCTCGTCCAGCTTGATGATGCCCATGTCCTGCGAGTCGATGCTGCCCTCGTCCTCCTCCTCCGACGACGACTCCGACTCCTCGCTGGAGCTGGACGACGAGCTCTCGTCTGCGCACGAGTGAAGCGGCCACGCGGCATTCAAGCGGCCGGCTCTGCGCTCGCTCAAAGGACCGGGGAAACTCACCGAAAACCTCGTCGACACGGGGGCATTCACACAGAAGCTCAGTAACAATACTTGTAACAGGTATATTTACCCTCATTCTCACTTTCTTGCCTTACCAACTTCTTCGCAAGAAGAGAAAGTTATGAAATCGGGCGCCCGAAAACGACGAATTTTTAAATAATACAATGCAAATGCATACTAATGCATTATATATTATTGTTAAAATGAATATGTTTCTTTTAATGGTCAGTTCATACTCTAATTTATAGAAAGAGGATAAATATAACACATAAACTAGATATATAGAAACAGAATTAATGGTATGCGGACGATATACAGCAGCTATATTGGTTCTACAGAATGGCACAGACTGCCTCGAATTAATTAGTTTTCTAATTTTTTTAGTCCGGGTTACTTGTTTTGGTTTTGCCCTACCCTCTTCCCACAGGCAACATATCGGCACCTAAACAACATTCTTTCACATTTTCTCAATGTTTTGGTTCTCTAATAGTACAAGTGTTTATGAAAATACGTGCTGCTTACTTAAACAGAATATTTTAGTTTTTGAGAAACTTTAAAAGAAATCATTTTAGGAACTTTTACTTATAAATGCAATAATGTAGAAAACACATGTAGTGTAATTATTAATGATTTGAAAAATATTTAAAAAATATATTTGTGTATTTTTTGTGTAATATCAGAATGGAGTTTATGTCATGTTATTCAGTGCATCTAGCTCTATGCGGACAAAAAGTTCAAAGAAAATATTTGAAGTCGTTTATCATAAAATCCTGATTTTAAAATTGTCATTATTTTGAGCTAAATTACGTAAAATAATTCATACTTTAGAAAATCCCCACATTACCTCATTTTAAAATATGTTTCGTAGAATAGAATTTATTGAGTAAAAAAAAATGTGTAACTTGAATATTGTAGTTGAAGAAAGTCACCGAAATAGTTGAAAACTGTTTAGATACTGGAATTAGATATATTCGCAGCGCCTACGGGAATTAGAAATAGCCTGAAAATACATATGATTGGACGGAAATTGAACCTGAACTATTGTTAGATAAGTACTTTCCTTGATTCGAGGGTAAAATTGTAAAGAAAAAAATGTTGATATTTTTGAGAAATTGTTGAAAATGCCATTGAAGCGTCACGTAACGTAGCTCAAAAATTAAAATATTTTAAAATTCAATGGGCCACGACATCATCCAGGACGATTGCAGAATATCAATTTTTGTGAAGTTCGTTATCGTTGTTAATAGACTGGCGGGCAAGCAGGCGTTTAGTAGCGAACCGACTTGCCTGCTTCAGGGAACCTCGAAACGGGGACTGTGAGTGGCTCAGGCACGAGGACACGTGGCACGAGGCTGCGTGTTCGGAACGGGTCAACGGTGATCAACGGATGGATTGGGGATCTATGGCCGAATGTGAACCGACAATTGATGAGTCCGTAACGAAGAGTCCAGTGCTTGCAAAAATTATTATTGAATTTCATAATTATTGTTTTCTGATATACAGCAACAAAATTACAATAATAAATTACAAGTTTGATCTTCTTCTTTCGTATCCATCGTTTATTCGTAGGATCAGGAGAGTAGCTAGGCTAAGCCGGTGATTCGCACAGGCCTCCGGAAGAAAGGAGTTCTTAACAAAGACCCCATCGGCGCATATCAGCAAAGAATAAAGCAAATCGCACTCCAGGCGTATTTTCAATACAGATCATATTATTATACGAAATAAACTTAAAACTTTTAATTTCACGTTATTGTAAATAGGGGTCATGTTTAGACTTTAAGAACCGGAGTGTCGGAGAACTTAACTACGCATATGCTTAGGATATTTAGAAATATCAACAAAATATAACTACGTAGTGTAATGGGACGGTCGCACATCGCGGATGACGATACGAGCCACATATTTATTTTACTTAATCCAGGACCGCGCCGCCGTTAAGAGCAGCCGGAAATTCTATTTCCTGCTTAACCTGAAGAGAGCCGATTAGCGCGCAGGCGGAAAAGGCCCCTCTTTTGTTCAGCAAAGACCAAAGTCGGACGCACCCCTGATGACGTGTGGGGAAGCACGCCTCCCCCACACCCCTTCACCGAGCAACGGAATTACCCGCGCCTATTTCCGGGAATTTTGGTGACGTAGGTTACTGCAGGGGAGGTTGCTGGGGGCGACTTCGCCGCTGACGCCGTGATAGGCGGAAGGGTTACAGGTGCCGCGACATCCAATAGAAATCGACAATGCGGGGGAGGAATCACGTGGCACGCGAGCCTTCCTGTAGGACCGCGGAGGGACAGCTCGATCACTTGTATCGGAGGTCGCGAGGAGGAGACTTGTATCAGAGGCAGCGGGGAGGAGACTTGTATCAGAGGTAGCGAGGAGGAGACGTGTATCAGAGGCAGGAGCGAGGCCACTTAATTGGTGCCTGACCGCCCCGAATGCCACGCCGCCTCGCCACATCGCAGCCCGACTAGTGGGACGACAACCGGCCGATAGGACGGGACACTACTACTGAGTGCCTGACCGAGAGGGCCATGTGAGGACGAGCAGGGGACGTGAAAAACTATTTCGCTAAGCGGCCCGTCATCACCCGGGCGCGTTCCCGCCGCCGCCCGCGCCGAGCACGCTGAGGAGCTGACCGCCGATGCCCGCCGCTGGTCTAATCCGGGGCCGCCGCCGCCGACTGCAAAGGGGCCGTCGCAAAGGGACCTGGTGTAAGCAACGCCGTAGCTGCCCGCCGCCAGACCTGCTGGGAGGCCCGAACGCTGCACCTGTGAGCTGGATCACGACCGCCCGGGAGGGCAAAGACAACGGAGCTGAAAGGCCATACCGGCCGTTAATAAGTTAAGATTAGATTTAAGTTAGTTATACGTTTATTCATGTCACTGGGCTTCACCCACACTCAATACTAAGTGATTAAGAAAGTTTTATGAAAATGCTGAAGTCTTTCTCTCAAGTAGTTAGGCAAGCATGCATGCCTCCCTCTAGGGAGTCTGCCGACGAAGCAGCCGGGCAAAGCTGAACCGCCGAAGGAATCAGGTAATCGGGTGAGTCGGTGGTTACAGTAGTCACAACGATATTCTATCGCGAAAGAAAATACTCCCTGCAATAGGCACTGAAAAAGTTACGGCCAGTTAAAACTAGTGGTGCTAAAACAGCACGTACTTTCTCGCCCGTATTTTAACGCAAAATTACGCGAAAAGGTGTCAAACTTTCGAAAACTCTTACATTACCTTATTTTAAATTATATCTTTAAAAGGCAAATTTCATTAAGGAAAATAATCTCTATCTTCAATATTACTTTCTCGCCCTTTAGAAGGTACTTCTTAAGAAGAGAAAGTTATGTAATGCTGCGCGAAAAACCTGCGCATGTTCGGCAGAAAAACTTTATTGCCAGACCCTGGTAACGAAAAAGGGGATACATTCAATTGGTAAATTTAGAAAAAAAAAATCCTCTAACACGTTTGCCTGAGAAGAACGCCAGCGATTAGATCGTTTAGCCGTAAATCGGCTGAGCGGCGTAACCGCTAGCGTTGTTTATAGACGGACGGGTAGATACGTTTTGCCGTCGATCGATTTTTCGGTATCAAGGGCCTACAAAACACCACGAGATACAGGATTTTTTTAATAAATTTAGCAACTGGATTTTTCCAGCTTTTCGTTGCCAGGGCCCTGTAATAAGCGTTTTTCTGCAGAAAATTGTTTTTGCAGAAGTTTGTTCGACCAGCATTACATAATTTATTCTATCTACTACGTAGCGAGAAAGTAAAACCGCTCAGTATTTTGTAACCTGTGCACAACAACGACGATTGAGCTTCTGAGAAGCAGGAGCGCCTTCCATCAATGAAATATTACACATTTACCACAATATTGGTGTATGCATTTTTTATCTTTAAGACATTTATGTAAAATTCTGTGTATTGTAATGATGTATGAGCGAAGTCGCTCGCCTTTCACCAAGGAGGTCCGGGTTCGGTTTCCGGGCAATCCCTTGTGAAATTTGTCTGAAGAAAACGAGTTTGCCTACATCACAGGGCCAATCCAACCCCTGCGAAGCGTCCTAAACCCTACCTCTATAACCCCTAAGGAGCCCTCAGCACGCGTGAGTGCCCGAGTCTTCCTTTAGGCGCCGATAGTTGATGGGAAGAGGTAGGGGGAAGCCGAGAAGCCAGCCCAGATGTACATGGATGGGAAACATACTAGTACGTAAAATCTGTGCCATTTTGTACCACAACTAATTTTCTATCTAATACGAAATTACCATCTCCTTTCTTTTCCTTCGGAGGCTTGTACTTCTTCTTATAAATTTTCCGCAGGAAATCAGCGTAACTGTTATCTTCAATTTTTTCGTTAAAAATGGCTCCCAACTGTTTCACTTGAACATTCAAATTTTCTATTTCTTTCTTGTGCATTTCTATATCCATTTGCTTGTCGATTATCTAAAGCATAAATTTGTTAAGATAATTAAAGTAAGTAATAAGAGAGTCAGGAATGTAGAATCGGCCTAGCATATTCAATTAATTCATCAATATTTTAAAATGGTAATGTATTCGGACCTGTTCAAAAAAATCGCAAAATTAACCTTTTAAATAATTCTTTTCTCCTGAATTATTTACAAATTATCTTCAGTGTATGCATAAGTGTAAGTAAGGTTGACTTTGTGTGAGCGGATGTATGTGTATGTATATATATGTATATATATATATATATATATATAATTATTAATGTTAACAGATGGGTTTGTACGTATCTCTGAATGTAGCTCTTGGTTTGCACCATCGTTTGTTATTATAGTGATAGATGTTGTAATTTCTTTTATTAACATTTTTTAAATCGTTATTGTATTGTAAATCCGTTTACATACGGTTACCAACTGACAATCAGTCATTTGGGGCAAAATAGATAAATATTATACGAGTATATTATATGTTAATTAAAAATTGAAATTAAATTTCACCACCATTTTCAGGTAAACGTCCATTACCAAAACATCCACACGCAGAAATGTCCATTATTACGAATGTCCACTTCATTATAGGTTCAATACTATTTCGTCCAAGTCATTTATATGTTTACTGCGGAAATGTCCAGTATTTACAATGTCCACGGTAATTAACACTCAGAGGATTGATACAGAATATTAAGTTTCATTGACAAAAATCTCAGGCTACTTTATTGACTTTTGAAAGAATTACATGTAAAAACTAGTAATTTAATTTCAATTTTCTTCTACCACAGTTTCAGCATGCAGCTTCATATGGTATGAAAAAGCAGGTTGATATTGTTCGATATTACGTTGGTATTGTAATCCTGGTATCTGTTCAATTTTCTTCAATTCGCCTTTGATTTGTGACATAATTCTTATTAACGAGATGTCGAACATTAATGTATCCGCTTTGGAATTGTACATGGAAATGCTGCCTTGGCATTTCCGTGCAAATTTACGAGTTGCATAAACAGTGACAGGGCAATTAAAGTTAAAGAAGGGGCAGTAAAAATTACATCCGTGAAAAATACTTGGTGATACACAGCGATGCTTAATATTTCTGGTGGTTGCACAAATAAATATTCTGTCATTCTTCTCTCCAGAGTCAAATAATAGAAACATTTTCATTCCGTAAAGTTAAATGATATCATGAAATATCCCGGTTTACAGAACGTAGGAAATCGATCTCTCAGGCAAGTTGGCTAAACCTCTTCATTTGATGAAGACAATGCATTTCGATAGAACAGAACCTGACATTACTCATTCTGTAGACATTGTGGACTTTCTTGTGGACAATTTTGCTGTGGACATTCCGTTCATGGACATTATGGTACAGATATTTTTGCTGTTGACATTACTTTCATTGGACACTATGCAGTGGACTTTATATAGTGGGCACTTTTACTCTGGGCTTTGTGATTATTGGACATTGTCCTATAAATCGACTGACCTGACATTATCCCACGTGTATAAATACACTTGTTCAAATTTGATAAAATAAGTGTTATCTTACATTCCATAGTGAATATGTAATGTGACGAGTTGATGTGCGCACAGACTTATCTCCTGCTGTGGATTGGTCAGGGCTTTTCCATACCACCGTTGATCACTTAAAGAAAAATCTTTCCCTCCCGTGCCCCCCCCCCCCCCACTTAGGAGGTTGGTACATGTGTATATGCAACCCCTAGGGGTCAATCGACCTCAGCAGTACGAAGGAGAGGGAGGCTAGTACATGCAGTCAGGCTGTCAAAATAATATTGAGGACTGTGGACATCGCTGAATTGCTAGCAGAAATATGCCAACGTTAAAAGCCCAATTAAAATGAATTGCGGACATATATTCAATAACACAAGTTTACGCACTTACCACATTGTTGACTCCTTGCACATCCTCCTCGGTGTTGTGCACTTTGAGGGCCAGTGCATCTTCCACCGACTCGAACTCCTTGAGAATGATGAGTTCCTGGTGCAATTTGATTATATGCAGTTCTCCAAATTTTATGTCTACTGCTACCGCAAACCGGGCATCTTTTACTTCAGATATCTCCTTATCGAAAGCGGCCACTTGTTCGTCCATTTCCTTTAAGATGCTTTCTTGGATGTATCGAGATCTAGAATTGAGAGTTAGACTTGTATAATTGATTCCCTGATTATTTTGTTTTCGAGCGCGTCAACTGCTTCGGTCTTCACACACGTAAGAGTAGTGCATGTTGCATTGCCAGAAGGGGCGTAGTTCCTCCCTCTTAGAACGCGACCAACGTGTGTGGCTTAGTGCATGAGGGACCAATGTAATTTTGCAAATGTTTACAGAGGATGGTTTTCTTACGCTATCGAAGTGCAAATGGTTTTTGTAAATTAATAAGTTGAATTATTATTATATTTGGGTTTTGGAATCTCTTCACATGAAAACATCAAATTCTCTCTATATAGGTGAAATCAAATTCTTTTACCTGACTTTATTTGTGTTTTTGAAGGAACTTTTTAGGTGAATAATTATTTGCATAGTTGCTTGCCATAGATATATTTTCGTGTTTTTTGGGTGAAGATTGTCATTTAAAAAGTTCTTCTAATGCATTTTTGGAACCCATGTAGAATTTGTTTGTTTATATTACGTTTCACGTAACAGTGTTTTGAAGCCTCCCCTACCTTTCTCCAACCACTTCACAATTGTCTTAGCCGATTGTTTTACATTAAATTAAAATGCTCTTATTATAACTTCTATTGTGGACGTGTGTTTACACGCTCTATTGTAAATATTTATTTATAATTTACTTTAATTTCGTATGTGGTATTGTTATGTTGGTGAGTCTTTATGTTAGTTTACATGGCGTGCTTTGTTTCTTTAATTTTTATTTTTTTCATTGATATTGATTCATTCATCTCTGTAACGTGTTTAAAATATTGCTAGTTGCGCGCACAGCCAATGAGGGCGCGCACTGACTTGCAGAGGCGGCGGCAGCGCATCTCGCGCTCCCAGGGCGTGTCGCGCAGGTCGTGGCGCGAGCGGAAGACGAAGCGGCGCACGTCCACGTCGGAGAGGAAACGGCCGGGCGGGTGCGGGCAGGGCGGCTGGCCCCGGCGCAGCCCGCTCAGGCTGCGGCGCGTGCGCAGCGGCGCCGGCGCCTGCCCGTCGCGCAGCAGGATCTCGTAGTCGGCGTCCAGGCGCGGGCCCCTCGCCGCGCCTTCGCACGCGCGCGCGCTCTCTTACCCAACCCGCTCCCATTCATTCACTCTCATTCGGCCATTCAATTACTCCAGGAGTTACCAACTCATCTAGTCAAATATTCCTTTTTCTCTGTTTCGTTTATCCAGTTATTTCTTAATCGTTTACTCATATATTCCTTCATTTAGTTATTTTGATATTAATTAAATCGTCTATTGGTTTATTCGTTTATTCATGTAGTAAGTTATTCATTTACTCTGTCCTTCATTTCTTCAATTATTCATTTATTCCCTCCTTCATTGAAAAAAAATATAGAGAATAGAGAACTTGAATTAAATACGGATAAAACCAATGTGATAGGATTTTAAAAAGGCAGAAGGAAGAGTAAATGTGAGAAAATTAAATGGAAAGAACGTATTTTAGAAATGGAGAACAATTATAAGTATGTAGGGTTTTGTCTTAACAAAGAAAGGAGCTACGAAAAGCACGTAGCAGAAATAGACAAGAAGGGGATTGTGGCTATGAAACAAGTGTGCAGAATAATCAAAAGAAGATGAAGGGACTTTTGGGCAAAGGTTATGAGAATACATGACAGTATTCTTGGTTCTATTTTGAGCTGGGGAGCAGAAATTTGAGGATGGAAGGAATGAAGGATACTAGAAATTTCAGTTCAAAAATTTGGAATGGATTTTTAAGAAAATGTGTTTAAGCGTTCTTGTAATAGCAAAATTTGAAGCTCCTTTTCACAGAAAATACTTTAGTTTTGGAAAAACTTAATTGAAAATCATTTAAAGCACTTTTATTCACAAAAACAATTACGTGTACAATTTGCTGGAAATTAGAATACTAAGGGTGAGAGAGATATTTAAAAAGGAACGCATTTTCGTATTTACTTTTAAAAAATTAACGAACACAACAAAATGAATTTATGACATCTTATATTGTGCATTAAGCACTTTCCGTACAAAAAGTTAAAAGAAAAAATTTGAGCCTTTTAGAGAAAATGGCGTTTGAGAGTTTCAGAAAATGCGGAAATCTGAGCAGAAAACTGAGTTTTTGAGACACTTTATGACATCAATTGAATCCCATGTGATCATAAATATAATAAAGTAAGGTAACTGTCGCTAATGTAAATATTAACGCCATGAGAGACAAGTAAAAAAATTACATTTGTGTACTATTTGTGAACGAGCAAAAGAATAGAGCAAACTGTCAGGCGCAGTGGCGTGGGCGTGCGTACCTTCCGGGTGGGCGACGCGCGTCTTGAGCACGTGCTGCACGATGTCCTCGGGGCTGAGGAAGTACTCGTCGTCCTCCTCCGCGTCCTCGGGCTCGTACTCCTCCTCGCCGTACGCGGGCGGCTGCGCTCCCATGGCCAGCGCGTACGCGGACGTGACGGCGGAGGTCGCGGCGGTCTGCGCGCTGCTGCGCGCGCGCACCTGCAGACACATGCCCACTGGAGTTGAGGTCATATTTTATTTTACGGGGCGAGACTCGGGACATCAAGTCCGTACAAATGTCACTTCGCTCCGTTCACCACCTGGCGGAGAAAGAAAGTATCACTCGGGCGACGAAACAGGCGATATAAATTTAGCTCAGACTCCTCCCTCTCTCTCCTCTCTCCTTCCCTCCCTCTCTTCCTCCCTTTTCCCTCCCTCTCTCTCCCTCCTTTTTCCCTCCCTCCCTCTCGTTCTCTCTCTCTCGCTCGCTCGCTCTCTCTCACTCGCTTGCTCTCTCTTACACTCTCTTGCTCTCGCTCTCTCTCTCTTTGTCTCTCCCCTTACAGAAAATCTACTACATGGGACAGCTAACATTACTTCTCATCCGAAGAAAAGTGTACGAAGGATTTTTACCATTAAAAATAGACAGCATTGATCATGTTTGAATCGGGGAATTCGGTGTAACAGTCCGATACACCAACCATTACAACAACTACTACATGCCACTGGCTACATGTGCCATGTGCAGCTAAAGGACCGTCATCCGAATCGCATCCATGTTCAAGCTACAAAGGTAAGTCAATATCTATAACTGATTACAACCATAGTAAAATATATTAGGATGTCTCTTATTTTGCAAAAAAGAAAAAATATTTTTGCAATTTTTTGGGAGGTTACCTCTAAATATTTTCCATTGAGTCAAATTTACTCAAAAACAAAATTTCATCTCAATAGGCTAATATTAATATGTGCCAATGTAAGCGCGAATTTGATGAGAGATTTGTTTACCTTTATAGAAATAAAACAAACCCCTTTTAAATGTATTTCTTCTGTATTCATGTTCTTCCATCAGACAATAACTAAGGTACACTGATCAACACATCTCTTCCTCGTTCCCCATTACCAATCTAAATGCATAAAAATATAGGTAATCATTACCAACACATCAGGAATGGGGCTAATTGATCCATCTATTCACTTCTACATTATCATTTGTATTTTCGAGATATTGAGACAACTATATTTTTTTCAAAAGGAACTACACATATGTTACAACGGTTCGAAATATTTAATTTCTTCATCAGGGCTGGAGTACAAAGACAAATCGTCAATGCATGAGGACAACAAACAAATTTAAATAAATTAATTCATTAATTAAATAACACTACACACAAAATAGTTTATAAACTAAGACATATAAAACACTAAAATACAGAAAGTAGGTAATAAAGTGGGTAAAAGTAAATAAAATATAGAAATTAGTAGGGTGTGTATTGCAATATGAAAAAAAAGTTTTACAATGAGGCAAGTGATTGAAAGTATGGGAATAATACATAAAATTCCACAAAAACAATGAGTACATGTATTTTATTTTTGGTTTAGATTTTTTAAATTATTTTTAGTTATAAAGTGAGTGAAGTTTGGAGGTGAAAACCGCAATTTAAAAAAATATTAACGTTTTTAGTGAGAAAGTGAGTGAGGAAGACAGGTTATTCCAAGCGGGAGCAAGGCAGAGAGAGGTTGGGCAAGACGGAGCGGCAGGGCGGGAATAGATGGAAAACGCCCTGTCTAACTAAGTATTGTGTTAAGTACCCCGGCATCGCGGGTGACTTATGCTAGTTAATAATAACTCCCTAGGTACGCGAACGCCGTTCCGTCGCGTTCGGCCAGAAATCAGCCATCGAGCGATCGAAAAGCACCACCACCTCCCTTGACATAAAAAACACTCCCGGGGCTGATGCCGGTAGCAGATGAAAGTGTGACTGGTGAATGGATGAGCAGAAGGCGTACCTGCGCGCGCGCGAGGGACGGCTTGTGCGCCTCCTCCAGCCCGTCCTCCGCCGAGGCGCTGGCGGCGCGCGTGGACGCGCTGGGCGGCGGCGTCGGGTAGTACGCCAGCACGTCCTCCTCTTGCAGCTGCACGCGCGCACGCGCTCCTTGTACTGGCTCGTAAAGAGCAACTGTTGTAACGCTGCCGCACAAATTTGCTGCTTTTCGACTCAAATACCTCTAATAACCGGGGCCAGCTGAGTCAATAAATGATGTGCCTAAATCGATGGCTTAGTTCACAAACATTGCAGTTCGTGAAATAGTGGTCATTTTCACGTTAACATATCTGCACATATAAGCTTATCTCACTAGTGTATACAGATTGTGTGTCCACATAAAATTATTCATGTATTTCCCAAAAAGAAGACATTGCCGCTCCGTACGTAAATGACTTTCTGTGCCATAACATGTAGTCGGAATCTACGTTTTGTGAATTCCGAAGAATTGCATTACGGCGAAACGGTTTGTTCGTCTCAGGTCAACGCCCAACACCGTTAAGCCTATTTGCTCCAAAATTGATATTCCTTATCAATCTGAATGAACTCGGGCGCAGCAAATTTGTTACGGGTGTTTTGATATCTGGGAAGTATTTTACCTGAAACCTCAATAACAATTTCAAACTTTTCCAAAAGTGACTACAAAGGTTATTAAACTCTCTCCTAGGCTACAGCAGAAAACCGTAAACCAGTAGTGCATTAGAATGGCAGATTTCAAAAAACTTCATTGGAAGTCATTTGAAGGCTTCATTGGAAGATATTGTACTTACAAACACAATAATGTATACAAATTACTGTCAATTAGCACATAACGGTGACAGAGATATTTAAAAAAAAACATTTGCGTAATTTTTTTAAAAACAGAAGAATACAGCAAAATTACTTTTAAATCAATTTAAACATTGTTTTTAGTACTATCCGTTCAAAAAGTTTAAAGAAACAATTTTGAACAGTTTTGGGGGAAATTTTAAACTTTTCTAAAATTGCACGATTTTGGGGTAAATTTAAAAAAATAAATGAGTTTTACATAAACTTTATAAAACATCATTTAAAGCACATACACTCATAAATTAAATAATATATACTAATCTCAGATAATGTTCATATTAACGAAGTGAGGGAGATTGCAAAAAATTACATTTGTGTAACTTTTGAAACAACAAAAGAATAGAACAAAATGGCGCGTATGTTATCCGATACAGCACTTTTAGGACTATCCCTACTAAAAGTTTAAAGAAACAATTTGGAGTCGTTTTTGAGAAATTATTGTTTTTGTTATTTTTTAATAGTGTACATATTGCACGCGATAATACACAAAAAGTGCTAAAATTTTCAAAATATGTATATAACATTAGTGAAGTAATTATGGAGAACAATTATATGAAGGAAAAAATATTCAATTTTGTAGTTGCAGGAAGTCACGAAAAAAATCAAACTTTTGCAATTTTCTAAAATTCAGAATAAACAATAAAAATCTGAATTATGCCATCTTTATATTGAAAATGTTCTAGGGGCTTCATGCAAAGTTCTCCAAAATTTAAAGAACTGTTTTCAAAATCACATTTTCGTTGGGTAGCGTAGCGTCAAGTCATAATGCCCGCGGCCCTGTTGCCAACAACCAAAGTTCACAAATGAAATGTGTTTCCAAAATTGCCTTTGATTATTTTCAATTGACAATACTGGAAAGCCAAAAATAGAAAATGCAAATAGCTTTTTTAATGTTCCTTTATTGCATTCGTCAATTTGAAAGATCGCTCCTAATGTCACTCGTTTTCAAAACATGTACTTATGCAATGGAACTCAACATTACACACTGGTTGCATTATACGCCAATCTAGAATACACAGAATAATCAGAAGTCACAACCGACACCGAAAAATTGGTTTTCGGATAATGCCTGCTTGTCCATCAGTGAACAGCATTAGCGATTTAGCCGTGTACGGTATTATCTCCAAAATTGACATTTTCCAACAGACCTGACTGATGTTTTGGCCCTTCGAATTTGAAACGGACCTTTATATTTAGAGTGTACGTTATAAAATTTTACTTTTTCGCCCTTACGAAGGTAATTTGTAAGAAAAGAAAGTTATGTAATCGTATTCCCGAAAACGGCGAATATTCATCGAAAACTCTTATTGCTGGCTCTGGTAACGAAAAAGTTCATAATTCCTGTTGCTAAATATATAAAATATCATCTAACACGTGGTGTGGTCAGAATCTATGTTTTGTGGCTCCTTGATTCCGAAAAATCAATTGACGGCAATACGCTTGTCTCTCTGTCCGTCTGTGGTCAACACTAGTGCATAAACCGTTCAGTCAATTTTCTTCCAAATTGATATTCCTCAATCGATCTGAATCAAATCGAGGTTTGGAAGTTTCAAAAGGATATTTTTATTTTTGAGGGTACTTTACATGAAGCTTCAAAAACATTTTCCGAATTTTCGCAAATATGGCACCTTTTTTTTCAAGATTTGCGTAAACAACGCTTCAGAGAACGGTGCAGGCCTCATGTTCGTCGAAATTCCTATTTTTTTGTAAATTGCAAGTGGCTTCTTTCTTCTATAATATTGAAGAGGGAGATTTTTTCGAAATAAAATCTGTGAATTAAAGATAGCTATTAAATAAGTTCACGTAACTTTTCGAAAATTTGAGTTTTGTTAAAAATGGGAAAAAATGTTATTCCCATTTTCGTCTGTCTATTTTATCTATACATTTTTTTGAAAATTGCAGAAAGTCAACATTTCAGAAATTAAAAGTTGGAGATCGCGGTTTTAACTTTAAACCAAGTTTTTTATAAAAATGATCTTTTAAAAATGATCAGGTACAATTTTTTGAAAAAAACTGACTGTTTTTGCGTATTTTGTGTTTGAAATTTAACCAATTCTGTAGTTTCAAAAATTACTGATTTAAAAAAGTGTCTCTCTCTGCAACTACATCATTGAAGATACAGATTGTTTAAGAAATCTGTTCTTCTTCTTAACAAAGGTAATAAATTAATTTATTTTCTATGTCAGCCTATCAATAAAATGGTTGCGTAGGCTTTCGAGGCCGGAGTGTGTGATATCTAGGCTATCCGGGACAGCTGTATGCTCTGAGGAAGGCCACAATACGCTGACCAAAACGTTATCCACCATGTCAGTAACGCGGCTCGTCCCGGATAGCCTAGATATCTCAATAAAATGTCAACCTCTGAAAACGTAGAATAATAGCAATGTTCTACGTTTTGTACGTACGTAATGTTATATATATATATATATATATATATATATATATATATATATATATATATAACATTACTATTATTATGTGTAAATACCGTCAATTCTCTCTCTGGAAATTCCTCTTCTTTCAGCACCTCAGGAATCGGTGGTGGCAATATAATGTCTGAACTTGGCAATTCTTTGTGCCTCTTTGTTAGACGTTCATTCAATTCATTAATGTGGTTTATCAAAGCTACCTTTTTATCCCTTAGTTGTAATACGCGGTCATTATAGTTTTTCTGTATTTGATACACCTGAAAATTAACAATATAATGGTAACTTCAGGAGATCTCATAGAATTACTAATTTTACATTTCATTACGTATATTCCAGAGACACATTTGTAATAATATATTTTTATATTTTCACATAATTGACCGTAGTAACAGACATGATTGTGAACACTAACCATTATTTACCTTTCAACCAGACTGGAATCTGAAAAGACATAGGGCTAAATGAAAATATACAAGTATAATATACAGTAAAACTTGCGCAATGCGGAATCACAAGGGAGCAGTATTGTTTTCCGCATTAGACAAGATTCCGCATTAAGCAATGTAACACGGTAGAATATATGTTTGGCAGGGCCGCGATTTATGCGCACATTAGATTCCCGTCTTATACACGTTCCGCATTGAGCACGTTTTATCGTATTTCGAAATTACTAGTTGAATGTGGCGTCGCCGATGATGTAAACTGTTTGGAAAGTACTTTCATGTGTTGAAAATGTGTGTCGTGCATGGCATTGTTCAAATACGTTCTTATAGTCTCTTGCATTGGATATACTAATAAGTCGTAGTAGCTGATAGTTTTAATCCTGTTCAAAAATTCTCAACAGCCAATATGTTATATCCATGCAGGATATGAACTGGTAATATTGAAATTCCAAAAATGTTAACGCCGTCAAAATACTTACAGTTATGAATGGTGCTGAATATTTGTAATTTAGTACAGCTACATATTTTATGTTTTTTGCTAATATGCACTAAAATGCAGGGTAAAAATCATCTGTAATCTTCAACGTTATTCTCTAAGATCATTCTCAATGAGATTCGAAAATTTGTCGCAAAACCATCTCCAACTAAATTTCATTCTTCCCGGGTTTTGCTTAACACTTCCATATTTTTGTCTCCTAATTTTTTAACTTCATAATTAAACTTCACAAAGTCAGTGTAATTGTGTTCACTTCCACTTTTGAAATAGCTGTATTTATCATTTTGTAGAGGCATTAATATAACCATTAAAAAGCGACTGTTTTGTATGTTTATGTGAATAAGTTGTTAGTTAAAGTTAATAAGAATAAATTGTTAGTCACATTCATTTGAAAATTGGTATTTGTATGCTTAAGAATGTATGTCTAAGAAGTCGAACGTAAGATCGTAAATATACTTCTTTGGCATTACTCACAGTTTTTGCAAATTTATCTTTAAAAATTCGATAACATGGATGAAAATGAAATGTAATCTGCCGCGCAAAACACATGTTGCATTAGAGATGGCAACAATCAGTGTTGCTATCATCGTGGAAAAATTATGGCGTCATGGAGAGAAAATTCTGAGTACTGGGGTGATCCACCGCCATAAATCTTTAGGTGCACTAAGATACACTATATACAGAGACAGGTGCACTACAGATAAGTGCTATGGAGGAAAATTGAGATCAAAGAAGAACTCATCAAATTTATTAGTTTAAATTTATGGGGAGGTATGCTGTAGATCGAAGGTACAAGCGGAAGATAAGCGATAAACAAGGCATATGTTACCCAAGAGTGCCCGTTTAGTACGGTGTTAGAGGCTTAGCGTGGCGCCTGTCATAAAGTGAAGTCCTATATATTATTTAAATCTTGGATTGAAGCATTACAAAAACGTAGATGTACATCCAATATCATACAGTGTGCAATACGATTTACACTTGTGTAATGTTGTCAATTTCACGGACCCACAAAATTGAAAACAAATAATTGAATTTCTTAAAGAAATAATTACTCGACCCGCAAGGTCAATCTTTTCGTAGTTCTTCACGAAACCTGCTCCCGGCAGACGGCAACACCGTTCGCCACTGCTGTATGGCTCTAACTAAGAGCTATCCCTTGACGGAGGCATCTGGCAGAAGTCTCCGTCAATTTCCTCATCCAGTCATCCCAGAGAGGTTACCTCTTTTCTTCTATTTCTAGATAAAATATCCATCAACAATTAGCAACCTTTATCTTTACGGTTCCTGTTGCTATCCATAGAAATAAATACGAACGCTATCTGCATTGACAGAAATCCGCAGAGAAAAACTAGGCATTTGATTGTCAAACTGACCATGGCCATTTCATTCACCCTAGTAAATGTTTGGAGTGGTTTTACCCTCACCTCCAAGAAAATCAAGAGAGCTTAGATTGTAGAAATGAATTCTGAATATATTATTTTTGAGTTAATAATTAAATAATTCCTCTTTTGCCTTGTATTGAGGTGTTTCTTTCGTAAATTATACAGGTAATAAATTTAACTACCAATTTTGAATGTGATTTTCAGAATTAAACAAAAGATTCTATAAGTATTAGAACATATTATTTTAATATTTAGTTCATTGTACGTTACACCTAAAATAATTATGCGAGTTTAATACCGTGTAATATATTATTTCAGTAGTCTAAAATGTCCTTTGATCGTGAAGTCGCGGAAGAACGCTGAAGCTGACGGACGTGTAGAGCCCGCAACCCCCCTCCCCCGAGACAACTCTCCATTCTTTTGAGTCATTTTAGTCACTCTCCTATGTGAAGGACCAGGCGCAGCACGTAGGCACACGAGCTAAGCGAATACTTCATTATGTTATTCAGGCTTGCCTTACGAGTGCATAGGGGCGGAGTTATACAAATCTGCGGTTGACGACGTTTCACGCAAAATTGACCGATTATTTCCGAGATTTTTTAAAATACCTCTCATGCATATGACAGGTTCATTGACTGACTAATTGGTTAGTGTTTCCGGGCGCGTCAACTGCAAGGTCGTTTGTGCCGGGAGAGTTGCGAGATGTGGCGGTTGACTTCCCCCGCTGGAGGGCGAGTTCCGGCGCCGACCTACCGTCGGCTAGCGGGCTTTCCCAACCAGGACAAGCTCTAAGCTCCCGGCCGGACTCCTGGCGTATGTGGAAGTGTTGTGCATGTAAGTGTAAACAAGGGGTGAGGATAGGACAAGGAAGAGGAAGGGAAGATCGCGCGCGGTCCGTGGCCCGTTTTTTAATGTAGTCAGGCATTCACCAGGTGTTGAAACCTCGAAAAACTACCGATGAGAGCAGCCGTTTGAATTGAACCTAGCTATGTAGATAATGTTGAAAATCTTGCCATCGTCGGGACTCAAACCTCAGGCCCTTCCAGTCAGAGATTCTGCAGAGCCTCAATTGATCATCCCAGCTAAGTTGGTTCCAATGCATTTGGGTAGGGGAAATTGTGTGCGCACTTTCAGCTATTGTTGCAAGGATATTCTAGTGGCCGGCTCATCGGTAGTTTTTCATGTTTTTTTTCCCGAAGAATACCAAGCGAATGCCGTAGCACAACCCTAACAAACGTGCCACAGACCGCACGTGATCTTTCCTTCCTCATTCTTAACCCCTCCTCTTCCCTTACCGCACGTGAGGAGAGCAGTCGGGAGATTAGAGCCCACGCATGCTGAGGCGGTGCCCCACCGGGGAGATACCCGGAGGTGGAACCCCCTCAGTCACTCAAGCCGACGCGCAGGTCGGCGCCGGATCTCTCGTTCCAGCGGGGGGAGCACCGTCACCTGTTATTCTTTGTTTCTTTGTTTGTTTCTTAAGTTTCGAGACTATTAACCTATGTGAATATTTGTATATGAGAAAGTATGTATTTGGTATAAGTCTATAATTAAGTAAAGATTGGTAGTATAGTATAAAAGGTTAGTTAGTAAGTACCCCCTCCTATATAAGACTGCAATCCAATGTAAAAGCATTAAATTGATATCTTGAAATAACCTGTCCAACACGTTCGGGACTAATAAACTGAGCAATTAGCGCTCCCGGAAACATAACTCAATTAAATTAATCAATCAACTGGGGGCCTCACCTTTTCTCTGGTGATCAGTAACTGAAGATACTTTTTGTCAGTTGTCACACGCTCTTCCTTGCTCACAGTGAAGTTGGGATCAGTTTTCATCTTGAAGTCCCCGATGGTTCTTTCTGCCTGTTCCATCGCAGCTACGTCGTCTGGATGGCTTACTTTTGGATCAGGTTTCATTGTTGTCATCCGATTCCACTAAATTGAAAACAAACAAAACTTATGAAAATATTTAACTTTAAGTGGAGCACTGAACTAAACTATGTGAAGGGCTGCGTTTCAAAACCAAGGGAAACGAATGAAATTGAAGTTACCATAGACAAGTAATCCTTGTTTCATTTGCAAACGTTTGTTACAAAATATTGAGTTCAATTTTTCTGCATAAATATTAATTATCAACAATTTAATTAAAAACAATTAAATTTATTGTGGATAGTTCTTCAGTTTTCAAATGATCGAGTCCTACCTGTTAGTTTCGGAAATAGATATACGGTTAGTTTCGGAAATAGATAAACTGACCACTTATTTTTAAAACCGTCCAAAATTAAACTATAATTTTAAAGATTATTTTGCTCTCTTAATATTGCTTTGCAATGGCTAATACTGGAGTCTACCTTGAATTTTGTGCAGTTAAATCCAGATTTTATTCTAAACACCATTTACCACTTTCAATTGCAATATTGTTTTCTTTAATCCAAAAATAATTTTGGAAGGCTATAATATATAAATAGAATTTATTGTAAGTAAAACGTTGAAATATCAAAATAAATTAGTTTTCCTTATATATGGTACATTTTTACTTTCCAGAATACGAATGTATAAATAGAGTAATATACGTAGTGTAGGGAAAGTTAGGTAATGCTGCGGAAAATCGATTTCGAGATTTCAACGAAAATACGTTTTGGAGACCCGTGAAACCGAAAAAGTTGTTCTTTTCTAAACGACAGTCTGTCTATCCGTCTGTGAGCACTACTACGAGTAGCTCCTAAACCAAACGTAGGATTTTTTCCAAATTGAAGAAGCCTCTGTCCATCTAGCTGGAGTCAGAACTTGGATATTTTGAAAAACTTTCTTTAAAATTTGGGGATACTTTACATAAAGCACCCCTAACATTTTCAAATTTTCTCAAAAATGGCTCCAATTTTTTTAATTAAATTTCTTGACAGAATATAGTAACATACACGTGTAAAAGTGGCATAGGTCCTATTATAATTTTTCTGGTGTCTTCCTACAACAAAAGTAAATATAGAGATTTTTCCTTCAACTACAATTTGTTCTCCATGGTGAGGACATTCATTAAGGTCATGTACTTTTTTTTAAATACGTTTCAAATCATTTCAAAGACTAATTTCGTCCATTATATTTAATGCCAAGTATTGAATACAAATAAAAATAAGCACTTAGTATAAGAAAATCATGAAATTCATGAAATATTTATCTTGAACATTAAATATACAAACTAAACCAAAAATAGTTTTTACCTAATATTTGATTTTATACAGTTCGGCAATTATATAATGAGACTGATTTTATTGTGGAGAAACATAGAAAAATAATTTAATATTACATGTTTATTGTTCAAAGTACATCTCTCATGCATCAATACAGCGAATGGCAGGAACATGCAAAGAATGGAATGACTTCAGCAACTCGGGGTATCACATGTTCCGTAAAGCAAGTCCCCTACATCAATTTCTAGATAGTATAGTTAAATATTTAGTTTGAATAATAATATTTATGTCAACAAAATACATATAAAGAAGTAAATAATACTTAACTATGTAAAAATCAACAAAAACTACATAAATTTAAAAAATAAGATAACACTGAAAAGCACATTATAAAATTGGCCGATATTTTGGTATTTAAAACTTGTTCTAAGAAAAGTGAAACATGGTGATTCCAAATATGCAAACCATTTGTCTCTACTACCCACCGCTTTTTAGATATACACTTCACCCATTTATATTTGTGTTCTTATTGTGCTCTGTGCAAAATTTCATTGAGTTTGGACGAGAAGTTTTCGAGAAATTGATTTTTGTCGTCCTACACGGGTAAAAAAACCACTGTGCTCTGGAAACTTGGTACTGAAAAGCATCCCAGTCTGTAGTGCCTTCGCCAAATGTTTGATGAGCGGAGGCATGATTACGTTTTCAGAGTCAAACAACGGCGCACGAAGGACTTTTTTATTTCGTGTATGCATTCTAGTTTCGATAGGTCTTTTTTATTCATGTAGTGGTGCTTCCAACCATTACTGCCCCACTCGCAGATAAAACAGCAGTACATGATGTACCCTGCCAGATGTTCCCATGAGAATGGTGATGATTTTTAAATCACTATAGATACACTGTTTAAACTCGTGATAGCGTATTTTTTCAAGGAGTAGGGAGATAGTTTCATATTCTCTTTCAGGTAGGTAGAATAATCAACCAGTACTGATGGAAATTTGTTTCCATTTTGTAATAATACTGCTTTCATACTTGTTTTAGTTGAGTCTATGAACAATCACCGTGATTCAATGTTGTGTTATACCCGAGGCTTGTCAAGAAACCTTGAAATTCCGCACAGTAGAAAATATTGTCACTCTTTGCAATGTAATGCGATATCAAAAATGCTTTAAAATATTATCTTTAATTTTTCACCGACGACGAAACTTTGTGTGGCATTGAGTGAAAAATACAAAAAAAGTTGAAGAAAAAAAATTGACGAATTGTGTTGTATGAAAATTAACTTTTGTTGCTATCTTAAAAATCTGACGTGACTGAGCAAAACAGTTTTTGAAATTGATATAAAAACTACATTGAAAAAGTAAACACTACCAGATATCTTGAGCTTGTTTATCACGAAATTATTTGAATCCCAGTTTTTGATCACTTTCGTAAATAGCACGTAGGCGTTAACAACAACAATCTTGTAAAAAACGATAAAAGTCGAAGGTTGTTTTTCCTCTTTATTTTGTGTAACATGTAAGTGCTTTGTTCAGGGTGTGGATAGCACCTTTAGTCTTGTAATCAATAATAATGGCAGTTTTCTTACTTCTTTCACTAGACACTTCTTTTTCTTTGTACAATGTACTGTGTAATATAATATAATTATTGGATATTTCTAAAAGATATGACAGCAAACGTATCAGATATAAAAGTAACTTCTGAAGACATCTTTAATTCACTTTTTGTTTGAAGTATTTGTATGAAATTAAGTATTTGTTCCTTTTCATTGCACCAATCATAGTAATACTGAGTTTCAGTAACATTTGATCAAACTTTTGATCTTCAAAAGAAGTAAAAAATATTGTGACTCTTCAATCCATAGGACAAATCCAAGACGACTCGCTAACCCTTACTTTTTTGTTCTTTCCCCAGGAGGCTTTCCAAGATAAGGCTGCATATCCCACACGTATGGCGTGTTATTATCGTATAAAATCCAAAATCGGATGCCATAGCGAGCAGGTTTGTTTGCAATATAATTCCTAAACAAGCATCTACCCCTGAATGCCACTAACTGTTCATTAACCGATACCATTACTTCTGGGTTGAAAAGATGGTAAAATTTCAATTTTTCATTTTTCTCCCAATTTTACTAAATTTTTCACTCATTTCTAATGGCAACAAATTTATTCTGATTTTTTTCATTTCATGTTTCTTTCTCATCAAATCTAATAATTCTTGATTCGTTGTGGGATTTGAAAACACCATCTAAAATCAATACAGGAATACAAATCTAGTGAATCCACATCTTTCCATGTTTACTGATATATTTGACGACCTTCCATGTTCGAATATTTCAATATTGTGTTTCCAGTCGCAGGAGGTAAAAACAACAACAACAACAAAAAATTCAGAAAATTCGTCTTTCATTCTAGAAGTGGTGTAATGAGTGATAGCGTGTTGAGAATAGTTTGAGCACTCTGCCTTTAGAGACGTGCAGGTTGATCTGAAGACCATTGAATTTTCGTGGCATTTGTTTACATACTTTCGTCAGCCTTGGTAGGAAATCTCTTCAGAGTCATCCCTTGACGATAAAGAGACTCAGTCATCAGTTTCAGAACAATCTTCTTCATCCGTTGGTTCCTAGCCATCTGAGGAATCATGAACACCACACAGTTTATCTAAATAATTTACTGCTTCTCCAATTTCTTCTCTTGTCAAACGAGCCAAGTACCTAGATCGTTTTGAACACTTTGCTGTAAATGCTATGTACGTAACTACAGAATAAGACTGCTAACAATGAAATGGCAAATTATCTTCTCCTTCCAAGACGTCTGCGAGCAAACGTAATTCATTGAGGAACTCAAAGACACCCTGATACCGCTGTAATAAGTTTCTCCACTCCGTAGATAAATAAATAAACTTCCCAAAAAGGTGTTGCAGCATTCTCGCCTCACAAACCGATCACCTTTGAGAATCAAATACCATTATATGGGTCTAAAAGCACCCCAAAGTGGACTATATGGGTCTAAAAGCACCCCAAAAACTTATGTATGCACTTATCCGAAGTAAAAAGTGAGTAAATATTACCTGTTCTTCTCTCAATTCTTTGGCTCTTTTCCGTTCATAGTACTTCAAAAGCATTCTTTGGAGCTTCACGTTCATCCGTATGTTGGTCCCTACGGACCCGATCCCCTTCAACCACGTGCCGAGCCGGAGGCGATGCTTAATCGTGGTACTTGGGGCAAATTTGGACCCTCGAATGCCAGCAGGCCTGAAAACGCAATATGAAAATTTAAATAAATAACTTTTACCAATGAAGTAAGGGGAAGGGAAATACCGAGAGTTTAGGACATACAATGAAAACAACAAAAACAACAAGGAAAATACGAATTAATTAACGCGAATTGCGAGGTAAGAAGGCACGATGGTGAACGGGATGATGGTTGGAAGGCGAAGGAAAGCGATGCAATAAAATTGCTCTGAGGAAAGTTTAATAATTATATAAACGTTGGCGATTTGAGAATTGTTGTTTCCTAGCAGCCCAGCACTGATGCGGGGAGAGGCCGCGACGGCGTTCTTTCCCCAAAGGCGACAATTACAAGGGCTGCTATGGGAAATGTTGCGCATTTAATTTAAACTCGCATGGCAGTAAGTATAATTTTATACTCAAAATACTACCAAAACATTCGTTACATCATTCCAGTCCTATTTTTACTTTCCTGTATACGGAGTATGAGTACGGATTACGGGTATCCCGCATACGGAGTATGAAGAAAGTTGTGTAATGCTGCGAAAAATAGATTTCGATATTACAACGGAAATGCACGTTGTGGGGCCACTGATACCGAAAACGCGGTTCTATTCAAAACCCCTGACTGTCCGTCTGTTTGTCTATCCGTCTGTCTGTCTGACTGTGAATCTTACTTGCGCCTAAACCATATGAAGAATTTTTTCGAAATTGAAGAAACCCCTGTCCATCTGGCTCGAGTCAAAGCTTTGAGATTTTGATTTAAGTTATGAATGACCCCGAAGATTTTCAAAATTTTCTCAGAAATGGCTCCAATTTTTTTTTTAATTTCTTGCAGTAAAAAATTTATAAATGTCCGATTTTTAGATTTAACTCCGAATTTTCGAAATTTTTGTCGGCGTCTTTCTAGAATTACAAAATTGAGGATAGAGATTCTTCCTTTGAATTTTTCTGAAACCTTTAGTAGTTTTCGCGCAATATTGCAAGCAATATGTGCAAATTTTATAAAATTGCAAAAACAAGCTTATCTTAAAAAAACTCCAATTTTTTTCTTTAAACGTTTGGTAAGGATAGTGCTAAATGTACTCCATAAGATGACATAAACGCCATAATGCTTTAATATTCTTAAAATAATATTCAATATTCTTAAAATAATATTTCCGTTCTACTATTAGGAAACCTAAAAATTAAGAAAATGTGAAAAAATGTGCTTTGGGTAGCGATGGCTGGCAGGTGGCAAGAGTATGTGGCAAGTCCGAGAAGCTAGCCGAGATCAAAGGAAATAGAAAACTAACACGGGAAAGTCTGTGTCATTTTGTAGCACCACCAGTTATGTTCCATGGTTAGTGAGAAAAATAAACGGTTCCATTGAAAAAATGGTTTCTCCGATCAAAACCTGACGAATAACCGGAGCAGTACATATCCTAAGAAACGGGCCATGGACCACGCGCGATCTTTCCTTTCCATTTCTTGTGCTATCTTCTCCCCATACGTACACATATCCACACTTCCGTGCACAAATTTATCACCCATGTCGGGAGCTTAGAACTCGTGCAGGGTAAGACAGTGCCCAGTTGGGGGAGATACCTGAAGGGGGAATCTCCTGCACGTCAACGGGTGGGTCCGCGTCGTTGTCATCCAGCCGCGGAGGGAACACTGCCACCTCCCGAGACAAAAAATGCACTACAATAACGGGACTAATGGCGTTGCTATTGACGGTAGCTGCTAGTTGTTGACGGGCGACTGAAATGTCAATCAATCGATGCAAACTAATTTGTGTATTTCATTCGATGTAGCTTATTCAAGTGGCTTAGGCTCTCCTACTGTGACAAAAAGGGCGCAAGCCATCACTGATCTTTCGGTGTTATGATTAGAAATTATCACCGCAAGAATGGCTGGCTCGGTGGATGAGATCGAAGTCGTTCGCCTTCCACCAAGGAGGTCCGAATCCTGAACAATCTCAAGTGAAATTTGTTCCGACAAAACGACTTTGGCTGCTTCAAACGGCTAGTCCAACCTTTCGAAGTGTCTTAAATCCTACTTCTATCCTAATTCCTTCCCAATTTTGGCCGCCGGGTAGTGACGCAGGAGTAACTAATGGAGGATTACATTAAATGCGCGAAGCGCTCAACGCCCCCAAGGGTCTTGGAGATGACTTGCGTCTAAGAACACGCAACAAAATAAAAAATACACACGTGCTATTTGAGCATTTACTTTTTTAAATCACAGTAAGACTATTATAATCTTTTTCGGCTCGGGAGTGAAAATTTTGAGTTCTCAAATGTTGCCAACAATGGTCATTAGTACATTTATTCATTTACCTAATTATAGTATCAGGGTGAGCTAGGGATTCTAGAGCTCTAAATGCGTTAATGGTGCCACATTATAACTCTCCCATTTACATCGCTTACACTTTTTACGGTTTTTGACAAATTAAGTACCATCTAAATTAATCGTATTAATTTGAAATATGATATGTAATGATGTACACTCTTTGTAAATGAATTTCTCAAAAACAAGTGTAGTGATTCGTAAATTTCAAGAAAATGTCTTTTGACGTTGAAGAAATATGTAAATAACAAATAATCATTTTTGGTGTCTCACATTTTGCAGAAGATCTTCTGTAGTGAACCATTTTATGAAGTATCTCGCAAAAGTCTACACTCTAGGATCTAGGCTCTAATAACGCATGCTCCACATGCACCTACTCGTATGAGAATGTATTGGATAATAATGCATGTGTAACTCCGAGTAATTGGAAGTTCAATAGGATGGATATTCTAAAACGTTAAATTTTAACAAGTTTTGAAAATTTTAAAAAAAAATAAGGAAAATTTGACAATAATTAAAAAGCCTAATAATTAAAAAGCCAAAATACGTATTTATGAATCCTTAAAATAATGAATTTATTTAAAAATAGAAGATACATATTATTACAATACCTTTGTAACTTATCGGCTCTATCCAACTTCTCTTTGACGAATCGTTTTGCTTGCTGAAACTCAGGTCCCAAGGCTCTTGAACGAAAAGTGTATGCCTTCAATTTTGGATTCCTGTAAAACAAAACCAGAGTAAACTTTCCTGGCCTGAACATCTCACATAAAATGGCTGAATAATGAAAATTTCATAAGATACTACGAAATAATTTATGCTTTTTCAACAGTCGCACTAAACCCGTAATGCTGCAACACAAGTTGCTTGATAACGAGGTACTTTCCTTGGGTGACACCCAAGAAAATGTTATAATTAATAAGATAGAAGTTTTTAATAGATTGTCACTTACTATAATTTATATTTTCTAATGTCTAATATTTTTGACAACCACAATCAAACACGTTCAAATATTTAATTTTTTTTATTTTAAGAAAATTTACCCGACGTTTGGAGACTGTTACGTCTCCGTCATCAGATGTTGTTGTTCTACACATAAAAACGTATGAAACTTTATTTTATTTAACTATATTTTATTTAAAAGTATATAACTTTTGTAACGTCATATTGACACCTATTTAGCACTTACTTGAATGCACGGACTGTCACTAAGTGCGTGTCCAACACGTTATAATAGTAATCTTGCAGCTTTTGTAATGCGATGGAGCTCTTTTCCGCTTGATGAGCGAGTTTTCGTTTTTCCAGTGCCAACATGTCCTCTAGTTCATCTTCAAGATCATCTTCTATCCTATGATCGATCTTAAATTCTCCGTAAGGAATTCTCAGTTTTAGAGGCAAAGTTTTGTTCCTTTAAGAAATTAAAACAAATGTCAGGGGCTTTGTTGTTATTCGTTGGGATTATATCACAACCATCTCTGCCTCAAAGTTCAGTATTTTATTTATTATATTCAATTTAGTTTTGACTGTCCCAATGAATGATACCAAAACTAATTATCACATATCAACGGTGAAAGTTTCATGTTCTCAGAATTTTCCATACTGTTTATTCCTAATATTTGTCACGTGATGAGTATTCTGTAGAGTTAATTTCCTGATCAAATTCAATTTCTCTGGATTGAAAAAGACATATTAACATCTCATAAAAATAAATTGAAAGGGGAAATCATAGGGATACTTACGGTTAAACTAGTTATCATTAACAAAATTAAAAGCTCAAAATATTTTCAGAGATATAAATTATACATCTCGTTCTCTTGTTTAGAGTCTAGATCAGAGGTTCTTAAAAGAGTCGATGGTATTTTAAAGGAGGTCAATGGCATTCAGTTGGGTGTCTAATGGGGTCAAGAGCTGAATATGCACTGGCGACTGATCGTTACAATCAAGATGCCATTTATTTAATAAAATACTTAATTAAGTTATAGTTAATAGGATAACTCCGCCTGGGTCTGCTTGCAGGCACTGCCGGTCCCAAGCCCGGATAAAGGAGGAGGGTCTTTTCACTAGTATGGCAATGCTTCCACTTACTTTTGCCATACTTCTTTTAACTGTCCTATTTTGGTCACTCTCGACCCCTTGTATTTTTCGACCCCGATGCTATTAGGTTGCGAGGGCTAGGGAGTCTTTCCTTTCTGATCTTCTACTTTCTGTAAACTACTAATCTTTTTCTATCTTCTTATAGATCCTGTTCTTATGCTTCTTAATGGGGGGACAGACCTCAGAGCTGAAGTGAAAGCAATCTGTCTAGGGAGAAAACCTTATACAAATCCTGCGAGTTTGGGAGCAGTGAGGTGGCAGCCCCACTACCAAACTTTCCCTGCGCAGCGTTCGTAGCGCGGCCAGGGGAGATTCTTATTACTGGCTCACTCATTGATTGTAAACAAGGAAATCCTTTGGTAACGACATTGGCAAAGTTAAAGGACAAACGTCTTGGTATATCAGAACAGTCAATATAGGAACTTGGAATGTACGAGGCATAGCTAACAAAGAATACGAATTGCTAAGAGAAGTCAGGAGTGCTAAACTCGATTTGGTTATGTTATCTGAAACTAAAAAGAAGCAGAGGGGAACATGTGATTTGGGAAACTATACATTAATTTATAGCGGTGTACCTATCGAAAATAGAGCAGTAGCAGGAACAGCTATTCTAATAAATGAGAAATGGAGAAATAGGATAACTTCTTACAGTTGGATAAATGAAAGAATTGTAACATGCAGATTCAAAATAGCTAGAGGATATATGAGTATTATATCAGTGTATGCTCCTGAAGAGGGTAGAAAAGAAGAATCTGATAAATTTTATGAAAGCCTACAAAGTGTACTAGATTCCACAAATAAAAATGATTATATAGTCATAGGAGGAGATATGAATGCTAGGATAGGACAACAGCCCATTAAGGAAATAATTGGAACAAACGGAGAAGTAGTAATTAATCAAAATGGAAAAGTGTTACGTGATTTTGTGAATTTTAACTCATTACGAATAGAAAATACGTTCTTTAGACATAAAGATATCCATAAATTTACATGGGTGAACAGAGGGTACAGATCAATAATTGACTATTTAATTGCAAATGAAAAGATGGGAAAACTATTTCAGGACGTGAGAGTGATGAGAGGAATGGATATAAATTCAGATCATTTCCTAGTAAGAGGGAAAGTAATCCTTAAAACTAAATGGGCAAGAACAACACGCAAAAAGACCACAATAAAGGAAACAGTGTGGAAAACTAACCTATTAGAAGACCCTAGCATCAGAAATTTATTTCAATCACGCATAAGACTATATATGCTAAAGGAACCCATCAGCACGAATATTGAATTAGAATGGCAGAAGCTAACCCAACTGATAGAAAGTGTAGCTTTTGAAACCTTAGGGAAAAGGAATAAATATAAGCCAAAAAAGGGACTTAATGTGTGGAATGAAGAATTGAAACGTGCAGTTCAAAGAAAGAAGGAGTCATATCTACAGTGGCTCATGACGAAAACTCCTGAGACATTGGAAGAATATAAAATACAAAGAAGAGAAACAAAAAAATAGTAAAAGCTGCACACAAGGAAAGCTGGGAAAGATACATTTCTAACATAGAAAGAGATGTACATTGTCGCCAATATACTGCTTACAAAATTATGAAACACCTAAACAGAGAAGAAAAAGACGCAGCAAATTTAGATCTTCTAGATAGAGAAGAATGGATTAAGTTCTGTAAACATCTGTGGACAAAAGAAGAGGGAGAAGATGTAAATGATGAAGAGGAGGAAAATAACAGATGTATATCAGAAATTGATAAAATAGAATTCAATGAACTTCAAGAAGCCTTGCAAAGTTGTAAAAACAGAAAAGCTCCTGGCTCAGACAATTTAAATATAGAACTATTTAAATATCTACCAGAAGAAGCCAAAAATAGGCTTCAAGATTTTCTAAATCAATGCTGGCAACAAAAAAGAATACCAATGGAATGGAAGAAAGCAGTAATACCCATTTTTAAAGGAGCACCAAGAACTGACTGCGAAAATTATAGAGGTATAAGTCTTCTGAATACGGCATATAAAATATATGGGAAGATAATAGCAAATAGATTGAGAAACATTGTAGACAGTATATTACTTGAAGAACAAACAGGTTTCCGGAAAGGAAGATCCTGCTCGGATAATATCTTAATATTAAAACAAATAATAGAAAAAAGAAGAGAATACAATCTAAAGACCTACATAGTCTTTATTGATTACAGTAAAGCATTCGATAGTGTACACAGAGGAAAACTATGGAAAATTATGGAAAAAAGAGGAATACCATTGCACTTGATCGAAGTTATAAGAAATATATACCTAGGAACACAGATAAACATAAAACTAAAATCTGGAATTATTGCCCAAGGAAATATTAATAAAGGGGTCAGACAAGGGTGTTGTATTTCACCTATACTTTTTAATCTATATCTAGACAATGATGTGAGAGAATGGAAACAACAGATCATGAAACTTAATATAGAAGACAATTTTAAAGGAACAAATTTTATTAAAACTTTTATGTTTGCTGACGACCAGATTTTAGTTGCAGATAAAGAAGATAATCTGCAAAGGGCACTATATGAACTATATAAAATAACAAAGCAATATAATCTAAGTATATCTACAAATAAAACCAAATCCATGGCATTCCAAGGCTCACAACCTTTAAGATGTAAATTCATATTAGAAAACAAAATTATTGAACAGGTTAATACCTTTAGATTTCTAGGATGTGACGTATCATATCTCGGCAAAGTTGATATTGTAAGGAAGATAGAAAGATTCAATATGATGTGTGGCACCATCAAAAGAGCGCTCAAAGGAAAGGTCCGTAAAGACACAATGCTAAAGTTTTATAAAGTTATGGCAGTGCCTTGCGGACTTTACGGAAGCGAAAACTGGACTATGAACTCCAGAACACACAGTAGACTTCAAGCAGCCGAGATGAGATTTTTAAGATCAGTTCTGGGAGTAACAAGAATGGACAGATTAAAAAACGAGACCATCCGGAAAAATATAGGAATTTACAACTTAAACGAAAAAATTAAAGAATACAGAGAACAATGGAAAAAACACCTCGAAAGAATGGAAGACGACCGTATTCCAAAGCAAGTGCTTCAGTACATCCCTAAAGGAAGAAGAAGCGTTGGTAGACCCAGGAGAAGATGGTTAGATCAAGGAGGCGCAACGGACCAACCGGTCTAATGCTTGAGGGAGAAGAAGAAGAAGAAGACTTAATTAAGTTCATAGTTATTTGTTTTCTGATATTTAATATTTTTTCTCTTATTTTTCATCTGATAATAAATTAAAATTTTTCTCCTTTAGAATTTAACATCATTAACTACATTTTCTTTAGAAAAGAGAACTTTTGCACATTTAGGATCTATGATTTTGGTTCTGAGAACTTTTTTATATTTGGAAAATTAAAAAAAGATAATACTACATAAAATATAAAAACACAATTCTAATAATTGCTTCCAAAATATTATTAATTTCCTTTGTGAAAATTTCTTTAAGTCATTCACGTGCCATTATTTGTAATATGAATATGTAGTGTTCTGAATATTACAGAGAAAAACGTATGGGGTGGGGGTCGGGGACGCAAACCGCTCTATTACACGAGGTAGATGACAGAAAAGGGTTAGAAATCTGTGGTCAACACGTTTTCCACTGACTAAAGTAAAAGCATGACAATTTAACGTGGTTTCGGGACTAAAGGCATACGAACCCATTCGTAGCCACACCGGGGACTCGGAAAGTTTTATTTTTCAGTGAGCAATGAACAAGGAATCGAACCTGTGACTTACGATTTGATTGATTGATTGATTGATTATTAGTGATTCCATGCACGTCAACTATTACGGTCATTAGTCTCGTGAAGTGAAGTGCAGGTTTTTTCTCAGGATGTGGCGGTACTTTCTCCTTTGAATGGCGAGATCCGGTGCCGACCTACCATCGGCTATCAGGGTTATCTCCAACCAGGTATCTCACGCCAACGGGGCACCACCCAGCCGGGACAAGCTCTAGTCTCCCGAACGGTCTCCCGGCAAGTGTGGTAGTGCAGTGCATTTTAATGTAAGTGTGAGTAAGGGGTGAGGATATGATATGGGAGAGGAAGATAAGATCGTTGTAATAACCCAAACGTACACTTCTTCTGCAATTATAGATTTTCATATTCAGAAAATTCAAATAACAATAGTATTGTAATTTTTGTAAGTCTATCTGTGGTTAATAACTTCACAGAACAACGCATATGTTTCGCTGATTCCTCTGTTTACACAACTGACTCAGTATATCTGAGAAAGAAGGCTGCTCTGTTTCAGACGTACCCTAGCAGTGTCACTTGTTTATAAATAACCTTAATAGTCGCATTTTGTCAGAGATTTCAATTTGAGACCGTATGCATGTTTCTGTGATTGTAGGATGATATACGTCTCACAGTTGCATTATGTTTGGACGTCACGATGCGTCATTGCGTAGCGAGTCCGGGGGACAGCGGCAGCCTACGTGCGCCGGTGAACAAACTATTTTTTATATCTTATTTATGTGTGTCTCAGTTCGAAATTATGCAGATCTATACAAAATTAGTGTATAATTCTTGAGTATTTTTTACAATTAATTTATATGTTCACCTAAAGTAAAAAATTGTATTTTAAGAATTAAAATATATTTTAAATATTTCAATAATGTGTTTACAAAAATTATAATTACATCACATGAAAGTACATTTTTAAAGTAAAATGTAAGTGTAAATTATTTTTCTGATTAAAACGGTATTTACCCCCCCAAAAAATATTCATTAAGGCCCGCATGATTCTTCGGAAAAAGTAAGTGATGATATTTCTGAACGGCGTGGGCTTAGAAAAAAAAGGAAAAGTATGTGTCACCTATTTTCAACTCTAGAATTCATAAAAAAGTTTCAAGTCGCCACGAAATAGTGATGTTTGGTGAGTGTGCAATTTGGCGTGGAATGACTCAAAAGTGTAATTGTGTGTAAGTAAGAGGTGAGTATATGATATGGAAGAGAAAGGAAAGGTCCATGGCCCATTTGTTAGGACACTGCTCCGGCATTCGCCAGGTATTGATTGGAGAAACCACAGAATAAACTATCCACCGGCCACAGAAATTCTTCTCCCGACAGCGACTGAATTCAACCTAGCTGGTGTCGAAAATCCTGCCGTCGTCGGGATTCGACCCCTAGGGCCTCCCGTGCAAAGACACTGCGGTGACATCAGTTGAGGATGCCCTGATCCACCTTTGCCGGATTAACGGTTTATGTTATCCAGTTTGAAGCTATGCACAACCCCTCAATTATACAATTTGTATACAACACGAGCTCTGAACTGGATGACATCAGATCCATAAAAGACAATAGACACTTTGAGTAATACTTCATATACAGTGATTTGCTATACATCTAAGTGATAACTTGCGTTATATCAGAATTCTTCACAAACAAAAAATACATAAAAATGGAATTTCAGTTCTGCAAATAACCAATCCCGGCCAAGATCATTCTGAGGAAGTAATTATCAGAAGAGTACTATCATTATGCACAATCGTCTTAAAATACGTGATTTAGTATTCTTTTGAATTCCCAAACATTAATCTTGCAACGATAATTCATGATGTTTCACTACTCATTAATGATTGCTCTGTCAAATGTAAGACATAGGAGGAATAAAATTAAAAAATGTACTCACGATTGTGCCACAGAAGCAAACTTTTCTTTGAGTTTTTGCAAAGACTCCAAGACTTCTTGTTTATGGTCATTTGCTAGTTTCATTTTTCTGTCGTATTCGGCTTTCTGTTTTAGTTGTTCTAAACTATACATTTCTGGATCTGTAATGTCTTCAAGTGAATCTGAAGGCTGTAAGAGAGATCACGCAGTATATAAAAATTATACAAATACAACAATAAACAATTTGTCACTGCGTATGGACACGATTTGAATGAGCACTACCACAGTTAGAGCAGCGTGCGAGAGGGAACCGAAATGGAGGGGATGGGGAACCGCGTTCCCAGTCTGACCCGTCCTTCCCTCCCCTCTCCCCCTCTGCCACTCTCGCCCAGCCCATTCCGCATCGCCTCAGCTGCCCCGCCATGCCCTGCTCCGCCCCGCATCGTCTCGTTCCGCTTCCTTCTCCATTTCCCCACCTCGCCTCGTCTCGCCCCGCCCTGCCTCGCCGACCCCAGCCCTTCCTGCCCCTCCCCGCCCAGTTGTCAAAACATCACGACTCCAATGAATTGATTATAAGTCGAGTTGAATATATTATGTAACTTTCTTTTCATATACACTAAATAATTTTTCAAATTTGAATGTCGATTTCATTAGTGAATTCGTCGCTTATTCGTTTGGGTCATGGTGTAGTACGCTGCACTTCCGCAGTGGCACCTCCCCCTGCCGTCCAGAGAGGTATAGACAAGTACGAAAGCCGACACTCTGCCAGAGCTCTGCTTTCTGGAAGAAACAGTAGAGCGCCGCTCGAGGCCCTAGAGTTCGCACTCGCTGACGCCACACAGATGGGAGACGATTGCACTGAACACCGCCACAAAAGCGTCGAGTTTCTTGCGTTTCGACAGTCAGCCTGGGCGCATAAAATTTACATTTACATTTCGTGTAAGAAATCGCCCAAGAAAGCAAATGCAACAAATTGCTAACGCTCCCGAAACAAATATCTGGGCGCTTACTGTACCTAGCTCTCATTGGGTGACCGGTGTTTTCTGGAGAGCGATAGAATGCGTAGATCTACAGCGCATGCGTACACTTCCATTTTTTAACGTGGCGTCTCAAGGTCACACACAAAAATGTTGAAGGGAAAGCAGACTCCAATTGGAGTTCCTATTGAAGTATGGTTTCCCTTTCCCTTTTTCGTGTGTGGCCTTGAAATACCACGTTAAAAAATCGAATTATAGTGTCTCGTTCGCGTTTTACCGGCTATCGAGTGCACCGGTATCCAGTACAACTATAATATACTCCTATTTAAATAAAGTGACTTCCACTTTTGATCAGCTGGAAGCGGATATCCAATTGACAGCTTTGTTATGGCTTTCACTCCATACCAAAACATTTCATATTTTTCTCAATATTACGTATATTACTTCGTATATGAGAAAGTAATTAGAGTCGTAACGAAGTTCCTGATTGGATAACTGCGTCCAGCTGATGATCTGTCACAAGTCACTATATTTCAATCGGACCATAGCTGAGCGCATTCCCGTACTTTCCCCGTTGCTCTCGCTGTTCTCCGATTAACATACAGTGACTTCTGATTTTTGATTCACTGTGACGCAATTATCCAATCGAGAGCTGGCAAAAACTTAGCTAAAACAAAGCTCCTGATTGGACCTCCTCCTACCTCCCCTCTCGCTGCCGTTACCGTCCCTCCACGCCAAGACCCGTGCGATACGCAGGTGCATACTATTTTGGTCTTATTTGCCTTATACCTTATTCTGCGAATATAATTCAGAGGTACGTACCCATGGTGCAGATTTCTTGGGTTTTCTGATCGGAGGTTTATCGATTTCAGATGCAACAACATACGCAAACACATTGCCGTCACGGCCGCAAGAGAACATGAATTTATTGTCATAACTGAAGCACATCTGCGGGATAATTCCATTATCGTTGTCGTGCATGGACAGCACCCAGTAATCGGAGAGATCCGAAATATTATTAGGATTCTTTCGACAAACTCTGATCTTCCCATCTTGCATGCCGAGAATAAGGAACTCTCCTGTAGGGCTAAAAAAACAAATATTAAACTTTGCAGCATGCGTCAGGAAAAGTTAGTAGGTTCATTTCATTGAACATTATTTTGTATTCCATCATTGCAAACCCATTATTCATTACAAGAAATCGTTCACAAAAGGATACCCTACGGCACAGATTACGATGAATTTGCCGTTTATGGCACGAATAACTTGTTCCTAATGTCGCTTGTTCTCAAAACGCACTTCTGCACTAAAGCTAAACATATAAAGTAGTAACATATAAACTACTATTGTAGCCAACATTTCGGTTTGAGTACTGTGTCCATGGGTAAGCCCGATTACGCTTAGTTTCTTAACAAGGTAATTAACTTGTCCAAAGGCGAGGCCCGACCGATTGTCCCAAAAGTTCCCAACTACCGGCCCGCGATATATTTTTAAATAAAAACGAAAAATATTAATGCTTGTTCATTGATTCATTGGTTCATTGATTCATGAATTTATTTCAATGCAGCAAAACTGAAGAAATTAATCTGATAAGGAATATAGAGCAAGCAGAGTAGTTTCGTGGAACGAGAACCACGTTTACAACTTGAGCTGTGCGATTTACAAGCCGACGCGTTCCTACAGACAAATACGAAAAGAGATCACATTATTCGAACTTCAAATATCGAAATTATTCGAGCGACAAATATCCAAACTTAAGATCATTAGTAATAAAAATGATTTCAATATTTTAAAACACGTATTCGTGTAAAAGTGCATTTTCTTCTATGAAATTTATTAAAACTCTGGAAACTGCAGATGATCGAGCACAGTACTCTCACTATACTGATTTTTTTTACCTTTTGACTACGTTATTTATTTCGGTTTATCTCCGCTGTTTTATAATTCCAGCCTTGTTCAATAGTTGGTTTGTAAAGGCTCGATCGAAGTTCACTCTCAAACAAAAAGTGTTTGTGTATGACACATACGTAAAATGTGTCAAACCGGCATTAGTATCGTGTCCTGTAGCCTTTCTTCAAAATGTTGACAAATAAAGAGCGTATTTGCCGATCCGGTGGCCGAGATCGCTAAGGCAGTAGTGCCGTAGCGATCTCGAACCGAAGGATTGCGGGTTCGAGTCCCGCCTCGGGCATGGTTATATTGTGTTCGTCCTTTCACCCCCTATCATATCGTGTCATCCTTGCAGTTACCATACCGTTACAATCAATAGTGGTCGCTAATGACCTAGAAGTTGATGCGACCTTAAATAACAAAAAAAGAGCGTATTTACGGTCATTTCCAATAATACTCCACAACCGCACACACTGCTTCAGTTCCTTATGGGTTTATCGAGACAGAATTATCACATGTAGTTGGTAGTCTACACGCTCTTATAATCTAACTCCGTGCAATTTCTTTCTTCGGGGATTCTACTAGCGGACGTCCTTGTAACAAATAAATAAACAAAACGACTTAATATCAGAACTTTGAGAGACATAGACGTAATTTGGCTAGGAGATGTAGAGAGGAGCTGGTACTTCGAATCAAAATTTACTTGGCATAGCAGACGCAGACGAGACTCAGGTAATTTATGGCAGGGTCAGGTATCCACTGGCGTGTGACTGGCCAACGCAATCCTCTATTCACCACTCAATCGGAATTAATTCCGCGTGTCCTAACAGCAATGGAAGGGGTGTGCAGTCCGTTCTGTCGGCTGCGCGAACGCAGCCTCGTCTTGCGCTCCGACATCGTCATTCGTCGCCTCGCGCCTGGCCGCGTGCCAAGGGAGCCCGAGATCCTCCCCACTACGCACGAGGCCACTTGTGCTCCGTCGGGGCTCCGCAGCCCCCATTGGCCGGTAAAAGCGCGCGGGCGTGCAATTCCACCGAAATGAGGTAGCAAATTCATTTACCATCATCTTTGTGAATTTCCATTAAGTTAATAACAAGTCTGGACTGTGGACGTAAATAGAAATCGTAATTCAAAATGTATTCAAAATCTCTTCTATTTTCAATAAACGTGTTTGCGCCATGTGGACGGGTTACAATTTATAAAGTTCCACCTCTGTATATTATTCTAATAGATAGTAAACAATGCATTCCTTCGACCCAAAGCGCCCACTCCTGGAATTCTCAATGCCTGGCAGGGAAGATGCGAGCTTGGCGCCCATTAAACAAATTTAGCGTGTCTGTCCTGTTGTCTACTACTCACCAACGTAGCCTGTAGGCGGTGGCAACCCCCTCTGTAATGGCTACTTACCAGGTCATTACTATACATACAAGGGTCCGTCTATTTATACCGTGGTCCGCACTGCGGCTAACCCCATTACTTGAAGGCCACCTCTAAGGAGACCACCTCTTTTCGAGAGCGGGTTTCTATGGAACGGAATAATTGTTTCACAAGACTAATATATTTTACCTTCAAGACGACTACCCCTCTTTTCGACCATCGACGATGATTTTTTCTCGTAATGCAACATCGCATTTCCTTTAAGATTACCAGAAAACGTCGCATTGAAATAATAACGACTACGCGAGACCGAGAATTCGCGTACTACTGTGAGCCAAGCCGTTTTCGGTATCTTCCAGTTAACAGGAATCGGGCGCTTAAAATTCACGATAATTTCTTAGGACAGACCTCCCAGAAAATGTAGGGAAATTATCGAAAAATAAAATTATCTGAAGTAACATTTCACAGAAGTAAATCCTTGTGGCAACAAGGGTTCAAGCTACGGCAGTACACGAACTATCAAATTCTGAAACAGTAGTCGATGGATAAAAAGTGAGTTGGATAAATAGGGTCTGGATGGAAGTGAAAGCAGAAACTATAAAGAAGGGCTTCGTGCGTTCTGGGATGAGGTCTTCTAATAGGGTGGATCACGGGTAACTCGTTGGTCAGCGGGCTACCTTTCCACGGCGCGACGCCGGATTCGGTTCCAGGTCGGACAAGATTATAGAGTACGTTTTCCTTGCAACGTCTCAGTATATGTTGCTGTGTGACGATGAGAAAACTCACTTCTCAGGTTGAGAAGATCAGAACACGACGTAGAGATGCCATCCTGCTGACAACACGAACCCCTTAAACCCATGGACGCTGGTAAGCCCTGGCCCGTTCGCGGGCTCTCGTTGCTAGTACAGACAAATATATGTCCAAATAGTGCGTAATTCTTTTGTATAATATGTCTAGCTTAGTCCTAGTGGCCATCAGCGATGGCATATGCAGCTATTCCTTTATTTGTAACATTTTCTAGATTAAGTATCTTTAAAGTTTTGTAAATCAAAAGATGTACAGGTTTGCATGCCTTTAAGCATTATTTCGGTTTTCAGCGCCAAAGAAACGAAATGTTGGGCATATTTCATTTAATAAAGTGCATTTTTTCACTTTGCCATTTTACTTCCTAACAATTTCCACCGTGGAATCGAATTTTGAATTTTTTTTTCACTGTATTGCAATAATTTATTGTTTTAGTTTACTTTCGATGACTAATGACAAACACTGAATAGAAATAAAAACAATTTATTCCTTCTAAAAATAATACGTTTCGATATAAAGTATTAGAAAAGAAACGAGAATACTTTGTGAATCAAATTATAAATGTTTTTTAAAATTGTAAAGGGAAAGAACGTAATGTGCTTAAAAGACATCAGAAGACATTCATGTTTATTTTAAAAAGCTATAGCGCACTAAAAAACTATAACAACGAAACAACTTCGATTACGCAGTGATTAAGAACATGATTAAGAACGCGTGCCAAACACGGGTGCGGGCGAGGTTAGTTGCTTTGTAACAGCATTGAATAACGATAGAGGGGAGTAATTGAAAAGTGTACGTACACTTCAGGAAAGTCTTATTTAAAATTAATTCAATAAAATAGAGTCGAAAAGTTTCTCCAAAACATGCGATACAGAACAATATCTTTTTATAAAATTCTTGGCAACTTAGTTCTCCTGGGTACTCCAACTTTGTAGCAAGGGTAGAAACAAACACAATCTCAAAATCTATTTGAAATTACATTGACTATTTGATTGATATTCAGCTCAATTTCATCTAACTTGTCTTAAGTCTTTCAGCTTTGGATAATAAAGTTGTTCCAATGTTTTCCCTCGTTCTAACCCGATCATGAAATGCTGTTAGTCGGGCCCCCTTCGTCAAACACTAGTACAAAAGGGACTCTAATGCGAATATTTTCATTTCACTGTATTAGTACATTTTCGTAACACATTTCTGGCCGACTTAAGGCAATCAACATGAGAACAAAAAGCCACTCGTTAAGCGAATTTGACAGGCCGCTGACCGTTAAGAACCATCGAAAGAATTGAGTTGACCTGCTACTCAACTACAATGCGTATGAGCACACTTATTCCAAGGAATAGTATTTTTCACATGAAAAGTTGGTCTTACGAAAAGTACTGAAAGGCACATGATTGTTTACTTCCTCTTCATCGGTCTAATGATGTCTACTCACTCTTGAACGTAGCTATGGATTTCTATGTCGTCCGCGTCAGCAATCAAGGTGCATCTGATGGGGTCTTCCATGTCGGCCAGGTACTCGTACATGTATCCAGCGTCGTAGCCAGCGGGGGACATCCATATAATATCGTCCGTCAGGTAGAGCGAAAACAGAATCGGGTTTGGCACCTCCGGGAAATACAGGGACTCCAGCGAAATGGATGACTCCGAGTCCTCTGAAAATGGTTTATTCCAAATCAGCTTCATTGATCAATGCAAGTTTCAAGTTTTCGTTTTGTTCTGTTTGCTAGAAATTGCAATTCACGGTCACGAGCTGATACACAGCTCTCAGTTTGTATGTATAATTAAATTTTATAAACTTAGTCAACTATGCTTAAATTATAGTTATGTACAGTATGTATGTTCATGTTCCGTAAATTGTATAATTGTGAATTGTAATATTGTTTTGTGCTGTTTATGATTATATATTTTGATTATTAACTGTGTTGTTTTCACGTGTTTCCCTGAAGAATTAATTATATTTCTGAATCTTTGGCAAACTGAAATAGTTTTCATTCACCTTAACCAACATCCCATTATATACGTATCAATGCTGTCGCTAAAAATTTAACTTCACTATCAATAATTAAGGTAATATTATAACTAATGTTATTAAGTATTTTAACCTTTTTGCTGTTTAATCTCCCCCACCGGGCACCCCCATTCCGGACAAGCTTTAACCTCTCGACATATGTGGAAGTGTAGTGCATGGCCATTAGACCCGTAAGGATAGTGCATGTATTTGTAGCGGGAGGAGTGCTGTATCAACCAGGCATCTCGCACCAGCGGGGCACCGCCCCAGCCGCGACAAGCTCGAAGACCCTGACCATCTCCCTGCATGTGTGGCAGTGTAGCCATTTAAGTGTAAGGCTGTGGATAAGCCAAATAAGCGAAAATCCCTTGCGACTCGGGGCCCGTTTTTTAGTGTACTGCTTCGGCACTCACATGGTTTTGATCGTAGAAACCATTGAAAACTATTCATCAGAGCAGCCAGCTAGTAGAAGTCTCCTCCAGACAGAGACCGAATTAACCTACAGTACCGGCAGCGAGAATGCTACTCGAACAATTCTCTCGCCACGTGATGTGGCACGTGGCCATGTGTCATGCTCAGAAGCAATCAGCTTCCAAGGTGTTCACTTTCGTACAGTGTTGAGCGTTGCCAGGTATTCGACTCTCATGAAGTCGCGAAGGCGATAAGGTTCGGCTGTTGCGAAGATTATGAATATGATATCAAGACGTGTCGCTGCCTGTAAGAGTTAATGTTTTGAGATTTAATTTCTTTGTCATGTGGTGCCACGAGTGAAGTAGTGTGTGGCAACAGCGCTTCGAAGCTCTTACGAGTCGCTTATACGCTGCCGATACAGTACTTGTCTAGCTAGTATCCAAAACCAGAACATTTTGAAATTTGCTATAAAACTTGAATTCGTCCTGACGTATCGACTGGCCAGTTCATTGCATATTAGTTGATTGATGAAGTGGTTTTGGTATTTCAAATTGTCATTATCGACATTTTTATTTATTACATGAGGAACTTTTGACGGCATTGTCATCATCAGATATGGTACAAAGATGCAAATCATAAAGCATAAATCAATATGAAAAATGATAGAAGTTAATACAAGTAAAAATTCTTGATTAACATTTTGAATTTAAAGCGGGCAATTAATATGAAAGAACAGGTACATTATGAAATCTTTTTAATCATTCTAGTAAATTTTGGTGTTTCATAATGCAAGAATTAGATCCAAAGGAAAGCATACGAACATTTCAAAGTTTCAATAATGAGTAGTAAATAGAGACGCGAGTTGGGTGGTGTTGGCTTCAGAGCAACAGATAAAGAACCTTTGTTTCAAATCGTTGCACTAGATCTGATAATGATGATTAAGACGCCGAAAACTGTCGGTAAAACAAATATGCTGGAAAATTCAACATCCCTCATGGAAATACAGTCCATTATGCGCAATCAATCTTCAGATTGTGAAAAAAGTGTACACGGCTTTGTTGCCTTCAATACCTTGTTTGTTTCTATAAAGAATTCTACAGAGGGAAAGTTCCGAAACACACTGACATGAGAGGTATACGACCACACTCTTGACAGATATTCAAATTAGCTTCGATAATTGAATGAAAACTTGGGTCCTTACCATAGAACAAATCTTCATCAATTTTCAGATTCGGATTTTCTTCCCTCATCGCTTTTAGTTTTTCCTTCTTCATCTCCAGCTTTTCCGCTCTTCGTATGGCATCTTGCTCCAGGATGAAGTCGCGGCGTAACTGTGATTTCACGCTCAAAAATATGATTTCCTTCTGCGGGATGTTTTTCAGTTCGTACGAAACTTTGGTGTCCACTTGGGGCGCATCTGGAATCTCCATAAGGACCGCCTGACCGCCGAAACACGACACCAGGATCATGGGCTTCTAAACGACAGAACAAAGACAATTCTATTGAATCCACACGAAAAAGACAAGCATTTTCACAAAACAATACTCAAATATACAGAAGACAATAAGAGAATTAGTATATAAAAGCTCTTGAGTTGAAGAATGCGGTAGCTACAAGCATAGTGAGTGTGTGGTGTCATGGAAAGACGTGGGTGAGCTGGTCCGGCGCACCGATTTTGCTGGTTCTGCTCAACACTAATTTACATCACGAACCACGCGGGCACTTCTGGGTCGATGGGGTTGCTTTACCCTGACCCCTTGAGCAAATACTGAGATGGCTCCTTGTTTTGCTTCTGGACAAAAAATGTAACTTCAACATCTGTACACGTCTTCTACAGTGCAGTGAGAAATACAGTTATTCAAATTATAATTCTTCATGTTGTTGAGGCAGAAGTATGTTCCTTAACGAAGAACAAGATTTAGGATAAATAATCTATAGATGATTTGAATATGAAAATATATTTTATTACATCGTGGCGAATATTTTGTTAACAATTGCCAAAACTGCTTATTTTTTTCTGAATTCGGAATTCAAATTCTATATGGTAAGGATCCCAAGATCAAAAAAAACTGCACAGATGCACTTCTCCCAGTAGCACGTCACACATATTTTAACTGTTTTTATGTAAAAATAAATAACATAGATAAATTAATTAAGGAAAAAGGCTAGGCCAGACGATGGCCACCGTGTTGCATGGCAAGCGAGAAGAGTTGAGAAACATTTTAAGAGGCATAAAGTGAAAATTTTCGACGGTGAGCAACCCCAAATAACACGATGAAGGAGTAGTTGTAATAAAAGATGCAATATTTTTTAGAAACGCCGCATGTATCTGTTTCAGTGACTTGTAACAAGATCATTTTTGTATCTTGGAGCATTTCAAATTTCCGCTAATATTGTGACGCAAACTGGTGCAAGAAGGTGATTGGCTGAAGCCGGATAGGCTGCGCAATAGCTCACCCATTTTTTATTGTTGTGTGCAGCATTGAGAGAACCTGGTATATTTTTTGGTATTTTGTTGGCACTTCATTTGTTTTTTAAATTGATCTTATTTTGGAATAGACTGACTACGCGTTTATACGGACATCTCCCCGGCATTTCCGTAGATGTTTACTCTTTTTCTGGATATATTGTGACCATACATTGAACCTGGACAAGATTCAAGCTGCCTTCCAGAAAAACTGCAATACTGTTGCATCTATTATCAAACTGTTTTCTTCAGTACTTCAACAATTACTCGACGCATCGATACCGAAAGTACGACTCTGTAATGTGGGCGGACTTCACATTTTTTGCTGCCAAGCCAAATTAGCGGGCAAGGTGTCTGAGTAACATACGGATACAATTAACAAAGGCCGGCTAGCATGAGCAAAGTATTATTTTCGTGCGTAACTCTTTGTCTAAAATTTAGTCAACGAATTAATTACGCAAGCAGAATTATATACGAGATTTATTAAAATCGTGGGGAAAGTAAAAAACCCATATCTTTCAAATTTTATGAATATGACATGTTGCATCCGTTTGAATATTTAATTAAGCCGCATTTATAACCGCAACTACTTTTGAACATGATTTCGAGGATATCGAAAATAAGTGAATCATTAGTGAAATTTACTTGATAAATGACTAAAGATATTGTCTGGTATCAATTTTAATCAACTTATGATCATTTCGATCGCGTTGCGATCATCATCAGAGCTAAAATGTAATACAAATATTATACAAATATTATTAAATACAAATATTATAACAGGTTGTAGGTAACAGGTTATTGTATGCACGATGCGTAAGCAAACTGGGTCGTACATACCTTACAGCTTCTGGGCCGAAAACAAAGTTCTGCGAATTTTTTGGGCGTGTGTCTGTTTAAGAACACAGCCGGGCGGCAGCTGGGAGGGGGCGGGAAGAGGGGTGGGGTGCGGGTGTAGGGTCGTAAACCGCGGGGGTGCTGGTGGAGGCTGAGAGACGGTCGGGCGAGCGAAGGTCAGGGGAGTGGGGAGGGCTGGGGGTGGGTTAGGGGTGTACACTTTGTGCTAATTTTAGCAGAGGTGACGAGAGTTCAGGTATTTGCTGGTTGAGACATGTCATGTTCTGTTTTTTGAGTACGTTGTGTATGTGTATGGTTTCTAATTTTATTCTGTTCCAGTACCTGTTTTCAATTTCTAGAATTCGGAAATTTATGTGTTTATCAAATGTGTGTTTGTTTAAATTTAGGTGATCCGCAAAGTGTGAGACTGTGGTAGTGTTATTTTTCCATGCTTGTTCGTGTTCTTTGATTCTCTGTGTGAATTTACGGCCTGTTTGTCCTATGTATATGGCATTGCAATTGTTACACGTGAGAGCATAGACTCCGCATAAGGATGTAGGTGGGATTGGATCTTTAGTGTTCGATAGTATTTTATATAATGTGTGAGTATTGTTGAAAGAAGTTTTTAGACCGAATTTATTGAGTGTGGAGGCTATTTTTAGAGAAAGGGGTCCTACATAAGGGATTGTGTGGTACGTGGCTGTAGTGCTTCTGTCAATTGGTGTGAGGGTAGTGTGTTTGCGGATATTGAGTGTATGTTTTTTTGGCTATTAATTTGTCAATCATGTTGCAGTCGTATCCATTTATTCTGGCTATATGTTTTATGGTGTTTATTTCCTTTTTTGTGTTTTCTGGGGACATAGGTATGGAAATTAATCGATGCACCATCGCATGGAAGGCTGCGTGTTTGTGTGTGGGGGGGTGTTGTGAAGTGTTGTGTATGATTGTGTCCGTGTGTGTGGGTTTTCTGAATCTGTTAAATTCATGATGGTCCTAGCTCTGATGATGAAATTCATGATGGTTTTAGCTCTGATGATGATCGCAACGCGATCGAAATGATCATAAGTTGATTAAAATTGATACCAGACAATATCTTTAGTCATTTATCATATAAAAAGGTATCTACATCACCAACAATCCAATTAATAATGAAATTTACTTGTATCTCAAACCTCTAACAGTACGCACTGAACTGACACACTGAGGCATTAACACCAATCGCTTTAAAACCTGCCAACAAAGCACCTGCTGACCCTAACAAAGCAAACCTACGTCATCCGCGTAGGCGAGCGCAACTCACGTCGCGTCGTCTTGCGCCTCCCCGGCGAGATGAGAGGCGGCTCTGGGCGCGTGCGCGAAGCCGATGCTGTTGAAGCAGGTCTGACAGCGCTACTCACGTCCTCGTGTGGCTTCCAGGTGAGGTGCGTGACGGCGCTGGGCACGTTCACGAAGCCGATAGGGTTGAGCGAGACATAGTCGTGGCGGGGCAGGATCTGGTAGACGAAGATGGTGGCGTCCTCGCTGCCGGTGACGAGCAGGCCCTGCGCCTCGCGCACCGCCATGCTGGTGATGCGCATGGTGTGGGGCTTGGTGGTCTGCACAAGGCACAGGAAGTCGTCGTCGCGGGCCGCCTCCCCCGCCGCCTCGCAGTTCTGCAGCGCCACCACCGCCACGCGCACCAGCCCGTCCGCGCCGCCGCACACCACCACGTCGCCCGTCGGCTCCACCTGCGCGCCCGCGCCCGCCCGCTCCCAGTCAGCTTATTGGCACGCTCAAAGGGAGGCCACCAAGACAATGTTCCCCACTCCCCGGCGTAAAATTGGAGGCCCCAAAACGTATTTCATTCAAAACAAATCAAATGTATTTACTTTTAATTCCAATCCACCGCTACAACTCTTTTCTGGTACATGAATTGTTGAATTCTATGTATGAATGTGTGGGGGGTTGGGGGTGGGGGTGGGGGGTGGTGGGGTGTGTGTGTGGGTGTGTGGTGTGTGTGTGTGTGGGTGGGTGGGTGTGGGTGTGTGGTTTCTTTGCAAAGGTTTGGTTGCCTCGGTAGCTTAGTGGTTAGAGCAGCTGGGCGTAAATCAGAAGGCCCAGGTTCGAGTGCCCGTCGAGCCAATCAATTCTTTGAAAAAATTTAATTACTAGAATAAAATAGGCATTTTGTAAACATCTCTGGCTAATACTGACGCTGGTGTCGAGCCACACGAGAAAGCCGCCGCCCGCGGCGAACTTGTGCGCGAGCACGACGCGGCGCGTGGCGTAGTTGTAGAAGAGCAGGCGGCCGTCGTCGCCGTAGGAGGCCACGTACGTGTCGTAGGGGCAGGCGGCCACGCTGCGCACGCCGCCCGCGTGGCAGCGGAACACTTTCTCGGGCGCCAGCGGGTGGTCCTGGTCCATGTCCACCAGCCAGATGCCGCCGTTGCCGTCCTGCCCAACACACACACATGACGCCGACTCCTGCTCGTGGGAGAACTGCTTAGGTCAACAGTCAAGTAAGTGTAGAGCACGTTTTTATCACGGGATGTGAAGGCGATGTTCCCACGCTGCATGGCGAGATACGGCGCCGACCCAAACGTTAGCTTACACGGTTTTCCCCATCCAGGGTCTAAGGAACAAGGTCTAAGCTCTCGACTGGTCTCCCGACACAAATGTTGCTGTAATGCATGTGAGCGAGCGTGCGTGTAAGGAATGAGGATAGGACAAGAAAGGCGAAGGAAAGATCGCGCGCGGTCCGTGTCCCATTTGTTAGGTACCGCTCCGGCATTTGCCTGGTGTTGGGCTGAGAATCCACAGAAAACTACACTATGTGATGGAAAGTATCCGGACACGTGGCTGAAAATGACTTACCAGTTCGTGGCGCCCTCCATCGGTAATTCTAGAATTCAAAAGGGTGTTGGCCCACCCTTAGCCTTGATGACACCTTCCACTCTCGCAGGCATACTTTCAATCAGGTGCGGGAAGGTTTCTTGGGGAATGGTAGCGCATTCTTCACGGAGTGCTGCACTGAGGGGAGGTATCAATGTAGGTCGGTGAGGCCTGGCACGAAGTCGGCGTTCCAAAACATCCCAAAGGTTTTCGATAGGATTCAAGTCAGGCCAGTACTTTACAGGGATGTTATTGTCGTGTAACCACTCCGCTACAGTCCGATCACTATAAACAGGTGCTTGATCGAGTTTAAAGATGCATTCGCCATCCCTGAATTGCTCTTCAACAGTGGGAAGCAAGAAGGTGTTTAAAAAATCAGCGTAGGCCAGTGCAGTGGTAGTGCGACACAAAACAACAAGCGGTGCAAAACCCCTCCATGAAAAACACGACCACACCATAACACCATTTTGGACGTGGCCGGATACTTTTTATCACATAAATGTACCTATCAGAGCAGACAGCCGCTAGAATTTCTCCTCAAGAGAGAGGCTGAACTCGACCTAACCAACAAGCTGGAGTCAAAAACAAACATGCCAACTTCGAAACTCCCACTCTAGGGTCTCTCATTCAGAAGCACTGCAGTGACAGCAGTTGATGCCCTGAGCCACCTCCGACGGTATTCCGGTACACTTAGCATAAGGAATCTGTGCACACAGATTACGTCAAAAAATATCGATTTCCCCACTTTTCGAAGGGCAGCTTTGCCACAAAAAATACATTCACATTTCGTGTAAGAAAACAGAAAAAATTATTAAAGCAAGGAAGCCCAATTTACGGACGATTACAATCCCTATCTCACATTGGACGACATGCTGGTTTGTAAACTAGCTAGTGATGGTGATAGTGGTGTGATAAGTGGTTTGTAGGGGGCAATAGCGTTACCTCTGGTGCTGAAAATTGTGGGGTGAGGGTGAATTTGTTGTTAACTTCGTTGTATGACCTTTTAGGTTTTGGTAGACTTTTTCTAACCATTACTTGGGTAACAACGTTCCAAACCTCTAACGTTATTCTTCAGAACATACATTATTATTTGTTGATTTGTATTTTCTTTGTTCTGAATCAGCTATGTCCTTTGATGTTCTCTGTGTCACTGGTGGATTTCTAAGAGAGATGTTCTGGTTTTCAAGAAGACATTTCACATTACCGTCTTTTTTTTAAAAATTCAGGTTACTAGTAATCATGTTTTCACACCTTCTGTCGTAAAGATCATGTTTATGTGTTCTATATATCCTGTTTATGTGCCATTAATACTGTTTCTCGCAATTAGAGTCTAAACTAACCATTTTATTTTAACAATAATATATAATGCATTAGATTACATTTGCATTGTATAACTCTTTAGAAAGTTAATGTGCCTATAGCAAGTAATACACTTCAGCTTCTGGGCCAACGAACCCCCATGTCGATGAGGCTTTCGCCCAGTTTCTCTGATATATTGGGCAAATACTAAGATGGCCCCTTGATTTCCAGACATACTAAATGTAGCTACGTTATGCGTACTTTTGTTCAACTCTCCCTTTGCTGCTTGTGGAAGGAGTAGCCGGAGGTATTTTGTTAGCAATATTAAAAATCAAACCTGTAGTTCGTCGACCGACCCAAATAAGGTTTGTTTGAGGAGCAAAAATGTCTAATTTTCAACTGTTGTTTTTCTTCATTATTCATCTATTTACGGTTAAAGAGTGGGGAAGAGATTCTGGAGCTGTAGAAAACGTTCGAAAATTGTAGTTCTCCCCCATATGTCACATAAATGTTTTACTGTTCTTTGAATAAAATAAAATAAAATCCCACCTATACTACTCGGGTACCTTGCGTACCTGCGAGGGCTGTCAGGCTGGTGCAACCGGTGAGGGGCATCAGGCCCCGAATAAAGGCACCCCCCCCCAATACCAAATGTCAATACCAAAAACAGTTGCAAAAAAATTCAATGATTTGCTGGAAAAGAATTCCGGATATTTTACTTTATTATCGCTGGAATGCGCAGTGGCGACAAAAATTCAAAATTGAGTGATATAGAACAGGATTTGACACCCGAATAAGTAACATACTTTAAGTATTACCCGATCGATCTTGCATAGGGGAACGATCTCAGCACAAGACTTGCAGTTTCACCATGGATAATCTACGGATGATACTTGTAGTTTTTTTCAACTCTGAATAAAGGGAAGATTTTATGAAATTCGTCGCTTATTTTTAAACCCTTTTTGTCCTTTTTATTTTTCTTTCTTTTTAATGCTGCCAGAAATAGTTTTCTCAGCTCTGAAACTGCTTGTACTAAGTTAACTATACAATATTTGACAGTTTTCTAATTGTTCATGAATACATAAAACATAATAATTAGATCATATTTCATTTCTTCTGGAACATATTACACATATTTAGATCATATTTGCATGCAAATTTCTTCTTTTGATTCAGCATTAACTTCTGAATTTAGTTGAGGCAAAAGGAAAAGACATTTCATAAGGCTTTTTTATTTCGTTTTCTTCGATTTCGACTAATAAATCATTTTCCCCCTTTTCTCTCATTTTCAAAGCATGCTGATGTCATCGATTTTAGTACCACTTTAATGGTACTGGCTTCAAATAATACTAACAAGATGTAACAAATGTTATCGACAGACTTCCTGAAAAACCTAATAGATATCTTTGCTCAGAAATTGTAATGTCAGCCAATGAGAGCACGCAATCTATGGTTTCTGTGGCGCCTATCAACACTATTGTCCGCCGATTTTGGGATAACTAAGGACAGAGATTTCCTGGTAAAGAATATTGCACACCAAATGTTTGCCAGCTGAATTCACTTGACCTAAAGAAAGCAGTCTCGATTACATCAATAACATATCCAACAAATTGAGTTCTTCATCTGAACTGGTTTTGAACAATTTTTTTACATTAATTTTCTATGCTTTTAGGTCATTTAAAAAAATAACATTTTATTGATAATTAAGGCGACGTTTTAGGTCATCAAAATCCACCCCTAATAATTATCATTAATGGAATACTTTATTTTTTACATTAGTTCTATAAATCGTCCTTCAGATGATATAGATTCACGATTGTTGAGTGTCAGATTTTCTTAGGTCGTCTGCGATCTGATTCAACATTTCATTACAATAGTTACTGGTTATTCTATAATAATTATAAAATCATTCCTTGTACTTTCAAAAATGTGGCATCAAGGTATTTTTTGTGGCATCATGAAGTTTTTCGTACTTCTTACTTTCTAGGTCAATTGAACTCACCCATTTCCTTCGTTTTCTAAAGAGACATTAACAATTTCATGGAAAATCGTACTAGATAAAGAATATAAATAGTGGTGCAACATAATCACACAGACTTTCCCGTATTATTTCTCTATTTCCTTTTGTCTCGGCTCGCTATTTGGACTTGCCCCATGCTCTTGCCAGCTATCCATCTATCACCATCCAAAGTATATTAATTTGACATTTTCTTAATTTTTTGATTTCCTAATCATAGAACGGAAACATTATTTTCAGAATATTAAAGAATAGTAAAATATCGTCATAAATGGCAATTTTCTTTGAAAAAATTGGAGACATTTCTAAGAAAATGGCGTTTAAGCGGTAGTGTAAATTCGAAATTTTAAACTTATATATATATATATATATATATATATATATATATATATATATATATATATATATATATGTGTGTGTGTGTGTGTGTGTGTGTGTGTGTGTGTGTGTGTGTGTGTGTATGTGTGTGTGTGTGAATTTTTAAAAAACAAAAAAATACTCAAAAACGACCTTTACGTAATATTAAACGGTTCAATTAACACTATCTGTTCAATAAGTTTGAAGAAATAATTCAAAGCAGCTTTTGAGAAAATGGCGTTTAAGCGTTTTTGAAAAACCGGAATTTTGCGCTAGTTTTCACAGAAAACGGTTGAGTTTCCGAGAAACTTCATGTGACATTATTTAAAGCACATGATCTCATAAATATAATAATGTTAACAAATTGTCATTAATATTATGACATTAATGACGTGAGAAACAAGTCCAAAAAATTACATTTTTGTAATTTGTGTAAAAACAAAAGAATACATCAATAAGACCTTTATGTTATCTTAAAGAGTACATTTAGCACTATCTATCTAAATTTTATTTTATCGCTGTCTTCAATTTTGTAGTTGTAGGAAGACGCCGAAAAAATTCAGACTTTTACAATTTTCGAAAATTTATCGTTAACCGTGAAAATTGGATCTAAGCCACGTTTATAAGTGTATTTTTCTCTTTTCTTACAATAAATTTAAAGAAAAAATTTGGAGCCGTTTTTGAGAAAATTTTGAAAATGTCCGGGGGTTTTATGTAAAGAACCCCTAAATTTTAAAGACTTTTTTTTCAAAATCTCAGAGCTTCGACTCGAGCCAGATGGACACGGGTTTCTTCAATTTGGAAAACGACCTACCTATGGTTTAGTCGGTAGTGGTGTTCACGGACGGACGGGCATTTTGCTGTCAATTGGTATTTTCGATATTAAGGACCCACAGAACGGGGATTCTGGTTACACCACATGTAAGAGAACTCTTTTCCTTAATTTAGCAACTGGATTTATCCACTTTTTCCTTATAAGGGCCTGGCAATGATTTTTTTTTCTGTCGATGATCCGCCTCTTTTTCGCGTAGCATTACATAACTCCCTATACTACATATATTACTCTGTATATACGAAAAGTAAAATCACCGTTCCGCATATGCTCAAAAAATGAACTGTACGTAACATTTTTATCTCCTAAAAGCCCTTGTTCGTTATCGGACAGGGAAAGCAGTCACCAAACGCTGACTCCCAACTGACGCTGCTGAGTAAATGCACTGGCGAATTTCGACGCGGCGGCTAGCGCGGAACTTTCGCCGCCGCACCCACTACCAATGTTTAACGCTCTCTGGGAGCTTAAAATTGTTTGAAGCACGAGTCATCCTGACCGGAAAATCAACCAGAGTCTCTTGATTTATGCACAGTTAAATTTGAATTAAGTGTACGACAAATGATTTAAAGATCTAATATTGAGCAATAAACTGCGTTAAGAAAGTAATACAGTGCTTTAATATTGGAGGTGTAAGACAGTTTGAATTTTTCAATTTTCGAAATTTCAGCCTTTTAATTTAAAACAGACATGCACCAGTTTTCTAAGGTTACACTCGAGCCAGAAATTTAAATCAAAAAATTTGAAGCCATTTTTGAGAAAATTTTGAAAATGTCCTTGAGGATTTATGTAAAGCAAAATGAAAACAACCGTTTGAAATTCGTAGGCCATGACAGTAGCCCCGATCGGAGAATATCCATTTGGGTGAAAATTCTATGTACAGTTTAGGTTCACTGTCAAACACAAGTCAAATGGACGCAGAGACAACAGGGTAGATCAAGAGGAAAGATAGAAGGACCTCCCAAAATGTATTTTCATTAAAATCTCGAGATCGACTTTTTGTAGCATTATAATACGAACCTAACAGTAGGCTAGTACATATATATTAGAAAGAAAAATAAACAGGTCAGAAGGAAATGACATGCATCATTTCTTACCTGTGCAAACCATAAACTTTTCTCTGGGTTGGTATTATCTTGTTTCTCAATGTACAGTAAGGAAGCTTTATCATATCCCTTTCCAACTTCAAGGGCATACAAATTTTCTATTTTGATTTTGGGACTATCTCCAACCAAATCAGCCTTCTCAATTAATTTGAAATCCCAAGCTCTGATGAAACCGTCCGTCCCTAAATTCAAGAAAATAATCATTGTACACAAAATACCTTTAGTCTCATATTCCATTATGAAATTGATCACTAAGAAATATATTTATTAAAACACTCTATAAAAAATAAGATCTAGATACTTAAAGTATTGAAATTGTTTTCTATTAATGAAATTTGTAATCAATAAATAGTATGGTGAGTCTGAAATAATAGAATTTCATAACTTATTAAAATAAAGGAATCATTTGATAAATTGTATGTCAGTTGCACAGCAGTAGATTCACACTAGAATTATAAAGTAGGTAAAATAAAATAATTCATGGAAAAAGCAGCTCCTGCTACCCTCAACCAATCCATGATACTAATACAGTAAGGAAAGGTTGCATTCAAGTTACAAAGATACAATGATTTTTTTTTTTTAATTTAACATGCTTGATGTAGCTGCAAATAAAAAAGATGTGAGAAATCTCCAATTTCTTTTGTTATTGATAATCATCAATGCCTGTTCTGCAGAGACAATATCCCTAACAGCCAATAATTAATTTAGTTTTGCAGTATCACGTACTGGTTGACAGTAAGTTAACCCAGTGTTTTCAGCTGGAAATTTGTACTACAGAATGGTCAAAAAATTTAGGTGTGTGGTAAATTTTTATATCTTACTGTATTTCAAAAATATCACATTAAACAGGTTAGGCTATATTTTTATTTAAGATAATTACATTAATGAAATATTTGTTTTCGCAGACATAATATTATAGTATACTAGCAAATACTTGAGTTTGCCTAGACTTTCATCACATCTAATCCTTGTGAAAAAGGAAAAAGATCAATTGTATATAAACCATGCTTGTTAAGATTTTTTTTTATTTTTTATTATCAGTTCAAATTTTATTAAAATACTATAGCTTCCTATCATTTTATTTCACAGTACATTTCAATTAATTTTTTTTTCATTTTTTTCTCATACGCATAGCTCTAGCGACTCTATTAGGTACCATGCATTCTTGGCTATCCAAGATGAGTAGTGTCTCAGTCAATTGTGCTGACAATTTGGCCATTATGCTGTGGCCTTCTTCACAGCTATACTGCAGATGTGGCTCATCCTGGATAGCCTATAATACATTGACTCTGGCAGCGGAAGCCTACTAACACCTCTTAGGTACCAGTTCTGTTGCAACACTGCTGGTATATTATATATGGTAATATATTTCATAGAGTTTTAATGTGTCTCTGCATCCTCATTTCTAACTCTGTATACTTTTCATCATCTAACCTCACTCCAAGGGTTGCAGTTTCCTAAACTTTTCTGGGGGTGTGGTAGTTAAACAATTAAGGTGAGGTATCAAGCCTCAACACAACTGCTAGGTAAACTAGACTGACAAACAAAAATATAAAAGTTGGTTTGAAAAAACGATTTCTAGGGAAAAAATGGAATTATAAAATGGAAAATAAAATTTATTGTGAACCGAGCAGTAAATATATGGAATACACTTCCCGCACTTTGTATACAAAAGGAAACTCTGAGCGCCTTTAAGGATTGTCTGGATAGTCAATTTTTTGTAATCAATTGAATGATGATAAAATATATCTATATCTATATCTATATATATCTATATATATCTATATATCTATATATATATATATATATATATATATATATATATATATATATATATATATATATATATATATATATATATATATCTCCACAAGTGTTATTATCTGTGATTTGTAATTGTGATCTAATTATAACTGTATTACTCTACGAAAATTATTTATTATATAACTTTATTTTACACCGATGTAATGATATGTGTACAACAGCTTGTTGCTGCCACCATTAATAAATTAATAATAATAATAATAATAATAATAATAATAATAATAATAATAATAATAAAAGCACAGGAACACTCCAAAAAGATGTTAATTGTTTATTAATTACAAAAGAAATGAATATATTTGTTGAGAGAAAAATTAAGCGAGAAATAAAATAGCAGTCGAATTGAATAAATTGAGTGCTTTTTTATTTCTGAGATAATTTTCCTTTCTGAACAAATATATTTCTTATGTAAATAATAAACAATATACATGTTTCTATGCTTCTGTAACACAAATTTTCATCTAGGAATAATTTTTTCAAATCAACTTTTGAGTGCATATTGTGGCTCATCCATTCGTTATATCCACATTGTTTATTAGACAAAATATGCTTAAAATTGTCTTAAGAGCTTATTTTAGAAGTTTTGATGTTTCCTCCCTAAACATAAACAGTTGTTCTGAAGCCAAATTCAGAACAGCTACTTTAAAGTGCATTACACTAACTACATTTAAAGTGCAAACTACATTTAAAGTGCATTACACTAACTTGTTTTATTTTTTAGCTTCTTTTAACTTTTCTTTCAAAGTTAACCAAGGTAACAGAAGAAAACCATGGATGAGAGAGAGAGACAGAAGTTCCCTTAAAATTTGACTCAATCTGTCCGTCTGTCAACAAAGACCCATGAAAATTCCTATCTTTTAGCATTACTTACAGGAGGAGATTTTTCGTTCGAATACTGAACTCCAGAATTTTTGTCTTTCACCTAAATAAAATATTTGAAAAGTTCTAGTTTTTTACCAGTTAGAGGTAGAAGAATCTTAACAGGTTTAACTATGTCAGGATGATCAATATTTTTCTCTGCAGAGGTCAGTGATTCTTTCTTTAGCTGTTCTTAATCCCTACTATTTTATTTACTTTAGAAAGCAATAATATTTTGTATATCCAAGCAGTATTACATCCATTTACAATGCAATAACTTTTAAACCACCACATGTATACCAGCCACACCTATCTCATTGAACCAAAACAAAATTTAATGTTTTCATATAATTGTTTTCTGTTATTTGCATAAACTAATGGAACAGGAAATTTTCTACCATTGTACATGGCCCTCAAACTAGTTTTTGACAATTCAGCATATAGTCTTCTCCATAGTCATGATGATGAGCATCCATCACAGTGTGTATAATGTTACTGGTGACTTTCTTAAAACTTTTGCTGATAAGAAAGATATGAGCTCACTTTTAGTGTTTCAATGCAGGACATTCCATCTTTTAGTTAAGAATACAAAAACTCAGTCTGTGCTTTGGACAAGTTCAAATCTCAAACCTGATAACTGAATGACATTACGTTATCAGGTGATGGTCATAAGAAGCTTCAAAATTATATTCTTGCTCTTCATGCTTTACTTTAGATATGCCTTATCTCCTTCCTTCTTCTACTACTCCTTCCTTCTCCTATGTTGTGTTACATGTAGATCTTCAAACTATAAGGCTCTGGCATTATAGCAGATGCAAAATTGGCATTTACTGGGGCTTTTGATTTTTAATTATTTATTTTATTTTTTTAATACAGAAATTGGCTTTATATCAATTTCTGAATTCTGAATTTTTTAAGAAGTCATTGAGTACATAGCTAGAATATATGCCTAAGCAATAATTGAGATTGTTATTCCACAAAACATTTGGGTGATAAAACCTTTTACATTTTTGAAATCAACACAACTAATTACATTAGAACCCACAAAAAAGTTTAGTGAGCCAAAAATTGTGTTTACCATTGAAAATAACTCATGCATACAAACTGATATCAGCAAAGATAACCCATACGTACAATATTACACTTACCAATTGATATGATTTCCTCATCCTTATCATCATACAATAATTGTGAAATATACCCTTCATGACAGGATGCTCCAGCTTTTCGGCACACTTCAGCCTTAACCAGCCCTTCATTCCAGATCAACATATTTCCCCATTCACAGCCTGAAACAACCTAAAAATGTTTTCAAAATTTATGTTGATTTTAAAATTCACATAATTTTTAAATTATTAAATTAATGGTTAAATGTTTGCTTAGAAAGTATTTTATAGGTTCATTCTCCTGAAAAATATTTAAAATTTCATGGAAGAAATTGTAAAAGCCCATTTTATGAATTAAAAAACAAAGACCCCAATTATGGGATTGATGGAGTCAGAATTGAAAGTAAAAAGGTACAAATAAAGAACAAAAATAATATGTTGTAGAATTATTGAGAAATAGTTTTTCACAAATTTTTCTTGAAAATATTTATTAATATTTAAAAGGATTATGATTTCAAAACACAATTCGAAGAAAAATATATCATTCTCTCAAATGTCTCTTGTTGCAAAAGCTTTACAAAATGTCAATTTGAAACTATATATCTACAACAAAATGCATTCTTTGAAACTAGACTTCAATAAAGCCTAAAAAAAAGAGAACATTTTGAATCAAAAGTATCTTGATTTCGGAATCGCAATCATGTGCAATAATTGCACTACCTTCAAAAGTTCAGATTAGGGGGAAAAATGCTTCTCTGTTAAAAAAGATGTCTACCTGTAAGAGTGATATACCAAATCACTTTAGAAGTAAGAGTAGAAGACAGGTATTCAGACTTGTACAATAATATATTTAATATTATTGTTAGTAAGATAACTAACAGAATCTGTATATTTAAAACAAAGGATTTTTGTTTAAAAAGAAATCTGAGTTTTTAATTAGACAAATTTTGTAATTTATTTTTTTTATTTTTAATGAAAAGTAGTAGACTCTTGATAAGTAATCACTTGCTTTTATTAACCTGTTTTATAGTTTATACACTAAACTAAGAACAATGGAGGAGAAAGAAGAGACCATAGAGAAAAGCTGGAAAAACATAAAGACAACAATCCTTGAGGCAGCAATAGAGAGCCTAGGAACCAGTTACACCCCCCCCCCAAAAAAAAAAGAAAGAAAAAAAAATACCAAAATTCTTACAAACAAAGACTGTAGCAAATCACATCAGTCACAAAAAAATGGAGCAAAAGTGACAACCAGTGAAATAAGGAGGAACGATTGGGACAAATATGTGAAATAACTGGAGAGGGACTTCATAGGACCATAAAGAGTAGTGGGAGGAACACTACAAAAGATTATGGTATGATTCAGAACAAGAAGATACAAACAATGAGATAGAAATAGTAACAGAAGAGGAAGAAGAGGAAGAACTAGGAAACATAATAGGCAACCTAAAGAATAGGAAGGAAACAGGAATAGAGTGAATAAAACCAGAAATGATAAAATATGGAGAACTGAAACTAAAAACCCAATTACTAAAACTAATAAAAGAGATAAAGGAAAATAAGACAGTACCCCAATAATGGAGGTCTTCAATAGTATACAACATCTTCAAAAAGGAAACAGAAAATGTGTAACATCTATAGGAGCATAAGCATAATACCAGTGACATTAAAAATATTTGCGGACTATATAAGACAAAGACTAATCAAAGAAGAAAAAGTCATGGAAGAACAATGTGGATTTCACAAGGGGAGAAGTTCAATAGATGCAATATTCACACTCCAACAGATTATAGAAAAAAAAGAAAGAGCATAACTTACCAACATATATACTGCTCATTGACTATGAAAAAGCCTATGACAATGTGAATAGTCAGAAGTAATGGGAAATTCTGAAAGAAGAAATAGTACCAGAACATTTAAACAAAAATATACAGCACATCTTCCATAGCTCCAAAATAGTTTTTAAAAATGATCAAGGCACAACACAGCAGATGAAGATCAACAAAGGTTTAAGACAACGATGCTCACTGTCACGACTACTCTTTAACTTTTACTTGAATCACATGACAAAAATATGGAAACCAAAAACTCAAGCAGGAATAAAGATAAAAAACAACCAGAAATTAGTGACAATATTATTTGAAGATGACCAAGTTATAATAACAGACTCAGAAGACACACCTTTGAATTAAGCAAAATAAGCAAATAACACCAAATGAAAATATCAAGCCAGAAAACTAAAACACTAGCTCTCTATGGCAAAGAACATCTTAGAGCCAAAATACTAATAGAAAATTCAATAATTGAACAAGTTACCACTTTTAAATATCTCAGAAATTCAATTGGATTGAACTAGAAGGATATAGAAAAAAAATACAAAAATATAATAGAAACAAAGAGACATTTTGAACATTTGAAAAAAGAAACAATAATGAGAAACCATAATATTATATCAAAACCAATGCTTAAGTATGGGTCAGAAATGTGGATAATGGGTATAAGGGAAACCAGAACCATAGAAATAGCTCAGATAAGGGCAGAGTTAGGAGGGCAGTGTTAGGAGTAATAAGAAGGGACCAAATTCAAAATGAAACAATTAGGAAAGAACTAAAAACAGGAAACTTAGCAGAAGAAATAAAAAATTAACAAAGGAAATCGAGAAAACACATGAAAAGAATGGACAAACGACTTTTACCACAGATGGCATTAAATTATAGACTTAATGGCAAGAGAGATAGAGGCAGACCGACAAGAAGATGGCCCCAGCAGAAACACTTCACCACATGAATGAAAACTGCATTACTACTCACTAACAGGACAGGAGCACTGCTCCTAAATTGAGGGTATTGATGATGATGATGATGATGATGATGATGATGAACACTAAATTTTAACATCTTAAAATTAATAGAAAGAACACATCTGCCATCATTTGTTTAGTGTGTTATTTTCAAGACCGATTACATTGTAGTTGGTAGAGGTCATTTTGTTATGAGTTGTAATTGATGTATTGAAAGCAGTTGACATTGTGTATAGTGCGAGCAAGGACGCAAGTTTGAGGCAACGAGTGTTAGGAAAGCAAAGATGGTGAGTTTTTTATGTTCAAAGATCAATGAGCATTTTTAAATGCAAAGGTTCATGAGTGCATACAAATGCAATGCCCAGCAGTAGTTTCACATGTCTTTACAAAATGTTTCAGTGATTATAAATGTATGCTTATTGCATTATGCTTTTAAGTTATGGTTGAAAGCACGATTCCCTTGTCTCGTCAACATTTTACACGAGCCACTCTTGGTAAACACTGAACATTTCAATTAGTACATTTCCAGGACATATTAACTTTGTGTTCATAGTGAAAAGTAATTCTATTTTTCCCAAATTTGGAACAATATTTTGGGGATCTTTGATATAGTATTGTACTATTTTTGTTTTTAACCTTTCTTCAGATCTGAGTTTTGCATGATGAAATCACAAGGGTTCAGCTTATTTAATGAAACATTATGATGAGCAAAGAATTTTTTGACAAAAATGGTTATACATGGAATTATTTAAAAAGAAAATACACATCCAACTTAACTTAAAAGCAATAATGCATCACATAATTGCTCATTGAAAATCAATCAAAATATTTCATAAGAATCATTATCATAGTATTAAAATGTATATGCTTCTTCACTTTCAAAATCTTGAGTCTCCTAAAAGACTTTCTGAATCTGCCCCTGTTACATACACAGTTTTGGAATCACCTTGGTCTGTGTTTCAAGAGACCCAGACATCTCAAAATGACAATGGCACTAGTGTCCATATACACACACAGAGTATTTAATAGGGGGAACAATGTGTTGCCATCTCCATTATTATGACTACCTATAAAAGTAACTTAAGGAAGATGAAGGAATAATGACTAAATAAACATAAATACCTATGTCCACCATGGAACTTGAACAAATGACCCTTCATTTAAGACAGTTAGGCACTCCCACTTTAGTGACCTTGGCTTGCAGAATCAGCACATGCTATTTTGTGAGATTAGTTTTTACCTTCTTAAAAAGTTTCATTAAATAGACATCTACTTTGGTTTATATTATTTGTTAGATGATTCTGAATTAAATAGTGTATTAAAAAATGTATACAGTACACATTCATAAAATTATTTCTTTTAAGTACTCACCTGTTCATCAGGTAAGGCAATAAATCCAATGATGTCACACATTTCAGTTTTTCCAAATCTTCCAATCTTACCCATTAATTTCAAACCTGTGAATGTTTTAGCCAACTTCCAAAATTTGATGTGACCATATCCTAAAATAAACAAAGAAAAACCAAGTAGACAGAGTTTCTATAGCTGAGATACTTGTCTACCTGAGTTTTAAAATTTTTATTTGCGGCTTATATCTGAATTTAAGCATGCTTACTAGTAGGATTTGGTATTAACAAAGTATTTTTTTTTTAATTTTATATTATTAATTTAACCCAACATGCACTTTTTTCTTCTAAAAACAGAGAAAGATATGTTACATCATAACTCATGAACTGTTAATCATTTTTTGATGATTATTTTTCCTTTCTCCTATTCATACATGTATATTTAGTTAAGAGACAGTTATGTAATGCTGCAGCCCTTTTCAACACAAACGTTTTGAGTTTTCAAAAACCTTCATTGAAAGGTATTGAAAGCCTTTTCATTTACAAATGCAATTCTGTATAAAAACTGTTGGAAATGTGAATATTAACAGCATCAGAGATATTTTCAAAAAATTAAAATTTTTGAAAAAACAAAAGAATACCTCAAAATGTACTTGTATAAAATGTACCAAAAAAATTGAAGAAAAAATTTAGAGCCATTTTTGAGAATAGAGCGCTTCCGAAAATGTGGAATTTTGTGCTCATTTTCACAGAAAACTGTTGAGTTTTTGAGAAACTTTATGCAACATTATTTAAAACACATGTACTCATAAATACAATAATGTGAACAAATTGTATCTTGTGTAAAAATTATCAACATAAATATTATCAATGTTAGTCAAAAAAATTACAATTTTGTAATTAAAAAAAAAAAAAGAATAGACTAATATGATGTTTATGACAGCTTATGAGTGCATTCAGCACTACCTCTACCAAAAGTTTTAAGAAAAAAATTGGAGCTGTATTTAAGAAAATCTTGTTTTTGTTATTTTTTTCTATTGTGCAAAAACTACTAAAATTACCAAAAAAATGTAATGTCCTTAATGAAAGAATAAGTTTTGAAGAAAAAAGTTTTACTTGAAGGAAAAATCTCTCTCTTTAATTCTGTAGTTGTAGGAAGATGCCGAAAAACACTCAAACTTTTGCTATTTTCGGAACTGTGCTATCTTCATAAGTGTATTTTAGTCTATTCTTCAAAATATTTAAAGAAAAAATATCGAACCAATTTTGAAACAAAAATTTGAAAATTTCCCTGAGGCTTGATGTAAAGGACCCCCAAATTTTAGTATTAGTTCTCTATTTCCTTTGGCCTCGTCTCGCAATATGAACTTGTCACATACTCTTGCCAGCTGCCATCTATCAGAGCCCAAAATATTGTTTTCTAATTATCTTCAATTTTTGATTTTCCTAATTGTTGAATGGAAATATTATTTTAAGAATATTAAAGAACAGTATAACCTCGTCCTAAATTTGAAAAATTTGGAGATGTTTTGAAAAAATGGCGTTTAAGCCCTACTGAAAATTCGAAATTTGAAGTTCTTTATCACAGAAAATTTTTGAGTTTTTGATAAAGTTCATTTGAAGAATTTTGAAGCACTTAAACTCACAAATAAAATTGTGTTTACAAATCGCTGGAAATGTGCATACTAACGGTGTGAGAGATCTTTTAAAATAAATTACATGTGGGTAATTTTCAAAAAAACAAAAAAATATCATTGAAAAGTGAACTTTATATCTTATTAAATAGTGCAATTAGCACTATCTGTTCGAAAAGTTTGAAAAAGAAATTTCAGCTGTTTTTGAGAGAATGGCGTTTGAGCGTTTCTGAAAATGCGAAATTTTGAATTAGTTTTCACAGAAAACGGTTGTTTTTGAGAAACTTTACATGACATTATTTAAAGCACATTTACTCATAGATATAATAATGCAAACAAATTGCCGCTAATATAAGTATTAACGACGTGAGAGAGAAATCACAAAAATTACATTTTTGTCATTTTTGAAAAACAAAAGGATAAAGCAATATGACATTTATGTCAGCTTCTATAGTGCATTTATCACTATCCTTACCAAAAGTTTAAAGAAAAAAAAATTGTAGCCATTTTATATTAAATCTTGTGTTGGTATTTTTTTTTATTGCAAATATTGCATGCAATATTGCGCGAAATTACTAAAAGCTTTTTAAAAAATGTACATGACTTTAATCAAAGAACTAACTATTATCAACAAATTTCATATGAAGGAAAAACTCTATCATCAGTTTTGTAGTTCTAAGAATACGTGGAAAAAATTCAAACTTGTGCGATTTTCGAAAATTTAGAGATAGCTGACAAAAGCTGGCCAAGGCCACCTTTACAAGTGTATTTTACTCTATTCTTATAAGAAATTTAAAGAAAAAATTGTGAGCCTCTGAGTTATGCCTCATGCTCCAGAAAAATAACAACTACTCTTCTATCATGATTTGTTGTAGAGTCCATCTTATAGTAATGTTTTGTGATGTGTTTTTTGTAATATTATAATAAAGTGTTGCGGAAAATATACCTGCTGTTGTCAAATTCCCAAGAGAATAATCAGAGAACATTGCATTGAACACATCCTGCCCATATGCCTTCTGCTGCCTTAGAATTCTGCCTTTTTTCCAGTTCCACACCGTTAGAAAGTAGTCTGGCTCACACCCTTGGGAGCATAGAAATCGACCATCTGGGCTACAAATAGTAACAAATTGCAACATTGTAAAAATTTTCTAACATAATGAACTTTCTAAATATAATCAACTAGTTGGTTCCATGATGAGTAGGGATGAATATGCAAAGGATGTGGGTGACACTTTTTCGAAATTATCTCTCATCATCATCAGCAGCGAAGATAGATGAGAGAGAGAGGAGAGAGGAGAGAGGAGAGGAGAGAGGAGAGTGGAGAGAGGAGAGAGGAGAGAGTGAGAGAGAGAGAGTGAGAGAGAGAGAGAGAGAGAGAGAGAGAGAGAGGGAGAGAGATTTTATTTGGAGAATAGATGAAGTCATCGAATCCACAAATATAATTATTGTGCGTGCGTGCGTGTGTGTGTATATATATGGAAAGAAACTTCAATCGACGCTTTAAAAATTGTTACATTCATTAGACCAAAATTAGAGTATGCTGCTGTAACTTGGCGAACACAAATAAATAAAAATCAACTTACTTTCGAGTTGTGACAAAGGAGATATCCAAATTTTATGCATTCAAACTAACAGAAAGTTAGTTTGAGCAAATTCTGGCTTCAGAGAAAACTTCTGTAAGATATTATTCTTACAATGAAAATTATTAGATATTTTGTTAACTTGTAATATCTCATAGACATCAGTAATCTCAAATCACCAATTTGTGACAAGATACTAATGTATTTTAGAAGTACTTTTGACTTGCATTGTCACACATATATCAATGAATTTTAGTATAAACAAGTTCCTACCTGCAAATTGTATTGTTAATTTGGTTATTTTTTATCACAATTATTGAGAGTGGGAACGATAGAGTATTTATGTGTGTCATCGTGCTATGACTTGTATACCTCTAATTTTGTAAAATGTTGAATCTTATTCAAAAATAAATAAATAAATGAGGTGTCTGAGTGTAAATTTTCTGACATTTTCCAATATTATTTTATTGGATTTTGTGAGACAGAGAGAGAAGCACTGCTGACAGTCCAAGTGGATTCAAGAACAAACAAGACATGGCAATGATAATTCACTAGTCCCTAATGGCATGTATTACTTGTTTCATGGAAAAAGTTACATCAAATTGCATTTTCTCACAAAACTTAAAATTTCTCTTAAAACTTGAAATGTCAGACATTATTATTTACACCCAAACATCTCAAAAAATTGTTTTATTGAAAAGGAACAAATTCATTAATAAAAGGAATAATAAAGGAGAGAAGATGACAAAAAGAGACAGAGGAGAAGAGAGAAACACAGAGGATTTTTATTTTATTTTTATTTTTTCCCCCTTCCCATGTGTTTGATAACAAATACAATACACAGTATTTAACTTTTGTTTCTTTATAATATTTTGGTAGATAGTTGATGAAAATATTTCATCTGCTTTCACCAAGAATTTTCTTTCAAACTCACATTTTTCAAGCTTACCTGTAATGCAAACAAGCAAAAGCTCTTTTAGCCCCTCCACGAAGAACACGAATATGTTCCATAGAAGGCCACTCATAAATAATAATTAGAGGATTTAGTCCTTTCTCTGCTACTGCAACATGAGGGTATTTTGGATTTGGATTTTTCTGTGGAGCAAAGAAACATTAATAAGTACTTAACAATGTGAATTACTGTGTCTTAATTTCACTGCCACAACTTTAAACTCCAAAGGATTTTCAAGTACAATTTTAGGATTATGTAATAACCAGTTTGCCATTACATGACTTCTATATTATTTCAAATTTGTATTTGAAATAAGATAAATAGTGCTATAATCTTTATGATGAAAAATAGTGATATCTATTTTAGCAATATGAGGGTCTGGCTCTGTTGAAGCTACCCTTACCTTGCTACAAGACAAAGGAAGAAAGAATGAATTTCCTAGACCCAACTGAAAAGCCCCATACAAATAAATTTTATCCCTTTCTAACATGCATTTGCATGATGTTCCATACAAATAAATTTTACTTCACACATTGAATACTTATAATTAAAAAAAGAATTTAAAAGATAATAATACAGTTCATTATTATTTTACATTCATATTATCATTACAGGTGAAACTGTGATTTTTGTGATTTTAAATTTTATCTGAAATATCTCCATAAGCATTGTTCTACTACAAAATTGTACAATGGTCTGCTACGACAAACATGTAAAAAATTTCATGAAATTTTAGCAATTTTATCTCTTCTCATTTATACCTAATGAATTATTATTTTTAACATTAATAAATAATAGAAACTTCCAGCAATGGGCTAGTGAATTTAATATTTATATTACTTGTACTTACTACAATGTGACCGATACCACCTCCTCTAGCAGTTCGACGAAATGTGACTTCTTTTGTCTTGATGTCAAAAAAGTGAATGTAATTGCCAGATGCAAAAATTATTGTATTCGGATCGGGAATACACAAATTGTAGTGACGTCTGCAGTCATATCCAAATGAATGGCTATTTTTTTCTTAAAGAATAAATACTACTGTAGAGAGAAATGTTTTTGCAATTAAAGAGAACATTGAATCATTTTTTGCGTAGCTCCAAAAGACAAAATCCATTGGTGTAAAGTCTCACGATCTGGATGCCATTTTTCTTGACCCTTCCAATAACTTTACGATGCAACTATTCATCAATGTAGTTTCACCCAACTACTGTACAATGAGGTGGAGTATCATAATGTTGAAAGCATAGTTCAGTTAAAATTTTCATTATTCATTTGTATCCCTGAAATAACATAAGGAGCTAATTTTCTAAACATTTCCTGATATTTCTTTCCAGAGACTGTGCCACTGAAAAACCAAGGTTCAGTAACTCCAAGGCAAGATATTCCACCAGTAGAGCCAGTTTGATACAACTGCTTCTCAAAAACACTTCTATGGTTCTCTGTAAACCTATAGGTAGGGTTGTGTCTGTTGATATGATCTGTTAATTTAAAAGTAGCCTCATCACTCTAAGTTATCTCAGAAAACAACTCTTCACCATGTACTCTCATTTCTGTTAACAGAACCTTGCAAAATTGAATCCTAGGATTGTGGTCATCTTTGAATAGGCCAATGTACAAGATGAGGTGTGTAATACATGAATTTAACCCAATGTAAAATCTTCTGATAAGAAGTTCTTGTAACATTACGTTAACAAAAGAGCCTACAAATAGATTTTTAGGACTTTGGATAACCATTTGTAATATGTTTAGCTTTGTTCCATTAGTTAATGATAACGTACTTGACTTGGGCAAGACCACAGCAGAATCAATAGCCTCAAAATGTTTTCGTAAATTGTAGACTGTTAGCTAAAGAGTATTGAAATGTTTATTCCACTTATTATAATTATTAACTCTAATTATTAAAACTATAATTATTATATTGTAACCACCTTTCTACCCGGTTTTTAAAACAAAAACCCTTTCTTCTGTTATAAATATTTTCACAATTGTGAATAAATAACGGCATAAGAAGATCAGCTGTTTTACTGAGTAACACTGTACATTAGTGCTTCAGTAAAAAACACATATATTTGCCCAAGGCCCGTAATTAAAAATAGTACATCATAACCCAAGTTATCTTAAAGTTTAAAACGGGTAGTAACTTTTGAACATGTTTAACAGTCATTAGTCATAGATTCTGATGTCTATTAAAATGTGAATCAATTTCAGTTACACTACATGCAACAATGCTTCAAATAAAAAAATATTTTAATTTATGTCCAGAAAATTACATTTTTACCAATTTCTGATCACTTTTTTAACTGTTTTTCTATCTTGTACTTGGTCAAGATGTTTTAAATGACATGAAATCTTAAGGAATGTTTGTTTAAATGAAGCATACTTTTTTTTCCATCAAAATTCTTTAAAGGTGGTTCAGATTTCAAAACATTGTTTGGCAATTGATTATGTGATGAATAATATTTTAAACTCTGCAATTAAGAGACAAATAAGACTTTTTATATATGTGAAATGCTTCTTTTAATTCATAATTAACTACTCTCATTGGATAAAAATTTCTTTTGACAAAACTACAAATATCATTAATCATTAGAATGCTCACAACCTTCATTTTGGAGTGACAATTCTTTTCCAATCATTTAAGTGGTTTTCTTCTTAAAACATTCTGATCTCTAGTTTGAAACATTTTCTAAAATTCTAAAAATTACAAATTTATTTTCAAACCTTCAGAATACTTCAGAACTTTCAAATGTTAGAAAAGGATGAAACAGCCTCAGACAATGCTTTGGTAGTTTCAGCAATGTGTTAGGAAAGTTGGGGACTTGCAAGACATCACTAAATAAGAAACCCTAGTTTAATAAGTTCTGTAGTTACAGCCTTGAAAAATTGGTCAAAAAAGTGTACCAAAATGGGGAGTTAGATAGCAGGAGAAAATATTCATATTTTATTGTTCACTGGTGATCAAGTTGTGCTTGCAGAAGATATAAATGATTCTTCCTACATAATGAGAAAACTTGTAGAGGCATATGAAAATGGAAAAGACTCAGTGTTTGGTGGTTAGTGTTGTATGGGAATATATAACTCTAGAGGGTTCTAAGATTAAAAATATAAAAGTTATTAAGAATTTAGGATTAATCTTGACAGAAAAATAGTATAGATCAAACCGATATTTCATGAAAAATCAGAAATAGTAGACAAATAATTTATAAATTTAATCCAACTACTTAAGGATATCAGAACTAAAACAAAACTCCATCAGTCTAAGTCTTTGATAGAGAGCACAGTAACATATGGCTATGAAATTTGAGTTCTTAAACAAGCGCTGAAAAAGGAATGAAAACAATTTTTGGAGAAGATGCTACAGACTCACACAATTTGATCATGTAAAAACAGACAGTAAAAAGGCAAATAAATTTAGGAGGATGTTAATGTGATGTTGAAAAGAAAATATCATTATAGTACAGCTCAGAAAGAAAGGATGGATTCAGACAGACAGCCCAAAAGTGTTATGAATGGACGCCAGCAAGACAGAAGAAACGAGGACAACCAAGAGTGAAATGGGAGGTGAAATGGTATGTAATAGTGGCAATGGAAAGAAATGTGTTACAAGACACTTGGCATGACAAACAAAAAGGTGCCTTCAAAGGACCTGATGTACCTGACAAAGTGGTCACATTGGTCTGTGAAACATTGTACCATGCCATACAATAAACATGTTGTGAATTTGACTGTCTATAATTGAAAGATAATATAACTATAAAATTTAGACAGATGGTCACAAGAATAACTTTATTTAAACAAACTAAACTATAAAAAAGTGAAAGTAAATTATTATCAGCCTTTGATAGATGTAAATAGAGACATACAATTTGTTAAAAATTATAGTTTTGACAGAGCTAGAATTGATATTATTAGTAATATTCAATTAATTAATGTCAAGCATAAACATGCTTTCTTTACTTGCATCAAAAATAGTAAGTAATTGTAGAACATTTGGTGAGGGCAAAAAATGTATATCTGTTGCAAAACTGCATTTGCTCAATGAGTCAAGGGCAGTGGCATAACATTCAAGTCCACAATGCAGGTGGGCCAAGATAAAAGAGGGCCTATTTTTACACTAAAGATTTTGCAATTGTGTTTGTTTTATAAAGAGGGCCCAGATAAAGGTTTTGTAGGCAGGCCTGCACTCATTTTGTTATCCTACTAATCAAGGGAATCTTTACAAAAACAACCAAAAGAGACAGGTGTCATTGCCTCAAATTACAATATTTTCAAATGTCAATAATCTAAAGGTGGAAATGAGTTTTAATTGAGTTGAGTTAAAATATAAAAAGTAGCAAAAAATTTAACAAATATCAAACTTTAAATTAAAGGAGTTATACATATTGTTTACACAAGTATAACATTTGGATTAACATATATATCATAAACATTGGAATGATATTTAGCAGAAAGTTTCTGATGAATCAGAATATAAATATTCTTATTCATTTTCAGATGTTTCTCATATTTGTATATTATTTCCCAAATGGCCAACAGACAGTCGTGACAAGCATACAGTAGCAAAAAACTGCAAAATTTGCTTTAGAGTGAACAATAATTACACTTCATTCATAAAATATAAACCATAAAAAACTAAAGAATTATTATTCTTGAGGATAATAAAATAACACATAAAAAAGGATACTAGAATTCAAGAAAATTTTCTGGTACAGTGGAGTCCAGGGATAAATAAGGTCCTGAAATGTAATCTTCTTCCTCCTCATCTTCATATTCTTCTTCATCTTCATCATCATCATCTACTTGCAAAGACATTCTTTTTTCTGCTCTAAGTTCTGCTTTTAGTTCCCCTTCTTTTCTTTCTGCATATATATCTTCTTCTTCACTTACCTCTTCTTCATTTTCATCATGTACTACATCTTTCTTATCCAGCACTTTTAAACCCGCCTTTTTAATTACTTTTCCACCTTCACCTTCTTCCTCTTCTTCTCCATATTCTTCATCTTCATATTCATCTCCCTCTTTTTCTTCATAATCTTCTTCCTGTTCTCCCAGCTCTTCATTAGCATCCCTTTCCCTTTGTTCATTTTCATCTCCTCCCTCATCATCTTCCACTATTTCCCCTGGGGTCTCACTTTCTTTTTCCTCTTCATCTTCTGTTGTTGGCTCTAAATCGGTTTCGGACATATCGAAATATATTCAGTCCAGAGAAAATATCTTTCACTGAAATACTTCCTTTGAGAACAAGTATGGAGCTTTTCAATAAACAACGTTGTCATAGAAACATGGATGTGGATTTTTAATTTCATATTATAATTAAATTTTAGTCGAGCATGACAATTAATAATATCATGAGCTTTAATGTTTATTCGTAACTAGAAATAGACTAAATATAAATTGGAATACTTGTCGACACTACTTGTCATTTATTTCACGCGGTCAACAGCTTTCAGAATGGACCAATGATACAAAGATTACAGTACGATTTATTTAGTCGTACACTTGACGTAAATAAGGTGTTACCATTTCATCCAATCGGGAGCTTTTACGTCCTACAGTGACGTCACTATGGGGACGTTCAAGCTCCTGATTTGATGAAACCATGTACACTTGATTTACGTCAAGTGCATAATCGTACTACATGCATATTCCAACGATCTCCAATGACGTTTCCTTGGTTCCGCGCACAACCAGTACATGAGTCCCAAGATTGAGAAGAGCGAGCGTCTTGATTCGAACGTAAGAGAAATGGGAATGGCAATGCGATGGGGTCGTCCATAAATTACGAAACGCTGAAGAGAGGAGAAGGGGTTTGAGGCAGCGTTACGCTGCGCTACATACGGGCAAGGGGATTAGTGTTACGTATTATTGATTTTCTTTACATTTTTTAACATTTGTTGAAATACTTTTTTACTAAATACTAATTTATACTAAAATATTATCTAAATACTAATATATACTAAATATAAACAAAAATATTATCTGATTATGCTGTTTTAAAACATAAATAATTTGAAGTTATTGGGAATTGTTACAAGAAATGTAAATATTTTTCCATCAATTTTGTATTGAATCTGTAAGATAATGAAGAAAATATTCAAAACTGTTCTGTAGTATTTTGTAGAATACAATTAAATTGGTGCAGTAGATTTTCTCGCTCATGCGCCATCCAAAACGGCGACGTGTGCACGGTTTGTGATCAGGTTTTCTCATCTTCTCTCAAAATTTCCCTCCAATCTTATTGTTAGCTGCAGTCAGCATCAACAACTAATTCCGATTTTAATTATCATAAATTTTAATACAACAAATAAAATGAATATTTTTTACTGAGCTATATTTTATTTTCACTTTTTGCATTTATAAGGAGGGATTGTTGCAAGTATTACATAATTATTTATGACGAGTTCAATGCCGCGTTACGGGTGCGTTACACGGGGGAGAGGGGGTAGTGAAAATACTCCAAATTTGCGTCGCGTAATTTATAGACGGCCTCTGAGTGAAACAATTTAAAGTCAATTATTACGATTTTAAAAATAATCTATAAAATACAGAAATCGAAATTTTAAAAAATGGTTCTATATTGGTTCTTAAATATGGCACATTAAGTATAATTGCCCTCTCTTTGTACGCATTTGAAATTCCCTCTCATTTGTGTTCACATATTATGTGAGTATTTATTGGTTGCATTGCGGGAAGATACAACATGTGTCATCTTTCTCTTTGGATCCAGAATGGACCATTGGAAATAAACAATCTAGGATTATTTACAATGAAACTACGCGCCACCAGCACCAGCGAGCACTCGAGTACTTTAATAGTGATGGTATAAAAAATTATATTAAAGCAAATACAAAAATTTAAGATTTTGAAAGAATTAAATGTCAACGTATTTTACTACCGGATTTATGACAAAGTCTTTGGATTTATGTAGCATATATATTACAGTGTGTTTATATTGTTAGTGTGAAAACTATCCTACCAAAATTATTTATTGGAATCAATCCAGTGTTGCCCAACTCGTGGTGTTGACTATAAAATACTCCCTGGTGTTGACCGTTTGAAAACGCGTTGCCATAGCAACGAAAAACAAGTGGCGCAATTTTATGATGACCTAATGAATTATTAAGTGTCATAGTTGAAGGTTATTAAACATATTTTCAAAAAGTATCCAAAATGCCGGAAGAAGGAGCAGAGGGCACGACCGCTGGTCCATCCAGTGGAGATGCTGCACCAAGAACATCAGTTGTAAGTATTTTAATTATTATAGTTGGTGCTACTCATGTAATTTCATTAACAAGAATAATGGAAAATATAATATTTTAATAGTATAGAAGGCAAAAAATGTCAGGAATGTATTACAGTGACTATTAAAACGTGGAGTTTTATGGTAATCTAAATAAAAAATCCTTTTTCCAAAGGGTGATTTACATGCATAGAGAAATATGATGTACATTGTTTTCAAAAGTTGTACAGTATTATTTTCATGTGATCTGCAATTAAAGCTTGTGTAATTAATATTTAATGATGAATCACAAGCACTAGGCACTAGCACTTTATTGTGTTTGACTTATTTCATTTGACGTTAACTGAGTTACGTAGTCATTACGAGTTGCATGTCGAGAGTGTTTTGTCTCTGCTAGTACATTCTGCGCCATAACTGTTTTATATTCAGTCTGATTCGATCACCCGAATAGTGCACATCGTGTTATGATGTTGTGAATTGTGATTTGCCAAATAAAGCATGGTTCTACTTGAATGTCGTGTTTTCATCACTGCAGTGATCCTAAATTAATCGGTGAACCTCTAACAGGTTATGAAGCCCAGCGACGCCGAGTGAAAACAAAGATATCAAGTCGAAACGTGCACGTGTAGTCAAGCGTGAGACGCCATGATGAGCGCAGGCAATATTTCGAGGATCGAGCTACTCAACAAAAATAATTTCGACACATGGAAATTGCAAATGCAGGCTGTTCTAATCAAAAACGATTTGTGGGAATTTGTTTCCGGCGCAAACGTAAAGCCCGAACCAGGTGAAGGAAATGATGCCGCTATACAAGCCTGGATAAAAGGTGATTCAAAAGCAAGATCAGACATTATTTTATCCATCTCACCGAACGAGCTGAAACAGGTAAAGAACTGTGCAACATCGAAAGACATGTGGACGAAGCTGCAGGAAACCTACCAGTCACAAGGACCAGCCAGGAAAGCCACGCTTCTGAAGAGATTAACTCTACACAAAATGACGGACGGCGGCGACATCCGAGACCACATGAACGAGTTCTTTGACACCATAGATAAGCTAGCAGACATGGGCATCGAAGTACACCCTGATCAACAAGCTATTATGCTTTTATATAGTTTGCCAGTAAGTTTCGAAAACTTTCGATGCGCCATCGAGTCACGAGATACTTTGCCTACACCCGAGGCATTGCGTGCAAAAATTATCGAGGAAAGTGAAGCACGAAAAAACGACGCCATTCGAGACGCGCCGAACGCCATGTTTGTTCGCAAAAGTTATTCGCGGAACCAACCGAAGAATGCCGGAAGTGACCGAAGACATGCTGAAAACGACAAAGATAAGTCGGACGAAACAAAAATCAAAAGGGAAAATCACGCAAAAATTCGGTGCAACTTGTGCAAGAAGTTAGGACACAAAAAGGCAGACTGTTGGTACAATAAAAATAAACCATCTGCAAAATTGTCCGAAAACGTCGGCTATACAACCGATGCTACGGCACATGCCGCGTCTGATTCCACGATCTCGAAGTGGTGCCTCGATAGTGGTGCAACAACGCATCTGTGTAATGACGAACAAAGGTTCGCAAACATGGACACATCGAAGCGCGGCACGCTGAATCTAGCGACAGACTCGTCAACAGAAATAAAAGGAAAAGGAACAGTACATTTTTCGACGGATGTGGCAGGAAACAGGAAAGATATCTCTCTCAACGACACCTGCTGTGTTCCCGACCTGAGGACAAATCTTATCTCAGTCGCAAAAATCACGGATCACAATTTCGAAGTTCTCTTCAAAAAGAGTGGTGCGTATGTGATGGACACAGATGGTCGTGTCAAGTTACACGCGAACAGAATCGGGGACCTTTACTTCGTGCACGAGCAGACAGAGGTCGCGAGTGCCGTTTCATCCGAGAACAAACGCGAAGTAATTTCACTCGAACTGTTGCACAAACGACTTGGACATTTAAACGCAAGAGACATTGCGGACGCAATACGTGCTGATGCCATTACCGGATTTCGTCTCAAGGACCCGACGGCAAAGTTGGACTGTGACACATGTCTGAAGGGAAAATTCACCAGGACGCCATTCCCGAAGACATCATCACGAAAGACCGAGTTGCTGGAATTAATACATACGGATGTGTGTGGACCCATGCAGAAGGAATCTTTGGGAGGAGCCAAGTATTACGTTGAGTTTATCGACGATGCCACCAGATGGTGCGAAGTTCGCTTTCTGAAGTCCAAAGCGGATGTGTTCAAGGCAACGACGGAGTACATCGCTTTAGTCGAAAAACAAAAGGGTAAGAATGTTAAAACATTGCAGTCAGACAATGGACGTGAATACGTGAACCAAGAATTCGACGAATTTTTAAAGAAGCACGGTATCACCAGAAGACTCACCGTACCGCACAACCCTGAACAAAACGGCGTAGCGGAGAGAAAGAATCGGACGCTCATCGAAGCGGCTAGATGTCTACTCCTGGACTCAGGATTACCACTCATGTTCTGGGCTGAAGCAGTGAACACTGCAAATTATTTGCGGAACCGTTCACCCACGTCAAGCCTAAATGGACGAACGCCGTATGAAGCTTGGACCGGCAGAGCGCCCAACTTATCCTATTTGAAGATATTCGGCAGTGCAGTGACGTATCTCGACCGAGACCCCGGACAAGGAAAATTCGATCAGCACGGGAAAGAAGGAATTTTTCTTGGCTACGCAGAAGAATCTAAAGCTTTTCGAATCTGGTCGACCGAAAAGAAAAAGGTTATTGTGAGTCGAGATGTGAAGTTTCATGAAGTTGCAGTTAAATTCGAAGAAAAACACAGCGGGAGAATTGAGATTTCCCCGGAAATGACCAACGGAAGAGTAGGACAACGTTTCATCGATTTCGATCACGATCCAAATGAAATGATGGAAGATGAAATCCCAGAGTCAGGTTTGGATAACTCATCGGGTAGTGATTTTCACGGTTTTGATGTTCCCCCATTAACTGATGAGGATGAAGATTACAACGACGAAGAGGAAGTTCTTCCGCATCACAATCGTGAAGACGAGGTCTTGCAACCAGATGAAGAAGAAGATGAAGTAGCATTACGGGATATACCCGCTTCATCACGAGGGCGAGGTCGTCCAACGATTCTACGAACCGGACAGAGGGGAAGACCCAGAAAACTGTATCAACCTGACACAACCGGAGAAGTAGATTTTGCTGAAAGTTCATTCATATCGGAAATTCCGTTAGAAGATGCATTAAAGAGCCCTGAAGTAAGTGAATGGCACCAGGCCATAGCTACGGAAATGAAGTCAATTATCAGGAACGGAACATGGACACTTGTTGACCGCCCAAAGCAGGGGAAGATCATCGGTTCCCGCATGGTATTGCGCAACAAAGTTGGACCTGACGGCGAGATAGAGAAAAGGAAAGCAAGATTGGTCGCTCAAGGTTTTAGCCAGCAACCAGGGGTTCATTTTCAAGAAACCTTCGCGTCCGTTGCGAGGTTCGGCTCTATCCGCTTGATGATGTCCTTAGCCATCCAAAACGACATGAAAGTGAAACAATTTGACATAACAACGGCATATTTAAATGGCGAATTGGATGAAGACATCTTGATGGAACCACCCAAGTTTTACGAAGAAATCCTACAGAACGTGATTAGATCAGAGGGTTCTAACAGCATCAGCAAACAAGCTAAAGCCATGCTACATACCTTTCGAAAAGGAAATCAGGTTTGTCTCCTTAAAAAGGCTCTGTACGGATTACGACAGGCAGGAAGAAGTTGGTACATCAAATTGAGCGAGGTGTTGAAGAAACTCGGTGCCTCTCCTACGATTTCGGATCCTTGCTTGTTCAAAATCGGTTCCGGGAAAGACATCATGTTAATAGCAGTCTACGTGGATGACATTCTGGTCGCATCGAGAAATGAGAATGAAATCTCAAAGTTCGGGAGACAATTGGCCAAGGAGTTCGAGGTCAATGATCTTGGTGACGTGTCATATTGCCTGGGAGTGGAATTCATCAGAACTCAGGACGAGATCGCACTTTCTCAGCGTGGATACATCCAGGAGTTGTTACAGAGGTTCAACATGATGGAATGTAAACCCGTTACCACACCGATGGACTCTGGAACCAAGTTGGTGAAAACATCAGGTGTCAAGGAAGAAGATCAGCAGCTCCCTTATCGCGAGTTAGTCGGTGCACTCACCTACCTGTCCACGATGACTCGCCCCGATATTGCATTCGCAGTAAGAAATTTGAGTCAGTTCAATAACTGCTATAGTGCTGAACACTGGAAAAGCGCCAAACGAGTACTAAGATACCTGAAAGGAACTAGCAATCTGGGACTCGTTTACAAGTCTAAAGGCGGAAATCTCGAAGGATTTGTTGATGCAGATTGGGGAAACAACGTCGAAGACCGAAAATCATACTCTGGCTATTTATTTTCACTGGGTGGAAGTGCCATTTCGTGGGATTCAAGAAAGCAGAAAACAGTGGCATTATCCACCACGGAGGCGGAGTACATGGCTGCATCCGAGTGTGCTAAGGAGGCTGTGTACTTGCAAAAGTTCGTCAGTGAGCTAGGATTCAAGGATCTCGCCAAGATAGTTATATACTGTGACAACAGGAGTGCACTTTGCTTGGCAGAAAATCCTACTTTCCACAATCGAAGCAAGCACATTGCGATTCGTCACCATTTTGTACGAGATTTGCTCAAGAACAAAATAGTGTCATTAAAATATGTGTCTACCGAAAATCAGATAGCAGACTTTCTCACTAAAGGACTCACGAAGAGGAAACATCAATGGTGTACAGAAAAGACTGGACTGAAGCCGATTGATTGCTAACTGTGATTAGTTGTGTTATTTTTCTCTTGTGTTTCTTTTTGGATTTTCTATTTGATCGCCCTACAACTCGAGGGGAAGTGTTTGACTTATTTCATTTGACGTTAACTGAGTTACGTAGTCATTACGAGTTGCATGTCGAGAGTGTTTTGTCTCTGCTAGTACATTCTGCGCCATAACTGTTTTATATTCAGTCTGATTCGATCACCCGAATAGTGCACATCGTGTTATGATGTTGTGAATTGTGATTTGCCAAATAAAGCATGGTTCTACTTGAATGTCGTGTTTTCATCACTGCAGTGATCCTAAATTAATCGGTGAACCTCTAACATATTGAAACTAGACAATCTTCAATCTTTGAACTTTCCTTCCATTTTAATAAGCAGTCCACCAATGAATTTGAGTTGCCAAAAGCTGAAAATTCAACAATATTGGGATAGGGAGATTTAATAATACATTATATGTAAACAAAGGCATTACATATGAACAACTATTAGAGTTAGATCCTGGAAAATATGTTCGCCTGCAAGATATTTTGTAGTTGTTATGAAAAAATGAAGATGTGAAGTAGGGCGTTGGTATGAAAATAGATTCTAATGAGTGAAATTCTACTTTATTTGTTGATTTTGACAGAAATTTTGTGGAATTCTGATTTTTAAGGTAAGGAGAAAGAATGAAATTTCCACAATGTATATGTAAATTTCCACAATTATAAATGAGCTTCAAATATTAAGCACACATCTGTCAGGGATTATTTTTCCATTATCAGTGAATTTTACAGCTTAAACCAAGTACTGTGCAATATTTAAAAAAACACCTTAACATGTTAAAAATTAGATTGAAAATAATAATTTAATAATAATAATTAACAAAAATAATAATTTACAAGATTAACACCATTTTGTAAATTATTATTTTTGGTGTTCATATATTTAAAATGCTAAAAGTTTTTGTTTCAAAAGAAATTTGAGCTTTCTAACAAACAAAATTTAATGATTTTTCCTTTAAAAGAAACGGAGCAGACCCTAGATGTGTGCTTGCATATGTTAACTGGTTTTGCAGCAAAATACAAAAAAATTAATAATAGATTAAAATTAATATATTATTATTATTATTGTTATTATTATATTATTATTATTATTATTATTATTATTATTATTATTATTATTATTTAATGAATGCTTATCTGATGTCATATTTGAGACATCTTAGAAGATAGATATATCATATGATCAGATCTGTTCTTTCTCCCTTCCATCTCCCTTTTTTACTGGCTTCCATTGTTAATATTCAAAATAATGTCTATTTTGTACATTGGTCAGCTCCCTTTTTGTCCAGACATGCCTCCCTCTCCACACAGTACACATTTGAAATTCCCTCTCATTTGTGGCTCACATTGTGTGTGAGTTTATTGGTTGGATTGTGGGAAGATGCAACGTGTATCACCTTTCTCTTTGGATCCAGAATGGACCTTTGGAAATAAACAATCAAGGATTATTTACAATGCAAAAATGCGCCACTAGCACTAGCGAGAACTTGCGTGAGCACTCGAGTACTTTAATAGTGATGGTATAAAAAAATATTTTAAAGTAAAAGATTTTAAGGGAGTTAAATTTCAACGTATTTTACTATGGCTTTTATATGCAAAAGTCTTTGTATTTATACAGTGAGGATGATTTCTTTTATAATGGGAAATTTTCCTGGTATATATTACCTATTAATAAAATATAAATATTGATCATATTAAATTAAAAATAAATATTAATTCAAATATTAAAATATTAGTAAATTTTATACTTTTTAATAAAGTGTTTTATAATATTTTTGTGATGAAATATGAATTAAATTTTGAATTTCACTTCCAATTCCAGTCAAAGAGCCATAAGATGAGTGCAAAACGTGTACCAAGTCGCATTGAACAGTCTGTTGACGCTGGAGGCGATGACATTGACTCCTGGCTGAAAGCAAAAACTGTCCTGAAACCAGAAGACCAACTGGAGTTAACTGATGTGGTATGTTGTTTCTTAAGTGAATTGGATGAATGAACAAATAACAGTTAGAATTCTTTGTAATGTGAAAATTTCGGTTTTTCTTTAGAATATATTAAATATCACCTTAGCACAATTTGTTAATAATATTTCCATAATGTTTACAATTTTTTTCATAAGATTATGTGCTGTTATTTTATACTTCTGAGTTAATCAGCTACAGTTGTACTTGAATTTCAAAATTTTCATAAATTAGAAAACACTCTGGAAGATTATTTCTTGGAAATGAAAAGTTGAGTGTCAGGTTATTCCTGAACAAGTTAACATGTCTAATCCTGTTACATAGCAAGTCTTATAATAGAGTAAATATAGATCACTTTTCTGACAAGAGAGGAATTCTATGTAATACAATGTCTCCCAGGCCTGATATATTGGTAAAGTTTGGTCTTAAACCAATGATTGCAAACTCAATGCTCTATGACATCTTGGACACTTGCATTCCTGTTCACTGAACTGCATAGCAGGTGTTTGTGTAATACTGTGTAGATAAATGGAGAAAATTAAGTTTTAAAATTTTTCGTTTAGAAAATTGATATATTTTAATTATTTAAGTGATGATTAACATAGACAGTTGTAATGACACAATAAGATAAATTAAATAATATAATACAGGGTACATAAATACATTCAACTCTGTTTATCATAAGCATTACTTTGAGATCACTTATCTCTCCTATTAAATACCATTTTCAGGGTGCAGTAGTTTTTATCTCTCCCTCTCTCCCTCTCTATCCCTCTCTCTCCCCTCTCTCTCTATCCCTCTCTCTCCCTCTCTCTCTCCCTCTCTCTCCCTCCCCCTCTCTCTCCCTCTCCCCCCTCTCTCTCCCTCTCCCCCTCTCTCCCTCTCTCTCCCTCTCCCTCTCTCCCTCTCTCTCCCTCTCTCCCTCCCTCTCTCCCTCCCTCTCCCTCTCTCTCTCCCTCTCCCTCTCCCTCTCCCTCCCTCTCTCTCCCTCTGTGTGCGTGTGTGCGTGTGTGTGTGTGTGTGTGTGTGTGTACACACATACATATATGTAGGCAGACACACACACAGACACACCCTCAGGAACCAATCTTCTCTTGAAGACCTACATAACCTTTTAACTCAAAAATTAAAAAGAAAGACACCCTCAGCTTCCGCAAACCTAATCATTTCGGGGTCCAAACAAATAAGAGTTTGCCAAGAACAGCGGAAAAGAGGATTTAAGAAGTGTGAGATCAGTAAGTGGAAGAAATATTGCCCTGAAATATGGAGCAGAGGTCAAGCCAGTGCTTGACTCCGGGTGTGTAGGCAAGGATTGAGGTTAGGTAGTGTGGTACACCGGTCAAAGGAAGTGGGGCAACACCATATGCAGGGTGGCTACTCTCTGAAGGTAGATCAGTTCCCCACTGGGATTGTATGGAGTGACTATCCACAACTCAATGAATGTAGTTCCATCTGAGACAATTAATGTTTACAAATACACATTCGAACAAAGTGCAGCATGAATGACAGTTGTTCTGCAATATCAAATTTTTATATTTTATGTATAATTCATTTACTTTTTATTTATTTAAAAAAATCTGTATTTTCCTATCCCTTACCAATCTTTGGACTTTTGAAGCAAGGAAAGAAGGTGCAGATACGTGTGGGTTGCAAACTCACACTTATCAACAAGCTCGTATCTGACAACTAATTTCTTTAGCATGATTTACTTCTTTTCAGAGAGACAAAAAGTGTTCTCATTTCTAGGACAACAATACAAAAATGCATAAAATTTAGCAGCCAATTGGCTGTTTTCTAGGCATTAAGTCAGCAAGAGATAAACTGTTATTCCTTAAAGAGCCGTAAGAATGCAGTTTTCTTGCAACTAACTATGCTGACTAATTTTGTAGTGAAATTGAACATCATATTCACTTGTGCCCTCATCTATTGCACTCTCTTTAAATTTTTCTTTGATTGATCAATTAGTGAATCTGGGCATGACAATTGCTAAGGTCATTGGTCCCGTAAGTGTAGTGCATGTTTTTCTCTTGGGAGGGGGCAATGATCTTCCCTTGCCCAGCACTGTCAGCTAGCGGGATTTTCCCCAACCAGGTGTCTCTGACTAGCAGAGCACCGCCCCAGCCAGGATAAATTCTAAGCTCCCAACCAACCTCCCGGCAAGTGTGGTAGTGTGTGTAAGGGGTGAGGATTGGAAGGAGAAGGAAAGATTGCATGCAGTCAGTGGCTGGTTTGTTTGTGTTCTACAATAGGTGGTACATACAACTGGTATTGGTGGTTCTACAACTGGTATTGATCAGAGAAACCACAGAAAACTACCAATCACAGTAGCCAGCTGCTAGAATTCTCCTACAGTCAGCAGCTGAGTTCGACCTAGCTATGTAGGTAATGTCAAAAAATCTTGGCACCATCAGGACTCAAATCCTAGGACCTCCCAGTCAAATAAATTTTTATTTGAGTTCTTTAATGATTCTGAATAGTTCTTCTTAATACTGTTCACAGTTGCTCATCTGGCTTGCGTAAGTCTCTGCATATTGAATATCTTAACTTATTGTATTTTATTTGAAAACACCAAACTCTCCTATTGCTTCTCAAACAGAAACACTTATTCTCAAATAGAAAGGAAATTATGGTAGATGATCCTTCACTCATGTTGCCAAAGCAATTCATTTAAGTCAAATGATGCCTTATTTTACATGGTGGAGCCCAGGCTCTCAGACTTGCTCTTCCACCTGACCACGCAAATTTCACACACTCCTCTTGCCATCTAGCAGTGAAAGAAGGATCACTCTGGCAATAAAACTGGCAATTCGAATTTAGCTCCAAGGCCTGAGGATCTTTTTGCATGCAGTAAACCTGCAACATAGGGCAACCAGATTTTTCCCCTCTGAAAACAGAATTGTTTTGATCTTAAAATTCCACTGCTTTGATCAGATTTGAAAATGCTACAGATACTACAAATGAAAATACTTACATACTAATATTTATTTATATATTGATTGATTGATGCATTCATTCGTTCATTCATTCATTCATTTATTCATTCATTCATAGGTATACAGGCAATCACCCAATTACAAAAAAATAGCAAACATAAGCATAATTATAATGAATGTCTGACGAGCAATAATAAGAAATATATTTACAAGTTATTTGCAGAATGTTGAACTTTTGTTAGCAAAAATAACAAAAATCAATAAGCTTACCCAAGAAATAATATTAATACTTTCCAAAATTAGTGAAAATCATGCAAAATCAGTGTTTTAGTCAATGATTCATCAAATGAACATATCAAATCAGTCTTCAAACCATTTGCTAATCTTATCATCCTCCTCATCATCATTTCGATAATAAAACACAAATATACCTACATACAAACATTCATGCGTACATACATACATACATACATACATACATACATACATACATACACAGACCTAGGAACCCTCGCATACACACAAGGCTTAACCTATTCACTCATAATCATATTCAGACAAATATAGATACACATTTTTACCTAAACCCACAATACATTTTTACCTAAACCCACATAATAATATACAATACGTATAATGTTTATTACATTTCTAACACATGCATGCATTACCATAAATCAATAAATACCAATGTATGTCATTTGGGACGAGTAATTTTTTTTAAAGAAGTGAATGGCATTCTTTCATGTGAATTTGTTTCCTAGAATGATGAAAATAACTTAGGCTCACTGATAGCTCACTGATAGTTAATATTTTGTCTTGTAATTTTTAAATTCTGCTTCCTGCAGGAGTTGAAAGAAGAACATCCACGTGTTTTGGTTCAAGGAAATCCTCAGACTCCGTTAAATGTTGTTGAATTTAGTTATAAAGAAAGAAGTTATGTTACTATTCCAGCTCCTCCTCCTCTTCAGCTGTTATATGAATTACAAGGGATTGCTCTTAATATGTATTCAGATGAAGCACAGGGGGTCAGACAATCAATTATGGGTAAGTGAGACAAGATACAAATATGATATGTAATAAAATATGTGTACATCATCATTAAAAATGCAATTAAATTACATATATGTACGTAATTGCTATAGCATCATTAATTCCACCTTAACTTAATCTGCATTACTGTAGAATAATTCAATGAATTTTATATAAAAGGCACCAAATGCCATTGATTGCAAACTGAGAAAAAGCTGTTTAAAGTTGTCATCATTAAAGAAAATGCAAAACCCACTTTTTGTAGGAGAATGCAATAGGATAACTTTAAGTACACATGAATCTGTTTTATTATTATATTTCCATTAATATTCACAGTTCCTAAGAGCTTCATATTAAAAAATTATGGTTGGTTCTTTTTAAATAAATTAAAATACTATTTATATAATAGGAACCATGCAAAGTTTAGTAATAGATAATGGGTATTAGGAACAAGAAAAGATAACAAAATTATTAACATAGTTACGTAATTGTAAGAAATAAATACACACAATTTTGGAATCAATACATATTATCATCATATTTGTGCATCTCATTCTACAATGAAATCTGCAACCATTCCAAAACTACAGTATCTATGCCATCTTGAACTTTGGTTCTGAAATTAAGATTTTCATAAAACGACCTTTGAACATAGCATTGCTTGGTATAAGTTGTCAAACAGTTTCGATATCCTTAAGCTTTACCTTGCTTATTGGCTTTCCTTCAGGCCACACGGAAATCAACTTAACTGCACAAAAGTTGTATGACTGCCTTCCTGGGTGCCTTTTCTTAATATCCACTTGAATGAAATTGCTTTGGGAATGGTTAGTTTCCAAGTGCAATACTAATGATTTGCTTGAACTGTAAGCCAGTTAATATTGTTTCTCTCAGTATCTAGCTTCTGTGATTACTTTTTCAATTTTTTTGGAATCTTTGAAGTCGTTATTCATCTACACTTGTGACAGACACATCTATTACTACTCTTTTTGAGACTTCCTTCCATTTCCTTAATGTGGTCCTCCAAGATGTAGAATTATAGTTGATTTTTGAGGGCAGTTTCCACATATCTGAAATCAGAAACATTTGGAAGAAAACTGTCATGAAGTGAGGTATTTCAATGACTTAGAATTCAGCATGTGTAGTTCGTCAAACAAGGTATTCATGGTTTTATGTTTCAGTTTTAACCCATTCATGATAAACCACCAAATATCACTTGGTGCACCAAATATCAACCAAGTGATATTTGGTATTTGGTTCTATATCAATAAAATAAGTTGATGACAATTCTGTTTTGTAGTTGGTTCAACTTCTCTTAACTGGCAAAGCAGACCAGATATCTCTGCCAATATTTAAATTCAATATTGTATGCATTTTACAAGTTCAAATTTGTGTATATCTCAGAAATGTTAAAAATAGTGCTTGATTCTATTTATATAAAAGTCCTTCAATCGAGATAAAGTAAATAAATTTCTAGCAAGGTGCCCAAGTGAAAGAACTTGTAGTTTTGAAGTTCTTCTCAGAGACATGCTTTATGCTTCTTCTTTATTTGTATTGTTATTTTAGTGATTTTGTTTGACTAGTTTATTAAAAATGATTTATCTGAAATACCTGTTCATTTTGTGTTTGAAGAGGACATAGCAGTAGAGGAGGAGGAGGAGGAGGAGGAAGAAGAAGAAGGGGAGGGTGAAATGTTACCAGAGGGTGAGGGTGAAGAAGGTGAAGCAGAGGAAGATGAAGAGGAGGAGGAAGGTAATGTAAATATTTTATACAATGCACAATAAATATGTGTTTCAAGGTAATTTTCGGGGTCTCCCACAACTTGCTCCCGCCAGCACCTTGCCTGTCCTCACTATACATTGGCAATTGTCCCTGCCTTCAAATCTGTGTATTGGGAAGAGAAAATATGGTCTTTGCAATGGAGCAAAGACGAGAGAGGAGAAGGAACCTGCGTAAATAAATTGGCTCCTTCGGTCTTTCTCAGTCATTAAATCCATTCTTCAGGATAGTTTTTATGTATTTAGAAATTCATTGTGATCATTTAAGACTGACAAAATGAATTGTTTCTTTTATATATAAAGAATAATTTGCACCACAATTGTTACAGAACCATTGTATGTTGACTAATAGTTATTTATAAAATAAATATATGGCATTTTATTACAACATCAAGTTCAATAGTAGAGCCCAGACATTTGGCAAAATGTGTTTTGATTATTGTTACTATTTTATGCCTTTTAACAATAGGAATCACTTAATTGTACTTCTGGGGTTGTTTTAGTAGATTTTTCATTTTGTCTATTTTAGCTTCTGATGTCTATTTTAGCCATTTTGTCTTATTTTCCTTTTACTTCATTAGTTAGCTTTTTTCTTCTTCTGGTACCAATCTTAATCTAGAAGAATTTCATGATTGCATGGTCATGTTTTGTCTTTCTGAGAAAGCTGAGGCTGTTTTAAAACTCTAAATGAAAAAGGAAGATCATACAAGTCAAGTTTTTTTTATTTTTTAAATTTGATGTTGACAGGTTTTGTTCACTCATGAGGAATCCCATCCTACTTTAGATTGTGGCATTCGATCCCTTTTGAGGACATATCTTTCTTAGTACTGGCAATTATAGAAGTGCGAAAGATGAAAAGTATAATTCCATTTTCACTGATGCTGTTTCAAGATTCAGAAAGTGTTTTTATGCCGAAATTCACAGTTTTCTTGCGCACAATTATAGTACTTTCTCTTCTTACATACACAAGGGCAAGAAACTAAAAGGTGTCCACAATAGCATTTTGAAGAGATAGTGTCTGGAGCTGTAAGACAAATTCGTAGCCATCATACTGGATGGCTATGTGGAATCAAGACTCCACAGAAAAGATCGTTAAGTGAATGTGAATTTTACAGTTCAAATAAATATGTGAATCATTTTAATTATTAGTTTTTTATATTAATTCCTTTTAAATATGATTTTTTAGTGTGTACATGCCTATTTGCACAAGAATAAATATTTGCCCAAGAACTTTATCAAGAATAATGCCTCTTTGGATTCTTATTTTAGTAAAAATAAATGCGTTTTTTCCTGCCTATTTGAGGTAAAATAAATGCCTGAACTTATGGGCTCTAACTATTAGAAATCTTATGTTGTAATGACTGTTATTATGTCACTGACCTCAATTTTGTGAAGTTTGACTTCAAAAAACCAAAGAGGGTAAATATTGTAGTTTTCATGATCATTATTATTATCTTATTTCTAAAATGAACTGTTTGTATGTTAAAAATAATGATAGTTATCAATATCATTATCTCTTCAGGGATTAGGAAAGTTTCCTGTTCCGTGCAGCATGCCATCTTAATCTGGAACAGCCGACATCCATTTTACCATGAGGTCTTTAGTTATATATCTGTTTTGGGATGTGGTCAGTACTCATTCTATTTAGATGTTGGGACCATCAGGTCCTGTTCTCATGTACTTTATTTATTAATGGGAGCACTTCTAATTCTTCTGTGTTTATCTCATATTTTAATAACTCTAATATAGTGCAGCCTTTGACTTGTCTCAAGAACCTCATCACAGTCGTCTAAATTCTGGTAAAATCTTTCTTTTTCATGGTCTATGTCTTGCACTCATAAAGAATATGAAAATAGCCATTGTTTTATAAAATTTAAATTGTGTTTCCTTTCTTGTTTTCTTTGTCAGATACTTTATTATTGTTCCTCAGATGTTTTGGAATCTTTGTGTTTTTATTGAAATAAATTTATTGAATTCAAAAATAGTATCACATCCCAAGTGGCTTGTTTTATAATTTTATTATTTATTATTATCTTACTTCATATAAGATGTTTGTCTCTAAATGCCGTTACTTTGGTTTCCTGAGTTGAGATTCTCAAGTTATATTGTTCACATATGTTATTTAGTTTATGGAGAGCCCTCTGTAAGTGATTCTCACTTATTTGGATTATTATCAGATCGTCTGCAAATAATAAAGTATTTAGTTTCAGAGTTTATCTCGATGCCATCTGTAATACACTGTTTCCATTCTCTCAGAATGTCATCTATATAAATATTAAATAAACTAGGTGATAGGCTACAACTTTGTCTAACACCTCAGTTAATTTCAAATTCCTGTAATAGTTTCCTATTTAATCCAATACTTCTATAGTTCTGTGGTATAAGGATTTGATTACTTTAATTAAATGTCATGGTATGCCTTCATTATCTTCCATATCGTATGTCAGTGCACCATTTGGAAGGCTTTCTCATAAACTATGAAAGCAATATGAGTTTCATAATTAATTTATTCTTATATACATTTGTAATTAATATATCCTTATATATGTATATAAATAATTGCTTTAATTAAGTGTTCTTCTATAATGTGATTATTAAAGATGAGTTGAGTAATTTAAATGTACCCAACCATTTGTTAATATACTCTTGAAAAATGCAAGTGTATATTGGGTTGTTTTTATTCACCGATTGCAAATTAAATTATTTCTTCTTTATTTCTGTTAATTATAAATTACTCAAAATCATAAAATTAAGCAATTTGAAATCTTTATGTATTATGTGGTCGCAAATAATTTCTCCATGTTATAAGGTGATAAATTGTATGAATAACTTAAAATCTTATATTTTTTTAAGTCTACCATACCATCTATACTTTGTATTTGTGAATTTTTTGTGGTTGTTAGAACCTTATAATATTTGTAACAATCATTTTAACATATTCTCTGTACTCTCATTTAATTATGTTTATTTCTTGGGAATGGGAATGTTTAAATTCTGAGTGTTTTTTTTTTTTGGTCTAGAGACTCACAATAACTAATTAGCTTTCCTCATCCCTGAATTTATCTACAATTTTTACAGATCTTTATAAAGAAAGAAGAAATAAAAACTTTGGTAACTTTGGACCTTGGGCTGTTAAAAAATATTTTTTTCTAAAGTGATATTTGTGTATAATTGAATATTCTATCACGAAAGTGAAATTAACATACTCTGAGAATAATTAAATTGCCCCTCTTGATCAACAATATTAAAAACTGTCAATGGCTACACTCATGTCCTTAATATTAAACTTTTATATTAATGTCAGTAAGCTAAATGTGAATAAAGAAAATACTGGAATTATAACTCTTGTGTGTGTAGTTTCCTAATTCTCTAAAATGTTATTTGTGTAGGAGATGAAGGACAGAGAGAAGGAGATGATGATGAAGGTGAAGAAGAAATTCAAAAACCAAAGAAAATTACCAACATGTTCAATTTTTGTGAGCGACCAGCCCAGACTTTCATCCGTTTCAAGAGAGTAAGTTTGTTAGTATCTCCTGTACTCAGGGTCATGTAACCATCTTAATAGTTTTGTGTTTGTTAGGCCTATGGGATTTCCAACTTTCTTCTCCCATTGATTTTTCAGCTGCCTTTAAATGCTTATACTTATTGCCAGTTTCTTTCAGATTGGTTTTCCATTCCATTCCATTTCCTCATCTGTTGTAGGTCAATATCGCTCAGATCATCTTGCAGTTTTGAGAACTAAAATTCTGTGCTTTCAGTTTGGTATCTTATGAAATAATGTTTTTCTTCATCTACCATTATTTTGGATATAATTGTTGTTTAAACCTTCCACGATACCTTCCTGTGTTGATGATATTCAGTGTTTGTACATCAAAGGTTTAAATGGTATGAAGTCTCTGATATCATATAATCTTATTTTTGTTCGTTTTGAGCATTGCAGATTGTGTATTTGTAGATCAAAGATTGTGTATGGATTTTGAGGGGTAAGGAGTCTAAGTAATTTGTGAGCACATATTTCAATCATAGTCACCAATATAATGCTTAATATTTTTGCTAAATTTGACCCTATGTAAGTGGACTTTTCTGTCCTGGCATTGAAGTCTCTCACTTATGAAGCTTTACAATTCAGTGTTTCTGCACCTGTTAGTTTTCAAAATCTTTCATAATGTATACTTTTTCTCATCATAAAATTTGGAACACAACTCATTATTTGATGTATGTCTGTGTTGTCAATGCTCCAAAGCTATTTTGAGATCATGTCTACACTATTAATTTTTTCCATATGTTCATGAAATTTCATGTAAAGGATCATTTCTGTTCTGCTTCTTAGTTCGTGGTTTATTTTTTAAATTTGTTGCTGGTTGAAGAGATAAAAGGCATCAGCTGACTTTGACATTACAAGACGGTGGACAAGTAACTTAACAGAGAATTACTCCAATGCATAGGCCCTCAGTGCCCAAAAAGGACTAGAGAGATGTGTGTAAAAGACACAACAAATAAAAAATGACATGAAATAAAAAAATGCATAGTTGTTTATTCTGCCTACACCTCTTTCCGTCTTTTTTTGTCTCAGAAGTGGTAGTGTTACATATCATCCCTTTGCATTGTCGAGATGCAATTGACATTTGGCAGGGGACCCTTCTCCTTGTCTTGAGAGAGGCAGTCTCTGCCCTAAAAGGCATTGAAAACACAATTTACGTACAGAAACCTCACATAGGTGGCCAGAACTATTATTTTCTCTCAGACTTTATTGCCTGGAATCTTTGATTTCAGGCCATGGAGACTCAGACGCTTCCTGCCTCTCGGCTCCCATTGGGAGATCAGGTTACCCAGTACATAATATATGATTCCTATGAAAAGGACTTTGCAGCAAAGGAAGAGGAAAAGGAGAGAGAGAGACTTGCGAAAGAACGAGCAGTACCTACCGGGCTGGCCACTGCTGCAGAAGCTCCAGTTTTGCTGCATAAGAAAGAGAAGAAAATTACAGATTTTGAAATCATCTCTAAAAAGATGGTGAATTCTGCAAAAACGCTAGAAAGAATGGTTAATCAAAACATCTTTGATGGTGTATCGCAAGGTAGGTGTTAAATATTCTACAATTTTCCCCAGGAAAGTTGACTGATGTGATGAAATTGTTTTGAGAAGGTAAATATCTCCAAAGAAGGTTTTATTGCAAGTAGAATTTCTACAAAAATGGGCTGAAATAAATCGGTATTTAAATGAATTTTATGTCATTATTAATGATTGTGTGTTAATACCAGCAGTTGAGATTTAGATCTGTAAGTCCTGTTTCTTTAAGTAGTGACTAAGATGTCTTGAACTGATGGATCTTTATATTTTTATGAATTTTTGGATTTTATTAGTTATTATCTATTGACTTATTTTATTTTTAATTCTTTTTAAATTTACATATTCCATTACAAAGCTGTTCACATGTACCTTCTTTCTCCATTAATTGTTTAAAGTGAATTTCATAAATCTAACAATTATGTCGTCTGCTGACAGATACCATAAATAACATACTTAGCTCATATGTATCGTAACCAACAAAGCTTAGTGTAAACACTTACATAGATGAGATGCTTACCTGGTTTTGCGAGTTTGAAGAGTATGTAATTCTTGCATTCTTCAGAGGATCAGACACATGGCTTTGAAGCAAATTTTGTTTCTTCTGAATTGTAGTAAATACATTTTAATTTAAGTTTAACTAAAAAAAAATACATTTGTCTGTTATGAACTAAAATTGTATTTGAAACACCATCTGTCTTTGGCTAATGAAAAGCACTTTTTCCCTTCCACATAGATGTGCAAAGTTTTCCTATGTATTTATATTATTTAATGAAGCGAGGGCCTTATTCTATGTGTGACTTCTAGTAGTATGACCATTGAAAATTATGCAGCAATTGATTTTATTTTCTCTTATACAAGTCTTGTAATGCTGGGGAAAATTTATATCAGAATTTTAATACACATTTCAGGGTTCCCTGATGGTGGTTCAGGGTTCCCTGAAAAGTGGTTGGTGTTTGTTGTTGTTGTTGTTGTTGTTTTCCCAAATGTCCGACTCTTGTTGTTACTGTGTATCCATCTCTCCGACCCTGTAAGAACGACATTAGCACCTAAACCATTCTGAGGAAATAGAAATAAAAATTCTCAGTTTGATTTTCCTAGCTCCTGCCCTGGTAAATTTTAAACAAATTCTTTGAATTTTGAAGGTACTTTACATGAAGCTTGAGGGAACTTCTCAAAATTTTCTCAAAAACTCCACCAAATTATTTCTTTAAATTTATTCTTGGAATAATGTGAAATAAGCTTACAAAAATCACAAAAGTCTGATTTTCACCATTTACTTTGAATTTTCAAAAATTGCATAAGTTCCCAATTTTTTGGATCCCCTTATATTATGTTACTGAAAGTAGAAATATTTTCTTTCAATGAAATTTGTTCTTCACAATATCTTAATTTCATTTTAATACATTATATTTGAAAATATTAGTTGTTTGTGTGCAAGTTAGAATGAATTATGGGCAGTATTAAAAACAAGATTTTCCCAAAATGGTTCCAATTTTTTTCTGTAAACATTTTGTATAAATAGAGCATTAATACATATTGCATGAAGCATTAAATAACATGACATCAACACTATTTTGATGTTTTCTTTTAATTTTTCAAAAATTACCCAAATATATTTTTTCAAAGTATTTTTTATGTCATTAACATTTATATTAGGAACATTTTTATAATTCATTGCATTTGTGAATACAAGTGCTTCAGTTGCTTTCATTTGAAGTTTATTGGAATTTTTTCAAGCACTTTCAAAAACATTCAAAAGACAATCGAAATGACTTCACCCTTTCTGTACCTTTGTCCCACTGGGTGGGCCATGGTGGGCCTCCCTTGGTGTGGACCAGTGTTGTATGGTTGTGCCATCTTATATGGTGACATACAAAAGCTTTACTGATTTCCTTTTTTCCTCTGGTTTGCATCATGTAGCTTGAAATATACTGCATTTCCTCAGCTTTTGTGCAGATGTTACTACTTGTAAATAGCAATAGCATTGAGCTCAAAGCGTCTGCATCTAATTGAATTAGATTTTATTACTGCTAATGGTGATCTATGTAAATTAGATTAGGTAGGTAATATTTTGTGTTTAACCTATTAATGTCAAATTAATTTTAGGCTCATAGCGCTTACCCATTTTTGTTACATCTATGCACGGTCGTTGTTGCTGCTTTCTGGTAGCATGTTTTTGCAACTTTTAGTGCTATTCCATTGTTGAATTGCTAATTGTAATAGTAGAGCCACTACTACTATGAAAGTAATATTTTGTGTTTAAACTTATTTATTTACCCTTTATTACATCCTGCTGCTCCCATTCCAAACTGCCATTTAAAAGGAGAGCACTGGGTGCCACCATGTTGGTCATTTAAAGACTGAATCGGCACCGAAAGGTTTAAAATTGTTTGAATGAAAATGTGCATATAGAATCAGGTTTATATTTTCTATAATATTCTCATAGACATATTTTCAACCCGCTATTAGAGGAATACAAATTTGAGAAAGTGTAAAAAGATTAGGTGTGTGTGTGTGTGTTTTTTTTTTTTTTTTTTTTTTTTTTTTGGTAAAAATTGTGTGATGTTTTGTACAAAAACTGCATTCCCAATATAAATATGACATGAAAGTGAACAAAACCACTCTATTAATTCATACCTACTGTAAGTATTGTGTTCTACATCATTATTTGTAAAGTTGGTTAATTTTGAGGAAATAGTTCATACTGAATGTGACATGTATAGATTTTGTTGCTAAAATAACTTTGTTTGCATTGTGGTTATGGAAACAAATGGTTTCAAACTCACTAAAATACATAGATGCAATGCTCATTAAAGCCTGCATACTTATATAGAGGTCAATTGTAGTTTTATTAGTCTGTCAAATTATTATTAATTATTATTTATTATTATTATTATTATTATTATATTACATAACCAGAACACATTTACAAAGACTACAGTCATGTGATTTGGCCTTGTGAAATGAGCTGGGGCAGGAGAACCCAAGTACATTGACACCAGAGCTGTAATTTTTTGAAACCCATGTAAGGCATGAATGTTTACTTGTATTAGTGGCATTCCAAGTCCTTTGTGTACTACAACATTTATACCCTAATCCTTCATAATCTTGTGACCTGACAAGCAAACAGTATTTGTAAGTGATGAACTGATTTTCTACTCTTTCAGACTTAAACTCTAATTCCAAACAACTGAGACAATTAGAATCTTCTGTTTGAATCCCCTAATTAAAATATACAGTTGTTTTGGTTCTTGCCATAGGTGGGTGTGGCATTGCTAACTGTAACATTGGTGGCATGTGGTGCTGAGTTACAAAAAAGGGCACAAAGCCATTAACTGCTAAGCAATTAGTGAAAGACCTCTCAGCCTGTATACCCAGAGCTGAGTGGTCATCAGGGTTCAACAGTGAGGTCTCCTGCAGCACTGATAGTGTCGTCTAGATGCAAGACAGCGAAACCTCACCGAGGCAGATGAGTGTAGATGTTCTAACACAAGTGTTCAATAGTATTCTAAGCATGAGCAGACAAGCTGGCGCTTGATTAAACACAGTCTAACTTATTGTGAATAATAATAACAATTGGAAAGTATGTATGGCACCACTATATCATCATTGTTGTTTCCCTTTTACACTTTTAATAATTCAACTATCTTTTAAAAGTAACATTTCTTTTTTTTTTTTTAATTATTTTTTGTTTTCTTTAGATTATAGGAATTATGAAGATCCTGCAGATGATCTCCGGGAGAAAGAAGGCACACTTCTACCTTTGTGGAAATTTTCATATGAGAAAACATTTAAAAGTCATACTGTCACTGACATATGTTGGAATCCAAAATATTATGATTTGTTTGCTGTGACCTACGGCTCATGTAAGTTTCATATTACTCAATTATTTTGTTCTTTAAACCATTGTATTTAGTTTAGTAGGTTGTACTTGTTGTAAATTTAGTTTCAACTGTAATCTACACATTTCATATTGAATTGTAAGTTTTTGAGTATTTCATTTCAGTTTCTTACTTTTTAACTTTTTAAAACCATATAATTAATAATAACATTTTAAACCTTAAAAGAAAATGAAAATAAAAATAACACTTTAAACCTTATAATTAACCATAACATTATTTAATAACTGAAGGAAAATCTGTTCAAAGGTAATCATTACACATGTTATCACAATTGTAATCGAGCAGGAATTGAACATCTTTAGATGAGATGTGCACAGTCTAAGCATGAGACAAGCATCTAATAATTTCAGATTGGGTCATATTTGTTAACTGCCTTAAAAATAAAATGGAAACTCCTAACAATAAGAAACAGAAAATATTTAAATACTAAATTTGTAATTACAAACACTCAAAATTCCCTTGAGATTTTTGGGAATGGTTTACCTATGTTGGCCAAGCAAAAGCTTATAAGAACCTTGACTGTAAATTCCTGCAAGGTTGTTGCACCCTGTAATACCTGGAAGGGGCAGGGATTTTTTTGTCCCTAAAAAAACAACAACATGGAACAGAACAAAATTGCATGGGAATTTTTAAGTTAACCTTCAGTCACTCGTGCTGTTGGATTTTGTTCAACACTTTCGCCTTTTCAGTATGACATTTTTCCTTCTTGTCTCGTGTCTTCTGTCATGGCCAAGGAGATATTGAGTGTTGATTTTCAGTAAATAAGGAATGTCATGTCGATAGCTTGGAGAAATTGTTAGTGGTTCAGTGTGATGTCTAGGAAAGGGGTCCAGAGCCAAGGAGGAATGGACAAAATTGAAATTACAAAATGCATGATCCATTATGTCAGAAACGCTCGTAGCCAATATAGAGACGAGTTTGAAAAAGTGAGAAACAAAGATGCCATAAAAATGAGTTGAGAGCTGGAAGAAAGAAAGACACTGCGAACTAAACGAGAAAAGGAGAAATTGCCACTGAATAAGCAAACCTAGAAGAAGAAATTCTCAAGTCGATGATTGTTTTGAATAAATTATAGTTTCATTTTAGTTGAGAAAGATTAATGTTGAGTAATTATACTTGTATTACCATCTATTATTTACTGTTAATTTAGTTTAAATCATTTGTGATAATACATAAACTGTGATTCAAAAGTGATTGTATCGTTTATTTGAAATTGCTCTTATATCTATGTAAATTGTAATAAATATTTCTTTAAATTGTTTGAAAATACATTCTGTGGTATTTCAAATGACCTAGAAAACAATATTTTTTGGTATGGAAAACCTGAAAAAGGCAGGGTATTTCAGAATTTTCAAAGTGCAACAAACCTGTCCTTTTATTTGAAATATTATATCATCTATTTTTCATATCACTCAAACCCAAAATTATCGAGTCCATGCCAATTGAAGGAAACAGAAGGGATTGTTGTTCATCAAAATAAAAGCTTCCATTATTGCTGACAAAGTTAGTGTTAAAATAGTATGAGGAAGAATCACTCATGATGTTCATATCCTTCTAACACATTTGAGATGGCAAGGAATCACAGGTAATCACACTTATTCCTATTAAGGTTTTTCACATGTTTCCATAAGATCCTAGTGTCATGAGGAATAGAACCCTCAATCGCAATATTATGTGTCCTGACATTTAGCCTGTAAAAATTTACACTGTGATCTCAAGCTGGAGAAAATGCTATAGTTCTGTGGGGATTGGTTACATTTAAACTCTGCATGTGAAAATTTCTTAGACTTCATTGTACTGCTAAGTTCTGCAAAGAACCAGGAAGTGTAACTCCTACCATGACGACATCTCTGAGGCACATGTTGGTCTACAATGGACTAGCCTCATAGAACATCATAATTTAACAAAATGGAATTCCAGTCAGTACCATTCAATGCTAAATAATCATCTCTGTGAAATTCATAAAAAAACAAACATTATCCCTGAATCAACTGCTGTGTTGATCAAAGGCAAACTCAAGTGTGGGTGATATCTATCCTCAGATTTCAGCGGGTCTGTTGCAACCCAAACACAAAGGCATTCCCATGAGCAAAATACCAAATCCAAAATAGAGCCCTTGCTATTCACGATTTCATTAAGCTGGTAGAAATTTAATAAACAGAAAGTGTTCATGAGATCTCTTGCTGACATTGTCTTGGAATCAGTCAAATCACAGTTCCATGATGCACTGGCGAAGTTGTAGTCCTCCGTAATAATTAACTCAGCTGTCTGATGAAGATCAGCTGTGTGAGCCACCTCAATAGCATGACAATCATACATATCAGCGGAAGAAACAGGTGGTATGTAGACAGCTCCAACCTCAAGGTCTAAAGAGCCCAATTGCACAAAAATGTGCTGCATAATGTTGACTGTCATTGTGATAGATGAACTCAGAATTCCATAATGGACTGCAACCAGACCATCTCCTCTCCACACTGAACTCGTATCAGGGGTTCTGTCTAGCCTGTTTAATCTGTAATTACATAAGTGCAGTTCCTCATTAGAAAAATGCCCATTCAACTAAGTTTCTGTAAAAACAATTACTTCATAAGTAGTAGCATTTGCCAAAATACTATCCCTTAATTGCAAAAATTTGGTGCATAATCCTTGCACATTTTGGCAATACACTGGTTAACATCCCTTTTATTATCGATCTATCCCTTAATTAGTTGTTGTTTTTGTGATGCTCTATAGGACACTCCACCAAAGAATTTTAGTGTAATATAATTTCGGCATTGGCCTTACTGGTTTTTCAATCAATGCCTTGTGATCAGTTAGTTGCTTCCTGGTAAGATCATTTTTTATCTTATTTCCATGGTTACCTTCTCTAAATTTGTTTCTCAAAACAAATAAAGCCTCATCTTCATTCCCAAAGGTGACCTTTAAGGGCATGATAGACTCTTCAAGTGCCTTATCAAAAGGTTAGTGGGCATGGCATTGGGGAAGCTGGGATAACACTAAAAAATTGTGTCCTTTGGTGTGTTTGAAGATCATAAACACGGACATTCTTGGCGCTAATGCACCTCAGCCAAAGCTCCTCAGTAACACTCTCTTCTGTCATGACAGACCAGTCTCTTCTCAAGTCTTGAGATCCCTGGCTGCCAACATATCCAATTGAGCATCCTGGCCATCCAAGCACCTCACTATAGTATCACTTGTGGACTTTAAGCTGGCTAATAAATCAGATTTTCAACATGCCCTTGTGATCCTTTATCATGATGGCCGAACAACACTTGGAAAATCCACTGCTCCATAACACTTTCGTCCTTTCAGCACAGCTGTAATGGTAACATGTAGAACACGTTTTACATTTAGTTATTTTTGACATGTCTGTTATTATCTGTGTTCATGAGTGGCTGTTCTTCAAGCTCTTATTAGAGCTATCATATTCATCTCCTCAAAGATACCAGGTCATCATTGCAAATAATCACAAGAAATGTCATTTATTCATAAGCAAATATAAATAATCTCCAATTATTTATAAAATTCCAATTTTGCCATATATTTCGGTTCTTAGATGTGGAGACATACAGACTATCCTCAGCCCTTCATATTTTCATCCTTTTTTTAGTGTTTGCTATTTTTGAGAGAAACTTGAATACATTCAACACATTTGTGTGTTTAACGAAATGTCTTCTGGTAATTTCTTCTATTCTTGCTCTTCCTACTCACATTTGTTCCATGAATATCAAAATTATCAGTTGTGTGGAGAGTACAATTTTGGCTCACTTCCAAATATTTGGCCAAATTGTCAAGAACAATGTGAAATTGTGGTTAGCAGGCAAACAGCATTGTTGTAGGTCTCTTCAGTAAGAAAAATCATTGTGATTAAAACTTTAGAGAGAAACAAGTTTAAATATGATGTGATATCAAATGTGTATTAATATTTTGTCTATGATAGCCCCAGAATCACTCTTTATTTAATTTGATAAAATATTAATTAACCGTTACTGTTTTTAATATAAGGGTTCCCACTTTTTTAATTATTAATTTTCTCTTATATTCCTAAAGTGTTCTTATGAATCCAGAAGAACAGAAAGTTTTATTATAAAACTTATAATAACTCCCAAATGGAAATACTAATCAGAGGTTGGCACACTGTTATATACGAAGTAATTAAACTGGCATTATTCGTTTACATTTTTGCAGCATATCTGACAAATTATTATTTTTCCATTCAGTCCTGACATTCCAAAGTCAGAGTAAAACTGATCAAGTTTAAAATTGCTCCAAAAATTTTAGAATGAGTTTGACAACTATGGGGAGCATATTGGTTAGCCTTGTGTGATTAAAAAAATGCAATTGGGCTAAATATAGAATTCCTTATCTACAACAATGGAAAGTTTTTTTTCTTATAGCTTGTTTTTCTTCATATTAGATTAAATCCATTTCACATGTATTATAGATGTAATTTATCATTATTTGTATTTTTATGGTAGTGTTAATCTAGTAAGTCTTGTCATACAATACATTCAGAAGCTTAAAGTTCATTTACTTTAGTTTCTTCCAAAGCAGCAAAACAAATTGACAAAAATCATTTCAGTAATGAAACAACATAATCAAATCAAGTGGTATCAGTTTTTAAAAGATCTTAACAATTCCATTAAACCTGATACACTGTCATCATGTTTCAATAAGTCACTCGTAATGTAAACAACAGACGTCTCATACATTTTTCAAGAACATTTAAGTGTTGTAATATTTTCTTTTGAATTATCAGATTCTTCAGTCAGAAAAGGACCTTCGTTATTGCACACTTTCAAGTTATCCAGTAGTAATAATATTCAACAAGATTCAGATTTTGATTTTATAAATAGCAATATTTAATTGAAACAAAGTAATATAAATCAAAAGAACAGTATATTTCAATTAAAATATTTTTTTCCCACTTTTTTATACTGAAAAAGTTTGTTATTACAAATAAAACAACAAAACTAGAATGTTATTTGTAATGATTTGATGTTTTGATTTCTTCTCATATTGACAGATTAACCTTTAACACCATTTGAACCTTCCTTTTTCCAGTTGAATTCATGAAAGGTGCTCCAGATGGTGCTGTGTGTCTTTATACTTTGAAGAACCCATCCTACCCTGATTACATATGTATGGTAGATTATGTGGTTTTGTGCATAGACATTCACCCCCAACACCCTCATTTGTTTGTAATTGGAAAATCAGATGGGAATGTGGCTGTATACAATGTTCTGTTGGCAACAAGTGAACCACAGTTCAAAAGCAATTCAGTGAAATACAAACATGGAGGTATTGTTTGGCAGGTACTTACACATAAAAGAATAAAACCTACATATTATATACCTTTGTACATGTTCGTGCAGTTGACTCACAATGCACTGAGAATTTCAATCCCTTAAATTGTGAATTGGTTTCTGCATTTCTGCTGCAGGGCTACATTTGTTTAATAATGTTTACCTGAAAATTCTATACTCATCTATCTTTTCTTCTTGAATTATTGTTTGCTTGTTTTATTTTATGTGGTTTTTATTCAGTGAAACCTAATTCATACAAAATTAAGTCTGTACTGTACATTTGAGTAAAAGTCATCCCAAAAAAGGCATTGTGTATGGGACTCAAAATTGAATTTTTATGTATTTTGTAGCTTCAATTTAAATTAAAAATAAACATTATCTGTTAATTTTTCTTTCAATTTTTAAACTAGTAATAGCTTATTGAAGTTACTATTGATAATAAATTGAAAATAGATGTTAAATTTATAACATTTATAAAAGTTACAAATGTTTTTCAGATTTTTTAAAATATGGGTTCTTAATTGAGTTTTTTTATAGAAAAAGGTGAGGTAGTATACAAACATGGCACAAGCAGTTACCATTACATTAAATTTGAATGAAACTGGCATTGCGGTACAAAGTACTGGCTTAGGAGGCACATGGCATCAGTTGATGTTACTGGGGTGTCTTTGACCAGGAGGTCCTAGGGTTCGAATCCTGAGAGTGGGGACACTAGCTAGTTAGCTAAGTCAAATTCAGCTCTGATTGGTAGTTTTGTGTGGTTTCTCCAATCAGTAGAAATGCAGTACCCTACAAACGGGCCATGGATCATGATCTTTCCTTCCTCTTCCTTGTGATATTCACTTCCCTTACTTAATCATGCATGTCGGAAGCTTAGTGTCCTGGCTGGGGCAGTGCCCTGTTGGTGGGAGATGCGTGGTTGCAGAAAAAAATGCTAGCAAACATGTAGGTTGAGGTCTTATTTCGCCATTCAGTGGGGGAAAATTATCGCCAAGTCTCATGGTAAAAACAAGCACTTCTCTTATGGGACTAATGATCTTAACAGTGGACACACACAGAATTGCACAAATCAATCTATTACAGTACAAAAGTTACTAAGGTAATTTAATACTTATGCTGAATATTTGATATCTCATCAAATGATCTAAAAGAAAGTAAATCCTTAATTAGAAGTTTTAGAAACTGAAGTTGTGACTGTTGTTACACTAATGGTAATTTAAGAAATAAAAAATATCCTATCTTAGAAATATTCTTTTGTCAGGAAAAAGAATATTTCTGAGATAGTAGTAATTCTTAGTTCTCAATTGAATGTATTTAATCTAAATAAATAAAACAGTCGTGTTAGTTACACCATTTATAACTTATGAACGGTTGGACCAATTTTAATTACCTCTGATTTATTAGATTCATCTTCACCCTGAATCACAGAATAACTATTAAAATATCGGAAAAATTAAGGGGAAAAAAAGAATAAAGAACAAAACTAAATATTCATGTCCAATGCAACTTCTGAAACATGGCAGGATTTTTGACTTCATATAATTAAATAACTCCTAAAGAGATTGTTCTAGGGCATTAAAAACTGAAATATTGAGGCCAAAGGCCTCAAAGAAACTTTTTTCACACTGTACAGGTTGAGATCTTGAACATTCTGTTATTGCTGGTCCAGCTTCTCGATATTATGTGACGTGCAGAATCTGCAACTAAATGTGTATGAGAGAGATGGCAAGACGGACAGAGAGAGGGGGAGAAATGAAGAGAGAAGGAGATGAAGGGCAGAAAAACATCTGCAGGGTTCCACTAGTCAAGTTATGAATTGTAGTCTTCAGCTATAAGAGAACCCACTTATGAGAGACAATAGTCCTCTGGGTTCTATGTCTAAAATATGGGAATCTTTTTTCCTACTTGCATGAGTCCTGTTAATGAGACTTTTCTGCCCTTAGAAGTCAGAATATTGTGGTTCCACAGGATTTTTCACCCATGTGAGAGTCAGAAGTAGAAAGTCAAGTTTTTGAACACTGCAAGCAAGGAACAAGGCTGCTTAAGAGATAAGTGTGCCAGACATAATCCAGCTCATCTGTGAAAACATGTGGAACTTTCACTGAATTGTTTTCTGGAATTCATTGTGTTCAGGCAAGCAGGAATGTGCAAGCTGGTCAGAATTTGACTTAATCTTATTCCATTGTTTATTTTGTATTGAGCTTTTCACCATTGAATTGCTATTGGTGTTGACAATCTTCTGAATTGTCTGAATTTAAGAAACATCCCAAGTAAAAAAAAAAAGTGATGGCTTAAGAAGGAAAAAATTACATTATTCATCTTGAGAATAGTAACAATTTGCTCCAATGAAAAAATTACCTTAGATGAAAGTAATCAATATCATTTTTGACGTAAGAGAGAAAAACTCCTATGTTCCCCGGGTGTCTCTTAAAATGGAGTTCTACTTTTTATTGAATATTTCGGAACATTTTGGAAAGTTGCCTCTAATGGACAATTTCAATTTGATGATATTAGGTTATTTTGTGAATCCAATTCAAAATATGAGCCAATAGATCAAACATTTCTCGTGTATCCATCAATGTGCTGAATTCATTGACCAAGGTCGTGATAGAGATTCATGAAATTTGTTATGCAGTGGTCTTTCCATGGAAATTATACTTAGTAACTGATGTCTGAGACTGTATGTTTTCTGAATAGTGGAGTTTTTGTAATTTAATTTTGTTTTTTATTACCTTCTGGATTATTTTGTTTTTTAAAAACTTGTAATTAAATTTTTGTCTGTTAATTCTTGGATAACATATTTATAGATTGTCTTTATTGTTAATATTTAACAAAATATCCTGTATTTGACAGTGTGACTTGCATACCATTTACAAACATTTATCGTGTGAGGGCTAAAAGCTTGAACACCAATTGCACACGTGGGATATAACTAAAAAAAATATTTTTATTTAATTTTGAATTGTATTGTATTTGTGGGGTACAGCTCATTGGCCTTAACTCAACTCAAGCTTCATTTGCAACAACTCCCCGTGTGGGTCTCACCAACCTTTCAGGCTAGATCACTTTGTGATTGACTGTTGAAGCACCTGGAATTTATCTCTCGCTTTCTCTGCTAGATGTTGATCTCAGCTTATAGGTCTGTGGTAAATGACCTGGTTAGAAGAATGTAAGTTCTTATGAGGACAGTATATTACTAGATGGATTAAATTTTGATGAGCACCTGCCAGGGATCTTTTACACATCTCAAGCACTAACAAATTCCCACTCTTCAAAATTCCACTCCTCACACTGGGTCAGGTTTAGAAGCCAGTGTACTACACCCCATCACTGGGGTCAGCTCACTATTAAAACAAAAAGTCATATTTTCACAAAATACTATGAAATCAACTTTCAATAAAGATGAGAATGTCATTTAAAATGAACAAAATTTAGTTATTAACAATCTATAACTATTTACAACTGCCCATAGCAATGATGATGGAAAGAACAGTGATCATTGTGAATGAGACAGAGCGGGGCAGTGCAAGATGGATATGGACAGATGTGATGGACCAGGGTGGGTTTGGGTAGTGTGGCAGGGCAGGGCAGGGCAGGGCAGGATTACACTATTGATATAATTCTTTGTTTTCCTGACTCATAAATGTTGTTTAATAGCTGGGCAATGTGGGGTATGTCACCTTGATGTACATTAATATTCTCGTGAAGAACACCAGTTTATGTAACTAATTATAATATCATTATAATAAATAAATAAATAAATACTGTGAATTCAGGATTTAGTGGTACTCAAGTCTAAGGTAAACCTGCATTAAAATAAAATATTTCTTGTCACCATTCTGAATTTAGTGTTACAAACAGTAGTATGATATCCCCATTTAAGATGGGCTGGTCTGAGACACATCAAGACTTTCATAAAGCAATGAACATTTTAGACCAGTATTCGCACTTTCCAACAAAGTAATGTACTCATATCAGTCCCTCATAGTAGAGACACTAACTGGTTTTGTGCGCTTTGTTGTCCTGTACAATGTTGCTTTCTTTTTTCTCCTTCCTCTTCTTCTTCATCATCATCTTCTTCTTCTTCTCCTTCTTCTCCTTCTCCTCCTTCTTCTTCTTCTTCTCCTTCTTCTTCTCCTTCTTCTTCTTCTTCTCCTTCTTCTTCTTCTCCTCCTTCTTCTTCTTCTTCATCATCATCTTCTTCTTCTTCTTCTCCTTCTTCTCCTTCTTCTTCTCCTTCTTCTTCTTCTTCTTCTCCTTCTTCTTCTCCTTCTTCGTCTCCTTCTTCTTCTTCTTCTCCTTCTTCTTCTTCTTCTTCTTCATTCTCATCTCCTCCCTTCTGTCCTCAAGAGTTTGTTTCAAGCTAACTTGTTCCATGTTACTCTGTTTTCCTTTGTTGGTACTGTGTGAAATTACTAAATATAAAAGTTTTAAAAAAGAAAACAATACTGTTCTTGACTATTTAAAAAAAACAATAACTGTTGAGTGAGGGGAAGGGGGAATATGATTTATAAGGGTACAAATGTGAATGTAAATGGTATTGGAGTGTCTGTTCTCAAAATTGTAGCTTTCTGTTATTGAAATTAGCTGACCTTTATTTAAGGGTAAAAGCTAATCACAGACTTGAGGACTACACTAAATTGAGATTTCACTATAGTTTATAAAATTACATCCATAAGGAAGAGGCTTTTAGTGACTTCTCTTTGCAGGTGAAGTGGGCAGCTGACTGGCCGGATGGAGAGATGGTCTTCTACTCCATCTCTGATGACGGCTTCATATTTCAGTGGGTCATTACATCAATGGGTATGACAGAAAGCAAAGTGATGCCCATTGACCTTGACATCCCCCCATGCCCTGGACCTGAGGGAACCAGTGTGCGCCTCAAAGGTTTGAACTCCATAGTGATTTCGACGTTATTTGTGTTGTGAGTAGGATCATAAGTTTTGATGGGGTATAAAAAAATATTGTAATGAATGGCTGCTCATCTAATATTTAATACTTCATTACTGGGTGCCTTCTCCAAATTCTTTCAGAGTGTGGTGTGTAGACAATTTAGTTTCATTTTCTTGAGAAGCTGTAACCACAGTAAATTCAACAGCATGTACATTGACGTCTATAAATATTAAAATTTCTGGCAAAAGTGTTTTTAAATTTCTCATATACGTACATATATATGGAATATAGAAAAAGTTATGTAATGTAGTATAGTACAATAAAAAATAGTATCTTTTTTATATCCATCCATCTCAGGTCATTTTTACATTTTCTGTACATATTAGTTGATGAAATTTATTTATCTTTAACATGTATCATATATACATGTAAACTTTAACATGTATACTTAAGTAATTATAACAATCAGTCTAAAAACTAAATGTTTCATATTAGCATTAACATCTAATAAAGACAATGTTCACAAAGGCTCTTAGTCCACTTTCCAAAATTTTCAGTGGCCTAGCACTTGATGTAAAACATACCATGTGTGTATGACTTGACTTTGAAAATATATCATCCTAAATTGAAAACAATAAGGTGTGATAAAAATTAAATGACTTAAAATATGTTCAAATTATAATAAAAAGTATGGGATGTGTTGAGCTTCATTGCCTCCCTTAAGATTCATGGGTCTCAGAGCAATGTAGCCTACTGGCTGCAACCTGTCTCCTTGAGACTATTTGTCTAAAAACAAATTCTAGTTTCACACCTCCCATTTTGGTTGGTTGGTTATTTGGTCACCTTTACTGTCAGAGCTCTTAATGTTTTGTTACTTTTCTATTTAATAAACAGGCAATCATTTATCAGCTCATCAGTACCTTTTCTGTTCAATTGCGACCTTTGCATGAAAATACCATTGTTTTTAACATTTGATTTCTGTTTATTAAGTTTTCAATAATGTTCTTGTAATTTACAATCATCGTTACAAGAATACCAAAAGATTGGTTGTCTGCAAAATAACAGCTTTGAATGATGTGCAAAAAACATGAATGGACTTATATGATGAGCAACCCCCAGGTTTATTTACTTACTCTATTTTTTTTTATTTCTCACCCCCTCCATACTGATGTAGTAAAGAAAAAGTATTGTAATGCTGTAGTAATGTAGTAAATTACTTTCACTAGTATGTAGTCTCAATCCACATTTTGTGAGTTTTTGATACCCACAAATTAGTTTACAGCAAAAAATGTATTCACCCATCTGTCCATTCATCTGAAGACAAAGCTAGCACACTAACAGTTTATAAGATTTTCTCCAAACTTGATATTCCCTGATTGATCTGGTAGAACTTGAGACCATACAAATTTGAAACATATTTTGATTCTTTACATACAGGTTTGATACTTTCAAAATTTTCTCAACAATGGCTCCCGACATTTTATTATTTTTTTCCTCAGATTGAGCAAATATACTTATAAAAAGTGTATGCCTGATTTTTGTTGAACTTTAAATTTTCAAAAATTGCGAAAGTTAAATGTTTTGGGGAGTCTTAAACTACAACATTGGAGTTGGACATTCTTTTCTTAATGAAATCTGTTCACCAAAATTAAATCAGGTTCATCTCTTCCAACAATTGTGGAACATATTTCTTGTATTTATTTTTATGCCTCTTAACAAAGCATGCATTGCTAGTATTGGCATAGTCTATTCATTTTAACATATTGTCATTGATGATGGACAACCTTCTATGTGAAGGAATTGGCGATTTTTACATTTTGGCATCTGTGTTTCAGAATTGCTTGTTCTTTTGTTTGGTACGAAAATTTCCAAAGAAAACTAGAAATTGTGATCTTAAAGTCCTGCTATGTGACCTTCACAATTTATTGATGATAGAATATATCATATGCGGTAAGAGCCACATGGAAGATTTTCATAAGGTGCTTTCAGAAAAATATTACAATAAATAAATATTTAATTCTATTATGTATAAAGTGTAGAATGTCTAAACTTAACCAACTATACAGTATTAATATTAAAAAGTATTTTTCCTTCCTCCTTTAAAATTTTGTTTTTTTCACATAGATTTATCATCAATGACATAATACTTTTCTTCACTTTGGATAGTTATATAGATATATTGAATGGACATATTTACATAAATTAAGCAGAACAGTAAGGTATATATTATATGCAGTGTATAGCAAGTTTAACATACAATATAACACAGTATAATTTTAATTGAAATCCTTTTGAGTGTATTATTTGCATGGTAAATGAATGGGAGAACATAAGGAAATTATTACAATCCTGTATCCCATCGTACAGTTGATACTTTTTTACCAGAATTTGCACATTTTGTATCAGGGATGGAGACAGCTAAAGGATAACTGAAACTGAGTCAGTCATTCATGACATTAAATTGTTTGCAGGTTGTGGAAGAACTATGTGTTTCCATCCAACGGATCCTCTTATCTGTTTAATTGGAACCGAAGAGGGATTTATTCACAAATGCAACATCACTTATGCATCAAATTATCTGTTCACTTATGCAGCACATCGATTGCCTGTGTACAAGATTAATTTCAACAAATTTAACTCTGATATATTCATCTCTTGCAGTGCTGGTTGGGGTATAAAAATGTGGGAAGATTGTCGAGAGTAAGTTTTGTAATTACATTTTTACTCATCTTTAGATATAGCAAAACTTGGTAATAAGAAGGGCAAATACTCATGTTGTAAAAAGAGAACATTGCTTATTACTCTGAATCTCTGCAACTGAATTTAATAAGGCAAGATTGATGCAAAACAAAGCTGCCATCATCATTATCATTATACATTCAAAATGCTAAGGAAAGATGACAGTTTATTTCCTAAAACATAGACACGATGCCCCATTAGTGCATTACTGGCAGATAGGGAATTAACTCCCTCGTAGTGCATCAAAAAGATGTATGATGAAAAATATAGAAGTTCTTAGGTTATGGCGTATTTGGATTATTAGGCACACATGCAGCCCACAAAACACATTACGTCATGACACATTTGATCCTCTTGCAAAACTTTAAACAATGTGACCCAGAGCCGTCAAAACACTTGTTTTGAGTTCGTGTAATATTATAAATTAAATAATAAATATTATAAACGTAATAAAATTAAAAGTAATTTGATTTTCTATGCAGTTTCGTTGCAATGGTTAGCAATATTAGAATGGCTACTGTCGCACAGTACGGGACTACATTGCTAAAATGCAATGACAACTCAGGATCTGGGTGTTTAAAATTTGGTTCTAGATATTACAAAGCCATTGTCATCTTTAAAATAATATGCAGTTTTTGCACAAGTTAAGATATTATTTTGTTATTTGTAGAAACTTTAATTCTGTTTTCTCTTCTCTATAATTAATCTCATGTAACTGCCCAAGCACCATGTACTTTGAACTACGGAACAGGATGTCCTCTTTCTGGCTGGTTTCCTCCTGTCAATCTTTGCTTTCGTTCATCGATCTCGCGACCTTAGGTGTCAATTCGTTAACGGGGCAGGATAAGGAGTGAAAGTAGTATAGTATGTCCTGAAATTTTTGACACATCAATCAAGTCTTATCCAGTGGCGACTCGCGAACAAATGTTCAGGGGAGGCAAAACAGTTTACTGAACAGCGGTGAGTCCTGAAAAGGGGACATGGCGGCGATGCCCCACCACAATGCAATGTTTACTCTCTCATATATGTATATACAAAGTATTACACCTAGTATAGAGAAAGTTATGAAATGCTGCGGAAAGTTGATTTCGTGATTTCAATTGAAATACACATTTGGGGGTCTCCTGGTACCGAAAAGGTGTTTTTGTTTTGTAATGTTTTTTCAAAACGTCTCTCTGTGTGGTGTACGTGAACAACACTAACACATAAACCATGCATAAAATTTTTTCCAAATTGAAGAAACCCCAGTCCATCTGGCCTGAGTTGAAGCTCTGCAATTTTGAAAAACATTCATTAATTTTTGGGGGTTCTTAACATGACCCCCCCCCTGCTTGGCATTTTCAAAATGTTCTCAAAAATTGCACCAATTTTTTTCTTTAAATTTCTTGTAAGAATAGAGTAAATACTCTTATCACGGTTACATAGATCCAATTTTCATGGTTAACTGAATTTTCTAAAATTGCAGGATTTTGAATTTCTTTTGGGGTCGTCCTACAACTACGATATTTAAGATAGAGATTTTGCCTTCAAATAAAATTTCTTCTCCATATTTACTTCTTTAATTAAGGTCATGTGCATTAAAAAAAAATTACTAGTTTTCATCCAATAATGCCTCCAATATGTGCAATATTAAAACAAACACACAACAAAAATAAGATTCCAAGACCCCTTTGAGAAAGACTTCTTGACTATGAAAAATATTTTCATATTGAGAAACCCTCTCTCCTCCCAAAACACCTTCCTTTTCCTCTATGGGAACCATTCACTCCGAACATAGATCTGGAATTAAGCCAATATGCAATTCCAATATTGGCATCACATTCTCTGAATGTTTATATTAATGACAAATACGAAAAGTATCAAAAATGGTTTACTGATGGATCAAAACGCAATGAAAAATCTGGGTGTGCTACAGTTTCAATAACACTCTCAAACATTATATCATGCCATCCTCCAGATTTCCTCTCTATTTTTTGTGAGCCCTGGGTTTCAAAGCCATTGAATTCAGCACCTAAAATGTAGACAACACTCATATTGCCATTTTTTCTGACTCCACGTCAACGCTCAGAACTATCCAAAATAGATTCTCCAATAATTCAATCATTCGAAACATCCAAAATCTTCTTTACAAAAAAGAAAAAACAGGTTTTAGAATTATACAGTCGTGGCTTCCTTTCCATAAAGGGGATTAAAATTAATTTCCATTAAGGGGGAATGAAAAAGCTGACTTAACTGCTAAAACCGCAACTCATTTATTGAACGTTGTCCAGTATATTCATGGTTCTTTAAATAACTTCATAAGAACTTTAAAAAAGTATGTTGTTAAGGTATGGGATCACCAGTGGAAATCTTCTACATCAAAACTCCATGTTGTACAAAAATTGGTAACAGACTTTAATATGCCAAACACTACATTAAGAAGAAAAGAACTAGTTATTGTTATAAGAATTTGCCATTCTTCAATCACCAACTCCCATCTTATAAAAAAAATGATCCATCTACCTGTCCAAAATTTGGAGTAATGTTATCAACCTCTCACATTATCCTTCAATGTTTAAGCCCCCAAAATCTTAAAAACTCTCTTGAGATCAATAAAGATATTTATAAAATATTTAATTCAATTGGAGGTTGCAAATCAATTTTAAAATATCGTAATATTGTTGGTCTGGATAAAATGATCTGAACTATTGTAAAAAGTATTTTATTTAATATTTTTGTTTGTTACAATTTATAAAATGTATCTCTGATGTAAATTAATAGTGCTCGCTAATGACATAAGCTGTTTTTAAAGTGACCTAAAATAAATAATTTAAAAAAAAGTTATTCTCTCGATAACTGCCACTTTGCTTAAAAATAATTTGTAAAATTACATTCATGAAGCACATTAGTAAATTCAAAGTGGGCGAATTTGTTTGTAGCCAAATTACACCAAAAATACTCATATTTTCAAAAAATTCAACCCGACCTTATTTTAAGATCCATTTATATGAACACATTTTATTAAGAAAAATGTGTCTTCACAAATGTAGTTTTTGAAAGACGCCGAAAATTTTCGAATTTTTTCAATTTTCGAAAAATTAGAGTTTTAAACGAAAGTGAGTTCTGCACAATTCTCTTAAACGTCCTTTCCACTATTCAACAACAAAATTTGACCAAAGAGGCTCATGAAGGTTCCAGCAAGCTGCCAAACTGAGCGAGACCCCCAAGTCATAAATGTCTCGTGTCAGGTGTCCCCAGCGAAGCTCCCTGTGGATTCCGCACCTTTACAAGGAGGCAGATTGATCAGTCCAACCAAATTTAAGAACTGTCAAAAAGGTTAACCAGCGCAGTCTACGACATCTAAACAAATCTCGACCGAACGTTTAGCCCCCTGGCGGCACCCAGGAGGATTCTGCTTCGGGTGGAACTCCCGTTGGGGAGGAAACTCGCCCGTTCAGGACACGCCGGAAAAAGAAAAAAGTAATAACCCTATACCGCAGTGGAATATGAATCGTTTCTCCTCGCGACGGGACGACCTATAACTACTGTCCTGTTGCAATCTTCGGATTGTCTCTTTCGAAGAAACACATCCCACTACGCCTCCTGTCTCTTCGTAGTTTTACCTCTTATAGGTCCGACATTGATGATGGACCACGTGCTCTTGGCATTGCTACACTAGTTCATGACTCGCTCCTGTCTACAGAAGTACGTCTTTAGAACGACTTACCAACGTGTACCTCCCATCCTTCACTCAGTGTCAGTAACGTTTACATCCATCCAGGACAGTGTTCACGTCGATGAACTTTAGGGCTTGATAAACCAACTGCCACCACCGTTTTTGATGGTCGGGAATGCCCACAGTCCTCTTTGGGGCGCTCCGCAAACTTGTCCGAGAGGCGACCTAATGGAATAGGTAATAGACAATGTGAACTTGGTTATTCTGAATTCAGGTGAACCAACCCATTTCGCTAAAGTGACAAACTGGATGATCTAGCTCTATGCAGCCCCTCACTTGCAACCGTTCTGCAATGGTCCATTCTAGCCAACCTGTAAGGAGGAGACAATTACCCCACTGTCGTCCACATTGAAGGGCTTAGTCGTGGGTTGGCTCGATCCCCTCAATGGAACGTGCTGGCGGGCTTAATGTCAAGTTAATATCAATCTCTCAGAGGGCGACTTTGCCGACATACGACTAAATGGCAGCGCGATTTAATAGTGCGAACAAGTTGCGAATATTGCAATCCCCAAATCGACTGGCAAACTGCGATACACCTTTGACCCGTGGTAGAACTTGAACTACTCAAAGGCGGTCAGTACCCGTAAGAAGGTGCTGGCACGACTAAAACACTATCAAACAGCGGGTAACTTCAGTTCAAGAGGCGCAGAGAGAAGGCGAGGGGAACCATTTCAGAAAGTCCAAATTGCGAATCGTGGTAGACACTTGCGAAAATATCCACCTCTGGTGCGGACGAAATCCACAACCTAATGCTGCAACATCCCGAAATGGCCATGCAATTTGTCCTCCGGCTCTACAACCGTATCTGGGAAGAGCACAACATCCCTTCTCTATGGCGAGAAGCCATCATCGTTCCAAATGAAGGGAAAGATCGATCATTGCCATCGAACTGTCGACTCATCTCTCTAACCAGCAAAGTGCAGGAACACATGTTGAATTAACGTATGGTCTGGACCTCGGAAAAAATTCTGTAAAATTTGAGGGTACTTTAGATGGAGTCCCTCTGACATTTCAAAATTTTCTCAAAAACGGCTTCCAATTTTTTCTTTAAATTTCTTGTATGAATAGAGTAACATACACCTAAAACATGGCATAGTGCGTACACACGTGGTATAGGTCCAATTATCACGGTGAGCTTTGATTTTTTGAAAATTTCAAAAATATTAATTTTTGTCGTTGTCTTCCTGCAACTACAAAATTGAAAGTAGATATTTTTCCTTCAAATAAAATTTGTTCTCCATAGTGTGTTCTTTCATGAAGATCATGTACATTTTTTGAAAATTTTAGTAGTTTTCGTGCAACGTACTTTGGGCGGCGATAGATGGCAGCAGGCAAGAATACGAGGGGTTGCCTTTTATATTTCAAGATTAGAGAACAAACACAAATATTAATGAACTCACTTTATTGTTTTTCAAAATATTCTCCATGAAGATCTATACACTTTTGTAAGTGTTTGAACCAATTGTCGAAGCACTTTTGCCACTCTGATTGAGGTATTGCCAAAACATGCATTCTGAATGCAGCAACCGCTTCTTCAGGTGTCGAAAAACGTTGACCTCTCAGTTTGTTTTTACGTACTGGAATAAAAAGAAATCATTCGGTGCCAAGTCAGGACTATACGGCGGATGACTCATCAAATCGATGTTTTGGGTGCTCAAAGATGCAGTTGTTTGAGCCGATGTGTGAGAGCTCGCATTGCCGTGGTGAAGAGTGATCCGTCCTCGGCGGTTGGTTTTCCTGATTTCTTGGAAGACAGTTGGCAAGTAAATCGTTGTGTACCACTCAGAATTGACTGTTCTGCTTTGTTCTAGTGGTACGGTTGCGACATGTCCAGATTTTTCGAAAAAACAGGCGACCATCTGTTTGGAAGTGCTTCGTGCGCGAACAACTTTTGTTGGATTTTTCTCATCTTGAAACACCCATACAGTCGACTGCTGTTTACTTTCGGACTCATACGTGTAAATCCACGATTCATCATCTGTCACGATGTCATAGACGTGTTTCGAAGCACCGCGATCGTATTTTTTGAGCATTTCTTTCGACCAATCGACACGAGCCTTTTTTTGAGCGATTGACAAATTGTGTGGTATCCAACGCGAACAAATTTTTTTGACAGTCAAATATTCATACAATATTGAATGTATGCTGGTCCCACTAATTACTAAGGTTGTCTCAATCTCACGATAGGTCACATGACGATCTTGCAATATCAGTTCACGCACAGCATCAATGGTTTTTCGGAACAACTGATTTTGGACGACTTTCGCGAAATTCGTCTTGGAGTGAAGTACGACCACGATTGAATTCACCACGCCATCAATAAACACTGGTCCTTGATGGAGCTTCATCGCCAAAAATTGAATTAAGTTCATCCATGCACTGTTGCTGAGTTAATCCACGTCGAAAGTTGTAAAAATAGTCGCACGAAAATGTTCACGATTTAATTCTATTTTCGGGCCAAGATGAATCTTTTAAGTTACTGTAAACAACACAAATAGCGCTCGTATGTCAAAACGTTCTGAGTACGTATAACCTCAAAACATCCAACTTTACGATAGAGCTGTCAGTTGCCAGATTGCAACACCAGGGTTGCCAAATCCCGAAACATAAAAGGCAACCTTCGTATGCGGCAAGTTCGAGTAGCCAACCGAGATCAAAGGAAATAGAAAACTAATGCAGGAAAGTCTATGTCATTCTGTTACATCACTAGTTATTGTTCAGATGATTTTAGCCGCAACATGAGTGGAAAATATAATTTTATTTCAGCGGGAGAGAATGGGGGAAAGGTTCCCAAACAAAAGAGGCTTATGCTGAGCAACCTGAAAGACATCTATGGACATTTTAAAGACAAGTTTCCGAATCAAAGGGTCAGGTTTTCAAAGTTCGCTGAATTAAGACTGAAACATTGCGTTTTACCAGGAACTAACGGTACGCATACAGTGTGCGTTTGTGCATATCACAAAAACGTAAAGTTAATATTTGACGGAGGAGGCCTCGCAAAGTTAACAGAAGACAATGTTAATTCATTGAAGACTATCGGATCTGCGTAAAAAAGTGTGAACCTCCAAGAGCCTGAGTGTTACTTTAAAAGTGTGAGAAATGTCCTGGAACAGAACTACTTAAAATGTTGCAGGAAAAGTTTGAAGAGAGAATGATTGGCTGCGTGACATATCGGCAATGGATTCACGTTGTCCGAAGTAGTTTGGAAATTTTAGTGTCATCTGTACAGGAATTCTTTTAAAAATGCAACTAAAATAGAAGATTTAAACACACGCATTTACAGCACAGCAACAAGCAACCTTCCTAACTCAGTGCAAAGATAATTTAGCAGACAGGGGAATTATTTACTTTATGTGATTTTTTAGAAAATTATTTCTTCATAGTTCAAGATTCCATACAAGGTGTGCACTGGAATAATGATCAAGCAACTATACACCCTTTTATAGCTTATTACGGAGAAAATGGCGTTGTGATGCATAAAAAATAGGTTGCAATTTCAGAGTGTCTCAAACATGACACAGATGCAGGCAGTACATCGTTTTCAACGAAGTGTTATTTTTTAAAGACTGCGATCAAAAACATAGAAAACATGCTGTATTTCTCTGATGGTACTAGTGCTCAATATAAGAACAAAATAAACTTCTTCAATATCTGTTTAAGAAAGATTTCGGAATAAGTGCAAACTTTCTTTGCATGGTAAAGGCCTATGTGATGGCATACGTGGTGCTTTGAAGAGCTTAGCATCAAGAGCTAGTCTTCATGTACATCAAGATCCATCAAGAGCTAGTCAAGTACATCAAGATCCGAAGATGAAGATCCGAGAATGAAGATCACGAGGAATCCACATGAAAAATCGTAGAAATGCAGCCAAATGGTACGTGATACACGTTCATTACATTCCTTTACTCCTGTTTGTGAACGTAAAACAATAGTTAAAACGTATTCCTTGAAAGAAATTAGAGGTCTTGCCCAAGTTATGAGAAAAGAAACTTAAAAAGTCAATTTGACACATATTAATGTAGTATATGTTTTGGAATATTAACTAGATCGTAAATCTCATTGCTCAGTGAACATTTGCATTCATCTTCCTGTTGTCAAGCTTGTTCCCCCCAGCGTTTCATTCGATAGCTGCACATACATCGACGGGCCCATTGAGGTTCTCGCGGCGCTGTTGGATTTAAAAAGTTCTCAAAAAGTTATTTTAACAGAAACTTCGTGGTCCTTTAGGAAAAAGTATGAACTTTCTTTTCATTTTTTTCAGATTTTTAATACGCAGTAAAAATAATAATTTTATAACTTAAAATATATAAACAAAAAATTAACATTATTATATAATTTTATAAACAGTAAAATAAATTTCATGAAAAGCAAAGAATTAAGCATTGATTTAAGACAAACACGAAACTGAAATTTTAAAAAGATTTTGAGATATAAAATATTATGCATATCCGTGGATATGCAGTTTAGGGATCGTCCATAAATTACGGAACGCTTAAGAGGGGGGAGGGGGTTTGAGGCAGCGTTACACTGCGTTACATAGGGGTAGAGTGTCATTGTTCAGTGTTTCGGGATGCTGATAATTATTTTTAAAATCTTCAGTCTTATACGAAAACATTTTCATATTTACAAATCCATTTAAAAACAATAAATGAAAGAAGTAATATTCTATAAATTGTTACAATAGATGAAAATAGTTTTCATCGATGACATAGGTATTGATTAAATCTTTCAGATTTCTAAGGAAATATTCAAAACTGATCTACAGAATCACAGAATCCAATCAGTTGGCGCAGTAGACTCGGAGCCCACGCGTCGTCCACGACAGCATGTGCACGTCTTGCCAGAAATTATCTGGCCTACGCGTCCTTTCATTAAAAATTGTCCCCAGACTTATTGTTATACGGAGCCCGCACTGCCAATTAATTCTCGCGTTAATTATAGTAATTATATAATTATAATTAATATTATAATATATATTATAATATAATATATTATAATATATAATATATAATTATAATATATAATATAATAATTAATATTATATAATTATAGTAATTATATAACACAAATACAATTAATACATCTATTTTCTGTTGTATAATGGAGTGTTACTTATTGGAAGGGGCGTTGACGCAAGCGTTACGTAATTATTACAGGGGAATTCAAGTGCGGGTTACAGGAGGAAGAGGGGTATTAAAAATACTTCAAATTTGCGTTACGTAATTTATGGTCGGCCCCTAAGGGAACTTAAAAAACGAAAATATAAATATTTGAGCAAAATAAAAAAAACATGCGTATTGTATGAACCTATAAAAAATAATCAGAAAGATATGAGACATCAAGGTCGATTTTCCTCCATAGTCCGACAGTTCCATTTTGAGCGGAATGACCCCACTACTATTTGCGAGCTTGTGTACATTTTCCTTCGAGTCAGTGTTCCTGGCCGGCCTCAACAGCCGAGGCGCTAAGACCGAAGAGCCGCAGCTGCCTCATGCCTCAAGGGTCAAGGGTTCGAATCCCGCCTGGGGTTTGGATGTTTGAGTGTGTTCCTACATCGATATCGTCATGTAACCTTAGTAACTGAAAAGCGACTTTGAATAAGTAAACAGAAGTGCTCCTGGTGCAAAAATATTCTGTGCATTGAGATCATTCAACTATTCATACAATGTGTAATAATTGCAATGAACAGTGGCGGCCGGCACGGAATTCTGTTGAACAAGTAGGACTTCCTCATTAATAGTATGACGTATTTCTACTCCTCTTATAATTTCGATATCAGTATTACACTGACGAACCGATGTGGCTACGTTGCTGTACACGTTTTCGAAACAACTCGTCGCTCAGACCTCGTTCCATAAGGACCATTGGGTGCCATGTGTCGCTTTTGAATTTATATAGGGCGCTTTCATCGGATCATGTTCACGCTTACGCATAGAACTCCGCTTGGCGCAGCACTTAGCGGGCTATCGCGGCCCTCCGAGACGAAGTCTCCGTCGCGCCGTCAGTAAAAGTGTCCCCGATAGTTCAGTAATCAGTAAAACAGTGCCCCCGAACTCCGAAATTTTACATCTGATGTGGATGGCGAGGGCCTACTTAAAATCAGGGTTAAAGTACGGTTTACACCCTCAGAGGCGTGGGGTGGGGTCTCCTTAAGCCCTCCATCAAATTACGCTATGCGCTCTGATAGAAATGAATAAAACTTACGGATAGGCGATTTTCATGGCTCGCCCTTCATACGCTTTGACCTCGCCGCATTGTAATGCAAGTTTGCTTTAAACAGCCAGTTTTCTCGCTTCGCTCGCCCGGATTCGTCAGGGCGAGGTTCGGGCCTTCGGCCCTCGCGTTCGCTATGAACATCCTTGAGTCTGTCCACTGCATAATTTCCAATTCACTTTTATATGAAAGCACTTTTCAAGAAAGCCTCCAGAATTCAAACTGCGCAGATGCCGACGGACCGCCGTGAAGTGCCGGTTTAAAAGACTTCCGCAAATTATACCGTGTGCTAGACTTCAGCCAAAATCAGTATAGAAATGTGTTTTACATCTTAGGTTCGAATAATGCTTTTATTTTTTGTGTCCGTGCAGCCTGTTCTGAAAATTGAACCAACTGTGAAATCAGCAAATCAAAGTTTCGTCAACGATTCAATGCTAATATTTATTTATTCGACCTAAAGTGACCACGTGAATGTGAGGGAAAATGCACTATTTGGTTTTCTTTGCATCTTATTTAGCAAGGAGGAAAATGTGTGGACGAAGGCCGGTTATAATGACATGAACCATTTGAGCGAGGAACTTAAAAAACATGAAGATTCACCTCTCCATAAAACAGTAATGTTGAACTGTCTCAAATGCGCCAGCTCAGCTTGCGTTGTGAGGATACGACGAAAGTGAACAATGGGAAAACTGGGGATATTTCGAGGGTTAGTAGTGGATTTTGTTAGTACCATTGACGGTGCTGTAAAAGTCAACGTCAAATTCAGTACAGAACATGTTGCAAGGAATGTACAACTGAAGAGAATTTAGAAATCCAACATGAGTGGTACAATTATTTCAAGTAGGTAATGCTGCAAAATGAAATGTTGGAATAGAGTTGCCAGACGTGCTTCCAAAAATAGCGGGCAAGCGCGGGGCGTAAGTAGTATTTTTTAAAAAAAATTACAAATAAATTAAATTATGAAATATTTTTTATCTAGATTTAATTCAAATTTAACACTGAATTCACGAATTCATAGAATTTGCTAAATTCACTGAAGCTATGTGTTTGTGTTTTATACTGAGAACTGATTCAATTGATGGCTATTACTAAAGATTAATCTAATATTACTTACATGGTAATTTAATTAGGGCACAGCAAAATAGTATTTACATAAAACAATGATTAACTTTTGTTTATAATCATCGAAATCTTTGGTTTGACAATTCGCGCTCTAAATATTGAGACTAGTACTCATTGAACCTTAAATTATAACGTTATTGAGTGTTCGAAAACCTACCTATCCAACTAAGAAAAAAGTATAATATAAAATTAAAATGTAAATGCGAGTTTAAAAAATAGTATATAAATCATTTTATATATTTTTATTAAATGTCTTGTGAAACAATTGAGTATGATTAATATTTTTTTTCGGAAAATCGATATAATAAATATTGATTTTTGTCTCATTCTAACTTATGCAAAAGGATAAAAAGCAATTCTCCTATCCTTATTCTCTTAGCTGTACGATCGTTTTCAACGTGCTGGTGGCATAGTACACATCGTACCCCTTCGACCCGCAGAAGCAGTCGTTGCGTACCTTGAAAGGAATGTGATATGCCGGAGGTGCCGTGCGGGCCGACCTGTCGCCGGCTACGGATGTGGCGCTGACCTCAGCCCGATTTGGGAGCGGCAGCGCGCCTTGCGCTCATGGCGCATTGTCACACGTGGGTGCCGCCTTCGAGAAACATTTATAATCAGTTTCTTGGAATGGAGAATTTTTCTTATTCTTCTGTCTTTATTTGTGGTTTTAAGTTTTTACACACACTGCAACAGCTTCCGGGCCGAAAACAAAGTGCTGCGGATTTTTTAGCATTGCGGCATTGAGTTCTGCGGATTGTTGATTTGCTCTCAAAAATCCGCAGAACTTTGTTTACGGCCCGGAAGCTGCAAGCTCTGTGGATGATCGCTATGCGATCGAAACGATCATATGCTTAATAAAAAGTATTGATACCCGACATCTTTATTTATCATAATAATAGAAGGTATCTACCTCACCAGCGATCTAATTAATTGTATTTATGTATATACGGACCTATACAAGAAAGTACAATATTTTGGAGAAACTGTATTTTATACATATATTTGTGGTATAAAGTGTATTTTCCTTCCTTTTACTTTCTCGTTTACGTACGTATTGCATATACGGAATAATAAACGTTGTATTAGTGGTTTTACAATTTGCGGAAATGTGCATATTAACGGCATGTGAAATCATTGGAGTGTTCAAACATTGGAGTAAATTTTGAAAAAAAAAACAAAAAAATGGCCCAAAATAAAGTTTACGTCAAATTGAAGTGTGTAATTGGCACTATCGTAACTGTAAATGTACCGCTAATGTAAATATTAATGACGTGAGAGACAAGTAAAAAAATACATTTTGTAATTTTTGAAAAAAAAACAACAACAGAATGATAGAGCAATAAGAAGTTTATATTATCTTATAGACTGTATTTAACACTATTCCTACCAAAATATAAAAAAAAAATTGGAGCGGTTAATGAGATAATCTCGTTTTTGTTATTTTTAAAATTGTAAATATTGTAGGCAATGTTGCGGAAAAATACTAAAATTTTCAAAAAATGTAAATGTTCCAACTGAAAGAACGAAATATGGACAACAAATGTCATTTGAAGGAAAAATCTTTGCCTTCAATTTTGTTGTAGGATGACGGCGAAAAAATCCAAACTTTCGCAATTTTCGAAAATTCAGAGTTAACTGTGAAAATAGAACCTATGCCATCTTTATGAGTGTATTTTACTTTACCGTGTATGCACGTATATACGGAGTAAAATACGTAATACAGGGAAAATTATGTAATGCCACGGAAAATTGATTTTGAGATTTCGAAGGAAATACACATTTTGGGGTCCCCTGATATCGAAAAATGTTGTTTTCAGTACTTCTGTCTGTGAACACCACTAGCGCCTGAGCAATATGTAGGTTTTTTTTGCTTGTTTTTCAAATCGAAGAAACCCCTGTCCATCTGGCTCAATTCGGAGCTTTGAAATTTTGAAAAACATTCTTTAAAATTTGGAGGTACTCTGTATGAAGCCGATGGGATATTTTCAAAATTTTCTCACAAACGGCTCGAAATCTTGTCTTTAAATTGCTTGTTCAAATAAAATAAAATACACTTATAAAAGTAGCATAGATCCAATTTTCACGGTTAACTGAATTTTCAAAGAATTAAAGTTTGTATTCTTTCTGGCGTCTTCCTTCAACTACAAAATAGAAAATAGAAATTTTTTCTTCAAATACATTTTCTCCCTAGTTAGTTCTTTCTTTAACATCATGTATATGTTTTTGAAACTTATAGTCATGTCATCTATACGTATAATGTATAGTCGTGCAATATGTGCAATTTTAAAAAATACCAAAAACAAGATTTTCTCGAAAACGGCTCCAAATGTTTTCTTTAAACTTTTGGTAGTGATAGTGCAAAATGTTCCCTACAAGATGACTGCAGTGTCCAGCATAATAATAATAATAATAATAATAATAATAATAATAATAATAATAATAATAATAATAATAATAATAATTAACAATATGATAATACACTCTCACACCCAGCAGCAGGGAATTTCAGGATAGTTCGAGTAAAGTGTACGCTTAAGTATCTGTAAAAGGTCGTAAGTTAGTTTTCTATGATTAATTTGAAGATCCAGTTTACGAGTCTTCATTTTTGAATTAATTGGGTCATTATGTAAGTAAAACGACATTCCTGTTGTGATTTGAAATTACGTTTGGAATCAAAATTGGATATCCATGTTATAGCAAATGTTTTTATTGGTTCCTATATTTTATAAATTCAACATTATGTGTATGGAACATTACTAGAGAAGTATGTCTGATAACTACACTAGTTTCTTTTGTCAATGACGTAACTTTCAAAACTTAGCGAAAGCGTTTCCGTTATTAAAAAAACTCCATACGCTCATATTATGTTGCGAAGGGGTGTTTGATGCGGGGATAGTAGTAGGTACTTATTGTTCGCATTATAAAGAAACAGTTGAGACCGGCATCGCTTTTTGTTTCGCATGTAGTACTGTATTCCGCGAATGAAATGACATTTACGTAATCGGATATTTCAACAATATTTAACAGGAGTAGTAATCAGTGTAGTAAATACGCGGGTAAATACTTAAAACAGAAGAATAGTACATAGCCGTGTTGGTGTTTTGACTTTTACTCAACTGTCATGTGTTTCTTGAAAACACACGCAATTTTACATAACGATGAAAGTGTTATTGTGAACTTGCCCCAAAGACGAGAAATACCGACAATATTTTAATGTTTCAAGAGTTTTCTTGTGTATTCTTATAAAATAATTATATAAGAGTTCGAAAACTAGATTGGCATTTGACATTGATTTTTTACGTGGAACATATTACTAGAATATGATAGAAACGTAATGTACGTTCATATATATATCATCAAAAGTATTCATAAATATTTACTGTTATTTGAAGATGGAGGAATGTAAGAAAGCAAATACCCCAGAGATAAATGGAGAACAGGCGGTAGACATTGGATATGTGGTTGAAATTTCATGCCAAGAGAAAAACACTTCTGAATTTCCTTTCACAATAGAAGATAAACAAAATGTTGACATGTGTAGTTCAGCAAAACCATTGCCATATATTGAAAATAAATTTAATTTGAGAGTATTTGTGGGAAATCTTAGTCAGGAAACAGATGTAGCTGGTGTGAAAGAATTGTTTACAAAACATGCTGAAATACTTGAAGACGAAATAGTTGATGCAAGCATGTTGTGGAAAGTAAAGAAACATGATAATGATTTGATATTTACTTTCATAGAGTTTGCTAATGAACATGCTTTTCAAACAGCTTTAAAATTAAACAATTTCCTTCAAAATGGTCAAAATTTACTTGTTCTTCCATCTGTGCAAACTCATTTTGGCCTTTTCCACATGGAAAAAACAATAAAAGAAGATGAAGAAACAGTAAAAATAGAAGAAAAGAACAAAATTACAGAAAATGACAAACATGAAGGAACACAGAAATTTGAACAAGTGGAAGAAATTAGAGATAGTATTGACAAAGATATAAACATGAAGTGTGTCTTTAACAGTGAATACATTCCAGATTATAAAAGGAGTGGGCATGTAGCAGAAAAAATGGAAGAAATAGACAAAATCACAGAAATTGATAAACAAGAAGAAACACAAAAATTTGAACATGTAGAAGAAATTAGAAATAGTACCAAAAAAGAAATAGAGAGAAATACGAAGTGTGCCTCTAACAGTGAATACATTCCAGTGTATAAAAAGAGTGGGCATGTAGCATATTTAAAACATCTACCACCAGATGTAACAGAAGATGAAGTCCTGCAGTTGTTCAACATTACTCGTAATGAAGTAGTGGATATTTCTGTCCTTAAATTTAGTCGAGGGAAAAAATCAAATAGTAAACGCTCAGAAGTAAGGGCTGTAATTGCCTTTCCATCAGAAGAAAATTTGGAGAAGTGCCTTGCTCAATCGCAGAAACCATTTCGAAATCTTTGGGTTGTTGCTGAAAGACATGGAATGGCAAAGAGTACTTTAGGTGATAAACGATCCTTCAGCCCCAATGTCTCTAATGATTGTACTGAGACTAGTTCATCTCCAAAACGGCAAGCCATCAGTGATGTTTCTGAAAAAGATATTGTCTCCACGGATAAACTAGAGCTTGACTTGTTTGTGAAACATATCAATTGGAATGTTTCTGATCGCATTATACGAGACTTTTTTGCCAGTGTTGGGGCTAAAATTCAAGGAATGATGCAACTTGGTGATCCAGGAATTAAAGGTCGAGGCATGTGCTTTGTTACAATGGAAGACAAAGAGTCCCTTCTGAAGGGTCTTGCCCTAGATGGAGTAGTATTTTTAGGTAACAAAATCAAAGTGAGTATTCGCAAAGATCGGAAGTTTCTTTTGAAGCCAGTCGAGGATGAAATGCCTCCAAACTACAGTACATTTATTGCAAAACTTCCAGTTAAGAAAAGTGCTGAATCTCTAAAATCTGCTCTTAGTAAGTTCCTCAAAAAAGCTGATTGTTCTGTAAAAAATATGTTTATCCCTCTGGCTGACAATCACTCAGGCAATCGAGGTTATGCCTTTGTAACTTTTGAAGATGAAAAATCTTTGACAAAAGCTTTGGAATTTAATGATTCAGAAATTCACATTTTTGATGGTACAGTGAAAATTACAGTTTCAAACCATTGGCCTGAAAATTTGAAGGGAATAAGAGACTCAGTTTTAAAAAATAAAGATCAAGATTGTAAAAGAAGTTTTGAAGGTGACCAAGAGTCTTCAAAAAGTGGAAAACAGCATAGACGTAGAAGAAAAGCCCCTTCTCCCTATCGAGGAACAGTTTATAAGAGTCAAAGAGAAGGTTCAAAAAAATATACTATGCTAGGTTCCAGTGCCGTTGAATACCCTCTAAACCGGCAGCAAGGGTTTTCAAACTGTAATTCCTATAACTCTGACTATATTGCATATCTTGATTATCTTGAATTTCGTGATTATGTGGCTAAGAAAAAAGGTTACAATTTTTCTGACTATAATGCTCACCAACAACTAGGAAGCAAAGATGAATTTCATCAGAAGCAGAAAGTTTGCCAATCTTATTTACCCCCTGTGTCACAAAGTTATTTTGGTACAAATGTCACTAGAACATACCAGGAACCAACATTGAAATCCAGTGAGATGAGCAGGGAGAGCAGATGGCGAAATTATTCTTCAAATATTTCATCAAGATGTGGAAGTGATGTTGGATACAATTTACCTCTGACTGCACCTTCAACTAGTATTTATGATAAATTTGTTCAAAATCCCATACCTGTTTCAACTCAAGGATACGATAAACTTTCACAAACTTCATTGTCGTCTGCAAATTGTGGTTATGAAAAAATTCTACAAAGTTGCACTTCAGGTTCAACTTCCAATTCTAGAGACTTGCACCACACAGTTACACGACCAGGTATGGCAGATACAAAAGAATCCTCCATTCCAATTTGGGCTCCTTCTAATAAAAGATACAGCTCTGATAAAATTTCATCATCATCATCTGAATGGTATGGGTCTGATAGCCAAAGCTTTTGGAAAAGGCGCGAGTCTGAAATGCTTCCCCAAAGTACTTTATCTAGTGGTGATACTGGCAACAGAGGAATTAAACTCTCTAATTGCAGTGTTAATTATGCATCAGAAAGAGGGAACAGTGCGTATTCTTCACAACATTCTTCTCCTGGCCCTGCCCATGGATCTGGTCACTCACCTAGTGTCCGATGTAGCAAATCAGATCATGATGTGGGATTGTATTCAAGAATGGACAAGAGATCATCATCATTCAGTCTGGGAGCTGGACAGAGTTCATTGAACTCATCACTTTCAGGAACTACAGAGGGCACAAGTTGGCATTCATACATCGCAGGTTCTTCTACTCTATCACAGACTAATGTAGTTTACCCTTGTGTTGAATATCCGAGTTCAGTTACAAAACGGGAGGATAAGCAGAGAAAAAATGAAGATTGTGAAAAATCTGGTTCATTTATTAATAAGTTAGTTTCATCCGGAATTTTGAGTAATGCAGGATATAAACTGCCCGTTGGAGGATATCATTCCAATTAATGTGAAAATGTTTTGTTCTGTAGACACTTGTGAGAAAGTACTAAGGAGAGTGTTTTCTAATAATTCAGATTTATTTATATTGTTTTGTTTTGTACATTGTTATGAAAACTGTTTGCTTATGGTGCTTGTCTGGTAAAAATTATTGCATCGGTGTTGAGAATGGAGCTGGTAAACAAATTTATTTTTTATTTATTATGATTCTTCCAAATGGTTGAAAACATCCACTATGAAGTTGTTTAAATATTTGAAATTATTTCTTAGAGGAAAAACTGTATTCTTCTATTATAACTAGAATATGAAGTTTGTTGTTACGTAGTTCCTATGCTTTAAATGATTTAGTACATTTTCTTTTCTAATAAATTACATTGAGTAAATGTAAATGTGCTGTCATTGTTTTCATTTCAATTAATGCTATCATCATCATCATCATCATCATCATCATCATTATTATTATTATTATTATTATTATTATTATTATTATTATTATTGTTATTACTACTACTACTACTACTACTACTACTACTACTACCCTCTGTGTTTTAGAAGGTAATTCTGTTCAAAATCTGGACTGATTAATTGTGGGATTGAATTTGTTAGGGGATTGTTGTTGAATGGATTGCATGATAGAACAACTCTTGCATCAACCCCTTCAATCTAACCTTAATAACTCGAAGGTATTAAAAACACTCTTTACTGTATTAACCTGTAGGAGAGTAGTTTTCCTTCATATTTTGAAATGGTCTTGTTGTAGCCATCTTCTTACTGGTCTGTCCATGTCCTCCTCGCCCATATCTTTTTTATGTGGTAATATTTGAATCAATTTATTTTAACAAATTTCCTCAAAGGAGAATTAATTTTTTAAGTATATTTTTAGTACATCATTATAGTTATAGTTATTCAACATATCTAAGCCATGAAAATCCATACTTACTTTTTGGAGTATTTTAAAATCAAGAGAAGTGTAGTATCAGTTGAAGGAAACACACGTTAATACACAATTATGTTTCTTACCATTAAGTTATGATTGACATACAGTTAAGGTACCAATTCTAAGCATTTTGTGAAAAACTGCATTGTATGAACAGAATTTACCATCCACTTGGTCATGCAACGAAAACTAGGTGGAACTACTTTTCATTCTCATAAGTATTTACATATTAAGGGTCTACTTTAGATATTTTAAAAATTTTATCAGTTGTAGGTCAGATAAATGTGCAGAGGGGGAGAAAATGACTGCATAAAGAGTATGTTACATTGAATAAATGGAAACGCAAATGATGGTGATGTTTTGACTTGGTATGCATACAACATTCACAAAATCAAATTAATGTGTAAAATATGAAAATGAAGATGTAATGTATTCAGATGCTTGTTAGTGATGTCTCAAAATCATTTCACATGAAGCCTCAGTTCATGTTTGTTTTTGCACTTGATATTAGTGTTGTATTACTTTTTGTAAATGATTCATAAGTAATGATTTTCTATTACATTTAACAACACCACCGATTACTACAGAATAAATCAAAACCTATTTTAATATTATTTGCTCTATTTATGAACCAAATATTGAAAATGTGGGTGGTGAACAATTTTGAGTTCAAAGTTCTTTGCTGTGATTTCCCCTTGGGGGTAATTGGATTGTATGGCGATTCCAAAAACAATTGTTTTCTGGGATGCTGTTGCCTTCTAATGTCAAATTTGGGAATTCTTGTTGTGTTTAATAAGAATTGTATAAGGACATTATGATTGTGTAGTTTATGTCTATGTTTAGTTGTTTTCTCTTTTTTTTTTTCTTTTTCCTTTTTTTTCCTTTTTTTTTTCCTTCCTTTTTTTTTTTCCAGTTAATTAGTTTGTCAATGTCTGGGATAGTTCCTGTTAATTTTCCTTTGAATATTAGTGTCCTGTGTTGTAAGCTTGTGCCATTATTAGTTAGGTTTATCTTTACAAAAATGAATGTTTCTTTTAATATTATATTGGTGTTAAGAATACCGCTGTTTTATTGTTTCCCATAATTGATGCAGGAACATTCACAAATATAAGAGATAGAAGGGATTCACGTTGCAATATGGCATCTGAATCTACTTCCGATCAGAACAGCCAACTTACACTCATAAGATTGCATTCGAACACTCTTGTCTTAATACAATAATTGTATTAAATAACAATTATTGTGTTCCTCAATGCCCAGACTTTCCCCACCATATAACACTTCTTGTTATATGATAATCCTTCTCTCTTCCTTTAGAATGCAATATCTCATCCATAAGAGTGAGAGCTCAGTGCAGAATGAATCAAAATAAGACATCAATTTTCATGTTAACATTTAAAATTTTGTCCTAATATTTGAGTATTTCTACATTTAAAACAGATCATATTTATCAAAGACAAGAGTAGTTACATTTTTAATAAACTTACTCGTAGGTACTAGTACTTCAAATTATACTAAATATGGCCCAAATATTCAATGATATCACAATTTATGTGATTAGAGACATTTCATTTTGTTCTTAATTGCATCTATTATTGTTAATAAATTTTTAAAAGTGAAAATCTGACTGTTGAACGATTTTGATAAAATGAGTAATACAAATAAGAAGTAATTAGTTCACTTACCTGACACAGACTTCCTCTGAAACTTATTTCTTCTAAAACAAACGTTGAAGTGTTACAGGGATATTTGTAGAAATAAGGGCGATAATTTAAAAAAAGTTCTTAAGTGAATCAACTGAATCATGTAAGAATCCCGTGTCAATAAAATCCAGAATTAACACAACCTAAATTTTGTGTTTTTTGTTAAATTTCAATTTGCAGCTCTAGTTCATAAAATACTATGTTCATCAAATAAAAATACTTTTCTTTGGATAATCTGATATTAAACTGCCATAATTTATTTTACAATAGCATCCTTAAAAAATGTATAGATTGAGTGACATAAATCTTTGTTTTGCATTCCTTTTCAGGCGAGATGAGAGGGTTCTTGTGTTTTGTATCTGCTTTGATACTTTCATTTGAGGTCACACACTCCTAAAAACATACAATAACTTTCGAAAACATAATTATATTCTGTACTATTTCATGTTAATGATCATTGAAAACATGGATATCTATTTAATTATGGAAAGTTCTCTTATAAACAGTTTAAAAAAAATTAGAACTGAAATCACGAAAGATATTCACTTACCTGCAATTCTGCCACCTATGATGGTCACAAAAATTGTGGACAACATGAGTCCCTTCATTATCCACTAATTATTTCCATAACTCTCAATATAAATTTACGATGCATTTTTGAAGAAAACTGAATCTTGGGTTCTTTGTAGTATATTTGGTCAGTTAACGTGTACACCACAGAGGTCCTGCTTTTTATCATGGGCCTCTTGGACTCTTTAATCCGGTACTGAATTGTATTGTATGTAAATTTGTACCAGTGTTGGGAAGTAATTGAGTAAAAATAATTCAATTACTTGTAACAGTTTGTTAGTAATTTTAGCATGTAATAGATACTTTTAGCAGAATGTACTGTTTACTCATAGTTTACTCCTTAATATAAAATTGTAATCATTACTTTGTAGTAATTGTTCATAATATTCATGATTATATTGCATGTAATCATGAATATGCTTTTAATATGCCAATGTGGTTCTTTTTGCTCATAAATTACCTCATTCATCGTAAACTAATGAATTAGTTTATTCATTTAGTTCATGAACAAGACTGAATGATAGGCCCCATCCATGGTATAGAAGAATTTTCGTGGCTCCATCCCAGCATGCTGAGTGAAGATTAGTTCATTTGAACTAGTTTGTTCAAGAATGACACATCTGTACCTGTACTTGTAATAGAGTAAACTATTTGACAAGTAATTGTAATCAAGCTGAATTACCTTTTTTTTTACCAGCACTGGTAATGATATTGTAAATGAAAATGGTATGCACCTGTAATACCTCTAGTCTGCGCTCTTATCTCAAAATGACAGGGCTGCTTAAAAAGTACCCCCCAAAAACAAAATATATGTTTTAAATTTTGGGGGTCACAAATTCACTCAGATCAATTTTGGTGAAAATTGTGGAGACAGTTTTAGTCACTAGCATTGTTCACTGACACACTTTTGCTGTATGCTAATTTTTTCGTATCAAGGATCTAGAAAATGTGGATTCTAATAGTGATATACATGAATGTAAATAAGGCATGTGGCATGTGGTACTTCATGGATAGCTGAACATGGAGAGGAAGAAAACAACATCCCTATCTCTATTTGTCTTCTCCTAGGAACGGATGGACCAGCGCATGCTTTCTCATTTTCTCAAAAACTCACCAGATCTGTTTTGACATTAGATCCATGAATATCAATATCAATACAAAATGAGTTCTGCAGACTTTCAAACATTCTATTCCATTACCATTTTACAGCTGTGTTAAACAGTCACTCCAACTCACTACTATGCATTACAGTGTGATGGGTGATAATGCTTTGGAATTCCAAGTACCCAAGGAATTCCATTGTCAAGAATGAAATTCCAAGTACAAAAGCCAGACATTTGAAGAAAACCATTCCTGACTGACTGAACATGCATTTTGCCCTATCAGTATGCATTTGGCTTTTTTAATGTCCATTTGTGTTCACCTCTAGCTGCTAAACCATTCTCAGGAATATTGCTGAAAAAAATTTCTGCACTCAGTCTGGCTGCACCTGAGACTGCAAATTACGAAGGAATCATTTCATTTTGAGGGCATCTTTATAGTAGACTATAAGTGGATCTGTGAAAAATTTGGCAACTTTACATTAAAAGTGCTGAATTTTACACAAAAATCACTCCAATTTTTCGGAGGGAGGAATCATTATTATAAAATGGAAATATTAGAATTTTGCAGGATCCTGTAAATGTGTTTCAAAATTCAAGTAGTAAAATACTATATGCAATTTTTATGAAATGCTTATAGTAAATGCTTAAAAATTTTTTTAAAGAAACAAAAACTTTGGGTATGATTGGAGCCTAATACATCTCTGCAATTATGTCTAAAGGTAATTTTCAATAAAACTACTAGATTTTCAAAAATTACAAATAAGTTTTATTTATTCTCTCAGACATTTCACATATTTTACATAAACATAAAAGTTGTAATTTTTAAATTTCATGTGTGAATGAACACAAACTTTAAATTATCCTTTATGGAATTCCAAATATTTCCTTTTTTCCCCCTATAATGACCTATTTTGAGAAATACATTGCATTTTCTCTCTCTTGGCTCCAAAAATTTTCTCAAAAATGTTTAAAGGAAAAGAAGCCCATTTTTTATGTTCCACAAACCTGATTTTATTCAAATATGAGGGTTTGTAAAATAAAAAAACCTATTAGAAATGTTGTCATTTCTCAATGGCACACAGAAATAATGTTAATCTTCCAGCAGTGAAAACTAAATTTGACATTGGCTTTCATAGTAATACGTTTTCTTATGTTATGTTGAGTTCCACTTCAGTTTATGTAGTTTTAGGAGAAAGTATATTTATGAATATAGGGGATGAAAAGAACCTGGAGAGGTTGTCAGGCATTGCTGACAGCAACAAAATTTTGTTGAACATCTTTCAGATTAATATGCTTAGCTGTGACAAACAAATAATTAGCAATATACTCTGTCAAAAGTTTGATGAAGGCTATTTTGCAATAAAATCTGAAATTTAATGGACTCAATTAAATACTTATAATAATTATTCGAGAAAGGTTGTACAATGTAGAACCACTAGTTTCATATCTGTACAGTTTTCTTCTTTCTTTACTTTAAAAACCACACTAGTTTTAAATTCAAGATGATCAGAAATCATAATTCCCAGGTATTTCTTTTCTGCAGTAGCTACTAAATTGCTTTGTTTATGTTAAGTGTGGTGATTGTGACTTGTTAAGTAGTGTTTAACAAATGTTTCGTGATGTTGTAATAATTTACACTTGAATCATTATTATTGTTAGTCATTATCAACATTATTAACACATTTTTTTCAATTCCAACATAATAAATTACTTTTTGCAAGAAAACGTTTGTAAAATGTCATCTTACTGCACAAATTAAGACATATTTGCCAATACATTTATAGCATGAATAATTGCGCCATCATACATTAAGCCAATTGCAGCAAGAGAATCATGGGAAAAAATCAAACAGTCGGCCACCATTTTTCCTAAAACCAGTGAAGCCACAAAAAAGTTCTTTAAAAAAAAAAACTTTGATTCTCTTATAAATTTATAATGCTGTTATTAAAAAAATAATGTATTCAACTGTTTATAAAGTTGCTTTATTGCATTTGACAACTCACTCAACAAATTTGAAAACTCACTCCTCACATTGCTTATTTTCAGAACATGTACTCGTTCAATAAAGCTTAACATTATAAATTAGTCATATAATATTGTGTGTAATGACTAAAAATATTTTTTTCTTTCTTTAGTGAACCTCTGTTTGTATTTGATCTGAGATCTCCTGTGGAAGATGTGGAATGGGCTCCATATTCAAGTACAGTGTTTGGAGCTGCAACTTCTGATGGGAGAGTTCATATATTTGATGTAAATGTTGATAAATATAATCCAATATGTTCTCAACAAGTTGTATCAAAAAAGCGCAACAAATTAACAAAATTGGCTTTCAATTCCTATCTCCCTTTCATTGTGGTTGGTGATATCAGGTACATACTATTAATAAATCTGTTAATGTTTTATTTAATTTATGTGAGGAATAGGATTTCTTTTCCTTTTAAGAGAATCTTTTTTTCAGTAATGTGCCTTTTCATCCTTGAATTGAGGCCAATCATAATGAAACACTTTCAAGTTGAGAACAGACACACTTATATTGAGACCATGCTCATTCAGATGTAGAATAAATAGTATGATCAATAGGAAATTATGAAAATGGAAATCTTTTGAATATTTCTTCAATTTATTGATCATTGAGAAACGAAAGGCAATTTCAATCAATTTTTTTCTCCTCTCCTCCTTTCTATTCTTTTTCAGTTCCGTATTTTCCTTCTACATCTTCCTTCTCTCTCTTACATCCTCTTTCTTCTTCCTCGTTTTCTTGTTTGTCTTTTCCCTCTTTTCTTTCTTCCACCCTTCTTGTTCTTCCTTTTCTTTTCCTTTCCTCTCTTTTTATTCTTTTACCCCATCTGTTTTCCTCTTTGTTCTTCTCTTCCTTGTTATTCTCAATTAGGGTAGAAGGTTTTCGTTATTAATAAAAATACAGTTCCTTTCTAAATTAAAGAAATTAATAATAATTAATAAATTAACGATTTAATTGAAAAAGAAACTATTTTTTAATATTTAGTGTAGACATTCACCGAAGAATAAGAAGCAAAAAATACTTAGGATATTTTCAGTTTGCAAGCTTCCATTAGGTTTGTTATTTAATTCTCCCTAACTCAATTCATACCAGAGTGCCAATTTGATGGTCATTATTTCCTTGCTGCAAATGTATAATTTTAATCAAATGCAAATAATATATAGTTCACAAAATATGTAACCATTTTCATAAAAAAATTATACCCCAGAATTGTTAATGTATTTTATACATATCTGCATGGGGAGATGATGTGCCAGGCTCCACACAAAATGCCCATGTAAAAATGGCAGTTGATCGTGTGTCCTTAGATGTACTAAAATATTAAATTAATATTTTCTTTCCTGTCTGTTGATATAACATCTTTGTTAGACTGTTTTTGGTCTTATAGACAGAAAATTGTATTTTGGAAAGCAGTCTTAGATCAAAAGAATAAAATATGTTTGCTATACACTAAATTGTGAATACATCAATAGCAATGTATTTGAAACTATTATATCAAACTTATGCTGGAGTTAAAATATCAAAACAAATAAAACAATATTTTAAATAATGAACAGTATTAAAACAGAAGAATTACATAACGTCACTGTATGGAATGCACCTTCATAAAAAGTTTTTGAAGCTCCCAATTAGGATGTACAATATCTCATGGCGGAATGTCACTGGAATAAATAAAAAAAGGATTGAGAATAAGAAGAAGTAGATAGTGAGAGCGTTGAGGGAGATATTGCAAAATCGATTAACTTCTTATTTGATTTCGTAGATGGAATCAAATAAATTCACTAATATATATGATATATTGTTGAGTAATTTTTCTCAATGTTGAGGTGTTTCTTACAAAATGTTATGTCTAACTTTGTTATAAAGCTCTTAATGTTTTTTAAACTCTTTAGGAACCTAAAATAATCTCTTCATAGGTCTGTGCAGCCTTAAACTAGAGGGGTTTGCCAGATGGTTTGGAGACTGTTCCCCAAATGACTCTTTCAAAATTTTAGACCCCCCCCCCCCTCTGGCACATACCTATGAATTCCATTAAATTTGAATGTTATTAGAACTAAGTTATAATATTTTTACCACAGTGATTTGTTGTAATAATTTTAAATATAAATATATTTCAGGGGAGTTATATTGAGTTTGAAATTATCTCCAAACTGCCGTAAGAAAGTGAAACCACCTAAAAAAGGTCCTCAGTTGACAAATACTGAACTTGAAGTCAATAAACTTACTACTATTTTGTCTCATGTTCGTGAAGATAAGCAGTTGGTGCCCCCTCCAGACAGAGAGCGTGCCGAAGAAGAAGAAGAAGAAGCAAGGCACCATGGATAACTTAATCTTGAAATATGTTCAGTATTTTTAGTATTTTGTAACATGTGCTATACAATTTTGTTATAAATGTATTCCAAAAGGATGCAATGCAGCTTAATGTGTAGCATAGAAAAAGAATATTCCAAAGTCAAAATGGTGTGAAATATTAATTTCAATTTAATAAATACATTTCTTCTAAATACATCCAGCACAAACAAATAATTTGATGAACCAACATATCTGACAGACAGTTCAGGGAGATATGTTGCTGAAAAGAGTAAAACACTCATTAAGAAGTAGAAACCTAACTTTTTCAGTAAAATGACGAAGCAGTGATATTCAAAGAGTGTAATGTGTTGGATCCACACATCACATTTTTGAAAATTGATATTAAATTTTTAAAATCTTGAATTTTGAACTGTTGATCATCTTGAAATTCGGTACAAAGAATAAAAGTAGTGTTGCAGGAAAATTTTCATTCTTATTTTAGTTCATTTTAAAACCTCTTTAGTCAACCAAGTTTCAAGGTTTGAGGGACCTTTAGGAATAACTTATTCCTGGCTCAACATATTTAAAATGCAAACAATTAGGCACATTTCAAGTGTGATGTAATTTTGAGCATAAGGGAAAAGAACTATTTTCGCCAAATATGTGTTTATATTTTTGTTAATAAGACCAGATGCTTTGCTTGTATGACAATAGTGATTTACAGGTAGTGGCGTAGCTGAAGGGTAGAAGAGCCTTAGAATACCCAAATTATTTTTCAACAAAATCGACGTTTTGTGTGTCATTTTTTCACTGAATCGTTAAAGAAAATGAAATGTTTTGGGCTTCTTTACCTCCGCTTACGTGCGAAGGAATTAGCGGGGCCTATAGCTGAGAGAGGATGGAGACACCGGCTGGCTCTGCTGCGCATGCGCACTATCTTCTCTCGTACTCAGGGGTAGGGAGTTTATACTTCGATTTTTCCATAGCTGCCTGTAACGTAAATCAGCTGTTTCAGTGTCATCCAGTCGGAAGGTTGAACGTTACCATAGTGTAAGGTCCCGATTGCATAGCACCGTAACAGTTCATGACCAACCAGAGGCAGCTTTGAATAAATCGCAGTATAGCCTCCCAGCATGCACAGACCATTATTACCGCGTTATCATTATTATAAACTAGTACCGCGTTGCAGATAGTATATAACGCGTTCCCGGCCGCATATTTTCATTTTTCACTAGACTTGTGAACAGGTCTAATTTAAAGCTCTCTGTTTGACCAGTGGTGGCGCGCGAAACGCAAGTGTCAGTGCCACCTGTTTTTCATATGTAAAGGGAATAACGTGGCACAAGTAGGATCATTTAATGCAATAATCATTCTAGGAAGGACTTCTAACTATTCAAAAGTTAGTTCATAATTGTTGAATCAATCAATCTTTCTCACGTAATGTAAAATTGAAAACCAAGTAATGTATTATTTGTTTCTGTAATTGCAAGGGTCAGCAGAAAGCTTAGTTGGTGAAAAACATGTGAATGTTAGCTTTTAAGGATTGTTGTTTCTTCCAGGAAGTTTTCATGTGTGTGTATTATGTATTTGTAAATGAGCCAGAATTAATTGTTTGATTTGAATGAGCATCCCTGATATTCCAGAAATGTTAATTTATTGTGTACGTGTTGAAAAGAAATGGTGATATATGTGACGCATCAACTAAAGATGTGTGTGTGTGTGTGTGTGTTTATTGGTATATATATATATATATATATATATATATATATATATATATATATATAAGAGCGGTAAACTCGTACACCGTGTGACCGATCTTCATTAAAGTTGGCACATTACGTGTTTTTTCACCCAGAAGGTTTATGTGCTGGTAATTTTGTTGTAACTGTGCGCCACCTGGCCTTTATTGTTGCTGAGCGTTGCCATGTGCGCAGGGCGAGGCTGGATAAAGGGAGGAGCAGGGTCATAGAGTCGGAGACAGACCAAGAGAGAGAAGGAGAAAGAGGGAAGAGACACATAGACATAAATAAAGGCACATCAATAAATTATCCTTATGTTCAATGCGTTTGTAGTACACCCGAGTTAACAGTAATTTTGATCATTATCAATACTGGTGTTACCTGTTCAATTAGCTCCAAAACAGCAATATCTGTGACTGTCATGGTGCCGCACCTCGGAAGCCAATGATTGCTTCATTTATATTATAATTAGGCCCCGAAAGTTTATGACCTGTCATATTTTTTCTTTGTGTTATTTCCATGAAAAAGGCAAATTAAGCAGAATTTTATCTACAATGACTAAACCTATACAATTTTCACGTGTCATATACGTCATATTTTTGCTTTTTAAACCCTTTGTTCATTTTTCGTAAATTTTTCATATTATGGTCACATTTTTCATGAATTTTTGAACTTTTTCTCATATTTTTAATTCCACTTTCGCATACTTGCTTGCAGTCGACTCAAAGAGATTTTTCACATCTCCTAACTTATCTAATTTCTTACAATTTTTATGCAATTGTTGTCTCTTTTATATATATAAGGCGAAAAAGAAAGTAGAATGCCCCAGATGCGAAGGAATTGTTATTTTATTTTGACAAACGTCAATCAAGTTTGTGTCAAGGTCAACTGCTTTTATAAATACCTTTAGCTGGTAGAATTGTCTTTCGAGGAGCCAAAGGAGGAGGGTTAATTTTGAACGTGGTAGTTTTTAAAGTTATATTTTCAATATAATAGTTATTTAATTCTAAAGTAAGACTAAATCAAAATGGTAAGAAAGAACTAAGAGGTACAGAGTGATAAAACACCGAGAACTAATACTGAGTAAAAAGACAGCTCAGTCCAAATGAGTTTATCACCAGTGTTGAGGAAGTGTTAGGAATTGTCAAAAGTGTTAAATGAATTGCGAAGAGAAAGATATGTAAAGGGATAGAAGATGTACAGTGTTAAGAAAGTTTAAAAAAGAAAGAGAGAAAATAATTGAAAGTGACTAGTGAATAGCATACACCAAACTACAATAATTATAAGAATTAGTAATAAGCCAACCACCCACCCTGCATACAGGAGGGCTACTAATAAATTATGCTGCGGAAAGATTTTGAAGGTTTCGATAGTGCAACCAAAAATTGTTTAAGTCATATTTTGATCATATTTTCATACTTTTTAAGTCATAAATGCTTGCGTGTTTCTAACACTTTTAGGTCATAAACATCCGGGCCCCAATTATAATCAGTGACCTAATCTACGCCTTCGGGGTCTTTCAAAGCCGCCTTGCCGAATACCCCGCCCTGTCAGTACTAATACTTGAACATTTTTTCTGTTTCTGGTTTGTTGATATGATCTATATGTTGTGTAACTGAAACTATGCTTTAGTTTTCCATAGATTATATCTGGTTCATTTGCCAGGATTTCGGGAAAACATTTTCCCATCTTTAGTGGGTCTTGCAAAAGCAACGTGAATCACCTTCAAACATATACAACATAGCAGGATATATACAAGAACGATCTGGGAACGGCTAGGTGGCAGCCATCATTCCATAAGATGTGTGAGTATACGGATATACGAGTATACGATATACGGATATATCGTATACAGGGTGATTTTTTAATCTTGAGACAACTAAATATCTTGAAAACTAAGAACCGTATCAAGAAATGTTTCGAATAAAATGTGTCTCAAAGGGTCCTATTGGATGATACCAATCTCAATCTGCCAACTACACCCCCTGGGGGCGGGGGTGGGGCAACTTGCGAATTTCAAATGGGAACCCCTATTTTTTTATAACGGATTCGGATTCTCCGCAAAAGAATACGTATTTTGTTTGAAACATTTTTTGTTTTCCAGTAGATGGCGCTGTAATCGTAGAAAACAATTTTTCACAATTCTGGTGAAATTGAATTAATGCCTTATTTTACGTGGCGAGACTGAAATTTCACCAGAGTGTGAAAAAACATGATGGTGTTTTTAAGAATCTTTAAGAGTGAGCACCGCCAACCTCTGATAGAGAGCGGGCTGGGGGGTAACTTTTAAATTTTAAATGGAACAAATTTCAAATACTCGTGCTTAGGTTGCACAACCCCCAAATAATAGAAAAATATTTTATTTGTTAGGAATACATTCTCGTTTTACTGACATTCAATATTCAAAATACTGCAGCAATAATATCGATGTATGTGAAATCATTTCGAAACCAAAGAGAGCCTAACTGGCGCTCTCTCTGGGGACTGCTGCCCTCCCAGGTATTACATGCGCACGCTCTCTCTTAGCCCCGGAATACCTTTCCCAACATTAGTTCAATTAAGAATAAATTATAGCAACGAGCGTCCAGTCAATTATTGACGGTATTGAATGCATTATTTATGAAGTTTGGAGAATTAATTTTCTTTTGATGGCAGTTTTTTTTTAAATTGAAAATGTAGATTTGATTTTGGCCGTTCTGTAAGCAAATCCCTTTCCGTCTCTCACGGTGGATGCGTATGTTCGGTTGCAGTTACAGCTGAGCTTCTGTCTGCCAGCAGTGTTGTGTGTGTGTGTGGAATATATTACAAATTATACCAGGGTATTGAAATTTTCGAAATTATATAATTTTGTGAAAAATGTGACCAAGGAATAGTACAAAGTGCTGGAATGCGATTTTCGACCTTTTCACTTTCTCGCCCTTGTAACGTAAGAACAGAAAGAATTGTAATCGTGGGGCGGAAAACGGCGAATTTTCGACACAAAAACACTTATTGCCGAACCCTGGTAGCGAAAAAGTGGGTAAGACCTGGAAAATCTGGTAAGCTAGATTTGGAAAAAAAATCCAACATGTGGTGTTAATTATTTTAAAAAGCCATGGACGAATGATGAAGTGGATGCAATATTAATGGAACCCATTGTGATGCTAGATGCTGTGTATACTACTAGTGATGTTCACAGACCAACATCAAATTTGTCGTGGACGCGGGACGTGTAATAGGACACCAAGGACCAATTAAACGTGGTTTCTGACTACACGAGTTAGAGAAGTAATTTACTACATACAGGAACAAGATTTGTATACTTTTTCGGTACCAGGGCCAGCAATGAGAGTTTTTGTGTTGAAAAATCGTTTTCCCCCACATCATTACACTACATACTATTCTCTACACTGCATAAGCAGTAGGCGTGAAAGGAAAACATGACAGCTGGCGGTGGGAAAAGGTTTAAATATTTCTGTAGCATTGAAGGCTTTCGCGTCCGGAGTCGACATTAGCTGTTTCCGGGCTGATAAACTGTGCTCCAATTGGCGTTTAAGGGCCAAAGGCTGAGGTCGAAGTGAGCGAGACGTCAGTGGCCAGCCAAACGCCCAACACTTCTGTAAATATTTTGAATTATCAAATAGTTAATTAGCGTATTTTACACACATTATTTGAAGATAATTAGTAGGGAGCGGATTCTAGTGAAATGTCATTTCTTCTTTTCACTCCAGAACAATGAATTTTAATATAGACTTCAATTTTATGTTTTGACAAAAGCAAATGATCCATTTTTATTCGATTTCGACTAATAAGTCATTTTTTCCCTTTTCCCGTCACTTTTGAATCATTTTTCACAGGTTTCATTGATTGTAATGGTACTTGCTTCAAGTAATATTTACGAGATGCAACAAAATGTTCTCCACAGAATTCCTGAGTAGCACATTCTATTTCTTCGCTCAGAAATTGTAATGTCAGCCTTTGTAAGAATGTAATCTAAAGTTCCAGTGACGTCTATTAGCGCTATTGTCGGGTCAGCGGATTTCGGGATAACTAAAGACAGATTCCTTGATCAAGAAGAGTTCGTATGTAAGGTTTACAAGACTGACGAAAGGAAGAAACCTCAATTACTCAGTAACAGACCCAATAAGTTAAGTTGTTAGCTATTAACTACTCCAAGATCCCTGAAACGTTTATATAGTATAAAAGTGGGCAAAATCTTCAGTTTTTTATTTGACGGGTGCAAATAACTAAGTAAAAATTCACATTTTTAGGAAGCGATTTGAAATCGAAGGAGTTTCAATTCCTATTTAGCCATACTTCATGCGTTTGTTCTAACTTCATTAAAAATCACATTTTCCCACTTTTTGAACTTTTTGTAATTTTCAAAGCTAAGTAAGTTTAGAAAAGACCTGGAAAAACCATAAGAGAATTTCTGTATTGTTTAAAGAATAATGATGTCACGCCGATCCATATTATTTTCCGGTCAAAAAATAAAATATAGAGCAGAAAGCACGTGTTTTCATTTTGCAGGCCAAAGGTAGCTGTTGAGTGAATGCAAAAATCATACAAACGTCGTTTTCACCACGTTAAGCAACCCAGAAGAGCATTAACCCGAAGCCATTGCCACTCTTCTCTTCAGCTACACCTTGGGTCTATTATTGTATCTGGCTACTTTCCTTCTGATTTTAGTACTTACAGGAGATTCGTTTCACAGAAAATCAATAGAAATAATTAAAGATACTGATCTGCGGAAAAGAGAAAATGTATATGGAATTGGAAAAAGAATTGCAATTGTTAAAAGAATTAATAAAATTAAAAAATATATGAAATAAAACAAAAAAAATCCGTTTATTGGTATTAACATGTATTTCACAACGATAAAACAAAAGCTCTATTTAACTACAATAAATCAGTCTTCATTACTTTCACTCTCAAACGAGGAAAGTTGTGTAGAGTAAGTAACACATATGTTTGTTTGGTCCCTGGATGATAAGTTTCTTGTAATTTGGGGGAAAACTTACCTTTTCATTTATCTCATTACTCGAATAAGAACTTTTTGAAAAAAATCACATTTGAGTTTAAATATTTGAAACTGACACTGGACGAAATCGCGATTAGTGGCTTTTATGAACGAAGAGAATATCTCTAAAATGCAAAGAGGTTGAAGAACGTATCGCATTTGGCTACGATAATTTGCTTATTATGGCATGTAACCCATGCAATAACCTCTTTCGTCGATATCGCACGGCAAAATAATGAACTTATCTCGGCATTTTTTCAAACAAAATCGACAAATTTCGCCCATGGACTTCACACTTGAAATTGGAGGTGATTGGCCGGAAAATGCCTCGATGGTTCCGTTACACATCACTATTCCACTTGCGAAATTAAAACCAAGCGTTTAACTACACATACAAAATGCCCCAATCAGAGTGGGGTATCTCAAAAAGTTATCGCTTTTTCTATCCGACTTTTCTTACCGCTTCTCCCTACTGACAAATCATAAACTATGACTTCTCTATCTTCTTAGGCGGTATACATTGCTCGTTGCGTTGACGTGAAGTAAGCCACGGATGTACTATTCCATAACCTCTGATTTTAGCCTACACTTTCAGTTAATTTCAATATTTGGCGCATTTTGGAACTCTGATGTGCATACTTTGACTCGTGGAATAGTCCTGTCAAATACCACTCGTGCTTTGAAAATTCTCAGATCAAGCCCCTCCTCGCTTCGCGAGTCGGGAATATAACGACAATTTCCAAAGCATTCTTTACCTATCATAATTTAAGGGCGCAATAGTGGTCTAACCCTAGAAAAAATGAGTTAATGACACCAGTTGTTTTCCAAGAAGGTAAACTATCTTCGTACATTGTTGGTTTGACCAGTTTTCCTCTTTAAGTTAAGAATGATATCACGATTTTTTTCTTCTTCACCATGCTTTCTTACCAGACTACGAATCTTGATTTTTCTCCGTTTCCTTAAAATGTGGCTTTGACCACTATTGCGCTGACCCCGTACAATTGTTACACGTGATGGGTAACACCAACAGATTACAAGTTGTTAAATGTGAAACATACATGTTGAGTATTTCAACATTTTAAATACATACAAGTATGTTGAATGTTGTACCATTAACATTGCCTCCACACTTGTTTACAAGTCAGCAAGTTTTTTTTGTCAAGGGTAATAGATTCAGATAAATTTACTGTTTTAATCACAAGAGCTTTGCATTATGTTTATATTTTCTGTACTTATCTTCTTTCCGATTGCCTCCCAGGAGCCGAGGTGAGCGCGACCACTACCTCCGGATGTGTGTCGCATTTATCCTCTCTTCACTTATGCCACGCCTTTAAAAATGGGCGCACCACCATTGCCTTTGCAAGGTTGATTGTTTTTTTCAACTACATACAACTACATACATCTAGAAAAGCGAAAATCTATTTGGAAGTACAACTCCAACCATGCAAGCTCACAATCTTGTAGGAGTTCAGCTGATAACACCCAATGAACCACGGTGAAAAGAAATCTCTTTCCATCATGGATGAAACGATTGCCTTTACACGTTTTTCTTCCATAACTTGTTAAGTTCTGGAGAGGCGACAAATACTCATTTAATCCGCAACCACCGTAGTGCAGTCGCTGTGAGCGCGGCAAATTCGGAATGTATCCGAAAGATGCCGAAATCCAGAGGAAGTTTTATGCAGCGCCAGTCTACCTTATTGCAAGGCTGCTTAGAGCTATCCAATTTGATCGTCGCGTCGGCTGCTACAGTGCCTCATTACGAACGAGGGCCGGACACGGCGGCAATGGCTACGGCCGCATAAGTGGCCCAGGGTGCGTTTATCCAAAAGGAAGCTAGCTTCAATACCCAAAAGTAAGTCGTAATACGAAGCTCCGGATTGGATAATTCCGCGTCAGCTGATCACAAATCAGAAGTCATTCTGTTTACATCGAAGTACAGTCTTCATCACGAACGATGTAAAAAGGTTGTCTGGACATGGGGGTATGTACTTTTGAAAAGCGTGGGTGGCAACTGAGCTTCAGCGACATCAAGCAGCGCATGAAGGAAACAATATTCTTCGACCAACGACCACCAAGTCAAATACACGCCTTATACACTTATTTACACACACTAAAGAGAGGATCATAGCGTTGGTCATGTACTATACGCGCAAGTTTTCTTGATATTCCATAGTGAAGGTTGTGGGAAAAGGAGGGCTTTGACTACGTCACGGCTGAAAAGGGCGTATCAACTGTGGGCATGAATTTAACTCACCAAAACGTGCCACGAAAAATGCTACGATTGTTTTGAAAGTACGAGGTGGTTGTCAGCATTGTAGATTGGTAGGTGCCGTTCCGAGTCAAACCTAAGTTTCTGATAGCACGTGCCGTGCTATTCAGCGCTGGATGAGGACTAGGGAACTCTTGTATCAAGAAAACTAGCGCGAGTAATACGTGTAAGCACGGCGTTATTGAAGTTCCGTCACACCCCGCGCGATGTCGCTGAAGTTCCCTGCCCGCCGCGCGGCCGCGGACTTCCTGCGTCGGGCGCATGCTCTTCCGCCGGCGGCCGTGTGCGGCCTCGTGACGTCACGCGCGGCCTCGGCGGCGGCGGCGGCGGTGGTGGCGCAGCTTCGCCGCTGTGTGCGCTTCCGCGAAGCGCGGAATTCCCCTCCGCGTCCGGAGCAGCGACGCACGATTCTGTGGGCGACAAAACGCACATCGAGTGTCGGCGCAGGCGTGGGCGGGAATGGCCCGACTAACCCCCTTTCAGATTGCATTACCTGCATCGCCCAACTGCTTACCGTTGTCCGTTTTCTCTCAACCTCGCTTCCCACCTTTCGTACCGGGAGAGGTGGCTCAGGCCATCAACTGATGACATATGATGCAGTGCCTGTGGCTGGGAGGTCCTAGGTTTCCACTCCACACGGTGGCAGGATATACCGCCCTGGCCAGGGAGCTAGTTCAAGGTCTATCACCTGGAGGAAAATTCTAGCTGCTCTGATTGGTCATTTTCCGTGTTTTCTCCGATCAACACCAAGTGAATGCCAGAACAGTACCCTAACAACAGGGCCACAGACCGCGCGCGATCTTACCTTCCCATTCCTTGTTCTATCGTACCCTTTATGTTTACACATTTACACCTGCAATACACCGCCACACACGCCAGGAGAACGATCGGGAGCTTAGAGCTTGTCCCGGCAGGGGCGGCGCCCCGCGGCTGGAAGACACCTTGTTGGGGAAAATCACCCTAGCCCACTGTAGGACGGCGCCAGATCTCACCATCCAGTGGGGGACGATCACCGTCATCTCCCAAGAAAGCACGCACTACACTTACGGCAGATTGGCCTTATCCAAGACGCGCCCGGAATCACTAAAGAAGCACGTAATCAATTTTAACCTTCATTTCCTTACAAGCCAGAACCCGACTGCATCCGACGATCGGTTTTCCCTCACCCTCACCCCCCTAATAATTCCCTTTCACTTTTCGTCACTTGTGCAGGCCTACCCGACTGCATCCCGCGGTCAGTTATGCGTCTCCCTCGCTTCGCAACTAATCCCCTTTAATTTTTTATGGCATAGCTCGACGGCATACCGTTTCGTTCATCCGGTGTTTTGGAAGAAGTAAACATTTTGACAATTTTGCATTCATAAATAGCGCATATATATATATATATATATATATATATATATATATATATATATATATAATTTTTGCATTATTCGAAAAAAATAGACCTTTCAAAGAACATAAAACCTGCACCATTTTCTTAAGCGTTCATCATGCTATCTACGGTCCAAATTTATTGAAAGAAATTTTGTGCCGTTTTTAAGATAAAATGGTTTAAGAAAATAAAAATTGCCTGCGTTTGAAACACAAAATTTCTCATAAAATACTTGTTTTCCAAAAAATTGAACGTGTCAATATTTTTAGACGTTTTTGATACACACATTTCATCAAGAAAAAATGTTGATCTTCGGAATTGTAATTGCAGGCGGGACACCTTTCACTTGCACAATCTGAGAAGTACGCAACAATTTTCACGTTCAGTATCTTCGTTTCACTTCCTTTGTATAATGTTCGTTTTAACCGAGTTCTCCAATTGTGCAAGAGTACGTCACACAATGTCATTATTATAGATCTCTAGAAGGAAGTTGGTGACCTCGCTCATTTCCGCGAATCGATGAAACACGCAGTCAGGCATGTCATGGTTTCTGTGGTAGGCTGGTACTGCCATTCTGGTCGGCCATTCTCAGCCACGTGTCTGGATACTTTTGATCACATAGCGTGGGTTGGTTGCTAGTGTTTCCGGGCGCGCCGACTACTGAAGCCATTAGTCTCGTAAGTGTAGTGCGTGCTTCTCCCCCGCTGGATGGCGAGACCCAGCGCTGACCTACCGTCATCTGGGGGGGGGGAGTCCCCAATCAGGTACCTCCCGGCCTCCCGATGTGTGTGGGAGTGTAGGTCATGTTAGTAAGGGATGAGGATAGGACAAGGAAGCGGTAGGAAAGCACACGCGCGGTCCGTGGCCCGTTTGTTAGCGTACTAGGCCCTCCCGGCCAGAGGGACTGCAGCCACATCCCTGATGTTGATGCCCTGAGCAATCTCTCTCCCGGTGGCACATATGTAAAACTAGTGAAATCATTAGCCAAGAAAATTTAAAATGCAAGAGTGTTTATGTCCTATGAACAGTAGTGAGCAGGCGTTACCTCAGAAGGGCGGCGGTGCGCCGCGCACGACGGTGTGGTAGGGCGGCGGGGGGTCGTCCGGGGGCGCCATGGGCATGGCCACGGGCGCGGGCAGCGGCGCGGGCAGGGGCGCGGGCAGGTGCGCGGGAGCCGGGGCGGGCGGCCACGGCTGCGGAGGGTAGGGCGCCGCCGGGCAAGCCTCGAAGGCGGGCGCGCTGCTGCGGTGCCTGCAGGCTGCGGAGTGCGTTCACATTTCCTCGTAAGTACACTCGACTCTGGATATAGTCTAATCGCTTAGAAAGAACTCAAGTCATTAGTCCCGATCCACATACATAATATGCAGTACAAGATTCCGATATAGTGTACTTATTAAATACTTCAGAAAAAATAATTTCGCCTCAGTTCCCGGAATTCGTGTAAGAATACGGGATGGGAGACAGAGGGACTCGTCAATTGTTTTTGTGACATTTATGCTGAATGACAGGGTTAAGGTAACCGTGCCACTGACGACATTGCTTCAGCTTATCAGTGGTACTTCCGACAAGTCTCAAGCCTTCGATCTGTAAACTAGTGATATATATTTACAGTTTGTACAAATTTAAGACAATTATTGGAACAACAATCGAAACAGAACCAATCAATTAAATTACATATATTTTTAATTTCATTTTTTATGACCCCCTTAGATCCGCTATTTTAAAAATTTATTTCCTGCCTGTTCGACCGTACAAGTCTTTCAGGAGTTTTGGAAATTAACATTAAATGGCTTGTTAGAGTTAATCACTCGCACGTTGACTGTTCCTAATTGTGAGGGCAGAATAGGTATTATTACTTATATTATTGACAGAAAGTGTTTGCATTGTGAATTTGTGGAAATGAGAGAAAGTAGTGTATTGGTTGTGTTGCAGTGTGTAAGTGTAAGGGAAAGGAGTAAATCTAGGGAGGTCTCAATCGGTCTTTGGGGATTCGGGATTTAACTCTGCGTGGAAATTGTGTATAATTGGCCAAGATTAAAAATAGTTTTATGTAGAAAATATTGAAGTAATTTGAAATTTTTTTCGTTCTGTAATTTTATCAAATCTGTAATGTTTTCTAAACTTAGTTCGTGATGCAACTGGTTCTTTGGTATGGACCATGGGGCTTGTAATGCTTTGCGGGTAACTTTATTTTGTATTTAGATCCGCTGCTGCAAGAAACTCGCTCAACTCGTCGCGCGCCTGTGCGCTTACCTTTGATGACACCTGAGACGCAGATTCCGACAAAGCAGGAGACTACCACGAAGAAGACTATTCCCACGAGGAACGGCATCAAATGGGACCTGCGAAAAAGCCGCTTGTTTAGTTGAAGGCCTCGTGGAGGACTATTCTTTAATTAATTTCTCAACGACTAAGGTCAAATCCCTTAAGTGTAGTGCGTGGGTTTTTTATTCGGGAGGTGGCGGTGATCTTTCCTCGCGGAATGGTGAGATCCGACGCCGAGCTACCTTGGAATATAACCCTCAAATTTGAATAAAAACACTTGTCTATTTTGGAAATAGAAAATGTATGCCGATTGTACTGCGTTGTCAACTGCCTTGTTGGAAATCCGTAGGAAATCCTACTCATAGTTTACAATCCATGAGGGCTTATGTTTCATTCGGGTCCGAGATACCTTTTTAACGCGGCATGGGGGCGAATTTAAATTTTGCTAAATTTCACTTTACGGCGCATCTATTCGTCCGACTTGGACGATTGATGCGGTGTTGGATTCAGGGAGCACGTTGCCATCGAGCTATCAGTCCACATTTTTTTAAAATTTGTCCCGGAACTTTTCCAAAAAAAGTCAAAAACTTACTTTTCAACTTTTTTTCAAAGGGGTGTCGTAGCATAAGGTCTATATTAAATGCAAATCAAATGCTGTTTACTGAATGAAAATGGAACAATTTATTGGCACGTAATTACTAAAGTAATTTTAGCTCATTTTGGTGCTGGTACGTAGTGGCGTCAAGTTGAACTAGTGTCGGTACATTTAGCCTTAAGGGGGTCGCCGCCGCCGCGCTGCTGTCCAGATTTTCCTTGTACCTTATTGAAAATCTTGCAGACTAACTCCTATATCAAAATTGAAAGCAAAGAAAGCACGAGAAGAGTGTCCACATTTCATATTCAGTATAACACCGAAAAGAATATTGGCAGAGAAAAAGAAACAATATAAAATGGCAAGGTAATCAATATTCATTCAATCAAGGAATGATTCAACTGAATGAAAACCAACTTCAACCAAACCGTAACTGGAAAGAAATATGATAGTAGTAAGTCTGGAAAATTGATAAGGGAGTTGTGTTTTCAAGCCAATGGCTATGAAAATGTTGTTCGAAAATAAAGTGTTGCCTTCCACTTTTACCTCGAAGGCGATAAGGTAGTCGGTCTCCAATTTACGTATGCCCTATTCCGTGTCGGTCCCCTCTGTACATATGGTCCAACTCTTTATTTTCCTTGTGGTCCCAGTTTACCTGCGCTGGCGGGCGCACTCACCCCGAGGGGCTGGGGCTGAGGCTGGGCGCGTCGGGCGGTCGGCCGGGGCGCGAGACGACGCAGCAGAAGTTCTCGCAGCAGCCGGCGGCCGCCGGGCACAGGATGGCCCCGCGCTCCCCGTAGAAGCACAGCACTGCGCACACCCGAAACGTTGATATTTCATTCGGAAAAGGTTTTAAGCAATTAAGGCCTGTGTCACCGAGCATTGTGTTGCCAACGCGCGTCACCTAACGCTCACGACGTCAGCTGCGTCAACGCACGTTGGCTGCACCTTAAATGATTTACGTTGCAGCTTCAGCGTCGTGCTTCAGCTATTGGCACAACGCACGACGCCAACATTGCTCGTGTGCCGTTTCGCATAAGATACAGCGTTAATCTACGACGCGCGTTAAGTGGCTCGTGTGCGTTGACGATGCGCGTCGACGCAGCTGACGTCATTAGCGTTAGGTGACGCGCATCAACGTAACGCTCCTGTGAAACAGACCTTAGTGTGGGAACTTGATGGCAGAATAACTTATATTCATTAATCCCTTCCATTGATCAATAAAACAATACTCTACAAAATAATAGTTAATTAAAAATAATAATAATGAATTATACACAATTTCACGGTGCAACCATTTACAACACCACTTCATTTCACTCCATTTCACTGCACTACAAGTCTTTGTTTCACATCCCTTTTACTCCTCTTCATAACACAACACTTCACATAAATAGTTGTATTTGGACTTGTTTAGAATTTTCACTTTATGAAAATACTCTTTTAACACACTTTTAATCAAATCTCATAAAGTCGATAAATCTCATAAAGTCACATAAAGTCGATACGTTTCGACAAGAATACGTGAGCTTGAAATAATTTATATATGAAGCAAGTTATTACGTATCCCTACAGCATTATTTTTATAACTATCTACAAACCTGTTGACAAGTTAAATGTTAATTCAAATCGTCTCAATCTACTTTTAAAAAGAAATGCCGACAAAACAGAATTGAGTATTTGACATATGGATTTACGTACTCTCCTAATGTGTTTAAGTTTCAAAAATCAAATGAATTTATTTGAGGCCACAAGAGCATTTAAATAAAACGCATGCTGATGCGAAGAAAGAGTAATCCTATTTTTTGCCGGAAAAACAGCATATGAAACGGCTAGCTCTATTAAAACTCTTTGCGTCGTCTTATAAAATAGATGATGATGAACTTCGAGCCTCATAATCATTCATCGCAATCGCCAAATCAGGAAAACCACACACAATTGGCGAGGAATTAATTTTGCCGACAGTGAAAGAGATTACAGAACGGAATTCTGAACATTTTTAATCGCATTTCCTTCATCCTACATTGCTGATAGTGGATTCGGTTCTATAGCAAATTTGCTGTCCAAGCCGAGGAACTAACTGCACTTCGCTGAACGTGGCGATGTGTGATTGATGTTATTGTAATTATAACCCTTCATTGGTACACTGTTAAAACTCCACCAGCCTCAACCATCTCAGTTTATTATTTTTATATATTTTTAATAAAATTTAAATTGTAATAAATAATTTTATTGCATATTTGGTTCTCGTTTTTTAAGTTCTGCTTTATGATTTTTAGTGTATAAATAAACAAATAAATTAGGCAAAGAAAATAGGCAACAATATTTTCATATTTCATGACAAATTAACTGTTATTGATAGAGGGAGGATTTTTTTCCATAGGGAGCGGTGGTTAGGAAAATATATATAATGAAATCATCCGAACGTGGGGCGTGAAATCACAGGTTTTCCCAATAGTTACCGAAGCTCTCAGATTTGTTCCACAAAATTTGTGTAAGAACTTGAATAAACTACCACTTCCTACAGAAGACTGGGATGTACAAGACATTGCTTAATTGGGAACAGCCCACATTTTGTGCGAAGTATTGTAGAGGCACCGACAGTCTGTAGATCCGGTCCTTAGGAAGCTCCTTGCAACCTGGTGTAGATTTTATATTCGACCTACTCACATCTGTTGTCGCGAATTAGACGAATAGTAATGATAACAATAATAATAGTAATAGTTATAATTGACTTTTCTGGTCATTAGTCCCAATAGCGTAGTAAATGGTTTATCGTCGGGCGAGGCGGTGTTCCTTCCCCGTGGGGGGTGAATTCTGCCTGAAGTCTACCTGAACGTCAGTTGCGGCGGATTTTCCCCTCTAGGGATCTCCCGCAGCGGGGAATAGCCTCAGGCGGAGCAGCTCTAAGCTCCCAATTGATCTCCCGACATGTGTGGTGTAGTGTAGTGCATGTAGTGTACGAGTGTGTAAGGTGCGTCAATAAGACAAAGAAGAGGAAGGAAAGATCGCACGCGATCCATAGCCTATTTGTAAGGGCATTGCTCCAGCTATTGTTAGAAAAAAGCACTTGAAATTAAGAATTAGAACAGCCGGTCGCCAGAATTATCCTCCGGAGAGCAACTAAATTCGACGATTGTCAGATGTAAATACAGTGACTTGTGACTGATCATCAGCTGTGACGCGTATATTCAATCTGAAATTTTAAAATCAAACGTACAGTCGTAGCGTAGCTCTTGATTAGATAATAGTGTCCAGATGATGATGTCACAAGGCATTATATTTAAATCGAAGAATAGCTATCTATAACTAGTGTCGAAAACCCGCTGACAATGAGGTTAGAACCCTAGGACCTCCCGGTCAGAGGCGCTGCAGAAAGTGACAGTACCCTGAAGTAGTCAGTCGGTAATAAATAATAATGACTACGAATGAACAACTTGACTCAGTGATATATTGTTGAACGAACGAAGTGGTGGAAATATTACTGAAACCCAATCGCCTTCTCACAGAGAGTACATATCACTTTGGCAGATGTGGCAGGAGGAAACTGTGTAAAACTACTCAGATCTAATAGTGCCGCTTCAGAAGCCTCCGAAAGAGAAGGTCTAAGGGCACGCAAGTCGAGAACGATAGGCGCGTACAGAAAGATCAATACATGGACATGAACGATCGCCGAATCACAATAAGAGAATGCAGAGATGCTGAAGATCTGAGCATATCTTTTAGTTCAAGCCATAAAATATTTTCGGGTGTTTTGGATACGAAACGTGTGAAAGCAAAATTTGGGATTAACATTTTGCATTGCGAGCTAAAACTGCGACGAATGGGCGTTGCTCAGGAGTCGCTAAATGAGTCAATAACGATGCAGAGCTACTGAAACATGCTATAGCAGGAGACGAAACATGAGTGTACGCGTATGACGTCAAAACTAAGGTTCAATCGTCCAAGTGGAGGCATTCTGAATCGCCACGACTGAAAAAAGTTTGGCAAGTGTGGTTGAATGTGAAGGTTACGTTCACAGTTTTCTTTGATTTTAACGGAACAGTGTGTCATGCGATCTTGCCAAAAGTTCAAACGATCAATAAGGAGTACTATCTACAAGTTCAATGCTGTTTGCGGAAAGCAATTCGCGGAAAACCTCCGGATTTATGCCGAAACAGTTCATGGCTTCTACATCACGATAATGCATCTACGTACACGCTCTTGCTTGTTAGTGATTTTTTGGCAAAAAAAAAACAAAAAAAAAACCAACACTGTAATGATTCCCCAGTCTCCATATTCGCCAGAAATGTCCCCATGCAATTAAAGAGAACCTTAAAGGGCCGTCGTTTTACAAGCCCAGATGAGATAAAAAGCGCATCGCTGAAGGGACTAACTGCTAGCCCAAAGAGTTCCAGAAGTGTTTCAGGGATTAGAAGAAGCCTGTACCATCTGTTGGGAACTACTTTGAAGGTGATAACATTGCTGTAGGCGAATAAATCAAATCGATAAAAAAAAACATTCCCGTTTCTTTTTGAACATACCACTTAAGTTATCTAACGTATATAGAAGATCAAGCTGTACTCAAGAACCTTACAGGCTCTTACACAGCATCTCATACATGTCACCGAAAATATTTCTTCCTACATGGAATTGCAATTTGGTATTGGAAAATGTAAAATCCAAAGCCTCAATTCAGGTAAACACATCAGCACAATAGAACAAGAAACCATTTCAAGAGAGACTATAACAGCCTTAAAAGCAAATGAGCTCTACATATATCCAGGAATTCATCAAAACAAGTTGGTTGCGCATACGGAAATTAAAACCAAATGCAATTGGAATTTGTTAAGAGAATGAAAATTATATTCACAAAACCGTTCTCAACTCACGAAATCTTACAGCAGCAATTAATATGTACGCAATAATATATTACATTAATATTTAATTAATAATTTATTAATTACATTAATAATTACAATGATACATTAATTGTTACATTTACACTGGTGATTGTGAAATGGTGGAGAAGGATATTGAATCCTTGGAAAGGCTTACTAAAACCCAAATGTCCCGCTTCCAACTCCACTATCCCAAAATCTCAATCCAAAGGGTCACACTCCCAAGAAAGATGGTCATCGTGTCATCTTAACAATTACCAATATCCAAAACAGATCATCAGCATGAGGAAGTACTTCCATAAGAAAGATGTGTCATCTGACCTACATGGAGTGGCACAGGAAGCAGTAGATAACTGTAAACCATTATGCCTCAATCGACGTGAAATGGAACTCCAGTAACCATCCTTCGACTGAGAGATAGAGCGACGGAATCAGAAGGCAATCCACGGTAGATATCCGGCTGAGATATCCAATTCCAAAGATGCTACACACGGCTCAGTATTAGATATCTACATCCCGTAACGAAAGGGATCATGGTTGTAATCCAAGACCAAATAATTGCAACAAAGAATCATCTGAAATACATCACATTTTGCTGAAATACATCACACATTGCATACAGCTGTAGTACTGTATTGGAATTGAAGATCGAACAGCAGACCTGTCATAATACTTTGGAATAAAAACAAGAAAAAAATAAGGTTTGTGGATGTGGTAGTCGTCGATACTAGCAATCTTACGACATTGTATCAGGCGAAGAAGTACAAAAAAATGTCTCATATCGTGAGGGAACAGTGAAGTACCCTAGAAACAAAGACTCTCCCTGTCATTCTGTCAGCAACGGTATCATTGCGAAATCCCCGTACTCACTAGAAAAACCCTCGGATTTTCAAAGATTGCCACCATCGGTCTTCAAAGTCTGATTTGCTCACTACGTGCTCATACGTCAGCCTATTCGCGACTAAAAAAAGCAGCACGAAGTTTGAGGTATTTCTTTCGCCGATATTTATTGTCGTCAACTGATTTTTGCCTTCTGTTCGCACTCACCGTCTTCGGAGCCGTACGCGCTGGCCCCGAGGCTGGCCCACGCCAGCCCCGCAGCCGCCGCCCACCACGCGCAGCGCCGCATTTGCCTGCCGCCACTCGCCGCCACGCGACGCGACGCAACGCCTCGTTGGGCCTCTCCTCGGGCAGCTTCTGCGCGCAAAAAATTGCGTGTAAACAGAAAGTACAGAAAAAAATCTTTTAAAAACATTATAGACGCAGACAAAACAAACGCAAAGTGATTGAAATCAACGCCTACCTCCGCTGGGCGCGCGCACAGCTGTCACTCGCGGACCGCAATGCGATCGCGGTCACGTTGTCTCCGCGCATGCGCAGCGGCGGAGGGGCGCTGACGTCACAGCGCGGGGAATTCCGCGCCGAGGGAGCCAATGCGCGGCGGGCGGCGGTCGCGGAAGACTACGCAGCTTTCCTCGTCGGGCGAACCGACGCGTCGCCTTCCCGGAAGCAGGACGGCGACGGCGACGGCGAGTCATCGATATTCACAATTTAAACATCACTGATGGAAATTATTCTAAGACGAGACTGAGAGCTACTGCTTCCAACAAACTGCAGATAATGCCAATGTGGCTTCCACACAACCTCTTGCAATGCCATTGTCCGTCATGACTTTTGTTTGTTTCCCGATCTGTCAAACTCGACCCGTCGTTCAGTATTTTCTCTGTAATAATAATAATAATAATAATAATAATAATAATAATAATAATAATAATAATAATAATAATAATAACAACACTAGGCAACTTTTTTCATACCTTCTGGATAAAAGTAGGTGATTTCGTAGGAAACGATCACGCTGATTTCGAAAATCATTGTAAAAACTTTCTATGATGCAGGGTTGAAAAGAAATGAATATATTTAGTATATGAAATAAACAAAATCCTATACTAATTTCCGCAATGTCACTCCGGATATTTTACTACAAAAATGTATGAGCATGCTTCAGATAAGAACAAGTTAAAAATGGAAAACGCATATTTGTGATTCGCATATATTGAAACATCTTGGGAGGAGAAATTCGTATTGCATTGCTTAAAAATGCTTTTGCGCCTTGTCACTTACACTTGTATTCCCATTTACTTTCTCTGACAAGAAACCAGCAATAACATCCCATCATTGCAGGATACTTAGCTCTTGGCATCTCTTCTCCATTGTAGAAACATCTTAATGAAACTGTTAATCACGTTCATCACTAATATCACCTAAATTCTTCGGGAACAATTAAGATGGGAGTGGAGAAAATAAATTTTCAGAGATATTCTACATCTCATATTTTTCTAGCTTTCTAAACATTCTATGACCAACGTTTTATAAATGTTTTCCGTTTTCCGTCCCGAGAAATACATGGACAACTCTCTTAAAGGAATTTCAAGCACCTAACTCAATATCTCGCAATTTTGCTTCCAATATTTCGTTCATGTGTTTTATGATTTGCGGGCCGATGAAAATTCCTTCCTTTGATTATGCATTACTCATCCGTGGAATTATTTCACTGCTTTGAAGCCATATTTTTGAAGAATCTATAAACAATTGCCATTCATCTGGATTGTAGAGAACATAAAATTCGCTCATTAACCCCCTAATGTATGCACAAAAGAAAAAGTACCTTCAAGAAACAGAATATTGGGCAAAGGTCTCGGGTGTGTTTAAACTCTGAAATTTTTGTCTCGGCAGCAACTTGTTTCCATTTCTGTAATCTGAAGCCTAGATCTTCAGATTCTTTTATTTTCTTTCTCTCTTTTTTTGACAAATCGAGTGTCACATTTGACAACATTAATTAGTGAACTAATGTATTTGAGGCGCACGCGAACTGGACACGAACTTCACGCGCACTGCGGATACTGTTCCGCATGGCCGTTTGACCCGAGGTCAGCCCCCAACAGTTGGATTCTTGTGTACTGGCGATAAGGTAAGAGGATGAGCAAAATCCTTTCAGTAGCTGATGCGCAGTAGGAAATATGAGGGTGCACGTGACTTGCTTTCAAAACATCCTCTAAGACCTCCAAGACCTACTCGTGATTGAGCGCGACTTCTGAGGTGCGAATAAATAAGAAAATCTTCCAATACGGTAAAAACAACAACAAAAAGAAACACTAAAGACTAATTTTGTTGATATCTCATAAAGTGACATAGATGAACTGAACAAATAATTTAATTTTTAAATAGATTTCATGCGTTCTACCTACCTTGCAGGTGCAATATTTGCATTAATAGCAAAATACGGTTCTATACTGCCGTGATATGACGTCTTTATTTTGATATTCGTCATCTACGTATACAATTTAGTACGTTGCGCACTCTACCTTCCTGGAGCTCGAATGAAATCGACCTAAGATTCATGCTTTTAAACATGTGAGAGCGTTTTATAAAAATGGTGATGCCGCGCAGAGAATATTTCGACAGCATTACCAGCTTCGACGTCATAGACATTATAGACATCTGCGCATGCGATTACAACGTGGGTGCGTTGTAATTTTCTAGAAACAGGATCTGCCTTGAAAAAGAAACCTCCAGGTGGCATTCCAACGGTACGTACCGCAGAGAACATTGAAACTGTTGGAGCTGCAATCGAGAGAAGTTCTCGCCGCTCCGTTCGACAGCATTCATCTTCACTAGGGATTAAGCGATGAAGCTTACAAAGAATACTGCACGAATTACACTTCCATCCCTATAAGGTGCAGATTATGCAACAATTACATGAACGATACCCGGCGTCACGTATGGAGTTTAGTAGTATTGGCTAAACTCAACGAGGACGCGAATTTCTTGGTAGCATATGGAAATCAGACGAAGCCCATTCGAATTCGTGAACAAACAGAATTTTCGTTATTGGGCACAGGAAAATCCTTGTTTCACCAGCGACCATTACGTAGCGCTAAGGTCACAATATGGTGTGCTGTATCATGTCATGGTGTTATCGGCCGGTTTTTTTGCACGTGAGGATGGTAGTGCAGCGACAGTGACATCCGGTCGATATGTTGAAATGCTTCATACATTCTTTACACCGAGACTGTTCGAGCTTAATCGTAACATCAAAAACTTGTAGTTTCAGCAGGACGGAGCCACGTAACACACTGCTCGACAATCGATGGCAGCAGTTCGTCAATTGTTTGACGCATTATTTCACGTAACGGTGAAATTGAATGGCCTGCGAAATCCCCTGATCTTAGTGTATGCGACTTCTTCCTGTAGGGATACCTTAAAGGCAAGGTGTACCGTACACGTCCTGCAACAATCCATGAACTGAAGAAGATCAGTGAAAAAGAAACCACTGCCATTCCCCAAGATTTGCTACACCGCGCATTCCAAAGTTTTCTTAACAGGCTGTTAGTGTGTGAACGCCGAATAGGAGCACATCTTTCCAATGTCATCTTTAAAATGTAAAGAGAAAATTCTGAACATTTTGATCGTAAAAACATAAATGGCATGCTGAATACATGCTCTTTCGTTACTGAATTATTTGTTTTATGGATTTATTCGTGCAAATAACGTTAATTCAAAATTTCCCGTTTCCCTGCGCCACCCTGTATATAAAAATTTAGTAAAAGAGTAATTAAGAAACCTCCGCTGGAGGAGGGGAGGAGGGTTGGCCCCTCCCGCATGTCAAGCATGCATTTGTAATAACAAATTAATAGTTAATGAAGGAAAAACAGTTTCAATGCATTTGGGCCTTTTGAATCAGAAATCGCATGCACCATTGAAAATGAATAATATGCAATTAGCTGATGTTCAGGTAACAAATTTTCTAGGTCTCTCAATTCAGTCAAACCTCAAATGGAATGTACATATAACAAAATTAAACGCTAAATTAAGTTCATTATGTCACGCATTCAGAACTCTATCAAATTCTGTCAGCCTTCGTGCAGCTCTTTTCGTGTATTTTGTAAATGTACATTTCCGCCTGAGATATGGTATAAAATTCTGGGGAAACTCATCATGTAGTACTCAGACCTTTAGATTGCAAAAGAAAATTATTCGAATAATGAAAAAATGCCATCCGCGTTACCCTTGCAAGCCTCTCTTCATTGAGCTTGCCATCTTACCATTGCCTTGCCTATATATTTACGAATCAGTAATATTTGTCAAAAGTGACTTACTTAACGGTGGGAACATATTTTCATGCAATACTGATATTTATAATTACAACACACGTCGTACAAATCACGTTCATCAAGTGTCAGTATCAACAGCTCACTATCAGAAATTCACATGCAATACATGTACGTTACTTTACAACACACTGCCAGATGACATTAAACAATTGAAGTCGGTTCACAAATGTAAGTTAAAAGTGAAATCTTTTCTGCTGCATGACTGTTTCTATACAATTAGAGACTACACTGATTATCAAAAAGAAAAATAATGTTTATTTTAACAAAACAGTGATAGATAATGAATTAGTTTACATTTGTATTGTATATTTTTTATGTATTATTGTATTGTATATTAAGACTCAATATGTTTGTAACAAATAATGTACTACAGCTTCCGGATCAATGACCCCCATCTCGATCAGGTTTTTGTCCAGTTTCCCTGATCCATTGAGCAAATGCTGAGATGGCCTCTTGTTTTGCTTCTGGACGTAAATGTAGCTTCACTATGCGCACGTTTTGTTTAACTCTCCTTTTGCTTATAATGGTAAGAGTAGAGGTAAGGGCGAGTTTTTATTTGGTTAGCAATGCAGAAAAGTCATACTTGCAATTCCTGTACCTATAACTCGGAAACGAAAATGACTATTTTTCAAATACTGCTAATCTTGCGATTTTTAAAATTTATTTTAATTTATTTTAAACGTTTACTCATCTTTCAACTATTTATAGTTAAAATGACGGGAAGGGATTCTGGAACTCAAGAAAACGTGCGCAGGTAATCTTCTCCCCCCTACGTTACATACAGTTTTTACTGATTTTTGACTGAATAAATCTAAATCTAAAGCAAGAGACTGCTCCATGAGGGCATACTTCGGTTTTTATATACTGGCCGATGAAATTAAGCCATTGTTGCACTTCCTGCCTGATAAAATGATTTTTTTAATTAATTGCGAACGACATTCTCAACTAGGCTCGTGGCCTCAGAAATGTGCTTAACGCTGTTAAAAAGATTCATTTTATGGAGGAGGAGTTGTAACAATTACCTAATGTCATCGACCACTTTTAAAAAAGTCGAAGTAGAACAGGTGAAACAGCGTTCTCTTCGTTCAAACACATGAACTGACGTAATGAAATAAACTGGCGCTGTTCTTTCTCAGGACAAATTTATTGACATGTTAAAATGAGAACAATTCTGTAGAATGACAAGATTATTCTGCCTGCCTGCCTCGACTTGTGCAAAGCAAAATACAAACGTTCTTTGGGGACAGAAAAATAGAATTCTCAAGTTTAAAATGAAAAGATATGAGAAACGTTTGATGAATATAAGGAGCAGTTGTTTAAAAATACTTATTTACGTTACAAGTCTTCCAAATTAGTCTTTAAGACGAAGCCGAAACGGTAGGTTAACTGAGACGGAGCGACAGCGAAGCGCGAAATAGTCTACTTGATGACGGTAGTGCAAATTGCGTTCGTTTTGTCAAACTTATGAATTGACGTAAATTATTTTACATTTAAGTTTTACAGGCTGCGATGACGGGACTTTTATTCATAAACAAACGATTAGGGGGCGCAAGTGATGTGCCTCTGGCCGGGAGGTCCTAGGAGCGAGTCCCGACGGCGGCGGAAGGATTTTGGACGCAGCTAGCTTGCGTTCAGCTGCTGTCTGGAGGGAAATTGTGGTTTCTCCCATTTCACGTAAATGGGGGGACTTGTAGCGTTACGGAGAGGACCAAGTTGTTCCCCTTTTGCTTTGTAGATCGCTGCACGAACGCCGATTTTTACTTTCTCGCACTTACTAACGTAAGAAGAGAAAGTATTGTAATCGTGCGCCGGGAAACTGCAAATTTTCGACACAAAAACTCTTATTTCTGGGCCCTGGTAAGGAAAAAAGTGGATAAATCTAATTGCTAAATATAGAAAAAAATCCTCTTACACTTGATGTACCCAGAATCCATATTTTGTGAGTCCTTCATACCGAAAAATCGATTGACGGCAAAACGTCTGCCTGTCCGTCCGTCTTGTGCACAACGCTAGCGCATAAACTGTTCAGCCGACTTTCTCCAAAATTGATAATCCCCAATCGATCTAACTGATATCGAGGACTCTGGAATTTGAAACCGAAATTTTAATTTGGAGGGGGTTATTTTACGTAAAGCCATTGGGACATTTTCAAAATTTTTAGAAAAATGGCCCAACATTTTTTGATTAAAAGTTGTTAAATAGTGCAAAGGAAGTTTAAGAGAGTGGTGCAGGTCGCATTTTCATTGACCGAGTTTTCGAAAATTGGAAAAAAAAAATAAAACTTCAAAATTGGAGATAGAGATGTTTGCTCCGACAAAGTCTGATGCACAAAATTAGCTCTTTAATGGTCATGTACAATTGTTTTTAAAAAAAGTAGATTTTGCGTTATTAAGGAAATATGTAATGATTTCTCACCAACTAAGGTCTACGAAAAATATTGAATGAATGAATGAATGGTATGAAAAATAACTAATTTAATTTTTACTTTTATTTCCTATTGAAAATGCCATTACTAATTCTATTGTTGCTTTCTCGCTCTTTTACATTACTTAATTCCACAAATTGTATTCTCAATGTGTTTATGTATAAGTACATAATTCTGCCAACGTTATAATGGCTTTCATCGTTTCTTCATACCGGGGGAAAATAAATTTTAAAGAGCTGTGTTATTTAGGTTATCATTCATAGAATTATAATATTGTCCAGTTTAAGATATTAATCAATTGTGGAGTGCAAGCAACACCAACCTAGAAATTGTATATCTAGGTATATCCAGGTGATTAATAATTTATTAATTTATTTAATTAATAAGATGACAATTATTTATTTATTGATTAATTTCGGATGTAATATACAGGTGATTCATTTAGAATATTTATTAATTTCAACGTTTCTTTCAAGGCCTAGAGACCATTATAATATCTAAGATATGTTAGATTTATCTTGATGGATACACGCCCAGGTTGCCGATTTCTATTTTTATTTTAATTATAATACGCAAAATAAAAATGGGCTATTATATAACTTATTAATGTTTATTGATTGTCTATTTAGTTATTTATTTTTCGTATCTTTTAATTAGAGACAATCATTGGATAGATTGGAATGGAAACAATTCTTAGTAAACACGACGCGTATTCAGATTGCCAACATGAGTTTCAAAAATTAAAATGTCGACCAGATTTTCTTTTCTTAAAGATGTCGCCTCATCCATGGATCAAAACGAAGCAGCTAAAATTTCATAAACCAATAATATTTTTAGATCTTTTGAAAGCTTTTGACGTCATTGATAATAACATTTTACTTTCAAAATTACCTTCCAAGGAATTCGTGGTATTGCTCTAGATTGGTTATGTCTGTTCCTTAAACAACGATCTCAAAGAGTAGAAATACCTTATTGGAATAATGGTACATTATGTACACACCTTTCTAATTCTTTGTCAATTGCATGTGGAGTCCCGCAGGGATCGATTTTAGACCCTATTCTATTCCTACTCTACGTAAACGATATGCCCTCGACGATTAGAAACGGAAGAACAGTTCTCTTTGCGGATGATACGAATTTTTTTTGCAATAAAAGAACCCGTAAACAGTACGATATCAAATATTTAAAATTAGTTCCGTAAAAAAAATTGATGGTAAATTAAAAGAAAACTGTTTCAATGCAGTTCTCCATTTCAAATAAACAGCTCTGCACTCCAATTGAAAATGAACGGTGTGCCATTGACTGATGTTAAGGTAAAAAAATTGTTAGGTCTTTCAATTCAGTCAAACCTTAAATGAAACGTCCATTTAAATGAATTGAACACTAAGTTCTTTATGCTGCGCTTTCAGAATTCTTTTAAATTCAGTCAGCCTCCTTACTGCTTGTTGTGTATATTTCGCGAATGTTCATTACCACCTGAGAAATGGCATGCTATTCTGGGAAAATAGGTCTTATTCCCAGACTTTTAAATTACAAAAACGAATAAAAAGCAAATCCCACCCACGTGATTCTTGTAAGCCTCTCTTTATTAATCTACGTATACCGTATACGTACCGTATACGTACCGTATACGTATACCGTATACGTATACCGTATACCATTACCTTATTTCTTCATTTATGAATCAGTGATTTTTATCAAAAATGACTTACTTAAGGGCATGAGTATATTTTCACCAAACGCCGTTGTTTATAACTCCAACACTCGACATAGTAATCATATTTATCACGTGACTGTATCAACAGCTCACTACAAAAAAATTCACATATAATCCATATACATTATTTTACAATACCTTACCCGTTGATATTAAATGATTAAATTCAATGCTAGTCTCGAGTAAAATATTTTCTGCTGCACAACTGTTTCTATATAATTAGAGACTATACCGAACATCCAAAAGGAAAGTAATATTAATTTAACAAAGACATTTAATATATTCTTTACCATTTGGATTGTATAATTGTAAAGAACCTATAACAAGTATTGTACTTCAGCTTCTGGATCAATGACCCCCATCTCGATCAGGTTTTCATCCAGTTTCTCTGATCCTCAAGCAAATGCTGAGAAGGCCCCTTGTTTTGTTTCTGGACGTAAATGTAACTTCAAATTAACTTCTCGCCATAGTACATAACACATAGTTTTTAACTGTTTTTGATGTAAATAAATAAATATTTCATAATGAACTCAGCATTCTAAACTTTTACCTCCCAGGCTATTATTGTAGAAAAAAGGAATTGCATAAATGTCCTGCATATGGGGGTTCATGCATTTACTTTAGAAATAATATTGATTCTATCCCCTTGATGGATTTAAATGTGTATTCCATTACAAATGTTTTTGAAATATCTGTAGTACATCTTCCTACGTTAAAAATTATACTACTTTGCATCTACAGGCCTCCAAAAAAGAAAGCAGTAGATTATATTATATTCTTAAAAAAACTGGAGATAACACTAAACAAAGTCAACATACACTCATTTGAATCCATTGTTGAATGCGGAGATTTTAACATTGATTTTCTGGTTGAATCTTGTGAGAAAGAGGAGTTTCTTAACTTAATTCATTCCTTTAGTTTAGATATTACTGAATATTTCTAGATAAATGTATCTACACGGTTCACACTAAACTCAAAGAAGGCTATCGATCAAAAAAGCATCACTGATCCAAAAATAGTAGCACTGATATACATCAAATAATAATTAACTAAACCACTTCTCGATATGAAATTGAAACAAACAATTTAGGATACATTGATCATGATGTACAAATTCTTACCATTATAAGAAATGCACAGATGCACAGATTCTTACCATTAAAAAAACACTGACACATTAAATAATACACGTATGAGTAGACTGTTTACTAAAAATTAAATAAAATTGTTTTTCAATTACTTGCTGCAAGAGTCATGGGACATGGTTTACAATACTGTTATTACAAACCATAAATATAATTATTTTTCTCCAACACTTTCACTTATGCTTTCATTTTCATTAAAAATACTATTAGTTTTGTACCCTACATCAGTCACACTCATTTTATGAAGGAGAAAGACTTCGAAATATTCATCACTGACTTAACTACAAAAAATACATGGGTCTTATGCACATATCGCAGCCCTACTGGGAATTTGAAAATCTTTTAAAAAAATCTCGAAGGTATTCTAACAAAACTTCAAAAACACAGACAGTATAAAATTATTATTTGCGGTGACTTCAATATAAAGTGCCTCACACAATCCAGTAAGGGAAGCCAATTTAAAGACCTTCTAAAATCATGGAATCTACAAACAATCATAAATACACCAACCTGAATATCTAAAAATAGTAGCACTGCTATAGATCAAATAATAATAGATGCAAATAACCATTGTTTTTCTATTGCTACATTTAATAAAGGTTTCAGTGACCACACTGCCCAGATTCTTACAATTCAAACTGAAACAAAAACCGTGGAACAGACAACTTACAAAGAAATTCGTAACTATTCACAAGGAAACATAATTTCAAAACTTACTCAGATTCAAAAACTAGAATGACGTATATAAAGTAACTGATACAAAAGATAAATTTAATTCTCTCATAAATATATACTTAAGACATTTCAATGCCATTTTTCCTAAAAAACTCAAAGAGATCCAAAATAAGAAAACCAAATTCTGGATTACCATCATAGGCATCAAAGTGTCATGTGAAAGAAAATGCAACATGTATAAAATACTAACAAATAACAAATGAAACTTAGACTTCTTTTCATACTACAAGACATAATTTTATCCTCAAAAAAAGTAATCAAACAAGCAATAATTATGACAAATGATAAGTACATGGCAAATGCACGTAAAAAAACGAAACTATGTGGGACATTATTAAAAAGAATACAGCACCAACTAATAATATATAACTCCACTACAAAAACCAAACTTTACAAGCCTCACAAGAAATAGGTAATATATTCAATGAACACTTTTCACAAATTAGTAAAAGGTTAATCTCTCAACACAGTCTAAACAATGAAACACACCAACCACTAATGTTACACAAATGGTAAATGCCATATTTTTATATGAAACCACCCCCTCTGAAATTTTTAAAATCAAGGGAGAATATATGCTCAGCAGTTCTGGAGAACATTCCAGATTTTCTTATGAAACACAGGGCTCCATGTACAGTGCAACCACTCGCAATTGCTCTCTAAAAACAGGTGTATTCCCAGATATATTCAAAATGCCAAAAATCAAACCAATGTTTAAAAACGGCAATAGTTATGATCCAATGAACTACATACCTATCTCCCTGTTATCAGGATTTTCAAAAATTCTGGAAAGGCTTTCCAATGATAGAATCAAACAGTTTCTCAATGCAAAAAAAAATCCTAATAAACACACAACATTGCTTCAGGAGTAATTGATCCACAGACAGTGACAAACATCAGTCCATCCTCTCATTTGTAAATGACATACTTGTTGCACTAAATCAAAAGGAAATTCCCATTGACCTTTTCTTAGATTTGTCAAAAGCTTTTGACATTATTGACCATTACATACTTTTAACAAAACTAGCAATGCTAGTGATTTGAGGCATTGCAGGCCAATGGATCAAATCATATTTATCAAATCATAGCCAAATAGTTGCCCTCCAGCACACTAAGGAAAACAAAATCTCCTCATACTACTCCTGTCCTCAGATGATAAATTGTGGAGTCCTGCAAGGATCCATCCTTGGGCCAATACTATTCCTTGTATACATAAATGACATGCCTTTGGCTTTAAGGAATAACAATGACTTTGTTTGCAGATGACACAAACATCATCATCAAAGCAAAAACACAACAATCATTAGAAAAAGAAACTCCCAAAACTTTGCATTCACTAGTAAAATGGTTTCAAGACAACGAACTCATCCTAAACACCAGCAAGACAATCTATCTAAATTTCATGAATCCCCAATCTAAAGATAAACTTCACAGCATTTGCTCATAAATAATAACCCTGAAACAATATCTCATGAAACTACCTTCCTCAGTCTAACAATTCAAGAAAACCTAAAATTGAATGCTCACATCTCAAATCTTAACAAGAAGTTGATCAAATCTTACTATGCCCTCAGGTCAAGCTCCAACATTGAGACACTTCTGGGGAAATGCCCCTGAAAGCACTCGCACATTTATTATCCAAAAAAGATTACTGCGAACAATGACCAACATTCATAAGCTGGAGTCTTTGCAAACCCTTGTTCAATAAACTAAAGATTGTTCTTCTACCATGCTTGTATATATTTGAATTAGTGGTCTTCACAAAACAGGATTCTCATGGAAAACAAAGACACTTTTACTCTAAATTCTAATGTACACAACTACAACACTTGTCCAAAGGATAACCTACATGTTTCCCATTATGAAATTGCACTTTATCAAAAAAGTACCCTAATAGAGGGCATTACACTTTACAATGAACTGTGCAATAATAATAACACAATTCATACATTTTAAAATAAATTGAAATCTTTCCTGTGTAACAACATGTTATAGGAGAAATATGGAATATTCCAAAAATGGTGCCATGATAAAGGTTTAATAATAAATGACAAAAAGACTAAAATACTGCATATCACAGCTCCAAAAATTGCAAGAGCACAAGTTAAAATATTCTTTCACAAAGCTGATTACATACATAAAGACTTTAAGAACTGTCAATGTAATAATATAATTAATTCTGTAAGCAAATTGAAGTAAGAATTGAATTGAAGTATTGGTGTAACTTTTGATCAAAATCTGAGCTGGAGGGACCAGAACTTGGAATTAAGCAAGAAAATAAGAACATGTGTTTGAAAACTAATGAGAATTAAAGATTTTGTATCTTAAAAAATTTCCAAATTGGTCTACTTCTCATTAATAGTTTCTGATCAGCTATGGAATTCGATTGAGGGGGGCTGCAGCAAAATCGCATGTAGATATTATACAGAACCTACAGAATAAATGTATTATAAGCCTCATTGAAAAAATGAGCATAACAAACCTAACCCTGGAAGGGGAGTGCTGCAATGCATGGAATCATGACTGTTAAAATACTGTATGAATTTCAAATTCTACAAAAAAAATTTTTCAATGAAAAATACTGACAAATTAGTGGGCACAGCTATGAAACTAGAAAAAAAACAGCACAATTTCATACTTCCAGAGACTTTGAATAAATTTGGAGAGATGATGCTTATCACAGCCTTTCCAAAACTGCTCAATTCAATGCCGGATGAAATATTAGAAGTTACATCTAAAAGGGAATTGAAAAAAAAAAAAAAATAAAAAATAAAAATAAAAAAAAAATACTGACATAATTATTAGTTGACAAATTACAATCAAATTATTATCTAAAATATAAAATAAAAATAAAATAGAATAACCCAAATATAAAAACAAACAATAAGACTGAATGAGAGTAACAGGAACATTATACATTATTTACAAATTATCATCTTGTGATGACAGCAGTATGAAGATTTAGCTGTACATAATTAACAACATGAAAACTTGTAATGACAAAAAGAAATCACAATCATCAAATTATTATCTAAACAAACAAATTGAAACTAGATGGCAGTTGGCTACAGGCAAAATTAGTATTAAGTTATACTTCATTAGCATGTTGAAGACTTGTAGTGACAAAGCAAATCAGCAAATAATAGGACACACAAACAAAACTTATTCTATACAGTGACCAATTAACAATTGACATAATTATTAGTTGACAAATTACAATCAAATTATTATCTAAAATATAAAATAAAAATAAAATAGAACAACCCAAATACAAAAAACAAACAATAAAACTGAATGAGAGTAACAGGAACATTATACATTATTTACAAATTATCATCTTGTGATGGCAGCAGTTTACAGTATGAAGATTTAGTTGTACATAATTAACAACATGAAAACTTGTAATGACATGGTTAATTTTTGAGAAAAACATTTTGATTTCAAAAGAGTGAAGAATAGTCAAATTTTGAACTATATTAGGCTTTCACAAGGATTAAGATTAATTGATTAATGATTTGCTGCATATCTGGAAATACTTTTTTATGACACATGAAAATATTTTTATAATTTCTTAAGAAAATGGCTTTTTGTAGTAGTCCTTTCTGTTTAAAAAAATGCTGTTGTTATATTTTTTGAAGATGACATAGAGGACAGAATATAATCTTGGAAACCAATGTTTGGTTTCCCTAAGGGCAGCAAAAATTTATTTTCTTCATTACACAATTTATTTATTGTAATACAGGTTAATGTCTCTTTTCTTCAACAAGTATTATTGTGATATTCTCTCCATAATTCAAGAACATACATTTATTCAGTTGTAGTTATTCCTTCACTTTCCCTACATTGTCTCCGGGTACATCAGTATGATGTACCTTGGGACACACGTACATAAACAAATTATCTCAAAAAGAACCTTATAGAATGTTCTTAAAAAATAATATTATTACTCATAAATGTTTTGAGATGTAGCATACCAAAAAGAGGAACATCTAGAATTTTCTATCCAAAAGAAAAAAGGAATCAAAAATGAAAAGTCTTCCTAGTTTCCCTCACATTTCTAAGATTTCCTTTCCAATAAAGATATTAAACCTTGTTTGTTTATACTTTCTGGCTATCACCAGAAATTTCAGATTTGCATGAAAAATCTTCATTTCTTCAATCTCTGTTTCCTAATGCAAACTTAAAAGTTAGTAGGTATGCCATATGAAATATGCAGGTTGTTTCTTTGAGTAAAAATCTTACTAAGATTATGAGTTTAGCAGACCTTTTATGTTCATTTATTTATTTACATCAAAAACAGTTAAAAACTGTGTGTGATGTGCTATGGGGAGAAGTTAATTTGAAGTTACATTTATTTAATTAATTTGAAGTTACATTTATTTCCGAGTGCATCCAAAACCCTTACTAGTACCTGCAATGAAAGAAAGGTTGGAGGGTACGACCTGAATAAGTTAAAAATAACTAACTAGTTACTGGGATACTGATAATATTTCCGACAAACACCTTAATTTAAAAAAATGTACATAACCTTTAAAAAAATATTATTTCAAAAATATTAACGGGGAGTGAAATTGTTTCTCCCTAAAATATTTGGTTATGACTGTGGTGTCGCTGTATAGGCGGGTTTTGTATATTGATTAATTGATGTTTCTGAACGCGTCAAAGGCTATGATTATTTTTTTAATTTATTTATTTTTATTTGCAATTTGTTCATTTGAACAATAGGCAAATCTTTTAACAAAGTTACAATGGCATGTGAAGAAACTGGCATTCTCAGTCCTTCGTGAATTCATTTTCAGTAATGATCAAATAAATGGTATAAATCACAAATATAACATAGGACAAATATGATCAAGACAGAAAAACAACAGACAATATATAAATACATTTACAATTCTGGCGATCATGAACGTAATTATGTTTATATATATATATATATATATATATATATATATATATATATATATATATTGTAGCGATACAGATTTCGTCATACCGTTTGAAACGAAATTCATGCCAGGAAAATTAAATTAAATAAACAGATTCGGCCACCCTGAGTAATACTGGGAACAGATTGCGACACAGCGTTGCGCGCGCAACCCCGCTTATCGCGACAGCCGTCTCCGCCTCCGGCCCATTAAGAGAGTAGTTACAAGGGTCGGCGGCGACAGATTCACTGTGGAGCACGTGTTCGCATGGCCAGCTGCACGAACCTTCGAGATTGCTTTTGAAATCGACAAATTCTTTCACGGACAACGCCCGTCTTGTGCGAGCATGTTCTCGAAGGGCAAAGAAAATTTCTGGACGCTCACAGTTATGCAAAGAGTCGGAACTCCATTCACTACCCTTGTCACCATTGGTCAAAATAACGCAATGCGCCATTTCTTTCAGCCAATAGCGACGCAACTTTCTTAAGGAGCCAGAACATGCAAGAAAACGAGTGGGGGGTAAAAGTTAACGTAATAAGATTTGACTTAGAAAAATTTCAGAAAGTGCAGAGCATCAGACGGGGCCAGATCTTTTAGACGGGGAGCAGTCGGGAGAGAATCTTCTCTGGGGGGATAATTATTCGTCGGGGAGAGACCAGCGTGTCTCTGAAAGACTTGTAATGTTGTCGGAAGGAGCCTGAGTTCTAGGCTGAGGGCAGTTAGGAGAAAAAACTTATCTGGGGTGGGATTATTCGGGCGAATGTGCCTATGTGGGATTTTATTATTTTGCTGCGAGTTTTGAGCACTGTGCCGGCTGCAGTAGACAGAGAAAATTCTCTGGGGTGGGAATTCGTCGTGAGGCGAATGTTTCTCCGAAGAAGTTGTAAACTGTCCGAAGTTGAGTCCGACAATTATTATCACGGAAATCAGAGAGACGCATGATCGACCACTACGTTCCTGAGATTGTGAACGCCCGGCCGCTCCAAGTCTACAAGTCTACAAGTCTACCAGTCTACCAGTTCAACCAGACAGACTCCCAGACGTCGTTTCAACGCCAGCCACGCGCCACCGCCCTTTGTGGTGACGCCATCAGACAACCGGACTGCCAGGCGCCATCGCCCCGGCCGCGCCCTCGACCGCGCCGCCGCCTACCCTTGGCCGCGCCGCCGCCTTTGAGGGTGACGACCTCAGACACCCAGACCAGCTGACCCGCGTGCCTGGGTGGGCACAAGGACGTTGTCTCGGCAGCGCCCCCCCTACAAAGGTCGCCGCCGTCTCCCCTCGACGGGAACGCGCCCGTTCCGGGCCCACAAAAGGGTATTCATCCCTGCGAAAATCCTGTAATGCGGTGTCGCGCTAAGACACAGTAATCTGTAATATTTGTTACAATTGTGATGCTAACTATAAGTCTTCCTAATTTCTAAGCTTTATACTGGCTACTAACTTTTCATCTTCTTATCTGTCCACCTATTTTTCAGATTTCCGATTCTATTTAATGTGTAACTTCCCTGGGGCATTTTGAATTATTTTGCCCAGGAATAAAAGTGATTTTACCAGTGATCAAAGTGTTTCTTTCATGTTACCAGTATTTGTTAACAATTCCTTCCATCACCGACTGAGCTACAAGGGCCGCTTACCGGGCGTTCTCTCACGAGACGACCGGGAGTGTTACAATATATATATATATATATATATATATATATATATATATATATACATATACACACACATACATACATACATACGTACTCACACATATATACATATATACAAGAATAAATTTAAGCTGTTTTACTTAGTTACAGTGCAATTTACTATAACAGTACAATATACATTTGGTTTGTTAATGATCGAACCTATTTAAGAGGTCCAGGGGATGAAATCTGCACAATCTTCTTAATTCTTGGCTATTGTCAAGTAGGTTTAATGCAAGGTAATTTGGATGGTTTTCTAAGCGGTTATAATATTTTTGGAATCTGAATTGGACTTCTTGGTTTACTGTAGGTATGTGTAAGTCATTGTGTAATGTTGTGTTTGAAACAAACCACGGGGCATTGGCAAGCAATCTTAGAGTTTTTGATTGGAATCGTTGCAGTATTTCTAGGTTTGAGTTAGCCGCAGTGCCCCAAAGTTCTATTCCGTAGGTCCAAACAGGTTTTATTGTTGATTTATAAATCAGTACTTTATTAGCCAATGAAAGAGACGATTGTTTGCCTAGAAGCCAATAATATTGCTTGATTTTGATTTCGAGAGCTGTTCTTTTCTTTCTGATGTGTGTCTTCCAAGTCATTTTTCGATCTAGATGTAGACCAAGATATTTTACACAATCTGCCTGTGGTATATCCTTGTTGCTGATTTTAATTGGAGGACATCTATTTGGTCTGAGTGCAAACGTTACATGGACAGATTTACTTTCATTAGTTTTTATACGCCACTTTGTGAACCATTCCTGCAGCACAGTGAGGTATTCTTGAAGATTTTCTGATGCTTCGATGGCATTTTCATGAGAAGTTAAAAACGCTGTGTCGTCAGCAAACATGGCTGACGTGATGTCCGTTGAAACAGGTAGGTCGGCCGTGTATAGTAGATACAGTAGTGGACCGAGAACACTACCTTGCGGTACTCCAGCTGCGACAGGATAGAATGATGATGTTTCTTCCTTAAATTTTATTTGAAAACGTCTTTCAGTAAGATAGGAGCGAAGTAGTGCAAAAAACGGGTGGGGTAACATATTTTTGATTTTATATAAGAGTCCTGAGTGCCACACCTTGTCAAAAGCTTGGACTACATCCAAAAAGACACCAGAACAATAACGTTTCTTCTCCAGCGCTTCATTAATGACTTTTACTATTCTGTGGATTTGTTCGGTAGGGGCATGTTTCAACCTAAAGCCGAATTGGTAGTCTGGAATGATGTTGTTTTCTGCTATGATTGGAAGTATCCGCTTGAGGAGAAGCTTTTCAAAGATTTTTGACAAGATTGGTAATAAGCTTATCGGTCTATACGAGGATACTTCGGAAATAGGTTTCCCCGGTTTTGGTATGACAATAATTTGACTGTATTTCCATTGAGAGGGAAAATGTCCAATTCTGATGATGGCGTTGAAAATTGAGGTTACCAATGCTAGTGCTTTTTTTGGCAGGTTTCTTAGAACAATGCCGGTGATGAGATCGTAGCCAGGTGCTTTATGAGGATTAATTTGTTTTATTGCATATGAAACTTCGGTTGTCTTGAAATGCTTTATTAGTAAAGACATTTGATATGGTGCATTAATGAACTGAATAATATTTCTTTCTTGTTCTTCTTCATCTGATGGGAATGGTTGGAAAACTTTTGCAAAATGTTCCGCAAATACTGTTGCCTTTTCGTGGTTTGTTCTAGCCCATTTTCCATGTTTATCACGTATAGGCGGCACAGGTTTGATTGGTCGTTTAATGCGTTTGGTGGCTTTCCATAGGGAGTAGTCGTTGTCTTTGGTTGGTGATAGTCTTTCAAGATACTCTTTGGTTTTATTTTCATGTAGGTCTTGAAGAAATCTTTTAAGATCCTGCGCTGCCCTGTTGAAGTTTCGTTTATCATTTGGATCATGCGTGGTTTGCCAAACTTTCTTAAGTCTCCTCTTATTTCTTTTCATTTCGTCAACTATTTTGGGGTATTTGTGAGAAGCTGTTCCGTACGTTTCTGGTGTAGCGTACCATGCTGCTTGTTGGATACTAGTAGTTAAAAATTCAACTGCTTCATCTATATCGAATTCACTTTTTAGAGGAACGTTTGCAGTAATATTTACATTAAGCCATGTTTGAAAGTCACTCCAATTCGTTTTTTTATTGGAAATACTAGGTTTAAAATTATTTTCTATTATATGAGAGCTAATAGTTAATATTACTGGAGAGTGATCGGAAGACAATTCGAGAGAATTTTCAATTGATGTAAAGCTCTGATTTGTTCCTTTCATGATAAAGAAATCAAGTAAGTCCGGCAGCTTATTACAGTCGGTTGGCCAGTACGTTGGCTCTCCTGTCGATAGCGGTTCTGCGTTGAGTGACGTGACTACGTTGAGTAGTGTTTTTCCTCGTAAAGTCGACAGTCTTGACCCCCACTGCGAATGTTTTGAGTTGTAGTCACCTCCAGAGATGAACCTTGCACCCAACGTATCGAAATATTCTCTATACATTTGTTCCGTTATTTTATGCTTTGGAGGGCTATAGACAGCTGACACTGTCAATGAATCGAAACTGTCATAAACTAGTACAGATGTGGCTTGCAGGTAATCATTTTCAAATTTTGATTTCAAAGAATGCTGTATGTTTCTTCTTATTATTATCGCCGTACCTCCATGGGCTGTGCCATCTGGGTGTTTTGTATCATATATTTCATAGTTAGGTAGTTTAAAGAAACTTTTTTCTGTGAAATGAGTTTCTGAGATGAGCATTACGTCAATTTTTTCGTCTTGCAGAAAATTGTTAATTTTTCTGCAATGTTGCGCTAGTCCATTGGCATTCCATACACCAATACGAAATGTCTTCATAATTTGCTTATTACTTTGGTCATGAGGCTTATCAGGTTGGAGATTTGTTCACTTTGCTTGGTTAGTATTGATTCAAATTTTTGAAAAGTTTCTTGAACAGTTGATATTAGTTGTGCAATTTCAGTATTACTATTATCATTTATGACTTGATGTGATGGAGGGTACTTGGCTACGTTGGCCCAAGTGCGGTGTTGCATTTCGCTAGGTACGTTACTACTTAAAAGTTTGTTGTTTCGATGGTGTGAGTGAGAAAGATACGAATTTTGTGTATTCTGGGGATATTTACTTTGTCTTATTTCTTGGTAGACTTCGCATCCCTTGTAGTTTGCTGGGTGGTTTTGCTCACATAGAGCACATTTAGGTGGGTCTTCTTTTCGCTTTTTACAGACTTCGGTCGGATGATTTTCTCCACATTTCACACAGCGATGTTTTCGATGGCAGTAAGTCCTTGTATGTCCATATTCTTGACATCTTTTGCGTTGTACGATTTCTTTCTTCTTTCGAGGTGCTTCTATTTTGATTTTGCAGTTCAGTAAACTATCTATGTTATAAATATCTTTATTATTTTTGCTAGGTTGTAGATCTATGAAGAAGAGAGGGAGTGGCGCTTTTGTTTGTCTGTGTTGGATATTATAAATTTGGCGAACCTTGTGGCCGTAGCTTTCAATTTCCTCTTGCAGTTCCTTAACATCTGCATTTGCGTGAATTTGTTTAAGCACAACTCTAAAAGAACGCTCGTCTTTGAGCTGATATGTATGAAATTGCAATTTTTTATTTTCAAAATGTTTTATGAGCTTTCTATATGCTTCAACTGTACTTAATATGACTTTGACACTGTCACTGTTCAGTAATTTATAGCTGTATTCCTCTTTTTTTAATACTTCTTCAATGCATTTTTTTAAGATATTCACATCTTTTATTCCTGGTAGAAAAATGGGTGGAATTTTATTACCATTGGTTCGTTCGTTGGATTCAGATTTTTCTATTGTGTTGTTTTCTGGTTCTGTAGAAGAAAGAAGTTCAAATTTGTTGTAATTTGTAATACTTTCTGTAGCTGGCATTTTCTTTAGAGCTCTTTGTGAAGGTTCACTATTTTTTCGTTTCCGCCGTCTCGGGACAACTTCTTGCCACTCCAGAGTGTTATCGCACGTACCTTCAACAGATGACATTGTTGATACGTCTGTTGTACTACTGCTTTGTTGTGCTAATCTATCGGTCTTCTGACAATCCGTATCTGCACTGCTTGTTGATAGCGGTAACTGTGGTTGCTGCGTCAGAAGTTGCTGTAGTTGATCTAGTTGCAGAGGCGGTTGTGGAGGCACATGATATTGAGTTAGAAGTTGAGAGAGTTGTATTTCTACCATTTGTTGCTGATGTTTGAGGTGTTGTAGTTGTTGCTGAAGAAGTTCTTGCTGTTGAAGTATTGCTTGATCTGGGATGGGTTGCACAGATTCACTGTTAAACGAGTTTTCACCACCACTTTCACTATAGGTAGCGTCCATTGCGCTTCGAATTAGTTGCCCCGTAACGGAGCAACTACTTGTGGCCATTCACTAGTCTAAAAATGATTTATTGGTTTTTACTACAACTAAAATAACACTTTTTCGGAACGTGGCACTGTTCGCACCGCTCACACGAACGACACTAAGGCTATGATTAGACTATTAGTCCCGTTAGTGTAGTGAATGTACTATCCCCAGAGGTGGCAGTGTACCACCCTCGCTGGATGGTAAAATCTGACTCCAACATACACGTAAACTTGCGGGGGGTTTTCCTCTCCAGATATCTCCCTCCCCAGCGTGGCACGGTCCCTTCCACAAGGGGAGAGGTTAGGACAAGGAAGAGGAAGGATGCGTGGATCGTTTGTTGAAGCATTGCTCCAGCACATTGCGACGTAACGATGTCGATGTTTTCAAAACATCGATGGTTGTATAAAATCATCTATGTATTTAACATCCATTTTTTGAAGCCGATATTTTTTATTGTCGATTTTTGTGTTCGATGTTTTTACGTTTTGACATTTTTTAATGAAAAAGACATTATAAAAAAATTCTAAAATACTTTTCAGATACCCATAAACTGAATATTCTAAAAACTAAAGTTACCACCACCGGGACAGGTGGCTCAGGGTATCTATGGATGTCACTGCAGTGCCTCTGACCGAGAGGTTCTAGGTTTGAGTTCTGACAGTGGTAGGATTTTCGACACTAACTTGTCTGCTAGTGATATAGTTTTCCGTGGCTTCCCCGATCAACACCAGGCGATTGTCGGAGCAGATCCCTAACAAACGGGCCACGGATCACGCGCGATCTTTCTTTCCCCTTCCTTGTGCTATCCTCACTCTTTACTTACACACACACTATGAACCATGCCGGGAGCTTAGAGTTTGTCTCGGCTGGGGCGGAGCACCGCTTGTGGGAGATACCTGATTGTGGAAAACCCCACTAGCTGACGGTAGGTCGGCGCCAGATCTCGCCATACCCGCCGAGGAAGACCACCGCCACCTCCAAAGCAAAAAAATCACTTCACTTACGGGACAAACGACCTAGTAGTTGACGCGCCCGGAATCACTAACAATCAATCAAATCAATCAATCATTTTCATGGGGCTCTAGGACCGACCAGTCACTATCGCTGCAGAGACGGCGGCAATGCTGACAAACCAGCCGGTCTCGGAGGTCGCGATATCGCAGTCACTAAAGTGGCCTTTTCAAATGTTGTACAGCTGCTGTAGACCCACGCGAAACGAGTTTGCATGATGGACGAAAATGGGAAAATGCAAGTTGCCGTTACTTCCTCCCAGGAACTCATTTTGTTCCGTGCATGACTCTAAGGATGAGAGTTCAGGTAGAGGTCACGTAAACCTTATTTTTGTAGGACTTTTTCTTCATTAATCCAATCGTCATAAGTGAAGGTTGCTGTGCTAAAATTTATTTTTAGTTACTGCGTCTGAGTCGTTTCCCTTTAAATTTCTCCTTATAATCGTTTTACTTTCTGGTATATGTAGTGTAGAGAAAGTTTTGTAATGCTGATACCGAAAGGTGTTTTTTCAAAACGTTCGTCCGTCCGTTTTTGAACCTATACTATCGCCTAAACATTACGATGAAAAAATTCCCAAATGATCTGGCTGACTTGAGACCCACGATTTCGGGACGGATAATTTAATTATGGGGGTATATTTCATGAAGTCCCAATGACATTTTCGAATTTTTCCCCATTACGCCTACAATTTTGACTTTGACTATAGAGATATAAAGAAAGTTGCGTAATGCTGCGGAAAATCGATTTCAAGGTTTCAACAGAAATACACGTTTTGGGGTCCCCTGATACAAAACAAGTGTTGTGCCCCCAAAAAGTCCTTCCGTTCGTTTGTTCGCCTGTTTGTCCGTCCATCTATCCGCCTGTCCGTCCGTTTGTGAACACCACTAGAGCCTAAACCATACGTTGGGTTTTTCCAAAATGGATATTCCCCGGACGATCTTGCTCGACCCGAGGCTTTTGAAAAACAATCTTTAAAATTTGGGGGTACTTTACAAGTCCCTGGGACATTCTCAAAATTTTCTCAAAAATGACTACAAACTTTTTCTTTACAATTTTGGTAGGAATAGTGCTAATTCTACTCTATAAGATGACATACTACACACCATTCTACTCTTTTCTTTTTTTAAGAAATTCAAAAAGGTAATGTTTTTCACTTGTCTTTCACGTCGTTAATATTTACATGAGCGACGATTTGTTCACATTATTGCATTTTTGTGATTTAAATGTATTATAAAATTTCTCTAAAACTCAAAAGTTTTCTGTGAAAACGAGTTCATATTTCCATATTTTCAGAAACGCTCACACGTCAGTTTCTCAAAAACAGCCCCAATTTTTTTCTTGAAAATTTTTGTGGGATAGTGATAATGCACTATTGAAGATGGTATGAAATGTAATAATTTTGCTGTATTCTTTTGTTTTTTTTCAAAAATTACAGAAATGTGGTTTTTTTAAAAATCTCTCACGCCGTTAATGTGTACATTTTCGGCGTTTTGTGTACATTACTAGTGGACTCGGCAATGCTTCGCTTTTGCAATGATTTATACTACAAACGCTACTCTGGTCACGTACTTGTTAATCATATTTCACGCTACGCTCTGCAAACGTTTTAATAGATGAAATACTTCCTCGCGATTATGGATTTGTTCAATGTCCTAGCTTGGACATTGTTCTTATGGTATTGTTAAATCGTTCTCCTTCAAGTGTGGACACGCTATGACACTGTCAAGGAGAAATTTCATTTACTTCTCCGAGATAATGTTCAAGTATTAGTTCCGGTGGATATTTCATAATTGCAGGGGCAAAACATGCTGAGAATCGCAATTAATACTTGACAGGAGCGGAAGGGTTGCGTAGAGCTTCTTGAGGGGCGCTTGAGCCATCATTAACGCATAAAATCATCAACGTGCGTGTATATGCGACAGACATTCGCATATGCCCATTGTATCATGCCTGTATTCTTCGCTAAAATGCAAGTAATAAGTTGACAGAGTAGTAACTCCATCGGATGAACAGGAACGGCAGCCCATAAAACACGAACAAACGAACATTGATTTTTATATGTTAGATTACGTTTGTGAGTAAAAGTGTTTCAAATTACTTGCAATAAAGTTTTTCGAAAACTCACAAGATTTCTGTGAAAAAGAGCTTCAAATTTTGTATTTATAGTAATGCTTAAACGCCATTTTCTTAAAATCGTCCCCAAATTTCTCAACAAAAATATTCTTATAGGAGAAGATTTTTCTTTTCTATAATATTCTTAAAGTAATATTAATGTTCTCTTATTAGGAATCCGAAAAATTTAGATTATTAAAAAAAAATGTTTTTAGGTGGCGATAGATGGTAGCTGGTATGTGGCAACACCGAAAAGCTTGCCCAAACCAAAAAGTAGAAAACCAATTAGTTCGAGAATGTCTGTGACATTCTGTAGCACCACTATTTCTTTAATCTTTTGGTTCGAAGAGAAAAAATATTATTTATAAAGATTTCGCAAGTACAATTTTCGTTTAAATCTCCAAATTTTCAAAAACTACAAAGCATAACAAATTTTGAATCCCTTCCTAAAACTACAGTTGGGACCAGAGGCTCCTTAGTTTTTCCCAGTTTCTGGGGACACTGGAAATTAGTAATATAGAAAATAGTGTTTTTTCAATTGTTTAAACAATACAATGGGCAACAACTTATTTTCGACAAAGCCTCTAGTAAAAGAGGCTCTTGCAGAGCAAGCGTAGCGTGCTATTCGTAAATGTTCAATTTGTAACTCTAGAAAAACCGTAGTGTGCGTATTGTACAACAGCGTAGCTCCGTCTTAAACGTCCTCTGACGACGTGTTGGTCAGCGATCCGTGCGGAGATAAATTAATACTACGTCAATTTACCATTCGTAATACAGCATCATTCTGCTAAATCTAACCAAAACGTGAATGTTTTTAATACATTTTGGAATACATACATGGGAAGTAGAAGTTTTGAATAATTTCTAAGGAAAGAAATAATTTAAATCTAATGTAAATTGTCCATTGAAAACGAATAGTGGAATCACGAGAACAAGAATTTTTATTCTTTTCATGAAAGTATTTAGAAATGTATGTAATCTAAGTAGTAAATAAGGGTATCTAGGAGGTAATAATATTTGTTAGGATGTAATAACAAACTTACGTCTTTCCTTTCTAGGTCTATTGGACAAGTAAAAAACAATATAATACAAGGTTCTTTCCTTCATGATTGCTGCGTTTAATTGCAGAACAGTGTGCCCCTTTTGACATACGCATTTTTATTAATGTATTAACTGGAAAAGTATAATAATTCAGCTAGTGCATATCAAATATGTTCCAGTTCATGTCAAATGTTGGGTTAAAATTTTAATTTGATGTAATTTTACGTGTTATTTAATGACTTGTCCTTGAAATCCTAGGAATATAATACCACGAGGCCAAGAAACAACACGAATTATTTTTTAATTTTTTAACCAGCTCTTAAGAAACGCAATTTTACAAAAAATCTGTATGCTTCAGTAGCAGATATCCGTAGTTTTACTTTATCTCCTCCAGGATCGCTGTATGCGCCCGCATCCCTAAAGAGTCAAAAGACGGGCTAACCTGCGGTATTGTATTGAAATGTTTACTATGGTAAAACGATGCTCAAGTATTGAAATAAATCTGTGCATGCCATGGAGCTATTACTAGCTCTATGGTGAATGCAATAAAAACAAAATACTTTCATCTGACCGGATCGGCTTACTGCTGACCAGCGAGAGAGAGCAATAGAAATTTATTGAGTGGCGGGCGATGTTCCCCCTACATTTGAAACTTTTTGAAAGGGCAATCTTCATCTTTTCTGTTGGAAACATCAGAATGTTCGCGTATTGCTGAATTCGACCAAAGTGTACGTAGAAGATATGTACTATTTAAAATATGTTGAGTTTAGTCTAGATTAATTAAAAATAATATTGAGTTTGTTTGCTTATTCATAGTACAAATTAATTTATTTGTATCTTCTGCTTAGTGACACTTTATTAAAACAATATTTTGAGTCGTACAGTTTTGATTATTAATATTCATTATTAAACCTTTAAGTCGATATGACTACGAAAGTAATTTATTACCCCTTCTGCTTCGAATACTTTTGTCGTTCTATTCATACAAATTATGTGCTCAACAAGATGAGAGCACTTTAATGTGACACACCTACAAACATTACCCCCCAAACGCCCAAATAGTGTACTTTTAGGCAAGAATCTGTAACAAATCTTACTTTAATTTGCCATCAGAAAACATGGCAGTTAGTAGTGCAAATTGCTTCAAGCAGGAGCGTTGTATTTGCACACAATTCCTCTCTACATAACTCAAGCTCGTTGCTACTGACTTTAATGTCTCATTAAGTGATTTGTATACATGAATCAAAATAAATGTAAGTCAGTAAGGCTGTCTGTACTAAGGTGCTACAATATTCCATACTTTCTCGCATTATTGGGAATGGTTACGTAATATAATATTGATATTTCTCCCATTACCAACAGTCCAAATAAATTCAAATGAATCACCTGCTATTATTTCGCTAATAAGGAAGAATAGCCCTTTCCGATTACTACAAAAGAGACAAAAATGAATAAATCTCATCTGTTACAATTTTGCAGCACGTTATACAATGAAGCAAGGGTAATTTCACGTACAAATTAAAGATCCGGAACTGAAAACTTTACAAAATAAATAAATATATTTGTTCAGAACGAAAAAAAATTAAGCAAAAAATAAAAAGGCAGTCGAATTGTGTAACTTGATATCTGAGTTAATTTTTCTTTCTGAACAAATATATTAATTTCTTTTATAAATAATAACTTACATATTTCTGGTGTGTTTCTATACTTCTATAATGCCAATTTTTGTCTAGAATAATTTTTTCAAACCAATTTTTGAATACTTATTTTTAAAACTCTTCATTTTATTATTATTATTATTATTATTATTATTATTATTATTATTATTATTATTATTATTATTACTGTTTGGATAACTCTTCATTTTTAAATGGTAAATCTGAACCATTAAAAATGCTGGACAATTATCTGGAAATAAAAAAGCGTTTATGTATTTTAATACTAGTTTATATTCATCCTCGACTATTGAATGTCTGTTTTCCTTTGCAGGTTTTATACATTTGCCAACTAGGAAGTTATTATCTGATGATTTGTTTGAAAAATTAATCATTTAAAAAGGAAATTCTATTTCTTTGCATTAGACATATTTTTTGATATAATTTTATATTTGAAAATGTTTATACATTATACATTATTGTTATTATACATTACAATAATTTTTTTCAGAAATTTGTATGAATTTCAAATTACTAATTTACAGTTATCTACAATTACAATATATTGTTGCAATAAAAATATAAGGTAAAAATTATTATATATTTATAGTATTTTTAGTATTTTAAATGCGTATGTATTTAGCACATGAAGTCTAATGTATGTATTTAAATACTTATTTATAAAGTGTTGTGGTTAAGTATTTAAATACTAAATTTAAAGTATTTTGTCCAACCCTGGTTGTGACGCATTTTCCGTTGAAAGAGTCAGCAAGCTGTCTGCATACATCCAGAAGGTGTATCTTTTTCAATTCAGAAGCCTACAATGAAAAATGTGTAATATTTATTAATTGGTGATTTCTTCCATAAATACGTTATATGTTAATGCATTTTGATAGTTGCAGTAAAGTCATGTAATTTACTACTTTAAGAGCAGAAGCGTCAAGCGTATCCCAAGTGCCATAAAAAGGACAACCTTGCGTAAAACGGAAATCTCCCTAAACCGGAGGTTTTTTGTGTCTCGATCGATTCCAGCTTAACTGTTATGTAGATGAATAAATGCCCTAAGTTTTCCAGACTGAAATGGCTCAGTGGAAAACTCTTAGCTTGTAATTTTTACTTTCTCGTTACGGAGTAGAGGGATTGCTGCGCGGAAAAACAGCGAATTTTTGACAGAAAAACTCTTATTAAAGGGCCCTTCCAGTTGCTGATTTTAGAAAAAAATCTTTAACCACGCTTTGTGGGTCCAAGTTTTGTAGCAAAGTTTTGTGGGTTCTTCATACCGAAAAACCGAGTGACGGCAAAACGTCTGTTGTGTCACGTCTGTCAGACTGTGAACTAGTTGCTAAACTGTTCAGCCGATTTTTACAAAATTGATATTCCTTAATGCATTTGACTGATGTCGCGGACCCTAGAATTTGAAACCGATGTTTTAATTTGTGGGGTACTTTACATTAAGCATCTGGAACATTTTGCAAATTTCCAAAAAATGGGTCCATCGTTTCTAAGTACTTGCTTTTGACGTGTTGTTGGGTGTGTAGGACGTTTAAGATAATGGTGCAGGTCTCACGTTCGTTGAAAACCCCGCTTTTTCTAAAATTACAAAAGTTAAAAAAATTTTCTTGTTCCTACAATTAAATATTAAAGATAGAGATTTTTCTCCTAATAAAATCTTGAATCAAAGATAAATTTTGAAATAATGCACAATTTTTGGAAAATTTGAGTACTTTTCGCATAATTTTACGTGAAAATAGGGCGAGCAAGTAAGTGCTGTTTTAGCACAGCTAATTTATAAATACTGACTACATCACTTGGCTTAAAGATTACTTTTGAAGAATAAATTTTATCAAGAAAAAACATGTCTTCGGCAATGAATCTGCCAACATTTATGGAACTTGTGCAATTTTCGAAATTTTATACTTTTAGCATAACTTGTAGGCAATGCGTTGCCTGTGAGACTTTGGACGGGAGGGCCTAGATTTCGAGTGCCCGATAGTGGAATTTCGACATTGCCTACATACTGGAATTTAACTAGTGTCGAGATCTAAATTTTATCGGTCGGTTGCTGTAATTCAGTAAAAATTGCTCAAAGCGGAACTTCTATAATACGGAAATCTGTCTAATGTCAAAATATGTCACGGTTCTGCCAAACATAAATTCTACAATATTACTCTGCATAATGCGGAATCTTGTCTAATATGAAAAAAATGCTGGTCCCTTGAAGTTCCGTATGGAGTGGTATGGAGTTTAGTGTTGAGTTTTAATTGCATGCGTGCTATTATCTCAGTGATAATCAACCATTTTTCATGTAATTAATGTGAATGTTTAGTTAAATAAACGAAAAAAACATATTTGTCAGAATTTCATTGTATAGTTGTATTGAGTTTCTAACCCAGTTTCTAAATAGATGCGCTCTCTACATTACCTTGGTTATGCTAACGATCTGTTGATTAAACAACTGTCATTTGGCCCGTTCTAACAATACGAATGTACTTCATCCTGTTTTCAATGTTCGTGAATATACTCGAACAGAAATCCACAGAGAGGTCGCGGTTCATTGGCCTTCTTGAAGTCGAAAGTGCTTGCATTTTAAATGAAATGTTTGCGGTTTCGTGCGTGAAGTTATCGTGACGAAAATCTAAAAACAAATAGACTCTTGTCTGGAAGGAACAATGGTGCGATGTATTTAACAAGCTTTCACTTCAGGATTAATTTTGGATTGTCGTTTTATACTTCAATTTCTATACAATTTTAGGCTTTATTTTGTCTATCGCATTATATTAATGTTAATAAAAGTTGTGTCACAACAATTTTCCATTTAGATGTTTTGAATAACACAGATTACTTCATGGTTTCTCAAAGGATAGTTTTAGCCAAGAAGAAAATGGTTGCATATTTGCCTCTTCAAATGGTTTTTAACGGTTGAAAGATTTAAGTTAATTTCCTCGACCGTCTATATTGAAATGACCATTCATGATGATGATCCAGGATTTTTCTTTCTTTCTTTCTTTCTTTCTTTGCAGATTTATTGATACAAATCTATCACAGCCAATGTTTTGAGGCCTTATTTGGTCTCATTATCGAGGCTCAAGTACATTTGAAATATAAATTGCATAATATAATGTAAATATCTTTTGTCCATTATAAGAAGACCATGTACAAGAGAAGAATTAATATTTTAAAAGGGACTAAAAAGCTAACAAACTAAAACACTGTTCCATTATGGAACTATGCGAATCTCAGACCAAATAACCTTGTCCACGTTTGGAATACTTGTAAGGCTATGTGCTTACAGGAATTATAGATATTATATTAAAGATATAAAATATAAGGAATTATAGATATTATATTAAGGAAGTTATATTTCAAAGGTACTCGAGCCTTGGTAATGAGACCAAATCAGGCCTCGAAATATTGGCTGTTATAGATTTATATAAATAAATTTGTAAAGAATACTTTGAAAGGGCGGGAAAGTAAAAAATAAGAAAAATACTGTATTTAATAAATTCTGGACCATCCTACTAAAGGCAAATTTTAAAGAACTTGAAAATTAATGATTAAACGACACTGAAAGTCTCCTTAATTCATTAACTTATTTGGTCATCGCATACACCACAATGGCTTATATTTTATTTGAATATGTAAGGACAAGGAAGTTTTGTTGAGCTAGGATAATTAACTTGAAATATACAAGTATTTTTGGTGTTTTAGCAAAATATTTTATTCACTCAATTTGGCAAGTTCAATGGTCAGGGACCATTACGTACAAATGGCTAACGCTTGTAGTAAATAAAATAAGTTATAAAAATTACAAACGAACATTATTGCACTTGATGAAGCCATGGAAGGAATGAGTGGTGTGTAAATGGATGAAAGTGATAGTGCGGAAAGGATATTCAGACTAGCCATAGGAAAAGGTACAGTTTTAAATTTGAGTACAACTCCTCGCCTGGGTGTAACGACAGGCTCTCGAACATTCTTACTAGAAAATCTAGGAATACTGTTTACAAAGAACAAAACGCGCGTAGTCTCAAAGTCCGTTAAAATCCGGGTATTTCCGAAAAAGTTTCGCAACGTCCGGAGGACTCCGATTCAGAACCTTTCGGACAGTCGGCGGAATCGTTCCGGAATTTGCCGAACCTTTCCGAAAACACCCAAGAAGGGTGAAGGGGCAGGTCTGAGGTGGGGAAATGGGATGAAGCGAGTCAGAATGGTTAATGGTAGCCGTAGCCTCCATAGCCGAGTCCGTAGCCGCCGTAGCCGACCTTAGCGACGACGGGAGCTGCGGCGTAGCCGATGCCATGGCCCAGCCCATAGCCGCCGTAGCCGAGACCGTGGCCGTAGCCAAGGGAAGAGTAGCTCACGGCGGGAGCAGCGTAGCCAACCTGCGAACACAAACAGCCGTTAACCTGCTGCTGGGGGGAGACTTAACAGTGGGAGGGTGGCAGAGGCGCACCCAAAGCAGTTTTTTGCCTTATCTTTGTTTAGGTAAGGAGTCACTGTTTCATTGTTTAGGGCCTTTGTTTTTAAAACTTTTCTTTAATCTTTCGTCTTTCAACGTTTTCAGATGTGAACAAAACGAAACCGATTCCATGCCTAATCCCTTCGGGGTAAATTCGACGTCCTCTTACCGCCTGCCCATAAACGCGTTGAAATCTTTTATAGTATCTGCGTCTGTAGATAGCAACTGTGCAATCGAGGCAACGTAGTGAATGTCAAATTAGATCTTCAGTAAAAAAGGACGTGGTAAACGCCCATTATCCGGGATAGCGCACTGTAGTTGCTGGACGGGCTGTTCGGTATTACCTTCTGATAACTGCAGCTAGAACTACATTTGGACCATTTAGTCTTTCGGAAGGAATGCTGGACATATCATCATAAAAAGGCGACGTTGGCTTAAACAGGTTATAATCTTATCCATAAAAATTCGTATAATGAAAAAGAACTTGAATAATAAATAAGGACTTCGGAGTTAAAAAGCGTTGGCACTTTGACTCTTTTTTGGAGACAAATAGAGTAGTTATTAATGTTATAAGTTCGGTAAACATGAAATTAACAACAGTGTCTGTTATTTATGTTATCTGTCGTATTTTGTACAATACGTTTTGGTCTCCCATCGTATAATAAAATGTCATTTAAACAAGGAACTAGTTTTTTTTTGGAATTATTTGACTCATACGCCTTCTTAAGCTACAGTTATTTGTTTTGATTCTCCCTACGGACGGCCGACTTAAATTCTTACTGACGACGGCCATTCAACAGCTTTTCCTTTTTCTATATAGTTGAGTCAAGCTGATAAAACAGTACGGAGATACGGAAAAGAAACAATGGTCTTACCTTAGCGACGGCGGGGGCGGCGTAGCCGATGCCGTGTCCCAGGCCGAGACCGTAGCCTCCGTAGCCGCCGAGGCCGAGGCCGTGACCGGCGTAGCCGATGGCGGGGGCGGCCACGGCCACCTTGGCGACGGGGGCGGCGACGGCGACGGGGGCGGCGGCATAGCCGATGCCGTGTCCCAGGCCGTAGCCTCCGTAGCCGCCCAGGCCGTAGCCACCGTAGCCTCCGTAGCCTCCCAGGCCGTGGCCGTAGCCACCGTAGCCCAGGCCCAAAAGGCCGCGCTTCTCCTGTTTCTTCTCAGGCTCCTCGGCGAACGCGGCGGCCGCCAGGCACAGAACAGCAACAGCCTGCGCACCCAGCCATGCGAGCGAATCATATCATGAACGAATCACCCAAGGAACGAATTAAGAAGTGTGCGAACCTACAACCAAACGAGTCGCTCAATGAACACTCGGGAGCACCCAGTGAGCAATTCGTTTAATGAACGAATCACTCAATAAACGGTTCGTGTAATGAACGAATCTCCACATTCCATCATCGAATCAAACAATAAACGAATATTAATAAACAAATTAAGAATTGTGCGAATCTACAAACGAACGAGACCCTTAATAAAAGAATCACTTAATCAACGAATGACCAAATAAATGACTCAATGGCCGAATCGCCTAATGAACGGATCGTCTAATGACAGAATCACTCAAAGGATCATTAGATGATTGAACGAATGATCTCATCTCTCAATCGAGATATGAAACATTGGCAATAAATGATACATTGATTCATTTGATGATAAAATCATTGAATAATTAATTTGACAAATGGATCAATGAACGACCTAATCATTTGACGAATGTTTAGGCAAATTATTTATTTAATATTCTGATCATTGAGCAAACGATCTATTGTGATGGTCGAATCGTTGAATGATTCTTTAAAATAAGTCAAATTCTAAACGAAAGTGTAAGTGTATAACATCTTTGTAATCTGAATTCTAAAGTTTGCACATGTACGAGAATGAATAATTCATTAAATTAGTCCGTTATATTACGCCGAGACTGCATATTTACACACGAGAAAATTATTAAGAAAATAACGCATTTTTAAGATACGTACTCATTTATTACAAACGCGACAATTTACTACACAATTTTAATAAATAATTATTTAATACGAAGAACAGAGAACAATTGTTCGTTAGCATTAGAAAAACGATATAAAATAAACAACTTACAAATCTCAGAACAGTGTTTATTATAATATGAAAGGCAAATAACTTCGGGATGTCAGCAGAAACAGTTGGAATTAAGTAATAAGCTAGTTCAGAAAACTCATTCAGAAATGTGTAGAAGGACTTAACTACTTTAAATCTAATAGGGTGGTATGTAAATTCTCGTTATAGAAACATTTTTGTACATAAATTTAAGAATTTATATTATTATTATTATTATTATTATTATTATTATTATTATTATTATTATTATTCTAAGAACATGGCTCATGAGTGAACGAATACAGTTTGCTGTACCTTGTCTGTACTTAAAAACACACTTTGAATGGCTGATAGTGATTTCAATGAGTGATGGCTCAGCCTCTCGATGAAATTGAATGCGTGTTCGAGACCTGCCTACGACATACAATATCCTGTGTCAGTGATATCACGATTCGTGAAAGCCACAACTGAGGTGCTGCTTATCGTATGATCCTAAATGCATGCTGTTAATTATGTAAAGGCTAAGTGGTTTCAGTTACAAACTTCTTTTACCATCATCAATTATTATTATTATTATTATTATTATTATTATTATTATTATTATTATTATTAAGATATTCACAGTTGTCTTAGAGATGTCAAATGCACCGGAAAATAATAAAAGTAATCAAGAGCCACTTCAAGGAAATGAATGTCCGACAGGAATTTTTGCCTGTCACTCTCACCGCGATTACTGCAAACCAGGAGAAATCTGTCATAGGAAGCTGTTTTTTTGCCGGCCGAGCTCAAGGTTACGTAGCCGACCGTTCTTATTGTTAGGAAACAAAAGAAAGAGCTGTGAGAGGTGTCCTTGGCCACCCAGAAATTGACACGAAGCAAGTCCCGTCCTACAACGACACTCACTTCATGAACCCACTGCTTCTGTGGCGTGAAATTAACTCGTAACTGCATTCTGATCGGTCACGCCGCTACTTTACCGCGTCATTATCTCCCCTTTACTGGCAATTCCTTTTTTAATGACCCGTCGTGGTATAACAACGGGTTATTTGTACTGAAATGCACTCTCGAATTTTAAATGATCAGCGATGAATAACTTTTGAGATTTTTGGGATTTAAAGAACACACTATCGGAATGAGTGTGACACTTTACCTGTATGTCTAGTTTACAAGAATATCTAAATGTTTTCAAATTACAAAATATTAGTGATATATTAGTGGAACCAATAAATTATTTACCCGTAGTTGGGAAATAAGAATAAAAGGTGGGGTCATGCTTTTCAGACCAAACTATTTTATAACCTTTTACTTCTGAGCATTATGTTGGCATGGACCGCCGCCCTGGATGGTCGAATGGTTAGAGCGTGTCCCGACTCGGCGCCTCGGTCGCCGTGATGGGCCGTGATCATGGTTGTTTGTCCCTTTTCTTTCACGTGTGTGTGTTGTCGCGGAGAGCCTGGTGAGTCTGCTGACCACAGATCGAGGAGCAGCAAGTGTGTGCGTATAGTGTAAAGGTTAATAAGTGTCCTGATGAGGGACATAGTAGGTGCCCAGCGCGAATAGCTCAAGTAGGCATCACTGAAGCTGGAAAAGCCCCAGGAAGAAAATTAAAATGTTGATGTGGACAAATACTGAACACAAATACACTAGTTAAAATTTGATATTACTGCACAATCGAATGTTACGACCCAAATTTTAAACTACAGATTCAATTGTACGGTTGCCTTCCAAGGGAAGACAAACCTGTTATTTAAAAGCGCGTGTCCAACATTATTAAGTGTTTGCGTGAAGGTAGTCTTCGGCAGAACATTAAAGATATACATTTAATGCGCTAGCTTCGAAGATAAGTTATACGGATCTTAATTGATGTTAAATTTTAAAATATGTTTTTTTAAATAATATATGCATTATAATAGTACCGTAAGAACAAAAAGAAATCGCAAAACTTGAATTTATTTATCATCACTAGTTGTATTTCTTTTATTATTAGTGCATTGCAGCTGTTTAGGAAGTCGAAGGCAAGAAAGGATATAGAGTAAAGTTTTGACTTACAAAAACTTGAAACGTGTCCATGCAATGCGAAATTAACTAAATTTTTTGATGGTGTGCAGTTGTAAATAAATTGTTTATTCCAATTGACATCAATAATTGTAAACCAGACTTGGTACTGCACGAATGCATCGAAAACTCACTAACAAAACTTTCGTAACGCGCTGTGTTCCCATGTAAGCGTGGGATATTTTCCTACTGACTGCATAAAAACTGCTGCAACAATCTCACGAGAGGGGATTTGGGTTAAAAAATCCTGAAATGCATGAAGATAGTTGAGTAGAAAGCGACGCCTTTAATGTCATTTGTGTCAAAATATCACTTCAACGACCTATGACAACCTGCTGCTAATTATTGCACGGTCCTTCAACTGCATCTGCAGAGACTTCATTGCGAGAGCACACGGGAAAATCAGGACAGAACTTTCGAAATCCTTCGGAAGGCGAGTGGAAACTTTAAATTTATCTCAGTGAAAAAGTTTTTTCTCGTGTAGCAGATGTTTCTCTTGCAAAATTCTGATCTTATCGACATTGACCGTCAGAGAATCGTTTTTTGAATGCATCATTCACGCAGTCAGACGGATAGTGTTAGACACGTAGACAGACGGTCTACGTGTCTAACACTATCCATGCGTCAGTTAATCATGAACATGATACGAGTAGGTGTCAACAAAGGTAGGTAGGTAGGTAGGTGTTAACGCAATAAGAAAAGAGCAGTTTAAAACTATCCAAATATTCTGTGCTACAGACACGTGAAATCAAGCACCAAAAAAGGGCAGACGGATGGTCTACACGTTTTCTTTATCGCGAATCATGCGTAAGTAGTGGACAAATATTTTTATACGTAGGTGTTGAAATCATTCAATGGTTTCAGAGATGAAGGCGCGATCTCGAGCGCAGAAAGAGAGAAAAAAAAACGAACGTAATCAGCTGTCATAACGTGAGAAAGGGAGAGAGGCCGCGAAACTCATCATGCGCGCGAGAGAGAGGGAGGGAGAAAGAGTCAAGAGCAGAATAACCAGTCCTCCGCCGCCTACGGTTATGTAACGGTAAAACAGGTGCTCCCAGAGAGGATAACATCAGACTATCGCACTGCGCGGTCACGACCAGCAGGGAATTTGGCCGCGTTAAAAACATATCTACAATCTGCTTGTAGACACCGAGCTAGTGTTTAAACCCCTTTTTTTGAAACGATGTTTTCAATCCGGTCGTTGACGTGCTACTCGGTTCCGGAGACACGAATGGAATTTCTTGGTCGAGGAGTTGGATAAATGAATGCGCACTCATAACTTACTGGACGAGCTCGTAAACGAGTTAAAGAGGCGTTTCAATACGTACTCTAGATACTTATTTAAAATATTTTTGTTGTACGTTTAAGACTGTTTTTGACACTAATTAATCGCCATGCAAAGTACAAAATACAAATACTATTGTTTTGGATGGAATTGAATCTGAGTGCTACGGCGTAAAATTAACTCAGACAGTCTCTTTTTAATCAAACATTTGATTGTAAATTCCCCTTATGCTGACAGAAATTATATCGAAACTTTGTTGTGTATGAGGATTCTTTTCTTTAGCACAAATAGCCAATTTGCAACATCTGATGATATTCTTAGTACAATATAAGAACAAAGTTCCTTTGAGTTGTAACAAATTGCATTATTCTTCCCCATACATTTCTTTGAGGTACCGCGTTGATTAAAAAAATATGCTCATCCCACTTTTTACTTACTAAATTACAAACATTTTAGGCATTCCCTTCCCCCCAGTTTGTATCGTTTCACAAAAACAAACAAACAACAACAACAACAACAACAAAAAAGTACGTACATCTCTTATCAAGAAATTGCCTTGTATTATTTTTAATTGGAAAATTTGAGAAAAAGCTTCTCGAATCTGGAAGTGTACTAACATCCTTCATATCTTTAACTTTGAAAGTCCTCAAGCGAATGTATTTATGACCACTCCCATTTATCGAAACTCTGTTATTCACGTAAGATTCACGCGTACTATTTGAACCTTTCTGTTCGTAATTCAATTTAAAACTAATAGACGTATGGTTACTACAATGTACATACGAAGAAACACTAAACCTTTGGGAATTCAAATGTTCAGAAAGTTTTTGCAAAATATCGCTACGAATAGTGCAATATTCGTAGTAGTATTGTCCTCTATGAGAAAAATTTCGGATACATTTTCTCAAATAAAACTTCTTTTACGAATTAGCTAATAATTTTCATGACGAAATTACACTAAAAATATCATATGGCTTTATTATTGCATGTTTACGTCCGTATTTTCTTTACGTATAATGTTTTCGTAAAGACCAAAAATTCCATAGTAAGTTCCTCTACAGAATTTTCCAGGCGTGTGAAAGTTTTTGGTCGGTAGAAAACATTACATCACACGATTTTACTATACGGCTACACAATTTTTTCTAAGAAATAGTTGAGTTGAAAAATGTGATAGAGGTGCAAAAGGTATGGTTGAGATCAATACGAAAGATCGAATCAACGAAGCTATTGGAATAAAAAGATAAGCGAGAACTTGAAAAAATTCTTACGGCGATTATCAGAAGCAATGTAGTGGTTTTAGCACATCTTTAAAAAGGCCTCCTGCAAGAGGGGAAACTCTTATAAATCACGTGGCGAGCTGGTCCACAGCAATTATAACGAATAGATTACACAAATGAGTAAATAATTATTGAGGCGAATTTGCACTAACAATGTCCAGAGTACAAAATTCTTCGGAAACTTTTTTCAGATCAAGACAATTAGGACGTCCTGTCCTGACCCAGCCTTTCGGCCATGGGATAAGGGATTCGTGTAGTTAGCACGAAGACATCCCTCCACCGTATACACTGGTCTTCATAACCTTAGGGTGCGCATTCTTGTCTTCACATGCTACTAGATACTTGGACATTTGTAACGAAAGCGCACAATTATAATTTTGTCCGGGCTGGAAATCGAACCGGGGGTGCGAGAACGCTAACCAACGAGCCACCGAAGGCAATTGAGACGCGATCCCCAAAGTGCCTGCATCAGCATGGCTGCCCGAGATTCGTCGCGCCGTGTGCATTTAGCCCAGAGTTAGAATCTAGAACAACGGCCGAAACATTAACAATTGTGCGTAGAACTCCACGTCCCCTGGAGAGATAAGTACAGAAAGGGCTTCGAATTACGATTGTTACGCGCTACACAATTTAAAAAAAGTTTTCACCTGAATTGACACTTTAATTTTTACTTTTTCTGCATATGTCAGAGTTTAACGGAATGGCATTTTACACTTTTTTTAATGAGAAAAAGCAATTAAAATTAAGAACAAAGTTCGAGTGCGACTAATTGTAAGCAATTATCACTAGCACAAATGTACATTCGTTATCGAACCATTTGAAAACAAAGTCGTTTATTGAAAACTATTAATACAGGAGTATTTTCCCCCAAACTGTGTTACGTAGAAACGAATTAAATAACCTGTTATAGATGCTTACGAGGTATCTGGTGCTTTAAGATGTAGGATGTTCGCATTTTGAGTTAGAGACAAGTTAGGCTTCATGATGAAGAGAAATGGCAAATCATGATTCTTACAGAGGATTCCACCTTATAGAATATTATAGAAACTTACCGACACTATAGGTTCAGGTTCGCTACATGTCTCTCTTCCCCCCCTCATGCATGAGAATTAATGCCCAATACATTCATAGAAACGTATTGAAGAACTTAGAAAGACGTACAGTAACTTATCGACATTTGACTGTACCCATTTCCGCGCCGACTTGTCGGCGAAAAAAATCCTTCGAACGCCTTCCTTCGGAGGGGAAGTAAATCTTGCTGCCCCATGAAGTAGATTTACTGCATGTAAAAGATCTTGAAGCCTCTGAGCTAAATTGGAGCCTCTGAGTTAAATTCAAAATCGCTTGTTTCGTCGCCCGATTAATACCTTCTTTCTCCGCTAGATGACGAAAGGGGCATAGCGAAATATCCGTGATGGGTGCGCGAGCGGGCCTGATGGGCCGGGCCTCGCCACCTCAAATAAGGTATTAGCTAAGTAAGTTGTGCCGGCGCGTTTGGGCGAACCCATACTCACCAGGACCTTCATGTTGGCGGTGGTGGTCGGTTGTCGGTGAGGGGTCGACTGTACTGCAGGGCGGCGATCGCTGACTTTTATACCCCGCGCCGGACAATGCCGCCTCCGGGCCCCGCCACCCGCGTCACGTCCCCCGCCCCTCTGCCCCCTCCGCCCCCCCCCCGCGGGGCCGGCAGGACGCCGGGCCCGCACGACGCAACGCTCCGCGCCAGTTTCCTGAGGCGGCAGCCTTCGCAGGAGGCGTGCCTCAGCCCCGCCCCCGCGCGCGGTCACGCCACCGCCGCTCCCGCCCCCGCCCCCTCCCCCGCCCGCGGGTAATGAGCATCAACATTACGATAAAACTACCTACAGTTATAATAATAATAATAATAATAATAATAATAATAATAATAATAATAATAAATGTCGACTGCGCCGAGGAGGCTATAAGTTCGAGTCCTGCGTAGATATGGTCGTATTTGTGAGTGTCCCTTCACCCGTCATCATCATCCTATCATCTCATAATTCACACCAAGGCGTAATAACCTTGTCTTAATGAGGGATACAGCTGAAAAGATGATCCTGGAACACACGTTAATCGTGTAGCGTGGACAGTAAAGGCCTATACGATAATAATAATAATAATAATAATAATAATAATAATAATAATAATAATAATAATAATAATAATAATAATAATAATAATAATAATAAATCATTGCTTTCATCGCAAAAATACGTGCGTAGTGGAATCTTATTTCGAATATTTCTAACATCCTGTGAATCCTGTGAGTAAAAGTATTCTCCAAAAATATAACAAAACATCCCCAAACTTTTTTTGTAATTAAGGCAATATACACATAACCCCTGTTTCTCTGGATCACGAAAACGTGATTGATCGTTTGCGAGATACGAAAGTAACATGTGTTGCAAAGTAATGGGTTGAATGTACACTAGCCGTTTTAGTTATGTCATAAGTAGAGGTAGGATTTCGATGCACTTACAAGTTCTAAAACACCCAATCTGATGATGCCCTGAGCCACGCCCTCCGGCGGATGGTGATTGGGAGTTGGGGGCAGCCACTGAGCGCTCGCTCGGCCCACGTGCATCGGCCAGGCATCGCTCCCGGGCCCTAATGGTCCCCAACCAAGCCACACTGCAAACTCAGGAATAACTGCTCCTTTAGTTTTTTATTTCTTATTTTTATCACGCATTTAAATGTACAAACCGACGCATACAGAAGACGCAATTTATTGCTATCAGTCTGGGTCACAGACAAGATAAAATTAACGAATTGATGACAATACACAAATGTTTCTAAATGATAGATGACACGGCCACAGACACACACACACACACACACACACACATTGTGTTCGTGTCTGGGGATCAAACTATGTTTTCTATGTATTTTTGGGGTCGCTAAATCCAAATCCGGAGTCCATTTTACTCAGATTTTTCTAAATTCAGATAAATTATAATTGATAGAGAAAGCATTGGCCCCTAACGGGACAACGCTCACCACGTTGTTGGTTGGCAGATTGCTTATATGCACCCCGCTCATGCCGGCACAAGCTCTAAGCTCCCGACATGTGTGATAGTGCAATGCATGTAAGTTTGTTTGTAAGGTGTGAGGATAGGACAAGAAAGGCGACGGAAAGATCGCGTGATCTGTGACCAGTTTGATAGAGTACTGCTGCGGCATTCACCTGGAATTGTTAGGAGAAACCGAGGAGAACACCCGATCAGAGCAGGAATTCTTCCCCAGTCAGCTCGAACTCGACTTAGCTATGTAGCTCGCGTCGAAAATTCTGTCGTTGGGACTCGAACCGTAAGGCCTCGCGATCAGAGGCACTGCGCTGACATCAATTGAAGCCCTGAGCCACCTCGGCCAGTCCTACTGAATATATCGCTGTACAGTCGGAGTTGTGTTGAGCGGGAGGACAGTGGAAGCTCGATACCGCGCGTCTCGAAATGAGCGCCATCGGCCTCTTCGCGCCTTGTTCCAACTCACGGAGAGCGGCGCGTGGTTTATCGGCCCCAGAGCGGGTGGCTCGCTTGCGCATCTTACGGAGCGCGGTCGACTTCGGTTGAGGTGCGTGGGTTTGAAAGCGCGGACATTCCGCGGTGGCCCTGACGAAATTGAGTTAGAGAACCCTGTGTAAATGACCGGCAAAATGAAATTTCTTACAATTCCGGCCCTAATCAGAAACCACGATCGCATAAACACGGAATGCGTCAAGTAGCAGATGGAATCCGTGAGGATGTTGTTGTAGTTCTCCCTGGTGGCGAATGATGGAGTGGAAATTTTCCGGCAACGCTGGGAGCTTTCTAGGTGCCTGCTAGACAATTCTCAATTGAGACCACCATCACCTTAATGAAAAGGTAATTACGGCCGGAAAAAATGCAACAGTAAATTATCCAAGATGTAAAACAGCGTGTTACTGAGTAAAAGATGTATTGTAATAATTAAATTTGTTCGAAGAATTGTCACTTTACCAGGGCTCCAATCCAAGTCCCCTGGTTTATACTCAGTTGCTCTAAATTCTGAGCTAAGAAGACGAAAATGATTTGAACTCTCTCACAGGCCTTCTGTATTGCCAGTGTATGACATACAATTGAAGGGTTTCTCGAAAAATATTGTTAATTCAAATTTGCGAAAATGGAGTTAGTGATGCCACCATGTAGTGTGAACTTTTATGCAAGAGCTTATAGGGCATTAGTTTCAAAGAAAAGGAGAAAAGTAAAATAGGTAATTCTAGATAACACATACTATATGTCCAAAGTGTTTCTCGTAACAACAGTATTATTAATCACGGACAAATGAAGATAACAGTGGTGGGTGTGATGAATGATCAGCTTCCAGCAGTTCCATCCAGTATTTTTATTGCATGTGTTGCAGGTTTTAGTTCATCCATGGTTTACTAAAAATGTTTCGGCAAAGTGTTTGTTGGATTGTTTGGATTGATTTAGCGGTTATCTTTCCTTCGCTGGACGGTGAGATCCGGCGCCGACTTACCGCCAGATAGCGGGATTTTCTCCAAGCAGGTATCTCCCACCAGCGGGGCACCGCCCCAGCCGGGACAAACTCTCAGCTCCCGACCGGTCTCCCACCATGTGTGGTAGTGTTGTGCATGCAAGTGTGTGTGTGTGTAAGGGGTGAGGATAGGGCAAGGAAGCAGTAGGAAAGATGACGCGTGGTCCATGGCCCAATTGTTTGGGTACTGCTCCGGTATTCAGAGAAACCACGGAAAACTAGCGATCAGAGAAGCTGGCCGCTAGAATTATCCTCCACACGGCGACTGAATTCGACCTAGCTGAGAAGCTAGTGTCGAAAATTCTGCCACCGTCGGGACTCGAAACTAGGACCTCCCGGTCAGAGTGACTGCAGTGACATTCGTTGATGCACTGAGGAATCTCTCCCGGCCGATTTAAAGCAAAAACAGCAACGTCAATTGAACGTGAAGCTCCCAATGTACTCCTGCAGGGAACAGCTGAGTTGGCTCTGATCCAGCACCCCGTTGTCTCGGCAGCAACTCTGCCCGCGAGGTTGCAGCATTCAGCCGCGCTGAAAGAGAATTTCAGCGGCTGATGCTTTGATCGGTAGTTTTCCGTGGTCTCTCCGATCAACATCGGGCAAATGCAGGAGCAGTTCTTGAAGAAACGGTCCACGGGCCCGCCAACTTTTCCTCCTCATCATTATTCTCTCCTTTCCCGTCTGTGTACACATATACATTTGCACTTCGATGCAGAACACTACCACACATGTCGAGAGACCAGGGCGGATGGGAAACGCCACTGTGGGCGGAGCCATCTGAACGAGGCCAGGCGACGTGTATGTCGGCGAAGGGGCTCACTGCACTCATTGGGCGCAGCAGGTGAAGTGCGCGGCAACTTCAGTCTGTCTACCTCACTACAGAGGCTGCCACTCGGCCATCGCGCTCGTTTCTTCTTAGTCCAGAAGCGATGGAAATCCCCTCGATTTTCTCTTCTCCTTATCTTCTTTCATTCCCTCTTACCCTTCTTTCTTGCATTTGTTTTCTTCGTGCTCTTTCTTTCCTCTTCCTTCTTTTCCTCCTCCTCCTCCTCCTTCTAGTCTTCCTTTTCGTTCTCCCCTTCCTGTTCCCCCTCCCGAGGCGCAGCCGTGCGAGGCACGGCGCGGGGCCTTTCTCTTTCTCCCGCAGTGCGCCTTCCCCTTCCCCTTCTTCCCGAGGCGCCGGCCGAGCCACTCGCCGCCCGCAGACCGTCCCTGGCCGCGTCGCGCCGCGTCGCGCCGCGTTGGGCTCCTTCTCTCGTCGCCGCTGCTCCGCTCGTAGCAGAGCGTTGCTTGCAATGGACGTCTTTCCACAGAGGCGGCGGGTTTGCGGCGCTAGGCGCCCCCGCATAGTTTTAAATGATGGCATTCTTACTGTGCTGCCGGTCGCGGTGTTTTTCCTGCTGCGGTCCCTTTGTTCGTCGGAGGAGGAGGGCCGGCGAATCCTATCCCTGCAGAACCCACGGCGGGCGGCGGTGCGGCCGTGGCTGCAGCGGTGGCGGCGCCGTAAGAGCCCTGCCGCTTGACGAAAGCGCGCTGCCGTGGCGACGTGGGAAGGCAGAGTTAGGGCGCAAACCCGCCTAACGTGGAAAGGTCTCCATTCAAACCAATGCTCTTCTACGAGGCGCGGTGTTCGGTAGCACAGCAGTGGTGACGTGTGAAGGGGCCATTGGGCGTAGTTTGCAGCAGAGGCTACAACAGGAGCGCATTGTATTCATATAGGATTTTTGTTGTTGCAAGAAATGTAATTTGATGAGGTCCCTGTCGGACAGCGCGTTGTTTGTGCCAGCGCCATCGGAGTAGTCCTGTCCATTGATGAGCACGACCCTCCCTGCACAGTTCCTTTGCGTCGTAGCGACACCCCACATGCCCCCATTGGGGAAAATGCTGCAAATAGACAATCTCTGAAAACGCTTATTAGCAACGTTGGGAGTGCATGTGATGTGATGAGGGACTTGAATGAAGGGGTGTTGACAGAAATAATAAGTTGGATAATGCCTCTGATGTCCGTGAGGCGCACGTCCAGCGCAATGAAGACGATAACCACCGGTGCCAACATGGCCGTCGTTGTTCGGTCCGCCAATCAAAAATCTCTTGCACCTTACATCCGCTGAGTACCAGCTTATTCGCGGCGATTGTGTTGACACGCAGTTGAGACAGTGTCATTACTAGCGCTCGGACAATGTTCTATTTGCTTATTTTGTTTCTTTCAATGTATTTTCAGGCAACTTACTCCACTATCCATGTTCACCTACGAAATTGCTTTTGAAAGGCGTTTTATAGTGCATATAAATGTCTACATTAGAACCTATTCAAGCGTTAAGAGCCTTTTAGTGCCTATTTTGTTTTTTCCGCAACTTTTATATTCTTTGTTCTTATTATTTTGGATAATACAATATCTTTTTGAGAAATCTCTGTTGGCATTTTTAACAAACTGGTAACAATCCCGTAAAATGTATCAGGGCGGCCTCCGGTAGAGAAACTCTACGAGTGTGTTCTTGCTTGTGAGCAGGGACACCACCGCTTAGAATGTACGTGAATTTGACACCGGGCAGAATAAGCTTCTGTATTCCGCCGAAGACCGTTAGGGCGCTTCCGTGCAAATACGTTTCATAGCTTATTTTCAACACACAGCTGCCCAATGAATTCCAACTCGAAACTACAGAAAATCACATCACGCATCTCTCCATACAGTTTTACCTTTGCCTTCCGCAAGTCATCAGTACACGTCCCCTCGGGCTAGGCAGAAATCCCACTCATGCTCTCCGTATTAGAAATAGATTTCTCTTCTATACCTTCCTTACAAAGATTTTCGAAATGTAACTCCCCTGAGGTCTCTCCATAAAGGATTCCTTCCCTTAAATTGTGATTTTTATAATTAAATAATTTGCGTTAAGTTTATATTTAGTCAACAATACAAATGTAGAATGTGAACTGAACTTTGTAAAACCTGAAAATGTTTCTAATAAAAAGGGCGCTCTAGAGAACAGGCAATTGCTCTCGCCTTCCCGCTCTCAGAGAGTGAGCTTGTATCCGTTCCTTACCTTAGAACACAACTACTTTCAAGATTAGCGCTCCGGGCGTCTTTCGCGTTTAGAAGCAGATTTACCCGAGATGGGCGGAGTTTCCTTTGATAATAATTTTGTATTAGTTTTTAAGTCTGGTGTATGGCAGATAACAATGTTTGCTGTTCGTGTTTTGCACGCTTGCTACAATTCCGAAAGTATCAAGAAGTGCATTTCAAAAAGAGTAGATTAGTGGAGAAGAAGGTTTCACGACAGACGGAAATGTAATTTTTCGTCAGTGTTGTGAATAAGTGGTAAGCTGTGCCAAAAATATATCTTACACCATAAAACACTGCAAATCGTGCAAAAAATGTGAGAAAAGTGAGAAAAACTATATTTTCTTCAGCAAGTGTAGTCACAAGAAAAAGTGACTTTTGCCGTGCGCAGATTGCTGCGAACTTTCCTATTTTAAAACTTGAAAATCTAACAACAAACTTGAAAATCAATACAATCCAACTTGAAGAGTAACCATTTCTTTACAAAATTTACAAAATATAAATTTCCACACGAGTAGACTCTCAGGAAATATTTTCTAACTCCCCAATACGTTTTGTGTAATCGAAGAAATCCAATTTTTTAAGAAAATTGTGTTCATTCTTAATGTACCTATTACGTCTAAATTTGAATATTGAAGACGTATTTGAGCCTATTATCTACTATAATGCACATTTCCCTGTCGGTTCTTCAAGTTTTTAGTTTCTCTTTGCCTGCCTATTTTCGACTTCTCGTCGTTACAAATTGTTTTATACAGTATGTCTTACAGTGGCATCTCCTCAGTCTGCAGCTAGGATGTTGGCAGAGAAGGAATGTGTTAATCCACACACTACTCTTTTCGCAAACATTTAGAGAAAAATGGTATTATATAAACAAATACTTATTTATTGTAAATTATAATATTGAAAAAATGAGGGAAAGATAGTCGTAAACAAACAACGAGGGTGTTATAAATTCTTCTTTAACTATTTTACTTATTTCTTTAATGTCAAAAAAATTAAAAACTATGTGGGGAGGGAGTCATAGATTTTATTGCAAATATTGGAATAAAACATTTCAAAATATTTAAGAATACATGCTCGACGCTTTTATCATTCTTCTGTTGTCGTTTTAAAAACTAAATTCAGACATATGAGGTTAGGACATATTGGTCGCCATTATAAATTACTCGTCATTTTTTTCTTACTAAAGGGAAGAAAAGCAATTATTTAAAAACTTTCGTACCACTTTTTCACTATTCACATAAAAGAAAAAAACACTAATTACATGCGTATCGCCAAGGCTGCCACGCGCAATGGAGAATTTCCCAATGATGAAAGCTCGCTCTCCTGCAGGCCGTCGCTCGAATCGAGATCCAACTCCTTCGCCCGCTTTGTCACGAGTGGGGGTGCCGCGCTGGTACGGAAGACCGAAGAAGGAAACAAAATCTAAATGAACTCAGAGGGAAAAATATTCCCTTGGGCGTTCACATGCGACTTGCGCACTGGTGTCCCTGGTGGTTACAGGCTACATCACAACGTCTCAATGGTTTACAGTATAGAGGCGCTGTTTTCGCTCAACAATGCGGAATCGTGGGTCAAGTTACATACCGTAGAGTTATTGTTTGAAGCATTTTTAGTTTTCCAGAAATTCAGTCATTTTTGATGTTTTAAACGTAACGATATATTTTTCTCACTATCAATGGATACATTATAAAAAGAGGAATATAATGATGTATCATATGTTAGTATTTTGATAGTCATTTGAGTAAAATGTGACTTCCTTTCTTGTAATTTTAAATTAAACGGACGTTACTTCCTGTAGCAGCCCTAGCAACGTAATTGTTTAGGATTTGAGGTTATGTATATGAGGCTTCATTGATTGTCATGAAAAAATAATTATATATCCACATGGCGTTAAAATTGCCATACATTTCCCATTCCTGATATAAACAATATACATATATATTAATAAAATTGTAGGGTTACATTCTAAGACTAGGAAGCTATAGTTATCTTTGGAGATAAAGCTATGTATTATTCGTAAGATACCATCAGTTTTCATGTATTATACGTTTTACTATCTTGTAATGCTTATAATAGCAAAAAAAGACTCAGAGATACACAGATGTTCAATAAAAGTTTTTAGATTCTGTTAGAGGTATATTCATTTCCAATTATTTCCTAGTTTTAACGTATGCTTTCGATTGTACGACTTGCAAAAACTCCAATAATCAAGTTACCTTTATAAATAAAGCGGGGAAAAACTTTGAATTATTTTGATTTAGATTATTGGCGGAAATAATCCAACAGTTCTCTGAATACGCAATTCTGTGCACTGATGAAATTAGTAGGAGATCTCAGACGTTATCCGATGGTGGCGCGCAACTAAACTATTCACATTGATGCACTCTTGAGTCTGTGACGTAAAACTAGGCGAAAAATGTCCAGAAAAGTAATTATTTTGTAAATATATTAAGTTTTATAGTTATACCACATAACCTATAGTACTCTAGGCCTTTAACGGAAGCTAGCACAAAAGCTCTATCGGTATTGGTTCACTAGATTCAGACAATAGTAGATTATAGCGCTCAAAGTCAACGCACTTCTGTCTTTATATATCAGTAAAGTCGTAGATGTACTGAAAATATGACTGTATTAACGGTACGAACTAAACTTTTCAATATCTTTATTTTTCATTTAAGAAGTCAATGGTTTTCAATTGTTTGCTTCGTTCATTTTTCATTACTTATTTCTCTAGATCTTTCTACGGAGTTCGTGCCCACGCCATACTTGATCCTGCATTGACCACTGTATCAAAGTATCGTAATGCAGCGTTGGCACCCTTCAATCTCTCGTGCACTGTTGACCGCCCTCCTCTTCGAAGTCTCTTTTACTCGCCTAATAACGTACGGAATTCCTTGGGTAGCGGGAAGGCGCAAGCGGCTAATGAAACTGATCGCGACACGGCGAGCATGTGGGGCTGTGGCAGTCGCGCGCTTCCTGTCGCCTACCTAGAATGCTACGCGCTTTGACCCACGGAATATCACGCGGAATAAACTGTTAAAAAAAGTTGAAACTGAGTGGCATCAGGAAGGTCCCCATTCCGGATCCGCTACGTTCACCTCAGGGAAGACTTCTTGGATTATTACCTTCGGACGATATTTTTTTCAAGCTGTCCTGTGTTGAAATTTGTGGCACTGAGGCGATATCTTTTCCACGAAGGAATTTATTTCCAGCTGTTTTTTTTCTATAACCGAGATTCATTATAACCGAGTTTCATGTTCACTATAACCGAAAGTTCTTATGCTTATTTGTAATTAAGTTAAACGGTACCAGTGAATTAAGTTCACTAAAACCGAGGGTTCACTATATCCGAGTTCACTATAAATAATACAGTACCTTTGGGTAATAAATTAGTATTAAATGTGTATTTCATTATCTACTAGATATCAGTTGTTTATGTCAGTTGGTACTCTCTAATTTAATATTCGAATCACGTGCGTGGTTGCATAACTGTGCAGTTTTCAACAGTATTTATTTCATGAACGGCATCAATAATACATTTCTTTTTAGAATAATAAATTAGTATTGTTAGTGTTATTAGTTTTATTTGACTGTGCTCGTTAGTTCTCTCTATTATCGAATGTTAAGATCAGGCATGGTTGGACAACTACGATTAAGATTTTAACAATATTTATTTCATACGAAGTTAATTAACGTATTAAGATACGTAATTAATACGATTAATTAACGTATCTTAGGGGAAATAAATGAATATTGAATATATATTTAATTATTTAATAAGTTTAAATAATTGTGCCCGTTCGTACTATCAAATTTAATATTCAAATGTCGCGCGTATTTGCATAACTATGCAGTTTTTTACAATTTATTTCATAAAGGGCAAGAGTAATAAATTTCATTTTCGGGCAATAAATTAGTAATGAATGAGTACTAAATATTTCATTTGGATCGGTGTGATTGTGTTGTTGTCATTGTGCCAGCTTGACACACTCAATTCCGTAGTTGTATAAAAATGCCGAAAATAATTCAAACTTTTGCAATTTTCAAAAATTCAGTGTTAACAGTGAAGATCGGGCTGTGCCACCTTAATAAGTTTTTTAACGATATTTGAACAAAAAAAATGGAGCCCTCTTTGAGAAAATTTTGAAAAAGTCAATGGGGCTGTATATAAACTACTTTCAAAAATTAATGAATGATTTTCAAAATCGCAAAGTTTTGAGTCGAACCATTGGCAGGGTAATATTCATTTTGCAAAAAATCCTGTTATGCTTTTAGGCGTTAATGGGTTCACAGATGGACGGACTGACGTTTTGAGAAGAACACGTTTTGTCTAACAAGGACCCACAATTTCTGAAATCTTGCTATATAACGTGGTAGAGGGTGTAATTAACTACATTCTCTTAAACGTCCTTTGCAATACTCAACAACAAACTTTAATGAAGATATTTGGAGTCACCTTTTGAAAATTTTGAAAATGTCCCATGGGCTTCATGTAAAGTACCCCCACAAAGTGAAAATATCTGTTTCAAATTCCAGGGTCCGTGACATCAGCTATAATGATTGGGGTATATCAATTTTATGTAAACAGGGGCTACTTGATTACATCATACTTCGTATTTGAACGTTTTTACTACGATAATATGCGGTCAACTTTGTTTTTTAAATGGAACTCTATGATAAATTTTAGTGTATCGTAATGTGCTTAAAATTACAATTTTAAATATGTGTTCATCTTCGCATTTAAGCTAATCATGTTTTAAAAATTAGTGTGTTTTGTAACGTATTATGCCACTGAAGCGGTGATCTTTCCTGCTAACTAAATTGGGAACGTCGCCAGTCTGTCCTTCAGAGAAACACATTTATTTGAGCACAGTAACAAGTACTTACTTCAATACTAATTTTGCCGAAAGATGACTTCGTCCAAAGAAAAATCAAAGTGGCGAAGTTCTCCATTTAGCAATCAGGAGAGGTTAAATTGAAAATCGCCGCTTCAGTGGAAAAATACGTTACAAAAACACATCAATTTCGCAAAACCGATTCGCTTAAATACGAAGATGTACGTATATTTGAAATCGTATTTTTAAGCCCATTACAATGCGCTAAAATTTAACATAGGGTTCTATTTAAAAACAAAAGTTGACCTTAATCTTCGCAGTAAAAAATAGTGCGAAGGCGTAGTATGCTGTAATCAAGAATCCCCTGTTTATGCAATCGAGTCTCCAAACGGCATCTTTGTGCCTTGCACGGTTGAGGAGATACAAGTTGTGTTAACACTTAGTTGATCCACCCTACATACGAAACGATTGTAGTTAAAATTTGGAACAGTTTTTGAGAAAATGACGTTTGAACGTTTCTGAAAATGGAGAATATTAAGCTCATTTTTACAGAAAACTTTTGAGTTCTGAGACATTTTATGAGACATTTAATTTAAAACACACGAACTTCTAAATGCAATAATGTACAAATGGCAGGTTATCTTAATATTAATGTTGGGAGAGTGATGTCAAAACATTACAATTGTGTAATTAAAAAAAGAATAGAACAAAATGACGATTATGCCATGATATAGTTCTTTTTCACTCATCATATCAAAGTTTCAAGAAACAATTTAGGACCATTTTTGAGAAATTCTTGTTTTTGACACTTTTTATAATGCATATATGTTACTCAATATTGCGTGAAAAATTTTAAAAACAATTTGTATTAACGTATTTGTATTAACTATGGAGAATCAATTTCATTTGAAGGAGGTCATGCTGTAGGCCCACAAGTTCTTTTCTCAGCATTGTTGCCTAATATTCTCTATACTTCGTATATTACTCCGTATATAAACAATTATACAAGAAAGTAATATGAAATATAATTACTCTATTGATAGTTGGCATTTTCCATGTTTTTGACTTGGATTTAATAAAGAGAATAAATTTATATTGACTTTAATTTGGATGAAGGTGATCCCTCTGGACATTTTCAAAATTTTCTTGTAAACGGCTCCAAATTTTTTATTTAAATTTCTTGTAAGAATAGAGGTTTCGAGAAGTGGTATAGGTTTGATTTTCAACTCTGAATTTTCGAAAATTGCAAAGGTATGAATGTTTTTGGTGTCTTCCTACAACTTCAAAATTAAAGAGAGAGAGAGTTTTCTGTCGAATCAAATTTGTTCTTCATACCAAATTCTTTCTTTAAGGTCAAGTACATTTTTTTAGATTTAAGTAGTTTTAATGCAATATTGCGTGCAAAATGTGCAATGTAAAAGAATAAAAAACTATTTTCTCAAAAACGGCTCCAAATATTTTCTTAAAAATTATAGTAGGGATAGTGGTAAATGTACTCTATAAGATGACATAGTGTGACGTAGTGAAAACACCGTTTTCTCAAAAGGCGGCTCCAAATTTTTTCTTCAAACTATTCGATTGGAAAGTGCTAATTGCACGCTTTAATGTGACATGCTGTTCATAATGCGCATTATCTTGAAGCAAATTAATTCTTTGTCTTTTGACAAAACCAATATCAAGCACTCTTTTCACTCGATCTAGTTGACAATCAAATTTTAATAGGAGAACTTGACTAAAGTCCATTTTGTCTAGGCTGACGTTTGCCATATCCTTCTCCATCTGTAATATTACGTGTTAAGATTAAGGGATACACTCTTCTGTGAATTACACACTTAAATATGAAACTCAGGAAAATGACGTGGTCATTTATTTCAAGTTTGTATTTAATTTATTTCATTGTCAGATAATGAGCTGTCAATTATTGTAAATCAGTGTATAAGTCATTTATCACGTTCTAATAAAAATAGAATTCATTTCTATTGCAAACATAATTTGGAAAGTATTCTTATTTTATTTGTAGTTATAATTTAATACAGGTGAAGGCTAATACAAAAGTAACTGTTAAAAAAAATAAAATTATGGAAGCTTTCAGAAACATATCGTCATATCAAATACTTCCAAACAGTGGACATAGCTTCACTTCAAACTAGTGTCATGCGCTACAATATTAAATTACTTTCCTAATTTTTGTTTGACTATAACTGATCAATTGAATCTGATAGTCTAATATGACATTAAAGTTCATTAAATATTGATGGACCGCAGTAAATGTTTTTGTTATCCTTGATAGTCTGCACCTGCCTCTCTCCCATGAAATTATTTTTACATTGATGAATATTGATACTAACCTAAAAAATACACAGCAAAACATAGTAACTATTAAAATTTCATAGAATAAAATATAAAATATTTACTTACACTAAAATGACCTTTACAGAAAAATACATTTGAATGGTGCTTTATATCGGATTTCGGTGCTCGGGTTCCTACGACCGAGTTGCACCCCCTCCCTACGCAATTTGGCGTTCTCAGGTGCAAAAACAGTTTTCCCGGGTGTTTGATGGATGCATTTGCACATAGTGGCACCGCACACCATTTATACACCATTTTCTCCGTCTTCATAATAAACCCAAAATCTTTTAACTTTCATTCACTGCTTCTTCTCCTGCTCGCTATTACTCCTTGGCCGACGTCACAGGAGCCACAGAAACGAATGGCGAAAGACAGCGTTTTGTCGGTCTTTGTTTTACTTTCCTGAATACGTAAGTATATACGGAGTAATATACGTAGTATAGGGAAAGTTAGTAATGCTGCGGAAAATCGGTTTCGAGATTTCAACGGAAATACACGTTTTGGAGTCCTCGGATACCGAAAAAGTGTTTTTTAAAAATATCCGTCCGTCTGCCCGTATGTCCGTCCGTTTGTCCGTCCATCCGTGTGGTGTCTGTGAAAATTACTGGCGTCTAAACCATGCGTAGGTTTTGTTACAAATAGAAGAAACCTCTGTCCTTCTGGCTCGATTGGGAACTTTTAGACTTTGTAAACATTCTTCAAAATTTGAGGATACTTTACACTAACCCGTCCCGACAGTTTCAAAATTTTCTCAGAAACGGCTCCAAATGTTTTCCTAAAATTTCTTGTTAAAAGAGAGTAACATACACTTATAGAAGCGGCCTAGGTCCGATTTTCACGGTTAACTGTGATTTTTTCGAAAATTTCAAAAGTATAATTTTTTTCGGTGTCTTTTTACACTTACAAAATTAAAGATAGAGATTTTTCTCTGAAATACAATTTGTTCTTTGTAGTGAGCTATTTCATTAAGGTCATGTACGGTTTTTTGAAAATTTTAGTAGTTATTACGCAATATTGCATAAAAATATGAGCAATTAAAAAAATCACAAAAATAATATTTTCTCAAAAGTTAAAAGAAACCAAATTGTTTCTTTTAACTTTTGATAGGGATAGAGCTAAATGCAGTCGATTAGATGATATAAACGCTATATTGCTCTACTTTTGTTTTTTAGAAAAACTACAAAAATGTAATTTTTGGACCTGTCTCCAACCACGTAAAAATTTAGAATAGAGGCGATTTGTTCATCTTATTATATTAATGAGAATTGTGCTTTAAATAATGTCACACAAAGTTTCTCAAATACACAACCTTTTTCTGTGAAAACTAGGTCAAAATTCCGCATTTTCAGAAACGCACAAACGCCATTTTCTTAAAAACAAGTCCACATTTTTTTCTTCAAACTTTTCGAAAGTATAGGGATAATTGCACTGTGTAATAAGAGGTAAAGATAATTCTGTGTTTTTTTGTTATTTCAAAAATTATACACATGAATTTTTTGAAGATCTCTCACGCCAGTGTATATGAATTTTTCCAACAATTAGTATTTTACAATTTTTAAAATTTGTATGTACACAATTGTATTTTTGAGTTGATAAACTTCATTTTACTTTAAATGAAGTTTTTCGAAAACTCAAATATTCAAATTTAATGTTTAAAAAAATTCGAATTTACTGTAGCGCTTAAGAGCCATTTTCTGAAAAACGGCTCCAAATTTTTGAAATAAAATTGTTATTTAGAACAAGATTTTACTGTCCTTTAATATTCTTAAAAAATATTTCCGTTCTATTATTATGAAACCAAAAAGTTAAGAAAATGTCACAAAAATGTACTTTGGGCGGCGATTGATGGCAGCTGACAAGAATGTCAGCTGTGGCAAGTTCGTATAGAAAGACGTGACCAAAAGAAATAGAAAACTAAAGCAGGAAAGTCTGTGGCATTCTGTAGCACCGCTAGTTTTATTTAAATTTTGTTGTTGATTTTTGTTTTAATTCTAGCAGTACACAGAAAATTAGCGAAATTGTGTACATAGAGTAATATAATTAATAATCTAGGATGCTTTTCTACAAGTTGTCAAATAGCCTATTGTAAGAAGAGAAATTATAATGTAAATACGAGATGCGCAAAATGAAACGCATTATGAAAGTGATGAAACAAAAAGGTTAAATACTAATGAAACGCCCTATTAAATCGTTAAAAAAGAAGAAAAATGTTACTGTAATGCATTTGATTTGTACTTTGTTTTCTTCAGGTTAAAGTTAAGACAGAAAGTGAAATGAGTTGAAGTAACATTTTAATTAAACATAAAGGCAATAAGTAAATAGACTCACCTCAGGAATCACGTTGAACTGATTACTGCATTTCATTCAGTAACTTACTGATCCCATTTTATCTGGAAATCTAATCTAGAGAGATCCCGATCCCGTAGAAACCTTCGGCTGCGCTGAAGGGAAGTTGGTGGACATTGTTGGCGACGAGCCGCTCGAATCTAGTTCGGGCTGTGGCCGGACACTCTGGACAATGGGGAGGGACCCTGGTGCTGGCCTAGATAGCTAGGAGCTCAGGTCCGATCCAGGCATTGTATGGGCGGTCGCCGCGAGGCCTAACTGCGTTCCGGCGGGACCCGGATTCCGCCGGTCGAAATACTTGTGCGCCGGAGGGGGGGGGGGTGCGGATAAAAGCACAAAGCTTAGATGCCCACCCTGGGGTACACGGCACCCGGCAGAACAAGGAATTGTGTGGGGTGGTAGCCTATGCAGGGTCAAAATGGTACCAAAGAGATATAACGTGCATTACCGAAACCCATTTTAGTATGAAAGGATATTATATTTCTGGATTCAAAATCTATCGTAGTGATCGTATTTCTACTCATTAAGCCATTAAATGAAGAATTTGAAACACCATTTTTAACTATTTCCTTCAAGTTTCCTTCCAGTTCCTTCAAGTTCAATAAACAAAATGAATTAAATACGTTCACACTGTAGTAGTTTTTGTAATAATAATTTTGTTGTTCCTATATCTGATAGAAAATACTTCCCAATCACTTGGTTTCAGGTCAAAATGACCGTTGGCAAATTACACATTATTGATGTTAATAACGTTTCCCTATCTATCCCCGGCTACGTATTATAAGTGAAGAAAATTTAGTCTTAACCACTTTTTACTGCAATACCGATATATTTATTTATTTGCCGTTGGAGGAAGCAACGTCAAACTTGGAAAGCCGTCCTGATCCATCAGAGCAGCAGAAGTTATACAGGTGGGGGACACAACCTCCTTTGGACAAAAGGGCGCTTCTATCCCAAGGCGAACACGCGCACGCACAATGCACGCGTGATTCCACCGGCGGGGGGGGGGGGGGGAGCTGAAGGCAACAAAGCCACGCCGCCTCGGCGCCGAGTCAATCGCCCCCGCCCCAGTTTCCCCGGAAACCTCGTTGGCAGTAGGTGACTGCAGAGGACGACCACACGGAGCGCTGTGAGGAGTAAAGCGCTACGATGCGGTAAAGACTTTAAACTTCTTACGTTGAGCAGTGTAGAATTGACGAAATTAGTTTCTTAGGCACAGATTTAAGTAAGAAACATTAAATATCGTTTGTTTAGAAATATTCTGTAAAATCTAGTTTTAAAGTGTGAAAATTTCATATTTGTATTTGGTCTTCCTACAGAGATATTTAAAATTTGGTAAAATACAAAATTCTAATTTTCAGAAGAATGTAACATTTAAGTAGAACACTTCTTAGCAATTATATTTTACATAAAGTAACCACACTATTATGTGTAAAGGCCTAAAAAGAATCAAGGTCGGCTCTATAAGAATAGATAAATTAATTTTGAAAAATTATTCTCAGAAAATCGAACTTTGCTCATTCGCGTTTGATAGATTTGGTCGCAAATGTTACCCATAGACTCATATATTAAGAAGATAAGTATCACTTTCTAGGCCAGTTTTTATTGAATCCAATGCGTTTTAGTAAGTAATTTTCAAAAAGTAAATGGCTACAAACGCTAAAAATTGCGGGGATTAAAACAGCAGACAAATGTGAACCACTAACAATTTCTTTACAAACGATTTTGAATAACCAAAACATAAGAATATTTATATACGAAATATATATTTCCCCTGTGAGGCTGATGCGACAAATTTATTTAATTCTGGTCCACTTAAAATGGAATGACCAGTTATTATAGTCTATCAAAATGTTTTTGGAAGATTTTCAACTTTTAATGCGATTTAAAGCGCTGAAGAAGTATACCTAGATTTGCCTCCAGCATATGTGTACATTGCTTGATTCAAGATGCAAACAAGAGTTTTTGGACCAGCTTAATTAGCTTTTGGGCGCCCCGTTACCGCTACAACTCCTCACCGGAAGCTCCTGGGTTCGTGTCCCGACGGAAGCGAATTTTCCTCATTTTGTGGATAACGAGGCCAAATCACCCGCTGTCTCGGGAAGAATTTTCTGCTGGCTGCTCTAATCGGCATCTCCCGTGGTTTCTTTGATAGAAACCCGGCAAATGGCGGAGCAGTACCCTGACACGAGCCACGGCGTGGGCTCTATCATTCCATTATTTTCCTTGTCCTTTCCCCAGCCCTTACACACACATTCACAGGCACCACAGTGTCGCACATGTGGGGAGGCCAATTGGGAGCTTAGTGCTTGACTCAGCTGAAGCGGGGAGATGGGGAGACAAGACGGGAACCCATCTCTTTCCCTGATATATCATTCCATTATTTTACCTTGTCCTTTCCCCAGCCCTTACACACACATTCACATGCACCACAGTGTCGCACATGTGGGGAGACCAATTGGGAGCTTAGTGCTTGACTCAGCTGAAGCGGAGAGATGGGGAGACAAGACGGGAACCCATCTCTTTCCCTGATATATCATTCCATTATTTTCCTTGTCCTTTCCCCAGCCCTTACACACACACATTCACATGCACCACAGTGTCGCACATGTGGGGAGACCAATTGGGAGCTTAGTGCTTGACTCAGCTGAAGCGGGGAGATGGGGAGACAAGACGGGAACCCATCTCTTTCCCTGATATATCATTCCATTATTTTCCTTGTCCTTTCCCCAGCCCTTACACACACATTCACATGCACCACAGTGTCGCACATGTGGGGAGACCAATTGGGAGCTTAGTGCTTGACTCAGCTGAAGCGGGGAGATGGGGAGACAAGACGGGAACCCATCTCTTTCCCTGATATATCATTCCATTATTTTCCTTGTCCTTTCCCCAGCCCTTACACACACATTCACATGCACCACAGTGTCGCACATGTGGGGAGACCAATTGGGAGCTTAGTGCTTGACTCAGCTGAAGCGGGGAGATGGGGAGACAAGACGGGAACCCATCTCTTTCCCTGATATACCATTCCATTATTTTCCTTGTCCTTTCCCCAGCCCTTACACACACATTCACATGCACCACAGTGTCGCACATGTGGGGAGGCCAATTGGGAGCTTAGTGCTTGACTCAGCTGAAGCGGGGAGATGGGGAGACAAGACGGGAACCCATCTCTTTCCCTGATATATCATTCCATTATTTTCCTTGTCCTTTCCCCAGCCCTTACACACACATTCACATGCACCACAGTGTCGCACATGTGGGGAGACCAATTGGGAGCTTAGTGCTTGACTCAGCTGAAGCGGGGAGATGGGGAGACAAGACGGGAACCCATCTCTTTCCCTGATATACCATTCCATTATTTTCCTTGTCCTTTCCCCAGCCCTTACACACACATTCACATGCACCACAGTGTCGCACATGTGGGGAGGCCAATTGGGAGCTTAGTGCTTGACTCAGCTGAAGCGGGGAGATGGGGAGACAAGACGGGAACCCATCTCTTTCCCTGATATATCATTCCATTATTTTCCTTGTCCTTTCCCCAGCCCTTACACACACATTCACATGCACCACAGTGTCGCACATGTGGGGAGACCAATTGGGAGCTTAGTGCTTGACTCAGCTGAAGCGGGGAGATGGGGAGACAAGACGGGAACCCATCTCTTTCCCTGATATATCATTCCATTATTTTCCTTGTCCTTTCCCCAGCCCTTACACACACATTCACATGCACCACAGTGTCGCACATGTGGGGAGACCAATTGGGAGCTTAGTGCTTGACTCAGCTGAAGCGGGGAGATGGGGAGACAAGACGGGAACCCATCTCTTTCCCTGATATACCATTCCATTATTTTCCTTGTCCTTTCCCCAGCCCTTACACACACATTCACATGCACCACAGTGTCGCACATGTGGGGAGGCCAATTGGGAGCTTAGTGCTTGACTCAGCTGAAGCGGGGAGATGGGGAGACAAGACGGGAACCCATCTCTTTCCCTGATATATCATTCCATTATTTTCCTTGTCCTTTCCCCAGCCCTTACACACACATTCACATGCACCACAGTGTCGCACATGTGGGGAGACCAATTGGGAGCTTAGTGCTTGACTCAGCTGAAGCGGGGAGATGGGGAGACAAGACGGGAACCCATCTCTTTCCCATTCACTACCCTATGCGACGCGCCTGGAAACTCCAGTCATTTATTCAGAAAGGTGAAGATGAGGTGAAAGGTGAGATGAAAGGAGGCCACGAGCACCTTAACAAGTCGTGATTCGCGGTGGCTCATATCAAATGGACCCTATTTTCAGTAAATGTCAAAACTGAAACGCTTTTGATTGGGAATTTGGAAATTTTCTGTCTTGGTCTGGAAACAAGATGACGGCAGTTGGTAGGCATAATTATTCTTGAAGATCGTGTTCCATGTTCCATGATTCTTTTTGTGTTCCAGAATCGTGCTTCTGTGCACTGCTGCTGCAGTCGCAGCCATTGGCTGCTTTCTCTATGCGACGCTCCTTCCTGCCGCCGACGACGTAAATATCGCAAAAGCAGAAGCAGAAGTGTCATTGGCGCACTGCCCCGCTTACCTCGTTCCAGTTCTCGTTCTTTTGTAGATAAACTGCTTTAAGTTTGTACTTCCGGTTCCAAAAATTGACTTCTCAGGTGACTCTTTTCGTTCGTTGTGACGTATGTTCACACGCTGTTACTAATGATTCTGCTTCTTACTTCAAGTCGCGTTCAGAAATGTTGAACATGAAGCATTGATCATTTCTACTGAATGAGTTCTAAAATATGTCCAAGTAAGAACGTTTTAAAGCCGCAAAAAGTGACCATTAAGCACAATTATAACGCAATGTATATTAGGCAAGACCACCTGTGCCCCAGAGGGCAACTTACATTAGATAGTGGAAAGATAATGGTAAATGGAACACACTCAACACGTTAGTATGAGGCAAACTATTTGAACTGGTGCAGTTATTTCATTCTTGAACAAATCATTAATTTAAAACATAAAACAGCTTCACACTGGAATCCACGTTGAAAAGGCATGGCTATAGTATGATTTACATTATTGTAGCGCTATGGGATGGTAAATATTTCGTATTGCAGTCCATTCGGCAGATATATAAATTAGTGGTGCTAAAGTGGCACAGACTTTCTCGTAGTAGTTTTCTAATTTTCTTGGTGTGAGCCAGCTTTACGGTCTTGGCCCATTATCTTGCCAACTTCCATTTATCGCCGAAAAAATACATTTTTTGAAGTTTTCTGAAGTTTTTAGTTTCTTAATGATAGGTTAGAAATATTCCTTTTCAAATGTTAAAGAATAATAAAATCTCGTCCTATAAGAATTTTTCGTTGAAAAATTTGGTGTCTTTTTGAAGAAAAAATATCTCTCCTGCATATCCGAAATTTGAAGTTCTCTTTCCAAGAAATCTTTTGTGTTCTCGAAAAACATTGTTTGAAGTCATTTGAAGCAATTTAACTCATAATTGCAAAAATGTTTTACAAACTGCTACAAATGTGCATATTCAAGACGTGAGAGATATTTAAAAAATACGTTTGTGTAATTTTTGAAAAACAAAGGTTTACAGCAAAATTATTTCGATGACATCTTAAACAGTACAATTAGCACAAACAAAACGTTTCCGAAATAATCAGCTCTCAAAGCTCAAATTACGAAAATCTTTCTCCGTTCGACACGCACTCTCGCCAGCTGACATCTATCACAGCGCCAAGTTAAGCCAATAGTAGAAAGGAAATATTATTTTAAGAGTATTAAAGGACAATAAAATGTAGACCTAAATGGCAATTTTCTTTAAAAATTTAAAGCCGTTTTTAAGACAACGCCGTTTAAGCGCTACGGTAAATTCGGAATTTTAACCTCTTTTCACAGAAAACTATTGAGTTTTCGAAAAACATCACGTAAAGGTCATTTGAATCACTTTAAGTCCCAAGGGCAATAGTGTCTACAAATCGCTGGAAATGTGTATATGAAAGGCGTGGGAGATATTTAAAAAAAACATTTAAGAAATTTTTGAAAAACAAATGATGACAGTAAAATTATTCCCATGTCACCTTAAAGAGTGCAATTAGCACAATCAAAGTTTTTCCGAAATACTCATCTGCAAATGCTTAAAACCCGAATATTTTCCTCCTTTCGGCGGCCTCACCGCCTCAGTGCGTGCCCCCTCTCCGTCCCCTTGTGAGCACGAGACAACCAATGATTAGCTTGATTTTGCCGAAAATAGCGCTCTACCGCCTATTGGCTAGGTGCCGTTTAGGTCAACTGTTTCGCACTCTGCGCCTGGTGAATCACATTATCACGCGTCGATGTTGTCTTACTCTTTACGTGAATTTTGGGCACCGCTGTCAGTGGGAGTATCGCTTCCGCTACGCTTTTCAACCAATTAGCGAATCGCTGACGAGTGGTTCTCGCCCCCCCCCCTGCTGGGTCCAATCCTTCATCCCCATTCTCCTCGTCTGCCCCCGGAAGCAATCTCCTGTACTCGACTTTTGTCTGCCCGCGCGTGACACCTCTTCGGCCACATGGCAGTCGGGGGCCACTGCACTCCTCCCTCGCTGCAAGTCGTAAGTTGCCCCAGACCCCCGGCCTCGAACAGCGCGAGTATTCTGCAGCTCGGCCGCTCTCCGCTCGCCTCACTTCGCTGCGCGCACACACAAAGCACGCGACCCCTTGGGGCCACGTCCAGCTGTTGCCCGCGCTGCACAAAATACTCCGAAGTGTTCGTCTTTCTCTTATATTTTACAGTGATACATCTCAGTACATATACGAGAAAGTAAAAGTATGTTTCATAGAATTAGTAATTAGTTAACGAAACAAGGGACATCACACACAAGAAAAAAGAAGCTGTAATGCTCTACACTGTGACGCATTAAATATCCTACGAAACTTAGTAGAAATCGTAGGATGCGATGGAACTGCGCTGGAAACAAATTTTCCAGATGTTTTCATAATGGTCAGTATACCCCGTAGAGTTTTGGTGCAGATTGAACGCACAGACGTGCAGTCCAGAACACGATTTCAGGATGGAAACTTTTCCTCATGATCGCAATTTTTCATGCACAAAGCTTACAGTTTGACTCAAGCGTCTCTGGCGGTAGAATTCTTTACAAACGAATTTGTTTGCCCAATGCGAAATAATCAGCCATTTTTATTTTCTGGTTAGATGCGTAAAGGTGCGATTGTATTAAGTGATTGGTCATAAACTACGCCTTGTCCTATTCCTGCCTTCCTATTTTTCTTCTACAAGCTTCTCATAGTAAATTAACAGTTAATGAAGGTCACATTCAAAAGGTTTCAACAGAATACTACCACTCTGATGCACAATTCAGTTGTTTCGCAGTTGACCGCTAGCGGTGTCTTGACACGTTTCACACAGAACTTCTACAGAAAACGTACTGCCACGAAGTCGTATCAGAAACCGCGATCGCCTTACTTTTCAGCTAGCTCAGACGGTAGAAAGGTGGCCTGAAAACAAGGGATGGTGGACGGACGTTTCGATGAAAATGAAAGTTTTTGAAATGAGGTTAACATCAAGTTTAATAATTCAAACATGAAAAGTATCAACAATAACGATTATAATAAGCCTACTATGAGCTCGTCGAATTATCCCCACAATAAAAGCCAAAAGACTAAACAAATTCCTATGTATAGGAGAATTTGCAATATTTTCCGTAGATTCTTTATTAGGAGCCAAAGCGCGTCTAAGAATCTTTCCTTTCTTTAAAAGGTCAGCATTTGAATTCAAAAGTCCATATATTTAGACGCCTGGGGGACAGTTGAGAGGGTATAGCTAAAAAAGCACGTCATCGTGGTAGTCGCCGAATCCGTTGATCTGCTGGGCTCAATGGTTTGCCTCGCTGCAAGGCCGCAGGGGTCGAAGAATCTCCAAGGCAGGTGCAGGCAGTCAGGGCGCAAAGTGTTGCTCAGCTGGCCGGGCCAACGCCCTCAGACATTGATAATCTGCTTTGGACGAAAGCAGGCGGCGGCCGCTGCGGTTCCCTGAGTCGCTTCCGCGTGCTGAACTCAAGCACTGGTCGCAAACTTTGCTGCACACGGTGATTATAATTCAAAAGTCTGTCGGAGCGACAGAGACTTATTTAGTAAATTATTACTTTTTTTCCTACATTATGGCCGATCACGGCACATAAACTTATCTGGACTGAGAACACTGCGGTTTGACAAAGTTTCGAAGTCCGAAATCAAACATGAATTCAACTGACTGCGAACTGAGGAGCGGGCGCAGTCAGTGCCTCTCCCTCTGCTCGCCTGAATAGCAGTCCTTCCAACCTTCCCTCCTGCCCGTGTGTTCAAATCTACTTGTGTTCGCTCGTGCTAGCGTCCACGAAAGCCCCAGTTTCCCCACTCGGAATCCCAAAGTTCTGGAAAGTTTTTCTGATTTTATACATCTGGTTGGTGATAGGTTGAAAGTATGTGCGCAGTAGATTTATTTAGTCCAATCGAGGAAGGCGTTCTAAAGGGGATTCTGGTGGAAAATTTCTGGGATTCTCTTTCTCTTGTTTCCTCGTCTCGCGCCGTGCTTACAAACAACACGTGCGGATCTAGTTGCGTCGTTGGAGGAGGCCCGGGCGAACATAATTCTTACGAATGGCTTCTGAGTGGCGCCGCAGGTGCTCGGAGGGGGTGCTTACGTCGTTTCTGACAGAGTGTATCGTAAAGGGATAGGTAAACAGAGCAACGGCCACGTCGAGAAGTAGGCTGCGGGTGGCCGGGGTTCTTCCACACAATAGGAGGGTCGCAGCTGTGCGTAGCGAATCGGAAGGACGGGGCCGCGTACGCGTTGAAAAGGTCTCGGCGCGTGAGAGACATCTCGGGGGTAGGCTACTATTGGAAACTATTAAAATTAATATTTTTTAGATATAATGTTTTCAGTAACGCCACTGTACATACCATGTATTCGCGACTTTTGACTTTTATTCTTCTAGTTTGTAATCTTGAAGTTTCTGTACAGAAACTAGAGACTGTGTAGGAAACCTATGCCGTATATACCGTCCGTTAAAATTTCTTCTTTGTATTTCGGATCATCTTATATAAAGAGAAACAATTGTAATCTATTAAGGACGTTGAGGAAACAGGATAAATGCCAATGAAAACAGATCTCAAGAAGTAAATTCAAGTTTCGTAGCATCACTGGATGAGGCATTCTTGGACGCTGTCTGCGCAAGCGGCGCAGGGAGGAGCTGCCGCGGGGGTGTCGGCCGAGCAGGAGGCCCGCGCCGCCACCGCCGCCGCCGAGCCCGCGCACGCGGCGCTCCCCGCCCCGGCGCTCCCCGCCGCCGCCGCTGGGGCTGCGAGCGAGCTGCCCGTCGCGCAGGCCCTGGAGGGCGGCCCGGCGCCCGCGCCCCCTCGCCGCCCGCAGCGCCCACGCCGCCCGCCGCCCCCTCCACCCGGGCCGCTCCCCACCACCTCCGCGTCGGAGGACGGAGCGCCACCAGCCTCGATGGCTTCCGCCGCCGCCACCGCAGTAGCCCAGGCGCCCGTCCCTGGCGCGGAGGACCGCGACACGGCGTCGACGCCCACCCGCCTCCATCGACGCCCACGGCCCACAACTTCTGGACCGCTACCCTCCACCTCCTCCGCAACGGACGACGAAGCACAAGCAGCAAAAGAGGTCTCCGCCGCTGCCTCTGCCGCTGCGCAGTTGCCCGCCCCTGCCATAGAACACAGCGACCAAGCACCGACGCCCACCCGCCGCCCGCGCCGCCCGGAGCCCCAGGTGAACGCAGAGGTCGCCCCAGCAGGGGCTGGCCCCCGCCGCCTTCCTGGGCTTTCCCGGTCCGACGCCCTCATGGACATCCACGCGCTGGAGGCCTCCCACGCCTCCCTAAACGCCGCCGCCCCCCGCAGGCCGAGGATCAGGGGGGAGGACGAGGACGAGCAGGATGACGAGAGAGAAGAGGTCCCGCCGCCCGGCCCTTCCCCGTCCGCCTCCGCGCTCCTCCTCGCCGCCTTCGGCTACACCTCCGCCATCGCGGCCGAAGAGCTCCTGCGGCACCGCGCAGAGAGGGCCAGCGCCGACGCGCGCCAGCAGGAGGAGAACATCCGCAGAGAGCCCTCCGCCACGGCCATCCCTACGCTCCCACGGGACCCCATTGCCAGGCGAGGGCCCTGTCGACCCACCGCGCCCGCCCTAAGCCCGTAAGTGGGCCAGCCCCAGCGCCCTCAGTACGTGCTCTCTCGCCCCTCCCCTCAGTCCCCCTACAGGACCACCCCTCCTGCCGGCAGCCCCATCAACACCGCGGCCCAGCGCCCTCAGTACATCCTCAATCGCCCCTCCCCTCCGTCCCCCTACAGGACCACTCCTCCTGCCGGCAGCCCCATCAACACCGCAGCCCAGCGCCCTCAGTACATCCTCACTCGCCCCTCTCCTCAGTCCCCCTACAGGACCACCCCTCCTGCCGGCAGCCCCATCGACACTGCGTCCCAGCGCTCTCTGTACATCCTCACTCGCCCCTCCCCTCAGTCCACCTTAAAGGACCATTCCTCCTGCCAGAAGCCCCATCAACACCGCGGCCCAGCGCCCTCAGTATATTTTCACTCGCCCCTCCCCTCAGTCCCCCAACAGGACCACTCTTCCTGCCGGAAGCCCCGCCAACACCGCGGCCCAGCGCCCTCAGTATATTTTCACTCGCCCCTCTCCTCAGTCCAACTTAAAGGACCACTCCTCCTGCCGGAAGCCCCGTCAACACTGCGGCCCAGCGCCCTCAGTACATCCTCACTCGCCCCTCCCCTCAGTCCCCCTACAGGACCACTCCTCCTGCCGGAAGCCCCTTCAACACTGCGGCCCAGCGCCCTCAGTACATCCTCACTCGCCCCTCCCCTCAGTCCCCTCACAGGACCACCCCTCTTGCCGGAAGCCCCGTTAACACTGCGGCCCAGCGCCTTCAGTACATCCTCACCCGCCCCTCCCCACAGTCCCCCTACAGGACCACTCCTCCTGCCAAAAGCGCCTTCAACACTGCGGCCCAGCGCCCTCAGTACATCCTCACTCGCCCCTCCCCTCAGTCCCCTCAAAGGACCACCCCCCTTGCCGGAAGCCCCGTTAACACTGCGGCCCAGCGCCTTCAGTACATCCTCACCCGCCCCTCCCCACAGTCCTCCTACAGGACCACTCCTCCTGCCGGAAGCCCCGTCAACACCGCGGCCCAGCGCCCTCAGTACATCCTCAGTCGCCCCTCCCATCAGTCCCCCTACAGGACCACTACTCCTGCCGGAAGCCCCGTCAACACTGCGGCACAGCGCCCTCAGTACATCCTCACTCGCCCCTCCCCTCAGTCCCCCTACAGGACCACTCTTCCTGCCGGAAGCCCCATCAACACCGCGGCCCAGCGCCCTCAGTACATCCGCACTCGCCCCTCCCCTCAGTCCCCCTACAGGACCACTCCTCCTGCCGGAAGCCCCGTCAACACCGCGGCCCAGCGCCCTCAGTACATCCTCACTCGCCCCTCCCCTCAGTCCCCTTCAGGACCACTCTTCCTGCCGGAAGCCCCATCAACACCGCGGCCCAGCGCCCTCAGTACATCCTCACTCGCCTCTCCGCTCAGTCCCCCTACAGGACCACTCCTCCTGCCGGAAGCCCCGTCAACACTGCGGCCCAACGCCATCAGTACATCCTCACTCGCCCCTCCCCTCAGTCCCCCTACAGGACCACTCTTCCTGCCGGAAGCACCATCAACACCGCGGCCCAGCGCCCTCAGTACATCCTCACTCGCCCCTCCGCTCAGTCCCCCTACAGGACCACTCCTCCTGCCGGAAGCCCCGTCAACACTGCGGCCCAACGCCCTCAGTACATCCTCACTCGCCCCTCCTCTCAGTTCCCCTACAGGACCACTCTTCCTGCCGGAAGCCCCATCAACACCGCGGCCCAGCGCCCTCAGTACATCCTCACTCGCCCCTCCGCTCAGTCCCCCTACAGGACCAATCCTCCTGCCGGAAGCCCCGTCAACACTGCGGCCCAGCGCCCTCAGTACATCCTCACTCGCCCCTCCCCTCAGTCCCCCTACAGGACCACACCTCCTGCCGGAAGCCTCATCAACACTGCGGCCCAACGCCCTCAGTACATCCTTACTCGCCCCTACCCTCAGTCCCCCTACAGGACCACTACTCCTGCCGGAAGCCCCATCAACACCACGGCCCAGCGCCCTTAGTACATCCTCAATCGCCCCTCCCCTCAGTCCCCCTACAGGACCACTCCTCCTGCCGGAAGCCCCGTCAACACCGCGGCCCAACGCCCTCAGTACATCCTCACTCGCCCCCCCCCTCAGTCCACCTTAAAGGACCACTTCTCCTGCCGGAGGCACCGTCAACAATGCGGCTCAACGCCTTCAGTAAATCCTCACTCGCCCCTTCCCTCAGTCCACCTCAAAGGACCACTTCTCCTGGCGGAAGCCCCGTCAACACTGCGGCTCAACGCCCTCAGTAAATCCTCACTCGCCCCCCCCCCTCAGTCCCCCTACAGGACCACACCTCCTGCCGGAAGCCTCATCAACACTGCGGCCCAACGCCCTCAGTACATCCTTACTCGCCCCTACCCTCAGTCCCCCTACAGGACCACTACTCCTGCCGGAAGCCCCATCAACACCACGGCCCAGCGCCCTTAGTACATCCTCAATCGCCCCTCCCCTCAGTCCCCCTACAGGACCACTCCTCCTGCCGGAAGCCCCGTCAACACCGCGGCCCAACGCCCTCAGTACATCCTCACTCGCCCCCCCCCTCAGTCCACCTTAAAGGACCACTTCTCCTGCCGGAGGCACCGTCAACAATGCGGCTCAACGCCTTCAGTAAATCCTCACTCGCCCCTTCCCTCAGTCCACCTCAAAGGACCACTTCTCCTGGCGGAAGCCCCGTCAACACTGCGGCCCAACGCCATCAGTACATCCTCACTCGCCCCTCCCCTCAGTCCCCCTACAGGACCACTCTTCCTGCCGGAAGCACCATCAACACCGCGGCCCAGCGCCCTCAGTACATCCTCACTCGCCCCTCCGCTCAGTCCCCCTACAGGACCACTCCTCCTGCCGGAAGCCCCGTCAACACTGCGGCCCAACGCCCTCAGTACATCCTCACTCGCCCCTCCTCTCAGTTCCCCTACAGGACCACTCTTCCTGCCGGAAGCCCCATCAACACCGCGGCCCAGCGCCCTCAGTACATCCTCACTCGCCCCTCCGCTCAGTCCCCCTACAGGACCAATCCTCCTGCCGGAAGCCCCGTCAACACTGCGGCCCAGCGCCCTCAGTACATCCTCACTCGCCCCTCCCCTCAGTCCCCCTACAGGACCACACCTCCTGCCGGAAGCCTCATCAACACTGCGGCCCAACGCCCTCAGTACATCCTTACTCGCCCCTACCCTCAGTCCCCCTACAGGACCACTACTCCTGCCGGAAGCCCCATCAACACCACGGCCCAGCGCCCTTAGTACATCCTCAATCGCCCCTCCCCTCAGTCCCCCTACAGGACCACTCCTCCTGCCGGAAGCCCCGTCAACACCGCGGCCCAACGCCCTCAGTACATCCTCACTCGCCCCCCCCCTCAGTCCACCTTAAAGGACCACTTCTCCTGCCGGAAGCCCCGTCAACAATGCGGCTCAATGCCTTCAGTAAATCCTCACTCGCCCCTTCCCTCAGTCCACCTTAAAGGACCACTTCTCCTGCCGGAAGCCCCGTCAACACTGCGGCCCAACGCCCTCAGTACATCCTCACTCGCCCCCCCTCAGTCCACCTTAAAGGACCACTTCTCCTGCCGGAAGCCCCGTCAACAATGCGGCTCAACGCCTTCAGTAAATCCTCACTCGTCCCTTCCCTCAGTCCACCTTAAAGGACCACTTCTCCTGCCGGAAGCTCCGTCAACACTGCGGCCCAATGCCTTCAGTAAATCCTCACTCGGCCCCCCCCTCAGTCCACCTTAAAGGACCACTTCTCCTGCCGGAAGCCCCGTTAACAATGCGGCTCAACGCCTTCAGTAAATCCTCACTGGCCCCTTCCCTCAGTCCACCTTAAAGGACCACTTCTCCTGCCGGAAGCCCCGTCAACAATGCGGCCCAACGCCCTCAGTAAATCCTCACTCGCCCCTTCCCTCAGCCCACCTTAAAGGACCACTTCTCCTGCCGGAAGCCCCGTCAACAATGTGGCTCAACGCCCTCAGTAAATCCTCACTTTCCCCCCCCCTCAGTCTACCTTAAAGGACCACTTGTCCTGCCGGAAGCCCCATCAACACCACGGCCCAACGCCCTCAGTACATCCTCACTCGCCCCTTCCCTCTGTCCACCTTAAATGACCACTTCTCCTGCCGGAAGCCCCGTCAACTATGCGGCTCAACGCCCTCAGTAAATTCTCACTCGCCCCTTCGCTCAGTCCATCTTAAAGGACCACTTCTCCTGCCGGAAGCCCCGTCAACAATGCGGCTCAACGCCCTCAGTAAATCCTCACTCGCTCCCCCTCTCAGTCCACCTTAAATGACCACTTCTCCTGCCGGAAGCCCCGTCAACAATGCGGCTCAACGCCCTCAGTACATCCTCACTCGCCCCTTCGCTCAGTCCATCTTAAAGGACCACTTCTCCTGCCGGAAGCCCCGTCAACAATGCGGCTCAACGCCCTCAGTAAATCCTCACTCGCTCCCCCTCTCAGTCCACCTTAATGGACCACTTCTCCTGCCGGAAGCCCCGTCAACAATGCGGCTCAACGCCCTCAGTAAATCCTCACTCGCCCCTTCCCTCAGTCCACCTTAATGGTATTGTGACCAGAAAACAACAAAGATAAACACGGTTTCTTACGACGTGTTTTATTTCACAATCCAAAAGAGCAAATCCAATAACAATAGCCAAGTTCTAACAAAATTCCAGAAGAGAGTCCAAATACGTCGCTAGATCACCAAATATCCGTGGGGCAGTCCAGAGTCCGTTAGCACTTCGACGTATCACTTATTCACAATGTCACTCTCTAATCACTTGTAGGCGCTCGCTATCGACTGCCTCCTGCTTGCCCGGGCGGCTCTTTTATAGCCCGCTCGAGGCGAAGGTCCGCTGGCCAACCCGGTGATACGGGTGGGTTCTCGCGCGCCGCTGTCTGCTCGAGCGTGACGGTACTGCCGCGCTGTCGGACAGCGCACTCTCTTGGGCGGTATTGGTACCGTCATCCGGCGGCAACTTTAAGGGTGTCTGTTCGGCCACGGCAAATGGACCACTTCTCCTGCCGGAAGCCCCGTCAACAATGCGGCTCAACGCCCTCAGTAAATCCTCACTCGCCCCTTCCCTCAGTCCATCTTAAAGGACCACTTCTCCTGCCGGAAGCCCCGTCAACAATGCGGCTCAACGCCCTCAGTAAATCCTCACTCGCCCCTTCCCTCAGTCCATCTTAAAGGACCACTTCTCCTGCCGGAAGCCCCGTCAACAATGCGGCTCAACGCCCTCAGTACATCCTCACTCGCCCCTTCCCTCAGTCCATCTTAAAGGACCACTTCTCCTGCCGGAAGCCCCGTCAACAATGCGGCTCAACGCCCTCAGTAAATCCTCACTCGCTCCCCCTCTCAGTCCACCTTAATGGACCACTTCTCCTGCCGGAAGCCCCGTCAACAATGCGGCTCAACTCCCTCAGTAAATCCTCACTCGCTCCCCCCCTCAGTCCGCCTTAAAGGACCACTTCTCCTGCCGGAAGCCCCGTCAACAATGGGGCCCAGCGCCCTCAGTAAATCCTCACTCGCGCCTCCCCTCAGTCCGCCTTAAAGGACCACTCCTCCTGCCGGAAGCCCCGTCAACAATGCGGGTCAACGCCCTCAGTAAATCCTTACTCGCCCCTTCCCTCAGTCCACAAATCAGCACCACTCCTCTTGGCCTAAATGCCTGTACAGCTCATTCCCACTGCTACGAATAAAGACACAAAACAACATGCAATGTACCCAAGAGCCCAGAATTGTCCTAGTCCCCGATTTCGCATCCGAAGTCTGTGTGACTTTCCAATACATGGTGTTTGACCTCCTTTAGAATTCCAATATTGGTCTGCACTGTTTATGCATTTACGAAGAATTGAATCACAGGAATTGCCATGACCACACGCACTAATCGTAACCAGTTCTTGCTGCACACGGCCCAACGCAGCTGGCGTCAGACCCAACCATTGTCCGCTTACCCATCCTACTCCCCTCGCGATTGTTGCTACAGCGACACAGAAACTTTTTCACTTTATCACTATAGCGGGACGTCTAAGTCTTTATGAGAAGGGATTGACAATGATTGCAATTTGAATAGAATGCAGCTCCTTTAATTCGGAAACGAGAGCTAATTCTGGTTTTTGATTGTCGTTTGGCCGATATATTTCACAAATATTTATTTCATTGCATTGCATTTTCATTTGATGTTATTTGATTTTGATTGATGTTATTTCCATTATCGTCCCAAGAACCTAACAGCTTTACTACCAGGGAGTAACCTTTCAGCTAACAAAATTACTGCCAGGGAGGTGACGAGTTAACTTGTTCAAATTTTCTGGTACAAAATTTACTCGGCCAATGAACTGAAGAGTCTCACGTTGACGTTATAATGTCATTGTAAAACAAAGTTCAATAAGAAAGCAAAAAATAATTCTGTTAGTTTGTATGGTACTGCACCTGAACAAAGAATTTGCCAACAAATACATAACCAACTTCACATAATGATGGGGTGGGAATTCATTTCATTAACTTTGAAAATTAACACAAGTGTACAATGTCTAGGATACATTAGTAGATCTGTTTAAAGCTTTCTAGATTTTCATTGAACATTTGCACCTCTCTGTAAATGTTCAAATGATGGAAGTGTAGCCCAAAATTATGCAGCTATTTAAAAGTCATCATTTAATCAGCATTTATTGTGAAACGCAATAGAAAGCTTGTAATTTTAAAGTATTTTTTAAATACCAAATTTTCAGTTATTGTTTTGAATAAACGTTTTCTCCCTGCAAATAGCTCTGGTCTCGGCACTTTGATCATTCTCTGTTGGAAAGTCGAACACATCACATAAACGGAATTATTATTATATATTTATTTAGTAGGTTATTATTACACTTAGAAAAAAATAACATGATACTATGTGGCTAGGCCAATGTCTTTTAAGCGATTACATTAATTATATTCTACCGTGTTCGAATTCCTTCGAATTCTGGTATTTCCCCCAAATGGACTCTCCATTGCAAAGATATTATTGGGGTAACCTGTAAACACGAGTTTGCATCGTTCAGAACTTTATATCACCTGTGTGCTGAGCATTCACGCAAGTAACAATGTAATCGGAAGCGAAAATGAATAGTTTTGAAATGCTGCTGACCTCGCTTTTTTCAAACCTTTTCAGTATTCAACTATTTATAGTTAAAATGTTGTAAGTTGTTGAGACTGAAGCTCAAGGAAACGAGCACAGACGGTACTTCTCCCTCATTTGTCACATCACAATTTGTATTGTTCTTTGAATGAATCCATTGAAATGAAAGTAATACCCTCACCCCCCAATCCATCACCACTGACCCACACTGCCCGCCTTAGCTCCTTAGACTCGTCACCACTTCGCCAGCCCGCGAACTGGCGCACCTCACTTAATGAGCCCCTCCCGCCTCACATCTCCGACTCCCCCGCCCCGCGTCGCCAAAGGGCCTCTCTCCGCAGGAGGAACCGACGTCCGCCTCAGCCGATGCCGCCCCCGCCGCCTCCATCGGGGCCTCCGCCGCCCCTGCCGCCTCCACCGCGGCTGCCGCCGCCGCCGCCGCCTCCATCGAGGCCTCCGCCGCCACAAAATTTTCCCTCACCCACCCTATCGCTAATTAATCCATCACCACTGACCCACACTGCCCGCCTTAGCACCTTAGACTCGTCACCACTTCGCCAGCCCGCGAACTGGCGCACCTCACTTAATGAGCCCCTCCCGCCTCACATCTCCGACTCCCCCGCCCCGCGTCGCCAAAGGGCCTCTCTCCGCAGGAGGAACCGACGTCCGCCTCAGCCGCCGCCGCCCCCGCCTCCTCCATCGGGGCCTCCGCCGCCCCTGCCGCCTCCACCGCCGCCTCCATCGGAGCCTCCGCCGCCCCTGCCGCCTCCACCGCGGCCGCCTCCATCGAGGCCTCCGCCACCCCTGCCGCCTCCACCGCGGCCGCCACCGCCTCCATCGAGGCCTCCGCCGCCCCTGCCGCTGCCTCCGCCGCCACAAAATTTTCCCCGAAATGGGGGTTGGGCGGGGCGGCGGCAAATCATTAAAGCATGAAGTTTTTAAGTTGGTAACTCTGACCTTAAAACTGAAGAAGCAACAAGCTTTCTCTATTCACTCAAACTCTATCCATTCTGAAAATACTCCATAGAACACAGAGGTACTCCGATAACTTAGAGCCTACCTTTCGCCCCAATTGACACACACTTCCCCAATACATTGGGGCATATTTCTGTAAAAACTAGTTGCTAAGTAATTATGCTTTTCTTCCTTTTGATGAGCAATAAATTTCTTTTTTAAATCCACGTATTTTCTTTATTTATCTTATTCAAATATAGAATTTAGACTAAGTAAATATGTGAGGTCTGTGTACAAATTGTCGATACTAACGTTGTTTCTTCGCTCGTGGTTAGCTCGTGGCCAGCGTGCTCGCTTTTCACTACGCGGCCACGAATTCGATTCCCGATCGAGCCAACACTGTAAGTGTGCGTTTTCAAAACATTTCGTTTCTATTCTTAGGAAATAGAAAAATTAAGAAAATTAAAAAAAAAATGTACTTTGGGCCGCGATAGACGGCAGTTGCCAAGAGGATGTGGCAAGACCGAAAAACTATTCCGGTCCAAAGAAAATAGAAAACTAATAGGAGGAAGTCTGTGTATTTCTATAGCACCACTAGTTTCAACTGCTTTAGTATTCCTGCAAAGACGTTTTGCCGGAATGCCGTTTTGTTTTGCATTAGCGCTTCCTCTATTCGTAGACTTTTTTCTCTTTCCATAATCATAATTTCTAATCCTTCCTGACACTTCACAAAATAAATACAAATTAGAGAATTAATAAGTTTTAATGAAAATCGGATATAAAAATCTAAATTTGAAAAATGCATTTCTTCGAGAAAAATACCCCTACATATCACAAGTTTTAATGCACATGTAAGAAGAAGCCAAAGAAATTATAACCTTTTACAACTTTCTACACTACCTTATAACAACTACACAAAATAATAAGAAAGTAACTTACTACATTTACGAGCAACACGTATCCGCTTTTTTGGTATCAGAAACTCACAAAACGAAAGACTGTACCTACGAAGTCTCTTTCACCACGTTTTACAAGTTCATTATTACGCCCTCTTGTGTTCTGATTTCAACATTAACAATGATTTTGTTGCAATTAATACAAATGGAATGATTATCAAACCAACTTAAAAAGTTCAAGAGATTGTATTCGTTAAGATTGTAAATAGTCAAATATGGTGGTATCTAAGTTGGGAAAATTGATACTATTTTGTCCCTTTCTTGAATAATTAAAAAACTTAACAAATAAAATATATTTGCAAAAATTCATTGACTTTTTGACGGAAATTAACGAGTAAATGTGATGACACACTATACACTGTATTTTATAGCTGGCATAAAAAACCCTTGCCTTGAGCAATAAGAAGTAGACTTTTCAGAATTACTAGTATTATCGCTGTAGTTCTTCACAGGACTGCAGCTACATTCGATCTTACAGAGAAGCTGGGCAGATCTTACGAGAATCCGGGCATGGTCGGGACTCAAACTTAAGATTCACATTTCGAATTCAGACAGTGGAAGCATTTTTGACAGTAGCTAGATAGCTAGGTCGAATTCTTCTGCTGTCTGGAGAAGAATTTTAGCGGCCGGCGGCTTAGATCGGTAGTTTCTCCAGGCGAATGCCGGGCAGTACCCTACGAAACGGGCCAAGGAGCGTGCGCGATCTTTTCTTCCTCTCCCTTGTTCTGTCCTTGACCTTTACTTACACACACTTACGTGCACTACACTTAACACACATGCGAGGAGGCCTGCCAGGAAGTTGGAGCATGCCCCGGCTGGGGCGTGGCCGCAGTGATGGGAGGTATCTGGTTGACGAAAGTACCGCTAGCTGGCGCCGGATCTCACCACCTAGCCGGGAAACCGGCGTCACCAGGGGTAGAAACATGCAATACACTTACGAGACTAATGACCTTAGCAGTTGATGCGTTGAACTAATCAATCAAAAGACGAGGTTTTAATCTCACAACAATGCAATATCTACAAGTAGACACTTCTTTTCCTCCAAATAACGGATAACAATATCGTTTTTTCTGCCCCTATCGTGCGATCAGTTTGAATTGGTTTGGTCGTACAATGTTGTCGACCAGACCTCACCGGTTTGGCGAACATTCGTACCACTTGGATCATATGTTTGGAATTCTGGAGACTACAGACTGCCAGAGGAGAAAAATACACACATAATCATGTCGTTTCAAGTATTCGGTCTTTGCTAGAATTGGACAAGCCGAGACTATAATCAATGGTTTCTATGTGTTCTTGGCAAAAATGTCATTTATCATCTTGGGAGTTTTTGAGAACCTTTTTATCATAATGTCGATCTCTCAACGCCTGACCTTGGTCCGCTGTTACAACTGCTTCCGATTCTGGATTCATATTTCCCCTTTTAATCCGCGTAAATGATTAATCTTTATTGACCGGAACCTTATACATTCTTTGTAGATCCTGAACATAGAGTGTTTTGTCTTTTCACGATTTTTTAAACATGTTTTGTGCTTCACGAGGTAGTATAACAAGATCAATGTCTGTTTTATTCTGTGTGCCGTCCATAGAAGACTTCGCAACTTCTTTTACAATGCCTCTGTCTCCCATTCTTGGGTGAGAATTAATTACCTGCCTCATTAGTGGGTGAATGATGATATGATGACTGAGAGCATACCTTCCCATCCCGACTACATTGTTTCAGGAGGCGGATTTCTTAATTCTTTTTACAATTTCTCCTTCCTTAGTGAAACATAAAGTTTGTGTATATCATCTCAAGGGTGGGTGTCTCATTTTGTGTATATCATCTCAAGGGTGGGTGTCTGTGTGTGTCTGTGTTGAATTTGTGAAAGATCTCATAGAAAGAAAATTATCTGTTCAAGTGTTGGCAACATGTAATTCTTCCGTGGAACTTAGTGACCGTAGTTTCTCTCTGATTTGTTTTGTTGATCTGTTTTGCGCGAAATTGTGAGTTTCTCATTTCAAATTGTGAGTGATCTGCTTTTTAAAGTTGTAAAGTTTTTATATGGCAGTGCCATGAATTAAGAAGTTTGAAGTAAGAAAACTACATAAAAATCAGCCTAATAGCAAAATATATGGCTGAAGTCGAGTATACGGTACAACTTAAGGAAGTCGTTTAAACCGGCCCTTCGCGCCGCTCCGGCGAAGGGGAAATCCACGGTGGAGGGGTCGAGGGTGTTTAGGGGATTATGAGGGGACCTTTTGGGTGGGAAGAGGATGATTAACTTAGTTCATACATATAAAAAGCAAAGCGTGGGCGATATAAATAAATTGTAAAAAAATACACTTTGAAATAATTCGAATGGTTCGTAATTGGTCACGAACGCGACGTCAAAAGTTAGGGAGGGGACAATTTCACCGTAGTATCTCGTCGGAGCTTCATCACGAAAGCGTGTGGCGGGGGATAATCGCGATGTTGCCTCTGTGATGTTCTGTGTCGGGGTTGCTGTCGTACAGTGAAGTTTCTTGCGTTCTTCATATTATTTGTGATTTGTGGTTTTGAGTGTCGGAAGTTTGTTGTGACTATGGTGAAAATAAACGTGGGTTTCTTTTACATGTTGCGTCGAAAGGGATGTTCAGCAGTTATTGAGTGGGCCCAAGAACATGGATTGATTGGTTTAAGGTGCTCGTGTCCTGTGTGCAAGTGTCAGATGAGGTTGGCCAAGAGAAAGGATTTGTGTGATGGTTTCGAGTGGTAGTGTAGCAAGAAAGGGGCCACTCCTCATGTGCGAAAGTGTTTCGTGCGGAAGGGGTCATGGTTCGCGAGAAGTAAGATCAGTATGATTCAGGTATTAGTAATGACGTTTCTGTGGGTCATGAAAGTGCCGGGTGAATTCATTAGGAACGATGTTATTAAATCTTTCATCAAGCCCGGATCCATCGTGTTCTCGGACCGTTGGAAGTCTTCTAACTGCTCAGAAGTTGAGGGTTTTCAGCATTCAACTGTGTGTTTTAGAAACCCTGAAACTGGTTCGCACACAAATCATATTGAAGGAACGTGGAGCGCAATGAATCGTAGTCCGCCTCGGCGCCGCGCAGCTGGCCACTTCGACAGCTACCTGGCGGAATATATTTGGAGACTTCAAGGGAGGAAAAAACAACTGAGAGGTTTTTGTCGTTTCTTCAGGGCGCCTCCCACCTTTACGAGTCTTAAAAATCGCCAATCGGTAAGTTTTATTCATTTCTATTGGAGCGCTTAGCGTAATTTGAGGGAGGGCTTAAGGAGACTCCTCCTTCCTTTCCCCTTCTCCCCTTCCCCTCTCCCTTCCCCTCTTAGAAGTGCTGGATGCTGTAATTACTGTTCATAAGGGATGCCTGGGAAGACTAAACGTTTTAGAAGATTTAGGTGTTAGTGCAGGTTACAACACAGTACTTCATTTGATGCGATAGGCAAATTAAGGTTATTTAAGGCAAATAAACCTGTTGAAATTAAAGTTATAGAATTTAGGAATAAGAAAAGACAATGCAATGATGATGAGGAAGATTCAAAATCGTTATATGAACCTTGTGGCTTCTGAGGCGAGTTAAACCACTAATAACTTTAAGAGCCATTTTCTCAGATAATGTAATTTTCATTCTTTAAGTTCGCGTACCTCAGAAATGAATGCAGATACACACATAAAATTTATACCAGCTGTAGAAGTGAATTAGAACTATTGATTTACGTTATATTAATTCAAAATAAAATATTCTTTTTTTATCTATATGCATGTATAATTGAAAAAAAATTACATTTTCCCCACTAAGTAAACAAATAATTATTTTTATAAATATTAAAGTAATTGGAATGACTAATCATACGAAGATGGCCTAATATTATGAATTTTAAATTTGAACTTGATAGGAAAGAGCGCTTTATAGCTAAGGGAATCTGAAATAAGGGAATTTGGAATGGGGCATGGCATAGGTAGAGCCTGATTTTTTATTATTCTTTCAGGTCACGTATGATCCCTGGATATCCTTAGGATTTTCATAGCAAGAAGGTCAGGGTTTTGCCATCTCTGGCCTCCGTAGGCAGTACCTACTTCCCCATTGACTTTTGCACATTAGTCAAGGCAACAGCCTTCGACGCGGCGTTACCCGCACAGCCAAGATCACTCGTATACTAGAGGTGCAAGTACCAACATTACTCACCTCTCAGAGGAAATTTGAACGAATTAACAAATGAATAATAAACAATCATGTATAAAGTAAAAAACTAACTAATGGTGCTACAACAGCGCATACTTTCTGTGTTATTGGAAACAGTTACGTAATATTGAAATATTGCACTTTCTGCGCTACTAACATCTCAGCCAGTATTTCAAAACGTCCAATTCAAGCAAGAAGGTAGGAACGGACTGTTGCCGGCGGAGCGTTATTAAAACCATGTGCATTTGATTGGCTAATAACATTAATACAGTAATTAGACTATGTGCAATTGATATCAAAATAATTACGAACATTCGTGAGATAATGTCGTAAAATAACATTTCCGTTAGCGTTTCATTTCATCACCTACTTATAACATCCACACTTCAGGTACGATAAACAATATTGCTTTTCAATAAAGAGAGCGTCCATGGTTTCACGGAAAAGAGGAGATGATAAACAAAACAAGTGCTACTCAAGTGCTTCTCAATCGATGGAGTATTGTTGCAAAATTTCTATTAAGCTTTGCGGATTGCTTAAAAAGAAATACATCAATACATTGAGAATACACATTGAGAAAAAGTAAGTTAGTGGTGCCACAGAATGGCAGAGACTTAATTTTCTTTGGTCTTGCTTAGCTAAACTTCGCCATCTATCGCCGCCTAAAGAATATTTTAAAAAATATTAATTTTTCGCATTCCTAATAGTAGAAAGGAAATATTATTTTATAAATATTAAATAAGAGTAAAATGTTGTTCGAAATGGCAATTTTCTTTGCAAATTGCCGTTTTTAAAAAAGCGTTACTATAAATTCGAAATTTGATGCTGTTTTTCACAAAGTTTCGATTTTTTGAAAAACTTTATTTAAAATCATTTCAAGTAGCTCAACTCACTACACTATAGTGCTTACAAATTGCTGGAAATATGCATATTAACTGCGTGAGAAAACTTTCAACAAAATTACATTTGTGTAATTTTTGAAAAAATAAAAAATGCCCAGAAGTGAACTTTACTACATATTAAAGCGTGCAATTATTGAGCTAGTTATCACCGAAAACGGTAAGAGTTTTCGAAAAACTTTGTATGACATTATTCAAAACATGTACTCATAAATATAATAATGTGAACAAATCGCCGCTAATATAATTAACGACGTGAGAGACAAGTCGAAAATACACTTTTGTAATTTTTGAAAAACACAACAGAATAAGAGGTAAATGGTGTTTGTTATCTTAAGGAGTGCATTTAGCACTATCCCTATGTAAATTTTAAAGAAAAAAGTTGCAGACGTTTTGTGAAAATGTTTTTGTAATTATTTAAAATCATAATTAAATTGCTCGCAATATTGCGCGAAAACTACTTACACTTAAAAAAAAAACTGTACATAACCTTAATGAAAGAACTTACTATGGAGAACAAATATCCCTTGAAGCTAAAATCTGTCTTGAATGTTGTAGTTGTAAGAAGACGCCGCAAAAAATCCATATTTTTGAAATTTTCGATAATTCAGAGATAACCGTGAAAATCGGACCTGTATTTCGTAATTTGTCGCAGTTTTTCCCGTATACATGGGTAATAATTACATTGAGTAATATACGTAGTATATATACCGAGAGATGTTTCAGGGCGTCAACTGACGTAACTGCAGTTCCTATGACCGTGGAGGTCCTAGGTTCGAATCCCGACGATGGCACTAGTGGTAAGCTAGGTAGAATTCCGTCGCTGTCTAGAGAAGAATTATAATGACCGGCTGCTCTGATGGGTAGTTTTCGTGGTTTCTCCGAACAACACCAGGCGAATGCCGGAGCAGTACCGTAACAAACGGGCTACGGACCGCGTGCAATCTCACCTACCTCTTCCTTGTCCTATCCTCACACCTTACACATACTTACACGAACAATCACTACACTACCACACATGCCGGGAGACCCGTCGGGAGCTGAGAGCTTGTCGCGGCAGGGGCGGTGCGAATGGTATGTCGGTACCGGATCTCGCCATACAGCGGAGGAAAGATTACCGCCATCTTCCGTGCCAATAACATGCATTACACTTACGGGACAAATAAATCTATTAGTTGACGTGCCCGAAATCACTAAACAATCAATCACTCAAACGTAGTAAAGGGAAAGTTATGTAATGCTGCGAAAAATCGATTTCGAGATTTCAACGGAAATACACGTTTTGGTTCCCCTGATACCGAAAAAGTATTTTCCTTAAAAACGTCCGGCCTGCCGGCCGGCAAAGATGGCATAGATCGTATTTATACGGCATACTCTGAATTTTTTTCAATTTCAAAAAAAAAAAAAGTTTTTTTCCTGCGTCTACAACTACAAAATTGAAGATAGACATTTTTCCTTCCAATGAAATTTGTTTTTCATAGTGAGTTCTCTCATTAAGGTCAAGTACATTTTTTTGTAAATTTTAGTTTTCCCGAAATATTGCGTGTTTTAAAAAAAAATACAAAAACAAGATTTAATAAAAAACACTAATTTTTTTCTTTTAACTTTTGGTAGTGATAGTGCTAAATACATTATAAGATGTCAGAAATTCCGCATTGCCCTATTCTTTTGTTTTTTCAAAAATTACAAAAATGTAATTTTTTGACTTGTCTCTCGCGTCATTAATATTTACATTATCGGCGATTTGTTAACATTATTTTATTTATTAGTACATATTATTTAATTATTGTTACATAAAGATTCTTACTCAAATACTCAACCGTTCTTGGAGAAAACTAGCCTAAATTCCGCATTTTCAGAAATACTCAAGCGCCATTTTGTAAAAAAGGTAAGACATTTTTTCTTCAAACAACACTTTTTCGGTATCAGGGAACCCGAAAATGTGTATTTCGGTTGACATTTCGAAATCGATTTTCCGTAGCACTACGGAAATACCTACGTATAATATTCCGCATAAGGAAAATGTGAAATGAAAAAAATTAATTAATTTTCAAATTTCAAAAAATCAAAAAATTAAAGAGAGCGAGAACTGCACCATTCTCTTAAGCATTTTTTATCTATCCGATACCAAAATTTATTAATGAAATCTCTGAGCCGTTTTTATGAAAAAATTGTTTAACAAATTTAAAAATTGCTTATATTTCACGCAAAATACTCGAAAGTACTAAATTTTTTGAAAAATTGTATATAATTTTATTTATTTAAAATCGACCTTAAATAATAGATTTCATTAAGGGAAAAATCTCCACTTTAATATTTTAGTTGTAGGAAGACTCCTACAATTTTGAACTTTTCAAAAAATTAAGGTTTTTTTAATAGAAAATTAGACCTGTACCATTGTTTTAAACGTCTCTCACACTAAGAAAAAAATTTAATCAAAATTGTTGGAGCCATTTTGTTAAGATTTTGGTAATGTCCCTGGCGCGTCATGTAAAGTACCCACAATATTAAAATATCTATTTTAAATTCAAGACGCTTCAATCTATTTTTTGGTTTCAAGGACCCACAAAGCAGGTTCTGGATACACCAAGTTTTAGAAGATTTTTGTGGAAATTTAGCAACTGTATTTATCATTTATTTTCGTTATAAGGGTGAGTTTTTCTGCCAAAAATTCGTCACTTTCTCTCTACTGCATAAGCGGGAGCATGAAAGTAAAAACAACTTTTTGATACAATTTACTTCCTTAGGTATGTTTAAAATAGAAACTTAAATCTATAAAATCCTCATTAGAGTAGAATGACCATATACAATTCAGGAAATTTATTTTGGAGGAAAATTTGCAACCAGTACGAATGTGGAACAGCATTGTAGTTTCTTATTTATTCATGAAATTGAAGGAATTACAGAAGCGAATGACAATTTTCCGTCGACTTATTCAATAAATTCTCTTAATTTTCCATGTTCATTAAACTGTATTTTTTTATTAATTTTTTAATTATAGAATATATATTTTTAAGTGCAAATTACTTGCAGCAGCTTCTAGTTTGGAGTAATGCAATTACTCCAAATAGTGTAGCAGTCTTGTAGTGCAATCCATGTTTTACTTCTTTTTGTAATAATTCTTATTCTAAACAAACATTCAATATTTTAGGTTTGTGTTATGAAACAGGTGCTATTAAATCTCTGAGAATCCAAAGTCGATGTCGATAAGATATATTGAATTAAAATTCGGGTTTGACTAGCTCGTTTCACATTACAGATTTTGATCTCCTTGTAGAGAATATAAATGAAAAGTGGTCACATAAAGTACGTTATATCCATTTATCACGAACTAATTGATTTCCTCATAATTATATATAAATTAAGATGGCACCTGGCCAACAAAATGAAAATGTATGGCTCTGCTTTAATAAAGTTGCTTTACTACTTTCATAAAAAATGTACACAATTGTTTCGAAACACTATTTTTCTACCTTATGTGTTCACAAAAAGATGATTCATTTTCTTTATTGCGTCTTTATCATATACTCCTGATTTTAGAAGGTCAGATCTAACTAGTGGTGCTACAGAATGGCACAGACGTTCCCGAATTACTTTTCTCTTTCCTTTGGTCTTTGCTTGCTACACGAACTTGCCACATAATCTCACCAGCTGCCATCTATCGCCGAACAAAATACATCTTTTAAAAATTTTGTTAATTTTTCGGTTCCCTAAAAGCAGAACGGAAATATTGTTTTAAGAATATTAAAGAACAGTAAAATCTTGTTCTAAATGGCAGTTCCCTTTGAAAACTTTGGAGCCATTTCAAGGAAAATGGCGCTTAAGCGCTACTATAAATTCAAATTTTGAAGCTCTTTTTCACAAGAAATTCTTGAATTTTCAAAAAATTTCATTAGAAGTCATTTAAAGCACACTATCAAATACAACCTGGTTTACAAATTGCTGAAAATATGCTTATAAACGGCGCGGAAGATCTTTCAAAAAAAATTATATTCGTTTAATTTTCGAAAAAACAAAAAAAAATACACCGAAATGACCTTTACTTCATATTAGAGTGCAATTCACAATATCCTTTCAAAAAGTTTGAAAAAAATTGGAGCCGTTTTTGAGGAAATGACGTATGAGCATTTACGAATATACGGAATTTTGAACTAGTTTTAACACAAAACTTTTGAGTTTTCGAAAAAATTTGACATTATTTAAAGTAAATGAATTCATTAAAAAATTCGTCACTTGTGATGAAATGTTGATGAGAATTTTCGCTAATGTAAATATTAACGACGTGAGAGGCAAATCCAAAAAATTATGTTTTTATAATTTTTGAAAAGGCAATAGAAAAGGGCAATATGGCGTTTATGTCATCTTATACAGTGCAGTTAGCACTAGTTCTGCCAAGAGCTTAAAGAAAAAAAATGTGGATCCATTTTTTAAAAAACCTTGTTTTTGGAATTTTTAAAAATTGCATATATTGCTCGCAATTTTACGCGAGTATTATTAAAATTTTCCCGAAAATGTCAATACCTTAATGAAAGAACTAAATATAGACTAAAAATCTTATG